>OX596046.1:7500000-8125000 GCA_951394065.1 Venusia cambrica | reverse complement strand
GTTGGAAAGCAAACAGGGAGTGACTCTTTTTGCTTTCCAACTTTCCAGCTTTGATTGGTTATAGGCTAGATGGCGTCGTGTAAAATATCTAGTAAGTAATATTTGTCTTCATAATACGCATCGATATGACTCTACGAGTACCTTTATTGTTAGTAGGTAGGTAGTAACTTGGTAAGTTACTTGTAAGGGATGGACCTCGTTGCCCTCGTCTGTTTTTCTGCATCAGTACAATCCTATACAAGTCCATCAGAGTAAATAGGTTATCGTACAAGTCGACTAAAGGATTTCACGAACGAAATACAATAAAATACAGTATTGGAAAAGGCTCTATCCAACATTTTGATGGGCTCTTGATGTTATTGCACCCACAAGCGAAAGTGATATTACAAATCAATGTACCTACTAAACTAATATCTAACAAAAAATGCTTCTGATTCGTTTCATAAGCATCGAGTAGACCTATTTATGTCTCGATCGTTCTACCGGCGTTGATATTAAGTATTTACCACTTTTTAAACATTAACCGCCTTCGTGGTCTAGTGGTTCGACCACCGGTTTCAGATCCAGAGGGCCCGGGTTCGATTTCCATGGGGAGTACGATATTGTGCTTGGTTTGGTTGGTGGTAAAACTTTGATTAAGTCCGCCTGGCTAGCTACCACCATCTTACCTAAGTCTGTCCATAACATCACTTTTAGAATTGCTATGAAAAATCAGGTGAGATGAACGTGAAGCACATAAAAAAGTGGTTATATACGGCAAAAGCTATAATAGTATGTATCAGTTAGCACCTTGAAGCACAATACGTCTCCCACACCCGTGGGAAATAAGTCATTGCAGGCCGCGTTGATTGCAGATATTACGTTTTTCGGCATTTTAAGTAATCTCGTTATGATTTTATGGTAATTATTCGTTTAATTAAGACAAAACTATGTATTACAACATGTACAATGGAAGCGTGCCTTTTACATGGGAATATTTCGGGTTAAATGAAACATAGACACCTGATCTGCATGCACACTGCAAGAATAAGATAGAGGAAAAGAGTCCCCTTGTGAAAGCGCTAGTCCGGGGAAGTACTACCACCATACCTATTTCAGCCGCCAAGCAGCATAGCTGTGAAGGGTATGGTCGCCAGTTAAGGTACGGGCACGCGAGGCTTAACACCTTTATGTCTCACGTTGACGGGCGCAATGCAGTGCCGTGCCATATGTTCTTTGTGAATGTGATAGGTCACACCCGCAGTAAGGCATTGTTATTGGCAAGAGATGCGCCTAACATCAGGGATACTTGCTTGTTCCTAGTTGTATAAAAAAATACTCAATAAAGATTTTAGGTATGGAATTAGTCGGAGTAATATTTTTATTGTATGATGGAGAAGCGCTTGGCTTTCCCAGGTGGAAGAGAAAACATTCACCCGGAATCTTCAACAGATTGAGGAACTGGCTATAATACCTTTAAATGCCGGAGCACAAAAATTTAGAATTGTTGGCGACAGACTTGGGCTTAGCTTACTAAAACAAGGTCCTACCACCAACCAAACCATGCACAAATTGCTACTTCCCCTGGGGATCGAACCCGAGACCTTTGGGCCTGATACCGGTGGGTGAACCAACAGACCACAGAGGTGGTAAAAATAGGATAGATAGGATATTAATCATCTGTATCTGGAGTGAGCTACTTTTTATTTAAACACAATAACAAACAAAATATATGGAAAAAAAGTGATTATATGGGAAGACTCTATTCCATAAATTTTGGTTTGTTTTAGTTTTTTAGAAAAAGTAGCGTACCATAGACACAGATTATCCCTGTCCGATTATACCTGCAAAAAATATTTTGAATCGGATTTGCCATTTCAAAATGAACAAGGAAATGCGTTAGTAGAAGCTTCTACTGGGACCTCTAAATGTCAGAATGTAGAGCTGATGCATGACTCAGCCTTCAACATAAATGTGAACAACATGTCAGAGCCTGTGAAGTGAGCATCTGTTTCGCGTTAAAATGTTGTTTATTTCCATGAACGATGATTGCTTGTTGGTCGCTGACCGCCGTTACCTCATATTACAACACGATAATATGGACGGATAATTGTTTATAGGATTACTGCCGGCGCTGCAGCTTTACCACAATCGTAATTAGTCATTCGTATGCTATTCGGAGGCAGTCTAGGTCTAAAAATCAGTAATACAACCCCAAAAAGTCCAGAATTAAACTAGATCTGACCAGAAACCTCTACGGGCTTGAAATATAATAATAATGTTATTATTCATAATGGGAGATTTTTCATCATATATAAAATCATAGAGGATAAAAGTATGAAGGAAACCTTTCTAAAAAATCATCTGGAAGTTCTATCTAAGTTCAACCAGCAGCTTAATAAAATAAAATGCAATGAACAGAGCACAAACATTTCGCTTGAGACAACTGACATCGCTGAGATGGCTACTGAGAATATTGTGATAGTAAATACAAGCAAGGTTAATAAAAATTTAATCCCAGTTAGGAGTAGTAGTAACAAAAAATCATTACCAGATAAACACCCGCGGATTACTAACATGTTGAATAATACAGTAGGTGAAAAACTATCGGACAAGGACAAATTAGAATCCACATCTATTTCTGGAACTCCGGCGGGCAAATGAAGAAGAGGAGTGAAGAAGAAAAAGAGAAAAATTGGATTACCGTAACAAAAAAAAACTGCTAGTAATACCGGTACCAGAAAAAGTTCGCGTAGGAGGAAAGAAACAATGCGGATACGATAATTAATCAGTCTGCAAGTACGATAGAGTCTAGAAGATCGATAGAATTTAACGGTAACAAGTGCAAAATGGGGAAGAAAAATATTCAGCAAAAGGAGGTAAAGAAAGGTCAAAACATACATAAGTCATATGTAATTCATTTGTGGGTGTCAAATGAGTACGTACACCGGCTCCGGCGCCCGCTTCTCTTCCAGGTGCCTCGCGGCAGGACCAACCTGCTGCAGAAAGCACCGTTGATGCGCACTATGCACACACTAAATCTGGTAGCGGACAAAGATTAGATATTCACGATCCTCTGAACGAATTTGTAAGGGCAATATTGTTTATTTTATGTTACTATGATTAAGTGATTGACTTTGACATGTTAGTATTATTATTATTTCAGTGTGCGATTTAATTGAGTCTACTCTATTGTATTAGGATAATCCTGTCAAAATAGGTGTAAGAGGAGATAAATAAATAAACAAAAATAATCTCTTTGTCACAATACGAACGGATTGGGGATAACAGTTTTGTTGCGTGGGTTCGATTTCAAACCAGGACAAACATCCGGGTTTTCAAAATCTTTTGAAAGATTTTGAATTATTATCCAAATCTTTTTTTTTGCGAGCCTTTTGATTGAGGCGACACGTGCCCCGAATAAGCTTAACTATTCAATGGCAAGCCAGTTTTGGGCACGCTTCCGCCTGGAACAGTTGAGTTACCTGTAGACCGTTTGTAACGGTCCTTCGGTAATTGTTAATTATACCTATACGGGTGGTACCTTTTATCTCCTGGTGTTATAGTCCTTTAGTCTCAGCAAAAACAGCTAATACGAAAATTGAAATGCAACACAGCGCTGGTTTTTAATATTCCCCACTCGGATATTTGCGCTCCAAGAGATTTACAGTACTACGACCGAACAGGACAACAGTGTCAACAGGACCTACTATTACATGACACTCCTCAACAATCCAGTAAGTACACTAACCTAACTAAAGTACACTACACCCTTTCAATACTGCAACTAATCTTGATACTACATTTGTTTCGCAGTCTGAGGCGGGCTGAGTACGCTGAGAGACAGGACGCGAATAGGGCCCAAAATAATGACTGATTGGAAGCCGCAGAAGAGTCCAAGAAGAAGGCCTAAAAAGAGATGGTGCGGCTGAAGCGGATCTCAAGGCTCCTAAAACATTAACTACCAGGAGATAAAGAAAGAAGGAATAAAAAGTGCAAAAGTGCACCAAAGTAAGTCGTACGTTATCGAGAACCTACGTTAAAAGACTCGAGTGGATTGTCGATGGAATAGACCCTTCGCTTTCAAGATAGAGTGAACGGCTGGAAGATTCGTGTAATGTCAAGGGACTGAAGACTAGTTACACAGTATACTACGTAGGTATACTTGTAGAACCAGTTCGATTTCGGAGCATTTCCATTGTTGTTGTATAGACCTAGTAATTCGTTCGTTTCAAAGTCAAAGTTATAGTAAAACTCCTTTATTTGATCAAAAACACAAATTTATTCAGTTAAATTGATTAGGCTTGAGGGTTCAAACGCAAATGTCAAAGGCAAAGTCAATATGCCAATATCAATCAATCAATAACGTCAATATATCAAATATATTAAATATTGACGTGATTGATTGATTGATTGATATCGGCATATTGTCTTTCTTTTGCGTTTGAACCCTCAAGCCTTATCAATTTCCTAAATATTTTTTAGGTTAATTTTGTAATATCTACCGCCTGTTTGGAATCGCGACCAGGCAGCACTCAAGGAGAAAGGCTGACAAAAAATAATAATATTAGATAAATAAGAAAATAATAATGTAAGAACCTTGGGCTAGTACGTACATTTTCTGATGATCCATTCAATAATTCATTAATATTTTATTTAATAGGTATTCATAAATCATTTTTATGATTTACAGAGTTTTAAATAATTTAAAAAACATTATAAGTAGCTACACCATAAACCTAAATACTCTATAATATCTTTAAACATTGATAACAAACTAACTACCTAATGGGCAGTTTGTTAACATTGAGAAATCACCATTTAGCTGTCAACTGATATAGCAACATCGGGCCACGCGTTCTTTATTCGATATAGCTACTTATTTCGTAGCAAGTACTGTTGATAAAATTATTATTTATTAAGTATTTGAATTTACGTGCAGAAAGTGTTGTGGTGCTTTGAGGAAAAACATCTTAAAACAAACTAAAACGCTCGACTGGAAAAATATCTATCAACAACTGTGCTGTCATCTGCGTACCCATCGAGTTTTAGCAGATCATTGATGTAGAACAGGAATAAAATTGCTGATAGAACAGATCCTTGCGGTACCCCAGCATATATAGCCAATAGATCGAACGGACAGTCACTATTGACTACTCAAATCGATAGTTCACTTAGAAAGTCTGTGATCTGTTTGTGTGAGACGTTTGTGCCATACCTCCCTATCAAAAGCCTTTGAAATGTCTAGGGAAACTGCGATAGCATCTCCACGTCTTTCGATTGGTTCTCTCCAGATGTGAGTGGCATACGCTAGAAAATCCCCTGTACATCGTTTCCGGCGAATGCCGTACAATTTTTTCAAAATAACTCGTCCCATTCAAATGAAAGGGATAATCTAGGTTTGCATCGCTTTAAGTTTTATAATATAAGATCTAAATTGAAATAAGGGCAGAATAATTTCCTCTTACTCTCCCTCTACTCTTTTGCATATATTTTGATATTCATTTTATTTTTAAACCAATTATAGCCCTTTCATTCATTATACCTGCCAAATTTCATTTGAATTGCCATTTTGTAATGAGTGACTTAATACGTTTGTACTGGAGAGCAGAAATCATCAGTACTCCGGGGCCCTCTTATGTAGATATTGTAAAATTTGCTCTATTCCACTCTAATCCATTAAAAAGAAACCATCAGTGAATGTTTGACTAGGAACCACGCCCTCTCTTTGTTCTTCAATAGTGTTGTGACAACTTTGTTGCCGTATTTCAGGCAGCTGGAAACCCAGCTAATATCTCACACAAATCTAGCTTTAGTTAGGTGAATCACACATGAAAATTACGTATTACGTAATTATGCAAACTCGACGTACGCGAGAGTCCTAATTTCATCAGCTTCTATCATGAAATCCATAAATCATGCCTCTGGGCGACTCCAAGCCTGTCCTGACAGACAGACGTGACAGGCCGATGTAATAGCCTCATTACTAGCAATAGTAAGTGCGCTTATGTTGAAAGGTTCTAAACATACTTGGCCACCCGTTGCCCAGACTCTTAAGAAGGGCCCAGAAGCACCGCTCTCCCATACAATAGTTTATTATATCCATAATCCAGAGGTCCCGGATTCGATCCCCAGGGGATGTACAATATTGTGCTTGGTTTGTTTGGTGGTAGGACTTTGTTTAAAGCCTGGCTAGCAACCACCATCTTACCTAATCTGTCATCTTACCTAAATTGTTATTCTGTCGCCATAATAACAATTCTAAAATTGTTGTGTTCCGGCATTTAGAGGTAAGATAGCCAGTTCCTCAGTTTGTTGAAGATTCCGGGCGAAGTGCGTTTCAACCTTCGGCATTATATATAACCTGGAAATCAGGTGAAATGAAGCACCTGCCCTTCGTACAAAAAAAAAGTTAATTTTGAAATTATACTTATACCTAACAATCCGATTCAGAAGAGATTTTGCAGTAATAATTGGATCGGGATAATCTATGTTTAAACTACAAAACTTGTTCTTAAAACACTACAATCAAATTATATAGAGAGAAAGAAAAAAATATTTTTTATTCTCCTATGTGCGCTATACACAGCCATTAAAAAAAATAACATAGAATCAACATAATAACTTAAGAACAATAAAACATTAAATAATTATATCGTATTTATTATTACTGTTATAATTATGTAAAGAGTTTACCCATAAAAACACTATGCTCCATTTATTTTCACACAAATTGCGCTTTTAGAAAAATAAACGCGGTACAAACCTAGATTTCCTACCCCAATCAAATTGGATTACAAACGTTTCGCTTTCGTACCCATGCTGGTTCAATAACGTATGTTCAAAACGGAACTGAGCCCAAACAATACGTTTTAGACTTAATACCTATCCATGATCTAAGCTGTAATCATAAGCTATGGATATCATAATAAGATTTCCTTAGAAATCAGTTTGTGGCGGTGTTTACCTCATACGGGCTATAATCGTAGCCCTAGGTTGCTAGTTAGATATTTTGTCGGGAACTAGGAAGCAATTCAAGTTAAAATACTATAACAATGATGGATTGAGCTTTTAGACACAAATACGCCTGAGCGTGGTTATTACGGCAAAATTCATGGCCTTCCAGTTTTGGTGTTGGTATGAAATGGTCGGTTCTGCGGAATAAAAATCTAATCTCTAAATCTCAAAATCTGTCTACCGTCTCTGTGGTATAGTGGTTCGCCTACCGATGTCAGATCCAGAGGCCCCGGGTTCAATCCCCAGGGGAGTACAATATTGTGTTTGATTTGGTTGGTAGTAGGACTTTGCCTAAGTCCGCTTGGCTACCACTATCTTAACTAATTCTGTCTCCATACCAACAATTCTTAAATTGTTGTGTTCCGGCATTTAGAGGAAACATAGCCAGTTCCTCAGTTTGTTGGGGATTCCGGGTGAAGTGCGCTTTCAAATTCGGTCTTATCATAACCTAAAAATCAGGTGAGACGAAGGCCAAGCACCGCCCCATTGTACAATAAAAAAAAACTAAGATGTAGGGTAGCAATGTCGGTTACTTTGGTTCTTCTGCAGATTTTCTCATCCCCAATTATACTAAAGAGTATAGCATAGAGGAAACATAAATATTTCTAGACATTTAAAACCTTGTCATCTGGTCGCAAAGTAAGCAAAGCTTTTAATATGGGGGCTAAAATACAGAGAATAGGAATGATTATGTTATTTTTTAGTCAATACATATGTACTGAATACCTAATACAGTACAACACCCAAACACGAAAAAAACATCTAGAATCGGAATCCTACAACATACAGCGCAGAAGCCAGAGCAACTGTCAACTAAGCTTTTTTTTTTATGGAAAGAACATGTGCGCATTTAGTACTACAAGTTATGTTTATTTTATGACTTTTCAAGCTCATTAGACTGCATAGAATTTCACAGCGGGCTCAGCATCGCCTAAGCATTTAAACTTGCATCAAAATCCCATAACAGAACAATCAATTTCATCATAATGATCTGAGGCAGCTCATGATCTGTGCAACCGACCTGGCAGCCTTCAGCTACGTCACGAGCCATGCAAATTACAGTCCTATGCCTGAAATGGGACGACAAGCCTCATGAACAACATAAGTACCTCGAAGTTGCACAAGTCTAGTTATTTTATAGTAAGACGGGGTGCTTGACCTTCATAGCACCTGATTTTCAAGTTATGATAAGGTCGAAGGTGGAAGCGCACTTCACCCGGAATCCTCAACTAACTGAGGAACTGGCTATCTTACCTTTTATATGCCGGAACACAACAATTTAAGAATTGTTGTTATGGTGACAGACACAAATAAGATGTTGGTAGCGTAGGTAAAGTCCAACCAAACCAAGCACAATATTGTAGTCCCCATGGGGATCGAACCCGGGACCTCGGGATCTGACACCGGAGGCCGAACCACTAGACCAAGGAGGCTAAGGCTAGTTGTATTAGCCTAGGTGAAGTGGCGACACCTCAGTTGGTTCGATTCCCATCCAGGACAAACATTTGTGTGAATGTAATGAATATAGATGTTTGTTCTGTGTTTGGGTGTTGTATTGTATGATAAGTTTGTATTTACAAAAAAAAAGTATTTAAGATTTCTATCCGTAATCTAGTTCCCAGCTGTATGTGTAGTATGGGGCTAGATTGCACTGCGTGAAACGAGTGTCTATGTGAAACGATATTTACAAAAAAAAGTATATAAGTATTATAGGTAGCCGTAATCTAGTCCCCATATAACAAGGTTTTCTTGGTTTGGGACTAGATGGCGCGGTGTTAAAAATAATGTCCTGTAAAAAAAACACAAACGGACTTTACCAACGCGAATAAAAATTTCAAAGCTTCATTTCGAAAATTATAAATTGCCTACATACAATACATACAATCCTTTTATGTAAGAAAGCTCCCATTCAAACGTTTCATGCTACATGTATCAATAAAAATATCAATCGAGGTGTCAAAGAACTTAATAACGTGTCACTTCCTTACAAGTCACATCACTATACGATACCGTAATTGGTGTCGTTAATCAATCTAACGATATATCACCGGCGCCACAATCGACGGTTACATCACTACTCACAAAGAGATTTAAAGAGTGAGAAGTATTTTTCTGAGCTTTTGACCTAGATAGCATGAGACTATTAAGCCCCGTCTTAAAGGTATGGGCAATGTTGGAGTTAAAATGTATCAAACCACCTTTGGACCACCAAGCAAGCTTGCGCAGCCGCTATTTTAATTACTATTACCTTTTTAGCAAAAGCCAAACCAAGTGTTATTTTTATCATATAAATGAAACCATTAATACAGTACACTACTTTCACTATACCACCGCTGAGGCATCAACAACACATCTCCATTGTATTGTTGCCGTAAGAATCGACCAAGGGATTACGCCAGGGGATGGGCAGGATAAGCTTGGTGCTAGGACTTTGTTTAAGTCCACCTGGCTAGCTACCGCCATCTGTCTATCGCCATAACAACTATTCTAAATTGTTGTATTCCGGCATTTCTAGGTAAACTAGACTGTTCCTCAGTCGGTTGGGGATTCCGGGTGAAGTGCGCTTCGACCTTTGTCTTTATCATAACTTGAAAATCAGGTGAGATGAAGGCCAAGCACAACCCCGGCGTACTATAAAAAATAAAACAAACTAGACTTGTGTAACTTTGAGGTAGGTAGGTACTTATATGCTGTACATGAGGTTTGTTGTCACCCGTTTCAGGCATAGGACTGTAATTTGCATGGTTCGTGATGTAGCTGAAGGCTGAAGGTTGAAAATTCCGGGTGAAATGCGCTTCCACCTTCGGCCTTATCATGACTTGATATCAGGTGAGATGAAGGCCGAGCGCTTCCCCGTCGCACAGTAAAATTAAAAAAGAACATCTTACTGAGTCAGCTAGATATGTTTATTAAGATTTTAGGGATCTGTGTCAAGTTTTACATCGTTTTTTGAGTAGTTATTATCTGAGTACTAAGCGTCAGCGCTTGTATGTCTGTGTCAGCTTTTTTTAGTTTCCTCAGCGTCACCATGACATGTTATTGACAGCGAATAATTACATTTAATACCAGCTTATTAAAGATTTTTGGTCAGCTCTAAAATATATTCTGTTAAAGTGAATATAAGCTAAAAATAAAAAAATCTTTATTTTCCGTTTTTTTCTTGCTAACCAAATATCGAAAAAAATACCATTTTATTACTTGCAGTCGATAATAATGAGCCCTGAACTATGGTTATATTTTTTTATAAATGCAAGTAGTCCACTTGATGTTATGTGCATCTCTTGTCTATAACAATGCCTTACTGCGTAGGTCACATCCACAAAGAACATAACCTTCACGGCAGTTTTGAAACTAAAATGAAAATGATATAGATACAATACAATAATATTAGTCTGTTATGTGAAAATATAACCTATAACCTACAGCGTAAAAGGCAGACCAATTGAGCTTTGAGGCCAGTTTCCAAAGATCATCTTACATCGGTGATTCCTGTCGGTAGCTTTCAGATGTCTCGCATTATTAAATCTGCCATTCACACGTAAAAATGCCAATTAGAAGAAATCCCTGGCATTTCTGCCGACCTCAATACAAATTGAAGCTTAAACAAATAAAATAAAATGAATATTTTTGCGTTTCGCAACCGCGATCCGCCCACAGATAAACGCGCACAATAGGGTAATGTGAACAACGTAACAACTAACAATAGGCGGACTTATCGCGTCATCTCCAGATAACCTGGGAAGCGATGGAGAGGAAGGCTTCTGGGGTCACGGGATATCCGTTAATGACGCTTGATAACGTTCTTGTTTATTTTATATATCTCGATGCAAAAAAAAACATAACAACCTACTTACGCACTCCGCCATAAATTCAAGTTTTATGCTATAAAAAATGACAAAATAACTTTTAAGCTGATGTTTTTGCTGACCAAATATAAAAAATACATTTGATTACTTGCCTTTTAAAAATACACACAACAGTAGGTATGGAAACAGCCAAATACCTACTAAGGACCATTACAAACGGTCATAGGAAATCAACTGATCCAGACCGGTACCAGACGGAAGCATGCCCTGGACGCTGGCTTATTTTAAAGATATAATAAGCTAATTACAGTTCAGCAGTTGGAAAATATATCGCTGTAACTGTCAGTTTTCATGAACTTTTCTATCTTTGACTTTGACAGCTCGACGGATATTCTGAGCTCTTTTTTGCTGTGAACTCAAAGTAATTTATCACACACAGAAAATAAATGCAAATGGGATATAATTATTTCAAATGCTGTTTTTGAGTATGTAAAACAAATATACATCATTGTTTACTTCTGAATTGATGGGTATTAAAAACTCCTTGTAAAATAAATACTTAGCTTATTTTTTATAACAAGCCTCATAGCTCAGTTGGTAGTAACTCTGCCTTCTGCGATGTAGGTTGTGGGTTCGATTCCCACCCAGGACAAACATTTGTGTGATGAATATAGATGTTTGTTCTGTGTTTGGGTGTGTATTGTATGATAAGTATGTATTTACAAATTAAAAAAAAAAAGTATTTAAGTATTATATCCGTAATCTAGTTCCCATATTACAAGCTATGCTTAGTTTGGGGCTAGATGGCGCTGTGTGAAATTAATGTCCTGTAATATTTATTTTTTATTTATAATATTTATCAAATCGCTTTTTATAAGCGATGGGTTTTCTCTTGACCTCTTGGTTTATCTCTAGGCCAAAGCATGGATGATGTTTACGAAAGAACAAGCACTCCCAAAGAGCAGGCTCTACTCCTAGCGCACCGAAGTAACACGGCAAACCGTTTGGCGCCATTGGAAGGAGGGTAAAGTACTTCAATCCGGACGACAATCATAAGATTAACCACCTCTGTGGTCAAGTGGTTCAACCCACCGATTTCAGATCCAGAGAGAGCAATATATTGCTCCCCTGGGATCGAACCCGTCCTGGGTTCGATCAAGCAATATATTGCTTGGTTTGTTTGGTGGTAGGATTTTATTTAAGTCCGCTTGACTAGCAACCACCATCTTACCTAATTCTGACGCCATAACAACAATTCTAAAAAAATGATGTGTTCCGGCATTTAGAGGTAAGATAGCCAGTTCCTTAGATTGTTGAGGATTTCGGGTGAAGTGCGCTTCCACCTTCGACCTTATCATAACTTGAAAATCAGGTGAGATAAAGGCCATGCACTTCCCCGTCGTACAAAAAAAAAAGATGAGTTTCACTCAAGTATCTGATATCCACAATAATAGACGTACATAAACAACCTATATTATATACATAAAGATACATAAAGTATCTGCATATTCATATAATCAGCGAAACAAAAACGACAGGAACAACAATAACCTGAAAGCGTAGTAAGAAATCTCCGAATACAAGTCAGCTCCAATTCCTCTCACAAAAGATTTCAACGCGCTCGCCCCTTTCAAGGCTCATTATCATTACGTTATTTTACGTTTCAATTCAATAGCTAATGGAAAATTTATATAATTACCTGTTAAACCACAAAACTGTACAAGTTTTCTAATATAAAGCTTTTTGAGTACGTCAGATAAAGTTCTTTAGCCGACATTTTTAAGGTTTTTGTAGGTGCGATAGTTTTGGTAAATTGTAGCGACACATGGTGAATAAAAAAGAACGGAAATTCGTAAGTAACATAATTAGGTATATCCATAATCAAGTTCCTATATTACAAGCCTCACAGCTCAGTTCGTAGTAGCTCTGCTTTCTGCGCTGTAGGTTGTGGGTTCGATTCCCACCCAGGACAAACATTTATGTGATGAATGTAGATGTTTGTTCTGTGTTTGAGTGTTGTATTGTATGATAAGTATGTATTTACAAAAAAAGTAGTTATGTATTCTATCCGTAATCTAGTTCCCATATTACAAGCTATGCTTAGTTTGGGACTAGATGGCGCTGTGTGAAATTAATGTCCTGTATTATTTATACAATTATTTTCATATTGGTTCATCATTTTTACATTACTGAGGAAGCTTTGCTCGTAAATTTCTGTCAGTTCTCACAGTCATTTATAGTGAAACAATAATTTTTTATTGTTATAAACCATATTTTGTGGTATGGAAGTTGAAAAAGCAACTTCCATACCACAAAATATGGTTTGTCTGATCACCAAAATATCGAGTAAACGAATGGTTATTTAACCATCATCATCACATCAGCAGCCCATTACTGTCCACTGCTGGATAGCGTCCTCCAAAGCTGGAGGGTTTTGTAATAATCACCACGCTTGGTAAGTTAATTGTTGCTCGCAGTAAAGGTTTAGATAAAAGATAGAAGGAAGCTGCCCTTCTTCTTTTGAGATCCCTTAGACTTTTACAACACCCATGGGCTGAGTTGGAGGGGTTGATTTTTAAGCCGCGACCGCCACGACAAACCATAATCATCTGTTTATTTATCTGGTCTTATTTTTTAACTAACTTTTGTTCGCAGCTTCGCCCGTTTTGTACCTAGATAAAAAGTAGCTCATATCCTAATCAACATTCTGTGCAAAATTTCAGCTCAACCCACGAAGTAGTTTTCGCGTGGACTTATGGGATGATAAGCCCATGATGGGCCTACGTCTCATTCCCAGTCTAGTATAACATTATGTTCTAAGATTCGGCACAATTTGTTTTTAATTTCGGCGTGAAAAAGGAAATAATACCCATCCAAACGTCCAAATAAACTTTTGCGTATACGGGCATACGAATTGTATTATAATTAACAAATATTAAAAATAATTTGTATAATTAAACTAACTATGTACAAAGGAAGCAGTCGGTTTAGCTTTCATTTAGCAAATTACCCATAGATAACTCAACTGTTCCAGACCAGTACCAGACGGAAACGTGCCCAAAAAACTGCCTGTATTGCCACGCTGAATAGCTATGCTAATTCGCTGGCCTAAACAAGAGCAAGCTGTTGAGTCCATGTCGCCTCAATAAAAACCCCGCAAGATTTATGAAAATAATGTAATGCAGATTAGGTATCCGTTCCGACTGTCCCAGAACATACCAAGTTTCCAACACCGTTTTTCCATAACTCTACATAAGCATAGACCTTTCCTCACAATTGCACGGTGTTTCTATTGAACTATGAACCCACAAAACTTAGTTCGTGAACGGTTAACGGCAATTCCATGGTTGATTGTTGCCCTTTTGTAACGCGCGGTTACGCAGCGGTTTGCCGCGTGGCGGTTGCGTGGCGTCGACGATTCGTTGCGTGGTGCGGTGTAGGCGGTTTTGTTTTATGGCGGAATATAAGCGTTTGCAATCGGTGACATTTTCCGATAGATATTGTAAAATGTTATGACATTTTAGTTTTTTCTTTGTTTTTATCACCGGAAAGCGCGAATTGATAAAGTTGACGCGTCAATTACAATAGAAACTTCGAACACATCGAACTACTGTTTGACAGTTTCATTCTGTTATGTTTGTGTATGTGTTTTATAATAGTAAATAAATGAGTGTCTATGTCTAACACCTTCGCTAATGTTTATTACGAAGGCCCATTTATTTTCCACTTTTCCATACAAAAGTAGTTCACCATACATTTAGATTAGCTTATCCTATACAAATTAATTTTTTCAGGTATGTTTAGAATGGAATAATCTAGGTTCGCATTGCTTAAACTTTTATAAAAACACAATCAAAACCGAAATAATGGGAAAATAAGTAATACTAACACGCATCCATCTGGTACTGGTCTAAAACAGTTGAGATACCTATAGACCGTTTGTAACGGTCCTTAGTAATACGACTGCTTCCCAAATTATTCCGGGTGAAGTGGGCCTCTGTCTTCGAGCTTCAACTTTTCTTAACTTGTAACCAGATGAAGACAAAGCGTTTCCACGTCGTCCAATATAAAATTCATTTGGTACAGTTCAAGTTTATACGGAGGTAGAATGCGATTCGAAACTGCGATTGATTTAGTTGAATTTTGACAACTGCAATTTTGCACAATTGTTGTACAAAAGGTTTTTTGTCTTATGTTACAGCTAACAAACTTTTTTACAAAATATGTAAATAAAAGAACAAAAGTTGAACACTAAAAGGAAGTGACTAGGTAATTTTATATCTTTGTACACTTTTCCCTTCTATTCAATCTTGTTTCTCTTTATCTAAGTTTGCTGGAAAATAACTATTTTTAGGGCTCGTCTTTGCAATACTTTTTCATTCTATGTTTGTATGCTTATCTAATTGTGTATGCAATAAAGTATAAATGCACATAAAATAATCACTTAATTTTTTATTAGTATAATTTAAACAGGTATTATGAATTTTAACACAAGTATGTCATAAGACATGTCAACTTTTTGCTGTACCTACAGGATGTGCAAGCCTCGCACGCAATTTTTTCCGAGCCACTTGACTTGACTGACATTTAAACGTCAAACGTCAAATTAACCTATTGCGATAAAGTGGATTAATCTGGATAGAACCGGATTCGTTTTTTCTAACCGTGAGTGCCTTTCGCAACTAAATCCAATGTGTAACGCACTTGATATTGCTAATGGTATAAGTTCTTGGAATCTGCGGGGATATTGTAAAAACATGTGAATTGGTCTTTTAAATAGCATAGAGTTATTTTATTGCTTCGTTAATGCTATTCGAGTTATCCGGCGTGAAAATAGCTTTACGGTACAAGTTCGTAGCCGACTGCAGACAGCAACAGCAGGCAACCGTGACGCTGGTTCATATATTCATACATTATATTCGATACAAATACAAGAACCGATCGAATAGTTTGACATTTAGAATCGTCTTGATTCGATAAAATTGGTTTTATTTAGAACTAAGTTAGGTCCGACCTTACCGATCGGTAGACAAAATCGGTATGTATTCGGTAAATTTTATCGAATTTATCGATAACCTTGGCATATACTTACTCGTAACTTTTGTTTTGTTTTCGTAAGTTGCCATATAATATTATTAAGTATTGATATGATTTAGCGTTTTTTAAATTATCGTGATTATTATTATTAACACATTATTGATAACAAAAACGGGTCTTCATCGCGTACCTTTTTATATTCCCGATTGATATGATTTATTGAACGAATGTTCCTTTTGAGTATGGACCTCAAAAGGAACTTTCAATTCATTTTATCGACCTTTGCGATTCGCAAATAAACAAATGATATGAAACGATACGAGCGATACTTGCACTACAGTGTTTTCACTTACCGCTTTGCCTGCAGTACCTCTTGCGTTAAACTTCTAGGTATATTTTTGATAAGTTTCTGGATAATATTGAAACAGATCCTGAGCTCATCCCTCAAACTGGGTTTGATGACAAGTGATACGTAAGATCAAAATGTTTTTTTTACATGATATCAAAAAATATTACAATACATTTTATACGTTTCCGATGACATGTATTTTCTAAAAAGGGAAAAGTCATTTGGAACTTATCCTCAAAAAAGGCGTCGGAAACTAAGCCAAGCATTACCATTAGCCTACATAAGGCAGTAAAGTAAAATAAGATCTAGTTTTCTGCACTTCTCCATATTAATGATGAACTTTAATTATTCCAAATCTCACACTCCTTTTTGCGCATATTTTTCAGCATATTACTGAAAAGGAATCCCAAGTTTTTTCTCCACTATCTATATAGATTGTTTAGTTCTCACTTGCTAAATTGTTTGTCGGTACATTTTATCCTAATTCAGTAACTTGCTCGAACTATAATTACGCATTGAAGGCTAAAATTGAATAGGAGATCAAAACACGAGGCAGCAAATCAATTGTATGGTGAATGAAGGGAAAGGCAAAGTGTTCCTTCGAGGTCGGCGTGGCTTACGAGGTATCTTCTTAAAACGGAACTAGGTATTAGGGGTTTCCCAACGACCTCCAAAGTTTCGCTGGGGAATGCAGATTGGGATCTTATCTTAGTTTTAGGCCAATTGTAATCACTGATTTAATATACATTAACTTGGCAGCGTGTAATCGTGAAGGTGAATATGATCCTAGGGCTATACCTACAGGAACTAATAATGTATTAAAATTGTAATATAAAGTCTGTACCGAGTCTATTGAATGGATCATCTAAAACTAACTAGCCAGAGGTTCTTGTACTTCTTGTATGCTGGTCGCGATCCCGAATACGCGGCGGATTTGATGATCCAAAATGACCCCTAAAAAGAATACTAAATAAACAATATTTGAAATTGAATGAAGAGGTACGCAGCGAGAATCTTGGGCACACTTCCGTCTGGTACTGGTCTGGAACAGTTGAGTTACATAAATACCATTTGTGACGGTCCCAGGAGACCCGACTGCTTCCCTCGTACAAAGTTAGTTTAATTGTAGAGGTTCACATTGTTTGCATACATTTAGTATTTTTTTTTATTGAGGCGACACGTGACCCAAGGGCTGGCTCTTATTTAGGCCAGCGAATTAGCATAGCTATTCAGCGTGGCAATGCAGCCAGTGTCTTGGGCACGCTTCCGTCTGGTACTGGTCTGGAACAGTTGAGTTACCTATAGGCCGTTTGTAACGGTCCTTAGGTAATCTGACTGATTCCTTTATACATAGTTAGTTTAATTGTACTTTTTATTGAATAAATGTATATTTTACTATTTACATATACGAATTATTAAATGAATGAATGATTTTAAAAATAATGAAGTAATAAACACTTAAGTGTACACATAAATTAAATCGAACAAATCAAACATTAGGTGACAGTTCATAAAATGAATGATTCGTAAATACTGTCAAGCAGGTGTGTTACTAATAAAATCTTCGTCCATGCTAATAATAATAAATAAATTACAAACTAATTACTCTTATTTTACCTTTTAGAAGATTTACCTCTGATCATGGCTATTAGTTAGAGCGCGATTGTTTTTCCTTCTGTGATGTGACCGTTTTTTTACCTGATTGTACGATTTATTTTGTTTTTAAAGGTGTACATACCTACGTCTGAACTACGTTCGGCATTTGCTACATATCTGTACTTGTTTTTTTTTATACAACAAGGAGACAGAACAAGCAAGTAGCCCACCAGATGTTAAGTGCATCTCTTGCCTTTGAAAATGCCTTACTACGTAGGTCACATCCACAAAGAACATAGCCTACTTGGCATTGCATTGCGCTCGTTAAATTGAGGAACAAAGGTGTTAAGCTTCGCGTGCCCGTAATTTCACCTGCAACTATACCCTACAAACCGGAACAAAGCAACGCTGCTTGGCAGCTGAAAAAGGTATGGTGGTAGTACTTCTTTGGACGAGCACTTTCACAAGGGGCTCTACTACTCTTAAAATACTTGCAAGCCTATCGCCCCTTAGCGGAATAATAGCCTGGCCGGTAATACATGTCATTCGGGCTTAGGTCTTTGGAATATGCCGGTTTCTTCACGATGTGATCTATGTGTTGTGTTGGTATGCATGCATGCATGCCTCAAATGTGCAAATAATCTTTCCAAAAACTTAGAAGTCCATTTGTGCATGACTGAATAACTACTAAATACATCCTGAAACTAAAGATGGCTTTCTAGCGAGTTTCTACATTCCATAATGTCAAATTTATGATAACCTGTTGATCTATAAAACGTACTTACCTATTATGTAGGTACTAGGGTAGGCACCAGCAAAATAAGCTGCCATTAAAAAATGAGCCACGATTTACGATTGAGCAGGTTCTTTTGGTTTTGTCTTTAGGTTTTTGGAACCTCCTTTTTTATTGAACGATTTGCACTTGGCCTTCATTTTTAAGCTGTGATAAGGCTCAAGGTGGAAGCGTACTTCACCCGGAATCCTCAACAATTTCATGAACTATCTTACCACTAAATGCCGGAACACAACAATTTAGAATGTTTGTTAGCGACAAACTTGTTAAGATGATGGTAGCAAGTCAGGCGGACATGAACAAAGTTCTACCACCGACTAAACCAAGCACAAAATTGTTCTTCGCCGGGCTCGAGCCCGGGACCTCTGGATCTGATACCGGTGGGCGAACCACTAGACTACGGAGGTGGTTAAAAAACACGCAGGCGGTTGAAATAATGACAGAGCCAGTTTGTGTAATTAAAAAAAAAAAAAAAGTCAATTGAATGTGGCTGTAGATGGAACATCACCCTTAGACGCTACCTAAATTGAGATAATGAACAAAACAGCATTTCAATCATACCAAAACGAGGTCGATAATATAAAACTACAATTATCAAGACAAAAATTCTAGGCAGGTGCCTACTTAAGTACTTACCTACTTCCTTATCGAACCAAATGGTAGCTGCATACCAAATATTATTCTTACCTACTTCAATGCTGCAATTATTCTAGGACAATTTGAAAATGTGATACCTTATCTTTACTTCCAATGAACCACGTTTTCAAAATGAATCTCTTTTTTTTTACAAAAATATTAAACACTTACCCTCTTTCACCAGCACAGTATCCCGCTAAAATCCAGGAATCAGAAACGAAACTGTCAGTGTCAACTTCAAATAATTTCGAAATTCGAACGTCCCGAGTTGGCGCGTGCGATTTGCGCTATTCTGCGCGTGTCACTGCAAACTGCCGTCGCCGCCGCCGAATATTGAGAGATTGTGGATGTGAAGTTGAACTTTTGGTCTTGGCTCAGGGTCTGACGCTCAGGGTCCATCGGATGAGACGAACAATGGGCAATGGTCGTAGGGAGCGGCCGAGGTAAGTTAGAGGTTTGAAAGAAAGAAGGTTGATTTCCTCAAAGAGACATGAGTCCACGTTGAAGGGTGTTCGATTGTTCTTAGATTTACCGCATTTTGAATTAACTAGGCTATTTAGTAGGTGCTTACTTACGTAAGTATATGCAACCGTAAGTAGGCATACCTACGCTTTTTCTTGTAGGTAAATTACAATCACAGCGTAATGACAATATCTTGATTGACATCGTTTTAGCTATTGTGTGGGAATTACCAGCTTAAGAAAAACTTGACAAAAAAGAGAAATAGTGTTATAAAAATATCGATTTAAGTCATACTCAATTCATATCCACGTATGGACAGTGACTCTGTGATGTTTTTTACCTCGTCCCGACTGAACAGCTAAACAATGTTTAGGTAGTAGGAGTAAGGAGATAAAATTGTAACATAGAGAAGGACATTTTTCAGGGTACCATAAGAGAAGCCACGTGGAAAAGCTGCATAAATAAAGTTCCCTTATCACGCGTTTATCAATGCGCACACATGTTGCATAAGTAGAAAGCTGCCGCGCCCCTAGGATAGACCATCGTTACGTCGCCTACACCTAAGCCTAGATAAACCTAATTATTCGCACACATTGACCAAGGCGGCTTGGCAAGTAAATGAGCCCCGCTCTACCCTCCGATTGATGTCGTAAGATGCAATGATTACACCTTATTATTGTATACTTTTTCTCACACATTTGATTTCGTAGGAGGCTCTGTTCGGCCGTGGACATTACTCGTTGAAGAAAAATACAAAAAAAATAGTAAAAAGGTTCCCACTAAAACTAGAGATGGCCATGATTGACATGCATCTCCTTTAAACTAACTTGTAAAAAAATTATGAAAAACTAAACAGCTATAGCAGCTTTTTGCCCCTATTAAGCAATTGCAACTAAAATTTGTCTCACAACTCAATGGTGGGTAAATAAATAGTTATTTCGTTTGTTTTCACACCATGTTAGAATATGCGTGCGTGGGTGCCGTAAGCCGCTGTTGTGTCAGTTTTAATTGATAGTGTCTTAATAGGCCTCTGTTGTGTAACGTGCCTAGTTGAGATCAAATGTCTTGGGATCCAGCAAAAAATATAAATGAATGCAGATTGCAAACATATCACAACGCTAGGAAACTTTGTGTAATTGTGTGCAAATCATTTTTTCACAGAAATTGTGTTTTTTTTTTATTTTTATTTTTTTATTGTACGACGGAGAAGCGCTTGAAAAAATAAATTATAAACAAACTGAGGAACTGGCTATCTTACCTCTGAATGCCGGAACACAACAATTTCACAATTGTTATTATGACGTCTGTGCCAGTTTCAGACAATTTTAAATTAATAGAGACCAAACTTAAAAGTGACTGTAGTATTCGGGTAGTACACCTATTTGTATTTTGGTCCTACTGAATGTTCCATTATAACTTGGTTTATATATTATTATAACTAAGTTTTGGATTGCGGTGAAATACGTTCAAAACAGTGTGTGTTACGTAGAAGTCATGGAGGTCGAAGGAGAATCAACTCGAACGAGACCCGAGCTCATTTACACGGCGGCGTTCCAACAGCCCGCCGCGATGAGCGAGGAAGGCAATATGGCTACCAATTGACGTGAATGGAAGATAGCGTTTGAGGATTATTTAACTGCAGCGGGCAAGGAAAATGTGAGGTCTAAGGAGAAGTGCGCACTGTTTCTTCATGTTATTGGAAGACATGGCCGTGAAATTTTGGAAGAGTTAGATTTAGACGCGCGGGTCATCAGTGCCGCGTCAGCAGATCAATAATTATCGTCGCGAGAGTTGGATCGGTTCATTCATCATAATTGTGGTCGCAGGCATGGTACGGGTGATAAGTGCGCGGCGCGTACAGTGAAGTACTATAGGTGCCATCGACTCGGACATTACGCACGATTGTGTCGCGCAAAGTTTGTAGGAGAAGTGGAGAACGAGGAGTACGAATACGAGACCGAGGACTGCGACGGGTTACGTGAGTCGTTATTGTGTAGCTTATCCATTGCACAAGTGGGAGGACACTGTCAGTCATGGTTCGAAAATGTGTATGTAGACAATGTGAACATTCATTTTAAACTGGACAGTGGCGCGGAAGCCACAATCATATCACTGAGTACATTTAGAGAGGCCGATTTCGATGAGGCAATTTAAAAAAAAAAATTGACTATTAAGTACCTTAAAATAATGCCTAGATTAAAACAGGAGTTAGATATGATGGAAAGCTCAGGAGTTATTGTAAAAGAGGACTCACCGGTCGCGTCTCCGTTGCGAACTCTGTTAAAAAAATATATTGAGTTTGAGTGGACGAGAGTGCACGATGAAGCGTATGAACGTTTAAAATCAGCTGTCAGCGAAGCCCCTGTCCTGCGTTATTACTCGCCGCACAAGTAGGTGACGGTATCAGTGGACGCGAGCTCATTCGGGCTGGGAGCGTGTCTGATGCAGGGCGGGCAGCCAGTGGCGTACGCGGCTCGTACTCACACTCCTACGGAAAAACGGTGGGCACAAATCGAAAAAGAAATGCTCGCTATCTACTTTGGTTGTATAAGGTTTCATCAATACATATATGGGCATAGCGAAATAATGGTGGAGAGTGAACATAAGCCTTTAGAAATTATATTTAGAAAAGCTCTGAACGAAACTCCACCTAGATAGACAGCGTATGCTATTAAAATTACAGGCGTATTGTTTAAATGTGATCTATAAACCAGGTACGTATATGCATATTGCGGACGCCTTACCTGAGCCAAGGTGCAGACGGGTGCGAGAGAGATGTCACGGTACACGTGAATGCTATATATCAAAGCTTGAATGCGAAGAGTGCACGTTTGTAACAAATCAAATTAGAAACGAGAAAGGATGATGTACTAGCATTGGTCAGGGATTATTATTATCAAGGGTGGCCTAGTGATAAAAATCAAGTAAAAGCAATGGCGACACCTTATTGGATGTTCAGGCATGAATTACATGATGTCAACGGAATATTATTTCGTAATGAGAGGGGAATGCTCCCAGGGAGTCTGCGTAGGGAAATGCTAATCCGTATACATGAGGGTCATCAAGGTATTGAAAAATGTGGCGGGCACGTGAGTCGCTATGGTGGCCTTAAATAGGATCTGAGATCGAACAATGCGTACAACGCTGTGAGCCATGTCAGCGGCACCATGCGGCGCATATTTAAGACCAGACGGGAGATGTAGTATGCGGGTAGTACACCTATTTGTATCTTGGTGTTGGTAGGCAGGTCAATGAATAATAAAGCAGTTGTTTCTTATCATCGTAACTGAGCATTCCATTATAACTACAACAGTAACCTTATTTCAATTTAGAATTGGTCAGCTCTTGACCTTGAAACTTGAATGTTCAAGGATTCTACGATGGAGTGAGACTACCCAAAAGATGAAGACCATTAGGGTGTATACAGCTAAAATACAGACGATGGATGCGGAATCCAAGTATTTACAGTAAGCGTAATGTTTTTGAAAGCTCTCGGCCCTTATGAGTCAACTGAGTGATTATAATTAGCTGTGCGTCTGAAATCTCTGACTCTGTAAACTGTTAGTGACTGGTGTTTGACTGTGGGATATATCCCGAAAAGTCATCATCCACAGCCCATTAGTGTCCACTGCTGGACAGCGCATCCTCGAAATCTAAGCCATAATCACCACGCGTAATCATAATAGCAGATTACATCAATTATAATATACATTTAATTCTACATAATATATTCCCATTCATATTTACATAATCCTAAAAGTAATTGTGTTTATTAGACGATATCAAATGCGTTTCACGCGTTCCTAGATAGAATAAGTTGATTATACAAAAAATCAATCGTTATTACTGAGCGATTTTTGTGCAATGATAATTGAGCTAATAGCTAGTTATATAATAACGTGAAATAGTTTTTTGTAACACCTTCACCTTGAACGCGGCCGAGCTTACTCGACCGATGCATATTCCATTATTTTAATGGTAGGTTCGTCGGGATTTTTTTCTTTGTTTACTTAATCACAAGAGTTATACATAAAAAGAGGTACCTATGATTTCTTCTTTTGTTGAGACCGCGGAACTGTGAAATTATTTTTTCAAGCACCTTCAATGTTCTTGTGCAAGTTTTTCACCGTCATCTAAATATAAACTTACCTGAATATTAAATATCACGAAACCTAGGAACTATCTTTATTTACCTATACCTACTAACTTCTATAGTTATATATAACTACGATAACTACGTACAGTAATACTAATAACAAGTTAAATTTCAATGTCAAACCTTAACTTTAATTTACTTTTAAGAGTCTTAAATTTCTTTTTTATTTTATTATTTTATAAAATCGCCATGTACCTGACTTATTGACAGTCTTTTCAACCTAGAAATTGTTTGTAAAGTTGTTACGTATTCAAGATTATTTGGTTCATTTTAGTTGCGTCTGGGAACCATAAATAGATTCCATTATTATTACCATTGCAAAATAGGCTCATTTACGAATATTATCTGTCTCAGAGTGAATACCTCCAATTACGTCAGCGAAGATGCAGCAACCTACTTCCCACGACGGGGCCGTACTAACTCGTTCACATGCTGTGGTTCACTTTCGGTTTCATCGGTCGGGCGCCAATACCGACCTCGCGACCTAGAGATGAGCGCATTATCGACGTATCATCCTATTTTAACCCCTCTAGACTACACGTCAAAAGAAAGTTTTCCTCCAATGGAACGTCAGGTTTTTAAAAAAATATGGCGCACCTATTTTTTTATTTTTTGTCTCTTGAACATGAAACTTGCACCGGCAAAGAAGAGATATACGATGAAACGATTCTACCCTGAAGGTTTCAAGAAGAAATTAGAGTCGTTACACAGCTGATATACAGCTTCAAGCTGTTTTTTTTCTATTGTACTACAGGTAAGCACTTGGCCTTCATCTCACCTGGTTACAAGTTGAGATAAGGCCGAAGGTCAAGGCGCACTTCACCCGGAATCTTCAACAAACTGAGGAACTGGCTATCTTACCTCATTGCCGGAACACAACAATTTTTAGAATTGTTATTATGGCGACAGAATTAGGTAAGATGGTGGTAGCTAGCCAGGCGGACTTCAATAAAGTCCTACCACCAACCAAACCAAGCACAATATATTGTACTCCCCATGGGGTTCGTACCCGGGACTTCTGGATCTAAAATCGGTGGGTTGAACCACTAGAGCACAATTGAAGTATAATCTGTACAAAACCTTGTCGGTTTTCGACAGATTGTACTACACGCAACCTCGCGACTTCGCTTCAAACTGTCGAGCTTTGCTATGGCAAGATACTCTTCAATAAGAGGCCCCTGTAGGCTCTGCAAAATACCAAAACAATATTTATGTTACTTCAGATGTGTAGGGGCGCACTCAAAAAGGATTTGAAGACCGCGAGAGTTTACCGCTTCTGTGGTCTAGTGGTTTGCCCAACGGTATTCGATCCAGAGATTCTGTGTTCAATCTCTAGGGGAGTACAATGTTGTGCTTGGTTTGTATGGTGGTCCACCTGTCCACCTGTCCACCTGTCTTGCTACGACTATCTTAACTAAGTCTGTCGCCATAGCAACAGTTCTAAATAGTTGTGTTTCGGGGTAAATTTAGGGGTAAGATAGCCAGGTCCCCGGTCGTTGAGGTTTCCAGATGAAATGCGTTTCCAACTTCGGCATTACTTGATAACCAGGTGAGACAAAGCCAAGAGATTAATC
The DNA here is from genome assembly GCA_951394065.1 of Venusia cambrica. Taxonomy (NCBI): domain Eukaryota; kingdom Metazoa; phylum Arthropoda; class Insecta; order Lepidoptera; family Geometridae; genus Venusia; species Venusia cambrica. The sequence goes on along the minus strand of OX596046.1, from coordinate 8,099,595 downwards.
CGTTATAAAAAAAAACACGAGAAGACGGTAACAAAGTCCCAGGCGTTTCAAATGTTCATAATCAGATTTTTTTTCAAGTGGCTAATTAAGCATATTATTGCTTTTTTTCCTGAAAGACACCTGCCTTACACACGATTTCTTCGACTTCGCAAGTATTTTTTTTTAAAGTAGTTGGTACGTACCTACTAATACTCAGATATATAAATATAACTTCAAATATGTAATGAATTTAATCACAAAATATGAAAATGGCTCTGCGGTAGATGTTTTTATACAGTTGATGATTATTTAAACTATAGGTAAATTTTAAAATAGTCTGCATTTCTATTAGGTATTTGTTTTTAATTTTATTATTATTTTATTAATTAAAACGGTAGGCGACTTTGGTCGATATCGTACAGGAATATCAGTTATTTAGTCCCACCCCTAGCCTTATGGTCTTACTAGAGATGATTCGTGCACATAAGTAAGTACAATCAATAAAAATATTTGAATTTCGACCTAGAGCCTCCATTAATTTTAACACTGATTGGGTAGCTAGCTAGCGATAAAATACATAACGATGTATATCACATAAATCAAATAGCCTTCATTTAACCTGATGTCCATCATTGATAAAGCCGACTGTTGACGCGCACTTCACCCGAAATCCTCAACAGACTGAAGAACTGATCGGAACATAGCATTTTGAATCGTTTTATGGTGATAGCATTTTAACCGCCTCTGTGATCTAGTCGTCCAACCCACCGATTTCAGATCCAGAGGTCCCGGGCTCTATCCCCAGGGGAGCAATATTGTACTTGGTTTGGTTGGTGTTTTTGTTTGAGTCCGCCTGGCTAGCTACCACCATCTTACCTGATTCTGTCGCCATAATAACAATTCTTAAAAAAAAAAAATTGTGATGTAAGATAGCCAGTTCCTCAGTTCCTCAGTCAGGCCTTATCTCAACTTGTGACCAGATGAGAGGAAGGCCAAGAGCTTCCCCGTCGTACAATAAAAATAAAAAAAAGACTTAGATAAGATGGTGGATAGCTAGGCAGACGGGCTTTAGACAAGTTTTTCCACCAACCAAACCAAGCACAAATATTCATTGAATATGGGGCCTCTGCGTCTGATACTGGTAATCGAACCACTTGATCACAGAGGCGGATAAATATTTTAAAATCAAATATAAGAAGCCCTTTATACTAACATTAATTTATGTCCATTATGAAGAGCTAACGCTTGCCCTGTTAGAAACATACAGGTAATGTTATTGCACGCTTGCTATTATAATCTTTATATTTATGAGACTTCTGTAAGTTTCTACAACTTCAACCGCCAAATAAAGGCCACAGCTGGACAGAGCCAAAATTTAAAGCTTTTACGACATCCGAGGGCTGAAGTGGACGGCAATCCAACCAAATGTTAGTACCACAAAAGGTGATCTTGAGCAGGTAAGTCGTTTAGGGCCTAGGCTCATCATATAGGCACCTGTTCCCTACCTATATAGCCTAAGGCTCAAGTACTATGGGTATATACCTGTTTAGTGTGTACGGATTCATCGACCCGTTAACTACGAGTAGTGGTAGGTACGTCTACGGGTGTAAATACCAAATGAATGTTCCAATGTCATGACGATGTCCAGCTTCAAAAAGATAAGCTTTTATGGATACATCAGTAGGTATGTATGTACCTAGTATATCATAAATATAAATTTGGTAACTCAGACCGCCTTTGTGGCCTAGTGGTTCACCCACCGGCGTCAGATTCAGAGGTCACGAGTTAGATCCCCGGAGGGGTACATGTAGTAGGACTTTGTTCACGTCCGCCTGGCTAGCCACCACTTTCTTACTTAAATCTGTCGCCAGAAAAAAAATTATACTAGTAGTTCACCCCGAACTGTGATCTCGTGATGGTCTTAGGTATATATAACGTTGTTCGAGACTCTTTCTTGTTTGTAACTCAAAGTCAGAATGAGAGCAATGCACCGACCGTATGTCATAGTAGGTGGGCAGAATACATTTCGTGAATACCCCTTATTAACATGAACATGAAAGACATCAACCTTTGATGTTTTTGTGAAATGTGCTCTCAAAACCGTTGCCTTAGAAGTCGTGGTTGAAAGATCTGCCCCTCCAGCTCACGGATGTCGTTAATTCAACCAAGGGGCATCACCAAAAAGGCAGCAACATTTTTCTGTGTGTAAATAAAACTTTAACTGTGGGCACCAATTTTTATCGACACCCTAGGTTTGGCAACCCTATTGAGTGAATAACGAAAATTAATTAGACCAGTTTTATTGAGTTTTTGAATATCTATTATCTTGATCGGATCAAACCTGATCTTAAAATCCACCCCTAATAAAGGGTAAATTAACCAATTTTGAAATCTGCAGTCTAAACCCCCATTTCATATGATATTTCACGTTTTCAGAATTTTTCAAGGCTTTGCCCCATCTTATTTACCCCTTTCTACCCCTTTTCCAACCCTTAATGTAAATACAGGGGTGGTTTCAGCATATTAAATAAAGGTAATTGTGACGACAAACCCCTCTAACAGTATATCTTACAAGACATATCAAGCGTTTTACCCTCTGAACGAACCCCTTTGTGACAAAAATCACCCCTAATAAAAAGTAAAATATGTATTTTTTAATATGCACCCGATACTCTTTCAAATACAAGCTAAAAATCTTCTTGTCACACTTAACACCCCTATTTCTCAAAAACTCTCCTAGTGTCAAAAAAATCCTCGTACCGATTGATGAGTATTAATATATTCTTTGCATATTAAACATTGTGAATAGATTGGATCGACCATTCAAAAGATATGGACGAAAAAATGTTTTTCTTTTCACCCCAATATCTCAAAAACTACCCCACTTATCAAAAATCCCCCGCGACAATCAATTTCTATTTATGTTATCTCTTTACAGTTTAAATTTCACCAAAATCGGATATACCGTTCGACAGTTATGCCGTCACAATAATTGCCACATACATACATACATAAATACATACATACAGTGCCGGATTTCCCAACTTAACTGAGAGATCTCGTTCGCTTCGCTCACTCGATCAAAAATTGTTGTATTCCGGCATTTAAAGGTAAGATAGTAAGTTCCTGGGCTTCCACTTTAAGGGAGGACATCAAAGAAAATCAAAAAAGGAGCAAGTGGGGCTGAAATCCAGTTTATTTCAGAGATTTTCATCAGTAGAGGGTATAAACTACTGTGTTTGGGCGTTACTAGGTACGTTAGTATTTTATTATCTGTGGTTGGTTTAGGTGTTTGGCATACGGGCGGCATATACCACGCAACGGTCAATTATCAACAATTTATATGGAGAAATTATCAAAACTTAAATATACAATTTTTTAAACGAGTTACAGGTATTAATCGTGTTATTGACTTGAATATTTAAAATTAATGAGAGTTTCAAAAAGGCCAATGTATGATTGTGCATAATCTGTGTTTTTTTTCAATCCGATAGGTAGTGAATGAATACGTTAAGAGAAAACAGCGGACCCCTTTGCGCGCACGGAGGGGTGTGAAATTTTTGGCAAAGTTAATTATTATACGGAGGAGAAGTGCAGAAAGTTATTTTTTATCATCATAGTCACTTCATGGCTTCTCATGCTATAACTATACATTAAAGGCTGCAGACTGTCAACCATTCTTACTTGTATGGTGAAAAGCGCCATCTCTTGTAAGACTGAAACATTTTCAAGTTTACGAATTCTATAGGCAAATCGTTGCAATAACGTAGACTACCCATAATTTTAATGTTTGATAGATTACATTGATGTCGCTAGCGTAGTTTCACTATGGATATCAAGGAAGTTGTACTCGGTACCTTCTTACTCTGAGGATTGTGTTCTTAAATATTCGCTACTAATAACTCAGTTATTAATAATCCAGTAGGATTAGTGCCCCAATGAAAAGCAGTAAAATCGTATTTATTGTTGAATTATTATTTATTTGTGTTCTTTGAATATGGTATCAAAAAGACAAAACTTCAAGACGTGGTTCCATTTCATCCAAATGTTGGTGATCTTTTTTACGGTTCGCCGCTTTCCGCCAGTGCGCGGGAGAACCAGTGCCTTCCGAGAAGACACGCTCCATTGTGGTTCATCCTTGCTCAGGCAAGCCAAGTATTCAGGAAATTAATTTTACACAGCGCCATCTAGTAAAACTAAGCAAAGCTTGTACTATGGGAACTACGTTACGGATATCATACTAACATACTTTTTTTTTGTAAATACTTACTTATGATATATTAGATTAATACAACACCCAAACTCAGAACAAACATTCATATTTATCACACAAATGTTTGTCATAGGTGGGAATCGAACACAACCTACAGCGCAGAAGGCAGAGCTGCTACGAACTGCGCTGTGAGGATTTTTTAAATCATTATTCAAATCGAAACTGCATAATTTTTGTTCAAGAAGAATGTCTTAAGATTCAAATTCAGAATCAATGACGTATTGATCTTATCATGTATTTTCACAGATTTTGACCGCCTCTGTGGTCTAGTGGTTAGCCCACCGTTGTCAGATTCCAGATGTTCCGGGCTTGATCCCCAGGGGGAGTTCAATATACTTGGTTTGGTTGGCTAGCTACCACCATCTTACCTAATTCTGCCGCCATTACAAGAATTCTTAAAATTTTTGTTTTGTAGGATATCAGTTGGTTGAGGATTCCGGGTGAAGAGCGTTCCCACTTTCGGCCATATTCTTGAAAATCAGGTGAGATGAAGGCCAAGATCCCGTCGTATAATAATAAAAACTGATGATTTGATCTAATGATTCTGCTATGCAGGCAATGGCTATGGTTACGTCACCATACGATTTTATTACATTGGGAAAGTGTCGTAACGGTGTTTTTTCCATGACCGGTCATCACCGGTCTCACACCATGGTTGCTGGCGGTCGGCAATGAAAACATGATGCAACATTCTAATTTTGAATTGCTTGATTGACATCACCGATAAAATCAATATTTATTTTTGTCTAAAGAGGATTTAGGGTTCTTTACTTCCAACAGGACCTTATTACTAAGCGCCTCCGCTGTCCGGTCGTCTATCTGTCAGCATGAATAAAATAAAATAATTACGTTTTAAAAACTAAAAAGAAAACCGACTTCAATGAAGAATATGATTCAATTTACCTGGATGACGTATTTTTTCCAATTAATTTGATAACAGAAAGACGGACAGACACAGACAGAATGACGTGTGATCATATATTATAGGGTCGGTTTTTTCCTTACGTTTGAGGTAACACACCCAAATCGCTTCAAGTGTGCCTATAATATTTGAAGAGTTCCCTTGATTTTTCCTGGATCACATCATCAGATCCTGACCTGATGACAATGGGACCTGTGAAGGCTACCTTTTCAAACAAAAAATAATTTTCCAAATCCAGGCGTCTTCGAGTATTAATCGGGGAACATAAATAAAAATAAAAAAGATTCCGACGAATTGAGAACCTCCTTGTTTTAGAAGTTGGTTAATAACAATTAAAGAGGACTACGAAACGTTTCTTGTCGCATACAAAAACTTTCTTGACCGTCTTGCAAGTATGCCTTGAGATGTGAATCGGAACCCTCAGGGTACGTGTTCAAACTTGATCGGTTTATTTATTTTGATGACGATATAAGTAAGCAGCCAAAACAACTAAATTGTACTTCGTACTTACGTAGGTCACATCCACTATTCATTCTTTGTGACACAGATGGCACTGCATACTTATTCCTTGGAGGAATCTAGACCGTTCGAAACGGTCCTTTTAATTATTTTTAATTGTTTGTGAACAAATTAAAAAAATATTCATATCAATGCTCATTCCGAATCGAACCCACAACCTACAGCGCAAAAGGCAGAGCTACTTCCAACTGAGCTGTGACGCTTGTAAATTTATAATGGCTACTAGTAGGTACTTATTTATTGTAAAATAAATTCCTCAGAAGACATGATGAAGGACGTAATATCTTTCAGAATGTTGACCCCAATCATGTATTTCTATTATTTATTCTGTGGTATTGGTTTATTTAAAGGTTATATAAGTACCTAAAAATATCAGATCATTAGTTCATAAAAAGATCTTAAAAAGAGGTAAAGTTTGGATGTAGGTACCTATGAGGTTTTCTCCGAAGCTAACTCAACAAACAAGAACTAAATTTTATCGTGGATATTAACGAGTATTATACCGTGAAAGTAACAGGTTTTTTTTGTGGTGACAAGTTTTGTACTTAGTTGCAAAATGCAAGTCTAAGAAAAACGGTCAAGTTGCTCCGTCCTTTCCGCTTTTTCCCGAAAGGTCTGTCCCACTTTGTTGCCTCTCTTGTCCATCTTTTTCCCGAATGGTCTGTCCCACTTTGTTGCCTCTCCCGTCCATCTTTTTCCCGAATGGTCTGTCCCACTTTGTTGCCTCTTTCGTCCATCTTTCATCGTGCCGCACTGAGTGGCCTGCCGCCATTTTAATTATACTGTAGTGCAGAACATTAGTTAGTTTGGTTTTCCTATTTTTTATTGTACGACGGGTAAAAGCTTGGCCTTCATCTCACCCGGAATGCGGTGGAGGCGCATTCACCCGGAATCCTCAACAAATTGAGGAACTGGCTATTTTACCTCTAAATGCCGGAACACAACAATATTATAATTGTTGTTATGGCGACAGAATTAAGTAAGATGGTGGTAGCTAGCCAGGCGGACTTAAACAAACTCCTACCACCAATCAAACCAAGCACAATATTGTACTCCCCCTGGGGATCCAATCCGGGACCTCTGGATCTGAAATCGGAGGACACTAGACCACAGAGGCGGTTAAAGTTCAAAAAGGTTATGTTTAAAAAAGTTCCTCCTGATTGTACGTATGAATAAAACAAAATACTCAAATAAAACTAGGTTCATATAAATATATCGACACGTGACCCAAGGGCTGGCTGTTATTTATGCCAGCGAGTTAGCGTTACCTATTCAGTGTGGCAATGTAACCAGTGTATTGGGCACGCTTCCGTCTGGTAATTAGTTAGTTTAATGTTGGTACATATTATTTATTCAGCTACCTATTTTTTGTTTGTCATATTTTTTTTAATGTAATGTAATTTTGATGTAAGAATCTATTGTTATTACTACTTATATAAAAAAGTATGACAGATATGTTCATTGTCATGCAATTATTAATGATTACTTTTTTATAATAATTTTCATAGCAGATACCTACACCGTGTGGAAAAGAGGCACCTGGTATGTAGCCTAGCATAACATAATTGGTTTAATATGATTGTAGATCATGTGTCTGTATGTAGGTACATTTTGTTACTACTGTTTCAAACGTCTGTTTCTTAGAAATAAATTTAATTTATGCAACTTACTGACGTATTATTTGTATTATGAATAAGTTTAATTAATAACAAAAACGGGTCTTCATCGCGTACCTTTGTATTTTCCCGACAGTTTCGACCGTGTTACAACGGCCGTGGTCACTGTCGGGAATATAAAAAGGTACGCGATGAAAACCCGTTTTTGTTATTAATTATGAATAAATTATTATCTGATTATTTGATTAAACCGAACATTTCAAATTACATACCCAGAAACCACGTCAACTGCGTTATTTTGTCCCAAAAGTACCAAAACTATCCGGATTAGGTCAGAAGATGCCCGGTTGGTTCCCTGTGACTAAGCCCTGTTACTTATACTCGTATACCTACTTACCAGATGAATCCGCACAGTTTCATTGGCGCAGTTTTACCTGTAGCCTGTCAGGAGACCAGCGTAGGGTCTGTAACTGTAGGACATGCAGATTGGAGGTTGAAGGGAAATTATTTGATTACTCATTAAGACGCTGCTGTGTATCCCTTGGTGAGAACTCTTAATCGCCTTCTACGACATCCATCGGTAAGTAAGAGTCTACAACCCCCAAATTTCTTGATAATATTATGTCATGCCGTGGCGGTTGGGGCTTAAGATTCGACACCTCTAACCCAGCACAGGAAGGAGTAAAAGCCGAGTAAGGGATTTCACCAAAAGAAAGGTAGCAGCTTCCTTCTCTGTGCTATCTACCTTTTCCGCGATCACCAATCCGCCGGCAATTTTTTTTATTATTATTTTTTATAGTACGACGGGGAAGCGCTTGGCCTTCATCTCACCTGGTAACAAGTTAAGATAAAGCTGAAGGTGGAAGCGCACTTCACCCGGAATCCTCAATTTGGTTATGCCAAAACCCTCTCTCAAAACCCTTTGGCAAAAGTCACTAATAAAAATAGGAAAAAAACCCTTTACCTTTGGAGGAAACTCTGTCCAGCAGTAGACACTAATGGGCTGTTTGTGCGATTACGTCTAGATGACACACGTAGGTGAATCTATAAATTATATTTTTGTGTGTTTCTTTCTTTTGTTTCTTTTTCAGCATTTGCTTCATATTGGGTGCTTAGATAAAAAAACAAAGGATTTCGCACGCCTCCTTTGCACTGCGAAAATAGTCACATATTTTGTAATACGATGCTAGTAAAGATAGCAATATAATTAATTACTGCTTGTATTTAAAATAGGGCTTTAAATGCAAAGTATTTATATTATATATATATTTATATGCTATTTTATCTCAGATGGTGTATGTGATGGTGACCCTAAAAGCAAATAAATTACTCTATTTTGAAATTGAGTGGTAAATAGCTAAATTGAAAACATCATTTTTGACCAACATAAAAAGATGAGGTTCTCATGCTACGTGACCTATGTACTTTTTTGCTGCAACAAAAAAACGGTCTCTCTGAGTCAGCAGATTCAAATAATTCCTCGCAACAATAAAACATGGACATTATCAACCAAAAATGTCATGATCGTCATCTCACAATTAATAACGATGACAAACTATATAGAACTAAAGGATCTCACTCACTATCACTACACGACCACGACCTGTGACAACGTCCTGACGTATTACTTAGCTATGGTTTATATGGGTTTCAATCTGTTGCAATAAAAATTGTGGCTTTTTTTTGACTTCTCAATGAAACCGAAAAAATATTCAGAAGAAAAGCCGCCAGTTTGATTAAAACCAAAATGAAGCAGACTAAAAGACGCCGCCAGTCAATGGAAATACAGTCATTAAATAAACCAGCATATGCGGATTCGTGCGTGTTCGATCCCAGGGGAGCAATATTGTGCTTGGATTGGTTGGTGGTAGGACTTTGTTTAAGTCCACCTGGCTAGCTACCACCATCTTACCTAATTCTGTCGCCATAATAACAATTCTTAAAAGTATTGTTGTGTTCCGGCATTTAGAGGTAAGACAGCCAGTTCCTCAGTTTGTTGAGGATTCCGGGTGAAGTGCGCCTCCACTTTCGGCCTTATCTCAACTTGTAACCAGGTGAGATGAAAGACAAGTGCTTCCCAGTCATACAATAAAAAAAAGAAAAAACGTTATCCTCAAGTTTAATTCATATTCTGTACGATATAAAGACAAGGATCATTTACAAATTACCGCCAGGGATTAGTATCACAAGAAAAGGTAAAAAACTTGGGCAAAATTATCATTTGCGTAGCTCAGACCCACCGATTTAAGATCCAGAGGTCCCCGTCTGGATCTTAAATCGGTGGGTTGAACTACTAGACCACAGAGGCGGTTAAAGCCTCAGTTGCTTAAGTTGGATTTTTTTAAGCATGATAGTACGGACTGTTGGCCCTCTAGTGCGCGAGATCCCTAACGTGATAATCCACAGTTCAACAACATAGAATAAACAAGGTGTTCTCAAGAACAACACGGCGTTAACCGGTAATAAGCTAGATAAGCTGGTAGCTACCAGCAGCTAAGCAGTCAATACATTTAGATGTGTATTCTGTAGGAACACCTGTATTGATGGAATTAGCTGAGAGCTCCTTTCTCCTCTTCTATTTTCAGTTTTTATTAATTCTATCACAAAAACTATTTCTTATAGCTACCATCTTTATGCTGACGACTGTAAATTTATTACCATATCAATGCTAATCAAATCTTTAAAGGTACTGACCAAATTAACTCTGAACTTAGCAATAAAGATGCCTGGGCGAAAGCCTACGGTCTCTTGGTTAATCCCTAGTAGGCTTAAGCTTTGATCATTGGTAGTCCCTACATGCTAAGCTCCACTGTTGATACTTCTCTCCCACCGGTACTTCTTGCCGATAATCCTATCACTTTTTCATTGAAAGCCAAAAATCTGGGTATCATATTACCCAGATCTGGGTATTTGATAACAGACTGTCTTGGTCCTCTCATATTAATTAAATAAGCAAAGAGGTTTTATTCACCTTCCATTCTGTCAAGCGCCTTCAGCGGTTTTTACCTTTTAAAACCAAAGTCTTTCTTGCCCAATCACTTATTCTTCCTCTTCTGGACTATGCAGATATCTTTTTTATATGCCACGGAGGAACTCTGGAACAAACTTGAGAGGCTGCAAAACCTGGGCGTTCGTTTTATTTATGGTTTTCGCAAGTTTGACCATGTCTCAGAGTTTAGATCTCAGCTTCCCATTCGATGACGACTCTCCATATTCTTTCTTTTCTTTATTTTATCCTTTTGAATTAATGGGATTCAAAAGGATAAAATAAAGAAAAGAAAGAATATGGAGAGTCGTCAATCCAGCATACCTCCGTGAGCGATTAATTTTTCTTATTCCTCGCGGTGTGCCATGCAGGTCGATTGTCTCCCTCCCTCTTGCAACTCCTTCTCGCTCTTCCACGCGTTAAAATGACACGTTCATTATACAAGCTGTCAGGCTGTGGAATTCTATTCCACATAATGATCCGTGCATCTTTAAATACATTTAGGATTAAAGTAAAAGAGTATTTTCTGTGATTTTAGTTTGTTATCCATAGCATAACATAATTTATGTATACATGCATATATTTATTTATCTTAATATGTATGTATTTATTACTTATTAATCTATTTATTTATATGTGTGTGTATAAAGCATTGTATTTATTAATATTAATTTTGCCTAATATGTATATATTTAGTAGGTATTAAACCTAATATATATGTAGGTACCTATACATTTGATTTATGTATGTATATTTCATTTGTCCATTAAAATTTTACTTTAATTCAAGTAGGTACACTTTTCAGAGTATCACCTCTCTCTCTCTCTCTCTCTCTCACACACACAAAGGTTTGCTGGTAGAAAACTCTTTAAGGGTTAAGCTCGCCTCTGTATATGAATGTTTTCCTATGACATGTTTAAATCATATTTATGTGTACAATAAAGAATTACAAGAAGAGATCTGAAGTATGCAGTGGATTCAAATAAATAAAATAAATATTCCAGGACATTAATTTTACACAGTGCCATCTAGCCCCAAACTAAGCATAGCTTGTAGTATGGGAACTAGATTACCGATAGAATACTTAAACACTTTTTGTAAATACGTACGTACGTATGTATTTATAACGTACGTATATGATACAACACCCAAACACAGAACAAACATCTATATTAATCGCACAAATTTTTGTCCTGAAATCAATCGCAAAGCTCAAGACAGAACGGAATGGCGCTCCACTGTGCCCTCTGCCCCATCCTGGCAGAGTGGTAGCTAGACAGGTGGACTTAAAGAAAGTCCCGCCACCAACTAAACCAAGCACAATATTGTGCTCCCCTGTGGATCGGACTAGACTAGACCATAGAGGCGGTAAAAATTTCCTAACGTCAATAACGTTAAGAGTTGTAGAGTTTTGTGCAAGGGCTCGTGCGGAGAAGTCATGCCACCACAGTTATTTCAGTCGCCTAGCAGCATTGCTTCTGATTAGGGTATGGTTGCCGGTGAAATTACGAGCATGTGAGGCTTAAGACTTTTAAGCCTGAAGTTGACAGGCGCAATGCAGTGCCGCGTAGGGCACGTTCTTTGTGCAGGTGATTTACGCAGTAAGCTTTTGTTAAGGAAAGAGTTGCGCTTAGAATCAGGTGGCCTGCTTGGTTTTTCCATCTCCAAGTGGTATAAATAAAAGGTCAGGCCAACCTAATGCTTGCTTGTTTTTGGTACGGTTTTAATAGGTTTGCTATCTAACCTAGTATACCGGTAGGTACCTAATTAGCCTCAAAAAGAACATATACCGACTTACGGCAGTACCATTCAACTTGAAATATACCTACTTCCATTTTCTTAATCCATTATGTCCGTCACAAGTCACAAGTGGCGTCCACAAGGTAAATCAGGTAGCAAGCAGTCTACCAATCTGCACAGCTACTTGTAAACTCAGTTCTACGACACGCGACGCGGAGTGCAATCGTAATAAGGTTGAGAACGAAAGGTTTTATTCAAAAAGTGCGTTCTTTATTTAAACTTGTGGAGCATTCATACAGGTGAGCTGAACCCTACAAAAAACATTGTGTAAATACTTTTTTGGTTTCAAATTTATTATATTTTGTTATTCATTGTTTAGGTCGGGTTTTGTATTTTTTTTGATATTCAATTGTTTAGTTTGGTCGGGTTTCGTATTTTTTTTCGATTAAGTGGAATGGTAGTAATAGCGGTTGATCCAATTTTATCTAATTTTGATTGTCATAAAACGGAAGCGGGAAATTTGAAAATAATTGACGCTCATTGTGATTCAAAATTGACTTTACATGTTCATAATAAATACATGGAGTCATCTATGTCATCTATGTAGTTTCGTGTCGAATTTATGTATATTTTATTTAAATAATTTGAACAATGTGAAACATTTGGTGGTTCAGAAACTTAATCATCAATTTATTCATTTGTTTAATATTTACATATATACAAAAACGCGTATTTCGTATTTCACGTATTTTGCGTATTTCACCTATATAACGGGAAGAGCACTCAATAGCAGAAGTAGCATTCATAGTAGGTACATAAGTATTTATTTCTGGTGGTCTGTTAGGAATATTGTACCTATTATATTTTTATATATATTCCGGGTATAATTCGGGACAGGTAAACTAGTTTTACATTGTACAAAAACCTAATATAAATGTTAAAATTAAAATGGAAAGTCAGCTTACGGTTTTGTTATGCGTTCACTTCACACCAATGTTGTTTTGATGTAGATACCAAATGATTACGAGATTTATGGACAACATTGGTCACAACATATTTTAAAGTCTAACCGGTCGTGTGAAAAAATATCTTAAAGTCTAACTGGTCATACATTTTGTGTGGAGTGCTTTATTGTTTTATAATTGAGCTGGTTTTTTGAACTATTATCGGGATAAAATGGTCCAACGAAATTTTAAACACCAAATTAACATTACATATTAATTATACATCACATATTAAACACATTTTACATATTAATTTCATTAATTATTAATTAAAATAACTTATCATTATTTTTTATTATATAATGTTGTAGCGGCAATAGCACACTCCGAAAATTTGTAGAGTTGTGAGTTGACTATTTATGAGATACAGCTCGCTAACAGACAGACAGACAAACGGACAGACAGACAGACAGTGGAATCTTAGTAACAGGGTCCCGTTGGCACTTTTATGTTACGGAACCCTATAAACGCTACCTTGCACCACCATAAGACTTAAGTAGAAGTGAAAGGTTGTCCCTATCATTTTGCCTTCGAATATTGAGTACCTATAGGTAAATGAGAAAGGGAATGCCCAAATAGCTTAACAATGTTGCATAATTGTTGCATTTTAACCGCCTCTGTGGTCTAACTCTCTGTGGTTAAACCCACGGATTTCAGATCCAAGGTCCCGGGCTCGATTCCCAGGGGAGTACAATATTATGCTTGGTTTGGTTGGTGCTAGGACATTGTTTAAGTCTGCCTGGCTAGGTACCACCATCTTACCTAATTCTGTCGCCATAATAATAATTCTTCAAAAAAATTTTGTGTTCCGGCATTTAGAGGTAAGATAGCCAGTTCCTCAGTTAGTTGAGGATTACGGCGAAGAGCGCCTCCACCTTCGACCTTATCATATAATCTTATCATATACTTGAAACTATGTAGATGAAATGAAGACCAAGCGCTTCCCCGTCGTACAATAGAAAGAATAAAAATAGTTGCTATGCTTGTATTTCAGAAAATGTCAGTGGTGAAGAAGTTTCCCGTAGAAAAGGAGTATGAAAAGAACTCGGACATCTCCCCTGAAGAGATACAGAAGCTCCGGCAGTGGCTCGACACCCAGCCTCATCTGCCAGGAAAACTTCTGACAGGTATGCTCATAAAGCATAGATTGGTTCATAGACTGAACCACAAAATAAGGTGGAAGAAAAATCATCATAAAAAAATACACAATAGAATTGAAAACCTCCTCCTTTTTAACAGACTTCAAAAAAAGGAGGTGGCTCTCAATTCGTCGGTATCTTCTTTTTTATGTTCGATGCTCCCGATTACTCAAAAACGCCTGGAAGGATTTGGAAAATATTTTTTTTGCTTACAAGGGTATGGTACAGATGGGTCCACTATCATTAGGTCAGAATCTGATGATTGGATCCTTGAGAAATCGAGGGAACTCTTCAAATATTATTAGGCACACTTGAAATGATATTGGTATTTTTAGGGTGTAAACAAACCTCAAGTAAGGAAAAAACGGACCCTTGTAGGATCACGCGTCGGCCTGTCTGTCCGTCCATCTGTATATAACAACAAAATAATTATAATCATATTCTTCTTTGAAGTCGGTTTCTTTTTAGTTTTTAAAACGTAATTAATTTGAGGTTGGTTAAAAATGACCTAGCCCGAGGTTCTTGCACATAAGGAGAAAGCCTTGCATGCTGGTTGCGATTCTGAACAGGTATGGTGGAAGATTTGATACAAAATGATCCCAAAAAAATCTTATTAAATAAATGCATTGCGACTTGACTTTGACTTTGAAGAAGATAACCTTCTTTCGTTACTCTAATCAGTCAAAGCTTAAATCTCTTTAAAATAAGTAATAATGCGTGTGATGAATATAGATGTTTGTTCTGTGTTAGGGTGTAGTATTGTATTACTATATATACGAGTATATACGTAATCTAGTTCCCATATTACAAGCTTTGCTTAGTTTGGGACTAGATGGCGCTGTCTAAAATTAATGTCCTCTAATAATATTTAAATAACCACCTCTGTGGTTATTTAAATATTAAATTTTTTAAATAACCACCTCTGTGGTTATTTAAATATATTATGTGGTCTTTCACCCAAAGATCCCATCACCAGGAGTGTACAAATGTTTGATTGGTTTGGTTAGTGGTAGGACTTTGTTTAAGTCCACCTGGCTAGTTACCACCATCTAAATTGTTGCATGCCGACATAGAGGTCAGGAAACTTCAGTCGCTTACACCTTTGGCCTTATCATAACTTGACATCAGATGAAATGAAGACAAAGTGCTTCCCCGTCGAACAAAAAAAAAACTCAACTTAGAAGAAAAAAAAACTCAACTTATAAGAACAAATTAAATGATTTATTGTAGTGTCAGAAAAAATAAAAACTAAAACCAATTCCTAGGAAGATCATTGACGTAAGTACATCAACCCAAAAACAACTTTTAGGTACCTACAAGAAAATATAACGTTCTTTTTTAGGTAAAAGAGTAATCATTTAAAGGCCATGTCGCTTTGACGTAAAACTATAAGCGTCACTTTTTGGGTTCAGTACCCAAAGGCAGTACCAGGTCCCATTTTTGTAGAAATAAAGTTTTTGGTAAAGGAACCCTCGTGCAGTCTTGTACTTGGCCTTAATATGGTACTTACTAGCCTACTAGGTATTTTTGCAATAGGGAAACTGCTTAAGCTGCAGTAATTTTATTTATTAAGACAAAGCTACCGCAGTTGACAGCAATAAATGACACGAGAATGATTTTAACGATCACAACTGGATGGTAGAAAATGTACAAAACATACTTTATCCTTAAATTATTGCGGTATTAGCCTCATAGCTCAGTTGGTAGTAGCTCTGCCTGCTGCGCTGTAGGCTGTGGGTTCGATTCCCACCCAGGACAAACATTTGTGTGATGAATATAGATGTTTGTTCTGTGTTTGGGTGTTGTATCATATAGCACGTATGTATTTACAAAAAATATTTAACTATTCTATCCGTAATCTAGTTCTCATATTACAAGCTATGCTTAGTTTGGGGCTAGATGGCGCTGTGTAAATTTAATGTCCTGTAATATTTATTTATATTTATTTTTCTACAGCTACTCTACAGCTTATATGCGAATCGTAGATATTGGAAACGCGTTGTCTCTGCTACCCTTCTGGGTGCGAGTCTATGAATGGTACGTGCTAAATCAAAATCGAAAATTTCATAATAGTGGAAACCCAACAGCAAAATTTTAATCTCCATTTAAAAAAAATAATAATATTGAATGACGGGGAAGCGCTTGGCCTTCATCTCACCTGGTTACAAGTTAAGATAAGGCCCAAGGTGGAAGGCGCACTTCACCCGGAATCCTCAACAACCTGAGAATCTGGCTATATTGTCTTAAGAAACGGCCTTAAAAATATTACAAACTGTATATTTAGGATTGGCATTTGATATACCTTTTACTTGATATCTATAAGTATTGTAGTAAAATATAAAAATAACCTCCCCTTGATTTGCATTCCCCATATAATATGGCCTATGTCACACTATCAAGCAGTTTAGGCTGCATAACGTATCAATGAAAACGACACATAACTACATACTCTCGAAAAACATAATTCTTCTTCTGAAGCAGATGGGTAATACGCGGAAAAATGTACTGCACTGACGTTCTATAATATGCATGCCTCCTTTTAATCCTAGCTAGCCCTTGAAGAACCTTAGGATACTCCGAACATTGCTCCAGAGTTCCCGAGGGTGATGCCCTTTGTGCTTCAGCAGGCCGAGGTCAAGGAGATTGTGCAGAAGAACATATAACCTGTATACCTGGTGTTTAAACCTGTTTAAAAAACGAAAGAGTAACCGATGACCAATTATTATTCACCTTCAAAACATGAAACTCAAATGCAGGTCAAGCTTGTCCAATAAACCCTAACCATTTAGAACTATTTTTTATAATAATGTTATGCAAAACGTGTGGGTCGTGGCTTATAATAGACCTCTCTTACTCACATGGATGTCTCATTCAGCCGTAACCGCTGTCAAAAGCCAGTTATTCTGTTGCCAGGGGGTAGGCCTAGGAGTTGATCACACGAGATAGCCCGATGAAATATCCTGGGTCCATACCCATGTACTTGATGTCAAGAGCTACCATGTTCTTAACAAAGCATTTTTTCTTTATTGTTTGACGGGGAAGCACTTGGCCTTCGTCTCACCTGGTTACAAGTCGCTTCCTTGAGATAAGGCCGAAGGTGGAGGCGCACTTCACTCGGAATCCTCAACAAACTGAGGAACTGGCTATCTTACATCTAAATGCCGGAACACAACATTTTTTTTAAGAATTGTTATTATGGTGACAGAAATAAGTAAGATGGTGGTAGCTAGCCCGGCGGACTTAAACAAAATCCTACCACCTACCAAACCAAGCACAATATTGCTCCCCCTGGGGATCGAACCCGGGACCTCTGCATCTGAAATCGGTGGGTTGAACCACTAGACCACCGAGGCGGTTAAATTTATTTATCGCGGCATTACTGCGCAATTTAATTCTACATAAAACTTGGTTTACACCTTATACATTCATTATTTTTGTAAAATTTTAATGGAAACAATTTATTCCCGAATTGTCTTGAACTTTGCGTAAAGATAAGATCTACGATAGAGTTAGATTATCCACGAGATACCTATTAACTTTCTACTGTACCTACATTAGGGTCGTAAAACAGATACAAGTCCTAGTTTGTTTAATTTATACAAATTGTTTTCATATAAGGAGCTTGGCGATGGGCTTGCAAAATGTCAGGTATTGAATAATAACTTACAAACCGTTGGCATGCGCCGAACGTAAATTTGGACGTGCCCACTAATAGTAGGTAATCCTCATTAAATCCTCAAAAGTGAAAAATGTGAGCGTGTTACTATAATGAGGTACTAACTTAGAACCTCCTTATAGTAACCACTTAAGTACTTAGAACTTCTAAGTATGCGATAGGTATGTACTAATGTATAGTTACCAGCTTCCCGTACATTGAAGCCTCCTTATTGCGTCGTCCGATCAAAGTTCAAACCTCTTGGAGATGCGAGTGAAGATTCATCTGAAGATGTACACAAATACTACTTGTAGTGCGAGAGATAAAAAGATGGGAATTTTGAAGCGCCGAGAAGGTTGTTCCTGCGAGATTTATGCACGTGGTTTTTTAAGTGGGAGTGGGGATTTTTTAATTTCCAACACAGATGCCTACTTAAAACTACAATGAATCCCACCTACATAAGTATGTTTAATACTAAGTCTAAATTGTTTTCAGTTTTGGAATAAATTTGCTTTTTACTTTTATATCAGATACACAGAATGTGACAGTAGGAAAAACATAAAGGTCGCAGACCAAATACCTTCCGTGTTAGTTAAGAACCGTATAAAGGCAAGAAAGAGAATCTCTGCACTCTACCTACCCACCTAAAATCCACTCGTAATAAATTTTAGTAAAATGTGTGCTAACAGAGAACTATGATAGACTAGTATTCTTTCTTGCAATTCCTCTAATAACTCAGAGCTTGCATACATCATTGTCTTCGTAACGGTATTTTGGCGTAGAAATAGGAAATAGTATGTATACCCTCCATTCACGAAGGTACTTAGCACGGAAGACCGCTCAGCAACGGTTACCGTCCATTATCGCCTTCGAAGGCATAACGAAACCATAGACTAACCTTAGTCTTAGACCGTAGCGTGTTGACTCCGCGATAATTATAAACAAGACATAGCATAAACGCCTTAATTGCTATTTTCCATCAACTGACCATTATGAACGATTATTACCTTGAATAACTATAACTATAAGCGCAACTACAAGATTGCTATGAGGTAGATAATCGCATGAAAATCGATAAAAATTATCGATGGCGTGAAAATGATGATTATTTTTGAATTGACTCCGTTCATTATCAACCCGGACATGAAAACTGCGCAGTTTCAATTGCCTAGAAGGTAGCTTTCTTGAACATCGAATGAAGTTACTCTGACAAACCAGTAAACAGCCAGTAGAATAAATAAATAAAAATATATACATGTAACATATGATTTTTCCACAACGCCATCTAGCCCTAAACTTAAGCAAAGTTTGTAATATAAAAACTTGATTACAGATTAAATATTAATCTTACAGGACATTCATTTTACACAGCGTCATCTGGCCCCAAACTAAGCATAGCTTGTAATATGAGAACTAGATTACGGATAGAATACTTAAATACTATTTGTAAATACATACGTTCTATAAGATACGAAACCCAAACACAAAACAAACTTCTATTCATCACACAAATAATTATCCTGGGTGGGAACCGAACCCACAGCCTACAGAGCAGAAGACAGAGTTACTACCAACTGAGCTATGAGACTCGTGGATTGAATACTTACATACTTTTTTTTGTAGTACCCAAGATACAATATACCTAACACGCGAACACAGAACAAACATTTATATTCATCACACAAATGTTTTTTCCAGATGGGAATTGAACACATAACCTATAGGTATGGTAGAGTTACTACGTTATGTTTATAGTTTGCGCTTTTTACTCTTATTTAGTAGATATATTGCATGTTTTAGAGCTCGACCTGGTTCTGGTGTACCACTGCTGCGAGCAAAGCACGGAAGTATCGAAGCAGGTACTGGATCTTCACTACACGCTGCGCACTCTCTTCACAATATTCTTCAAGGATCGATGCTTTGACAACAGGGTGGAAACTGCTCTCCATACAGTGTAAGTAAGGTATAAGTAAGTAGCTGTATGCAACGATAAAAAAAAACTATCGCGATCACATTGGGAAGTATTCCTTGAAGGCCTCGTATCCATTATCATCTTTTACATTGTTTTTATTTTACGACGGGAAAGCGCTTGGCCTTCATCTCATGTTATCATTTCACCACACATACGTCCACAGCTGAACATAGGCCTAATCGACGCCACAAATAGCGATCTAAGCTGCCTCCATCCATCGACTCCCCGCAACAGCCACAATGTTGTCTGTCCATCGAGTCTTCCCTCACTCCGTTCCGCGTTTTTTACAAATGTTATCATGACACAAAAATTCACGACCCACGAAGGGACTCGGGTGTAAATTTTTGTGTCATTATAAAATTTGTAAATGTTGTGCTGTGACCGAGTGCATTCACTTGAAATACAAAAATAATATCATCGTCTTTATTTTATAGGCTACATTTTTGTGTATGCTTTGTTTAGCATATTTTGTGTTTTTTGTTAGTAAGTTAGTAAGTTGTGGTATACATGATGAATGTTTCTTTTGATTATGTAAGGAAGAGTATCACAATGGCGATTGAGGACGCTACCAAAAACCAATATTGTTTTTTATTGTGTCAACAAAACTTTTTTCATAGATAAATTCAGACATACAAATACGTCAGGAATTCTTCCTGGTCGAGGTTGATGTTTGAAATGGACAGTGCAAGAATCGTTTAGGTACTGTTGAAAATCTCGTCATGTCCAAAAGATTGCTGCAGTTCTGAGATCAAGACTGAGTTCAGACTTTGACTTGCTTAAATTGTAATCAATTAATAAGACAAAGATTGGCAATAACCTGACTTATAATACAATACCTAATGTAGCGCTAAGAGGTCGCTAGGAAATGCTGAGAAATGCAATGTCAAAGTTGAACAGCGTCATCATGACCGTGCTTAGTATCGTCAAGAGGCAAAATGGCGGACGTAACATTGACCCGATGACTTTGCATTGTTGTCTTTTAAAATAAGATCACCACAGAAAAAACAAACGCAAAAAGCGTAGTTTTGACCAACGTTTTCGTTCATTTTTGTTCTACGTATATTCGATTATTGGGTATATTCTGAGCTTTTCTATGCAACAGTAAAGCAACATATTTTATTAGTAAAGAAAAGTTAATCATTGAATACGAGAAGTGAGTTAGCTGAAAATTAAGAATTTGGTAAATTCAGAAAACTTTATATTAACAAATATTAAAAATATTAGAAAATACACGCGATGTTTTTAACGTTTTTTTATTTGAGCTCTATCGTAAAATAGGACCACATTGTTCAAATTTGGTGTGATTGTAGTTCTTACCTGGATATAAAACGATAGGTAGGTAGGCTGCATTTTTTGCCTTTAAAACTTTTGCACCACTTGCAAACGTTAACACTTGGCCGTTTTATTTGCAGAATAGTTACTATTTTAGACATAAACAGGTCAGGTCTTGATCTCAGAACTTGCGGATGAGGTTTCTTGGAGCGTGCTTTGCTTTCGAATCGTTAAATAAAGGAAACGGATAGTAGCAAGTTATGTCGCGCTATTTATGTTACATTCTGGAAACCATATTCCAGGCTGTACGCGCCGCTACCGACGCCCACGCTGGCCGGCGACCGCGCCATCTACCTGCGTCTGATCGACCCTGACTCTCGCAACTTCCACTTCAACGACGTGGTGCGCGCCTTCATGATGGTCTTCGACCTGTGGCAGCTCGAGGAAGGAACCTGGCCTGGGTGAGTCTCACACACATGTTGCCATATGAGGTGTCAAGTCGTACTGACGAATTGGCAGACATCTCCGTGGATTAGTGGTATAGTCCTTAATCTGGAGATTCAAGGTCAAAGGTGAAATCACACTTCGACCGGAACAGAACCCTCAACATACTGAGGAACTGGTGGTGATGCGTATAGTCCTTAATCTGGAGATTCAAGGTCAAAGGTGAAATCACACTTCGACCGGAACAGAACCCTCAACAGACTGAGGAACTGGTGGTGATGCGTATAGTCCTTAATCTGGAGATTCAAGGTCAAAGGTGAAATCACACTTCGAACGGAACAGAACCCTCAACAGACTGAGGAACTAGTGGTGACGCGTATAGTCCTTAATCTGGCGATTCAAGGTCAAAAGTGAAATCACACTTCGACCGCAACAGAACCCTAAACAGACTGAGGAACTGGCTATCTCATCTCTAAATACCGGCACACAACAATTGGAATGCAGTTATGGCTTCAGACTTACTAAAGATGGTGGAAGCTAAAACAGGTCTTCAAACCATCCACAAAGATCGAACCCTGGACTTTCGGATCTGATACTAATGGGCGATACTTCAGAGGCGGTCAATTTCCACTATGGATTTTTTAAAATTTTAGTGTACGACGGTGATATGCTCGGCCTTCATCTCACGCGATTTTTCAAGTTATGGTAAGGCCAAAAAGGTGGATACGCAAACTGAGGAACTAGCTATCTTACCTGTAAATGCTGGATCACAATCAATCAAGAATTGTGTAATCGAATTAGGTAAGATGGTTGAAGCTAGCCAGGTGAACTTAAACAAAGTCCTACCACCAACCAAGTAGTCGAAGCCGGGACCTCTGGAGCTGACACCGGTGGGCTAACCACTAGACCACAGAGGCGGTGTTAGGTCTGAAGTTCGTCTTTCGAGAACATCTCTGCAACAGTAATAATATCCCGTCTCCGATTTTCAGATTCGTAATGATCATAGACATGGACCAAGCGACCCTTGGACACATCACTAGGATAGAAGTTATGACCATCAAGAAAGTTCTATATTTCGTTCAGGTACGACATTGTCCCGTCTCAATCTAACATAAATCCCATGACATTAGTAAATAATATAGGAAAGTCCATCGACCGTTTAAAGAAATCTTTAAGTTATTGTTTATTTTAATTGTTTTTGTACACAAAGACCAAACAGAGTTAATAATGAGCTTGAAATACAAAAAACATATAAAAGAAATAGTAGCAAAAACACCATCTCCCGCTAGTGATTTGAACATATTTTCAGATACTAGGGCAGTTTCACATAGTTTAGTGAATTACTGCTAGATGGCGTTAATCAGCATTTGTCGCGTCAGAACCCTCGTTGCTCAATTGGTTAAGAGCGTTTTTGTGTCATTATAACACATTTTTATCTCTTAAGGATTACAAAGATCATCCAATATTTTTAATTTATTTATTGAATTATGGACCTGCAGCTCAGTTACTGCTGACTTTGTTCGTTGGTGTTCTAAATTTAAAATTATTTGTTCTTATGTTTTACAAAAAGCTATATTTAGAAGCGAGTTAAATAGTTTTTTTTATATGTAGTCAGCAAAAAGCATAAAATATTTTGACAGCTAAAAATTCGAACACAATGTTGGAGAACGTCAGTTATTAGATTTTTTTTAAGTAAGAAACTTTTAGTTTCACTTTGTTTGTTGACAATATATAAATTTGGAGTTGACCAACCCCTTTTAAATTAGCTGACCATTTGTTACAATTAGCGGACCGTTTATTCAATTATTAGCTGACCGTTTATTTAATTATTAGCTGACGGTTATTTAATTATCTGACTTTTTTATGATTCCTTTCATATAAATTCCAGGAGTGCATGTTGATAAAACTGAAAGGCGTGCACTTCACAAACGCGCCGCACTTCATCGACAAGCTCATGATGCTGCTGCGACCGTTCTTGAAGAAGGCGCTAATGGACGTTATGTTCGTACATCCTGCAGGCAGCGACAGCTTCCAGCAGTACCTGCCCAAAGACGCACTGCCCAAAGACGACGGCGGCTTGTACAAGAGTCGAGAGACCATCAAAGGTAACTTAATTAACTTCCCATAACTTGTAAACTAGGTCAGATAAAGCTTCCCCGTCGTAGAATATAAAAAAAACAGTCAGTGTCAACTAGCTCTCCTAAGATAAGCGCACTCCATCTTAGGCCACATCTTTGTTTTTCAAGGTATGTTAAATTCGCTTGGTTAAATTCATCATTAAAATAAATCCAAGTGCGAGGAAATTCGTCATAGTCTCATATTCCCTGACAATTTAAACTACCTATTACGTATCAAAAGATTCTAAGGGATGACAAACAGCGTAGGTTTAGTAATATGAGCCTTTTAGCATCCTTTGCACATGGACCCCTAAACACGTAAAAATGATTTTATTATGACGACTGAATGAGGGACCTGTCACATTTATGAATGAAAGTTATTTATTTTATACCAAAATAACGAAGGATACTTGAAAATTACCAAACTATTTAATGGATCATTCAATATCCACACAAGATTTCATATTGTGTGGGTATTGAATGAACTAATAGCTATTGGAATTGAATTGTCCAATCCATCTATGCCCTAAGCAACGGGTGGGCATCCATGTAATAATATTTTTCTGTCGAAACAACGATCTTTATATTGAATTTGTTTGAAAATATGTTTAGATTGTTTTAAACTATTTGTAATCCATGTGCTAAAAAAAAGCCCAATTTTTGAAGTGTCATAACACAATCATAATCCAATATTTGCGCATTTCCGATTTCAATCCAATGCTGTCAAATTGTTTTTCAAGAGGCAATAGTCAATATTGTTAGAGTATTGAATTGCAATTGATGTTAAATGTGGTATACATTTATTCAATAAATTAAACTAACTAAGTACAAAGGAATCAGTCAGATTACCTAAGGACCGTTACAAACGGCCTATAGGTAACTCAACTGTTCCAGACCAGTACCAGACGGAAGCGTGCCCAAGACACTGGCTGCATTGCCACGCTGAATAGCTATGCTAATTCGCTGGCCTAAATAAGAGCCAGCCCTTGGGTCACGTGTCGCCTCAATCAAAAGCCCCGCAATATTTTTGAAAACCCGGAGGGCACCGGCTCCCCACGGACCCAAGGTCTCCACCCCAAAAGGCTCAAATAGGTAAGCTCTGTCGAGACCACTATATTTGCGCCTTTTGTGATCCTCGGCCGAATCAGCCGCCGCACCAGCCCTAACTGATGTCCCAGGCAGATGAGATGGCGCTAGGGTGTCGACGCAGGTAGCGTCCCACACCAAAGGCCTACCCATTTCCCAAGGGACAAGAGTCATACCGTCGGGCCGCTTACCATCATCACGTAACAGACCATTCGGTTCAAGAACGGCTGGCACATTGACACTGGTAAACGCTCGACGGATAATGTCATTAAGACTAGCGTGGCGCGAAATCCTGCCGGCAGACCTTGCGCACGAAAGTCCGTGAAAACCAAATTGATCTACGGCCGCACCGCACCGGCACTGGTGAGAGGCGCAGCATCTTGCACCCAACCGAAGACAAGTGGCAATACGGAAAGTTACAGGATCCATAAGTGTACCGGTATTGTAGGATGGATGTGCTTGCAGCCAAAGACCTGATTCCCATTTTGAAAAAGCTAAGAGACGAGCACGATCTGTGGAGGTTGAGCACGTCTGTAATAGATAATTCCGTGTCAACTCGCACAGAGGCCCGTCCCACTGCCGTTGTGCCGAAAGGTGTTTTGGGGGATCGGTATTAGGGCAAGCACTATGCCAAGCATTTCGAGCCTCGTCAAGATAAGAAATTTGGAGTATATTGCCTGGAACAGCCGAAATTGATGGTGTTAGAATTTTCTCAACCAAAGAATGTGTACTATAGACGGAAGACAAGAACGCTGGCAAAGCAACACTAGAAATTTTGCGTATACCTAAGCCGCCCAATCGAATAGGCAATGAGGCCTGCGACCATGCTCTGTCATCCAACTCAATATTCAAAACCGTGGAAAGGGTGTTCTTTATTATGTTGTCTAAGCCTTCCACCAGCTCACTGTGTTTCCACAGTTGACAACATCGTAAAGCATAAGTACATTTTGGGACAAAAAGGCAAAATTTTATAATGGTGAAAGCCATATGTGAGTTAATTTTTGAAAGTCTGTCCGAAACCTTCATAAAATTTTGAATTTTGTCGTCGACGAAACCCGGAAAAGATTCATCAAGAATTGGTGAACCTAGTAGGTGGAGGTGTAGTAGGTGGCTGTTGTATCTACAACAGTAATATTAGAAGCCAAAGTCTCAAACTTTTGAATAATAGAATTTCTATCCAAACATGTATCTGAAATGTATATTTCACATTTCGAAAAATTTAGTTCTAAGCCAATCTGCCGAAATTCATCTATAATAATTTTTAGATCGCCAAATAATATAATATAATAGATGTTAAATTGGAATTGTTATTGGGTTCGAGGGTAAGCCTGCTGTTCTCAACAATTTGTAATGAAGATCTTTTTGTTGGTACTTACTTTATCCATATTACAGAGGAGACGATTAAGCGCATCAAAGCTAACGCGGACTTTTTCCGGGAAGAGAACCTGCGACGCGTGGTAGAGAGCGCGCGAGTTGGCGCCAGCAGAGTACAGGACGAGTTTGGACTGCAAGGGAGCTTCAAGAAACTCGATATCGACTAGACTAGTACTCAAATTATATTTATTTGTCGTGTTAAAAATTGGGCGTTGGTTTTGTTTTTTGGTAGAAAAAAAAAAGATTGGGCTTAATGTCACATGTTCAAGTTATATGATAAGGACGCACGAAGTAGGATGGAGTGATGGATGTAATGTAATGGATGTAATAGTGATGGATGGAGGAAGGATGGAATGGAAGCGCACTTCACCCGGAATCCTCAACAGATTGAGGAACTGCTAGTAAGAATTGTTGATGGCGTCAGGCTAAGGTCAGACGGGGGTTGGCGGACTTACAACATGTTATTAGAAAACTACAGACAGTCGAGTTTTAACAGTGGTGATTTATTTGATTTTGGTAATGTAGCTTCAAAATGCATTGTGTTTTGTTTTTCATCTAAAATTTATTCAGTCTGTTACAACCAAATGTTACTTTTTAAGTTTGTGTGATTCTTGTTAAAATATTCTGACACAATTGTTCCTGAAGAAATATATGAAACTAAAAAAACTTATAGGTATATGAACAGGAATGTATATAAACTATTATAATCTCAACATAAGAAAAAAATTGTGAATAATCAAATTAAATTCCTAACTTATAAAATAAACAGGAATGTAGATAAACTAATATAAGAAAAATAATAAAAATATCGATATTAAAAGAGTTTGTGTACAAATTAATGTAATTAAAAAATCTGAGAAAATGTATCGGAATGTAGATAAACAAGAATCTCTAATTATAAAAAACACAAACTGAACCAATAACTTATATGAAAAATTCTGTGAATATGCTAAGATTTTTGAGATGTTTAATGAAAAGGAATGTAGATTAACTATTTGAACCTCCTTGAAAGAAAATAGTTATGTATTACATTAAAATTTCCGAACGAATTTTGGTGTTTAGTTATGTACAAGCGTTATAGTGGTGTGGAAGAAGTAATAAATGTTGTTACTAATTATTAAATGAATGTTGTTTTATTTCACTTCATAATGGTATTCGTTAACCTTTCCCGAAAATTTTAAATGTAATCAGGTTTAAAGGGTACCCACGTACCCAAAGGGTGCCAACGGCTCTATCACTAAACCTTCACTGTCCGTCCATCTGTATAACAGGTAGACAGACGAAATTTACACAGTGTGTCGTTATAATCAAACAAATTTAATCTATATCGTAATAAAAATCAATATAATAAAAATCTATTGGTGTTCGTTTGTCTCGCTTAAACTCGAAAACGGCTGGGCCAATTTAGCTGATTTTGGTTTTGAAATGTTTGTCGTAGTTCAGGGAAGGTTTAAACGTTGAGAAAATATGGAAAAATTGCAAGGAATAAAGTAAAAGCAACAGTTTTATTTTCCCATATAAACTGTTCAACATACTTTCCTGACAAACATTTGACGTTCGTCCCTTCGGTACGGTAAACTCGAATTGAATCAATTTTAATATTTTGATACTTAGTTGTCATTGTCCAACAATGACATTATTTATCAAAATATTAAAATTATGTTTCAGATTTTTTTGTCATTGTATTGACATATTTTGATGGTTGTCATTGTTTGGAATGCAAACAAAAAGTCTTTATTGTGAAATACACAAATAATATATTTTTTGTTGAAATATTTTATTTAAGTCCGCCTGGCTAGCTACCACCATATTACCTAATTATGTCGCCATAATAACAATTCTAAAATTGTTGTGTTCCGGCATTTAGAGGTATGTTAGCCAGTTTCTTAGTTATTTCTCAGTTTGTTGAGGATTCCGGGTGAAGTGCGCCTCCACCTTTGGCGTTATCTTAACTTGTTACCAGGTGAGATGAAAGCCAAGCGCTTTCTCGTCGTACCTACAATAAAAAAAATAATAGAATTGTTGATATGGTGAGTCCAGGCGGACTTCAATAAAGCCCTACCACCAACCACCCTATAAATAATACAATAGTTACACGGCACAGTTTTAATTTATTTCTGTTCAGAATTAATTCTGAATACAAACTCAATACGCTATTACAGATGGCGCTAGTAGTCTCTATTTTGTTACATTCAACAACCATCGAAGCAGCAGTTTTCATTCAGCTACTCGTCTGTCAAGGTCTTAACGAACAGGTTACTCAACATTTGATGTCCTAACATGTTGAGTTAGAGTTGCTATTTGAAAAGCAGTAGCTAAATATTGCTACCTTATACTACCATCGCCACATAGCAAGACATTGCGGCAGAGGCTGGTGTCCGTGGTTCTGAGTTTTAATCCTTAGTGGTAAAGACGTCTAACTGAGAAACCAGAGGTTGGATAGTAGTTCGCGCTATATACGGTGTCAGATCCAGAGGACCCGGGTTCGATCCCTAGGGGAGTACAATATTGTGCGTGGTTTGGTTGGTGGTAGTTCCATCTGGTTAACTACCACCAGAGGCATAGTCTGTTGCATAGCCTCGCAGGCATTATAGGCGCATCTGTTGCGGAGCCTCTGAGGTATAAGCGGGACCTTCCACTAAGCGCCTCTTATATCATATCGCATAGAGTGAAATGAAAATGAAATAAGATAAATTTGGAAATGTATGCAAAACACAAATTTTCTGTCTTCATTCTGTGTAGAAAATTATCAAAAATCGTGTTTGTAACTCGAATGTTTTCTCGAATAATAGTATAATATTATCTGCCTTTTTCCGGTGATCTACCATCAAATTAAAGTTTACCAATAACAACTACATCGTTACGACAACAAAATCGAGCACAGTTCCATGTATCACTATCAACAATCCAAATAAATACGTACACAAGTAGGTACCTACACCCTAAATCAGAGCAATTGTCACACATTATCACAATTGACATTTAAACCTTGAGGACATCATTTCACGGGTGGACACCTGCTCAAATCATCACGTTCATGGCATTATAAATAATGTTATCTCTTTGACTTATCAGATTCGCTGAAAATATTCATTGCTAACTTAGTACGAGTAAGTCAGTTTGTATTCCATAAGTCCTCTACATTTTGGTTTGGTGATATTGTTTGAAGGCGAAAGGTGAGTCGCGTTCTAGTTGAATATTTATGTTCTTTAGATATAGGAACTCCAGGAAATTCCTTTTGTTTCTACGCGTTGAAGCCTTGTTGCAGTTACGTACATTAAAGTTGTGAGTTCTTCTACGGGGAATATGTCCAAGAGTTGTGTACTCTTGCTGTGTGTTTCAGATGCACATCCAAAATTATTGTTATGGTTCGCCCTCCGGTGTCATCCAGTGTCGGATCGAGAGGTCCCGGGTTTGATCGTCAGGGGAGCACAATATTGCTCTTGGTTTGGACTTTGTTTAAGTCCGCCTGGCTCGCTCCCACCATCTTACCAAAGTCGCCAAAAAACAATTCTAAATGGCAGTTGTGTTCCGGCATTGGAACTGGAACGAACTGAAGGAACTGGCTTCTTACCTCTAAAGGTAAGAAGCCAGTTCCTTAAGCTGTTGATGATTTGTGTGAAGTGAGCATCGACTTTCAGGTTTATCACAACTTGAAACAAGGTGAGATAAAGGCTTATATAGCGCTTCCCCGTCGTACAGTAAAAAATATTCAAGAGCCCCAAACAGACTTCTCGCTAAGGTGATTTATTTTAACGTAAATCTTCAATAGAGACAAAATTGTACGTCTATTTTGTACTTCTTGTGTTTTTTCCTTGGGCTGGTCGTGCTTTCGAATAGCCGGTAAAAATTACGTTAAAAATGATCCTTAAAAATCAACTTAATAAAATCATTTTCACTTTTGATTTTTTGTGTACGCTTGGCTTCTGAATATTCAGACAAAGCCACAGACAAAAGCTACTCCTACAATAATCACGTCATCATCAACTTATTTGGTATCACAATTTCTACATCCTGTTGATCTAGTATAAAACTGTACCATGGTGTTTTGATGGCAGTATTCGGTGACAGCATTGCAATATGAAGTTCCTTGGTGCTATTCTCGCGATCATGGCTTTGATCCTCGCTTTGGCGGTAAGTTAACTTTGTAATCAGTTTGAAAACAGGGACATACTCTCTCGAAATGGTGGAAACGCCGAGAAAAGAAGTTAGAAACCGAATTGGATGGCGGAATCTACTTTTCCAGTTCCAGGCTAAGACCCTTCCGCAGCTGTAACGCCTTAAATTATGATGTAGATTATAGTAGGAATAAACACGCAGGGGCTTATTGATAGAAGAGACATAGACATAGTCATAGACACAGACACAGACATAGTATAGAGACACGAGTAATAAGTGAGTATAGTTTATGCTGTGTGCTACAGCAGCAAATGGGACACAACTCAGCATTATGCCTCACTGCAACACAGGTCAGCGCTGATACTCTGTTGTGACCCAGATCAACCTAATGAAGTGATAGAACATTTAATATCAATAAAATCATAGAAAAAATAATGTATATGTTGAAGAAAACAAATTTATTTACAAACGAGTTATTACTTCAGTCTTGGGTGAGAATCATTCACTTGAAATTCTTGGAGTCTTTTGAGTTCATTGAGGTTACTTCTACCTAATGTGTTCCATTGTAAACCACATCTTAACTTGTTTCCTAATTCTTGTTGAATGAAGACATTATTTTTCGAGTAATAGCCTAGTTCAGGTATAACGGGCAGGAAAGCATGGCTAGCAGATTCTGTAGCGGTAGACGCAGAAGCGGTTGTTAGTCCCGATTACTCATCTAGTTAGGAATCTATGTAATAATAAAGGGAACTTCATTCATTTTAAAATGACATTTCAGAGTGGGATGAGCACAGGTCCTCTCGAGCAGAAGGCAGGGTGTGGAGGAGGGGGTAGACCTGGAGGACCCCCACCTGGCCCACCACCTGGTAAGTACTTCCTTACTCTGTGCTTGAGGTTTTTGACATCTTCTCCACAGTTAGCAGACTGGTATTCAAATTTAGAATAGAATAGAATAGAAAAACGTTTATTCACCCAAAATACACAACATATAAACGATAAAAAAAACACAGTAAGCACATATACATCTCTTGAAAAAAAAAACCTGTGAGAAAAGATATAATTCATAATAATATTAAATATAATGTTTCGCTTGTAAATTTACCGCCTTTGTAGTCTAGTGATCCCATAGTAGGTCCCGGGTTCAATCCCCAGGCGGATACTATTTGCATGGTTTGGTTGGTGGTAGGACTGGATTAAACCAGGCTAGCTACCACCATCTTACAAGTCTGTCGCCATAACATCGATTCTAAACTGTTGCTAAGATAGCCAGTTCCTTAGTCCGTTGAGGATTTCTGTGCGCTTCCATGCAATACAATGGATAGCATAGCTAGGAAAAGCTATCCGATTGGTCTAGTCTGTCCGCTCCAGTTAGTTTTTATGTCAATTAACCTGTAAGTCTGCTCTTTTTGTCTGTATGCTCGAGTAACATACTAATCCTCTAGTAATCCTCTGTTACCTGGCCTTGGTTCCAATCAATCGTGAGCGGATAGACTCGAACGGCCATATCCCAGAATCTAGACACCCTATAGACTGTTTACTGTAGGGTTTTAAGCCCAATTATGGCAGTAGTATTATATAAGATCTTTTTATTTTGTCTAAGACACCAATAGTAAAGGCCTTAAAGATTTATATACACCTGATATTCCGGTTTCTTTGTGCATGGTCAGTTCAGGATCAGGCTCGCAATAAACTAAAGTCATTCTGATTTCGTCGCTCCAGCAATATCTTAAATGCTCGAAAAACATCAGTCTGCGTTTGTAGGCGTTGAAATTGTCTTATTAATAAATGAAATATTACAGGACATTAATTTTACACAGCGCCATTTACCGCAAACTAAGCATAGCTTGTAATATGGATACTAGATTACGGATAGAATACTTTTTGTAAATACATACGTACTATGTGATACAGCGCCCAAACACAGAACAAACAACTATATTCATCACACAACTGTTTGCCCTGGGTGGGAATCGAACCCACAGCCTACAGCGCAGAATTACTACCAGCTGAGCTATGAGACTTGTTATAATATAATCAATTGTTATATAATCAATCATGAGATCAATTATTATAAGTAATATAATCAAATTGGATATCTGGTTCAATTTTTATATTTGCATTTCAGCAAACTCGACTTCATCAGGATGAGACCCGATACATCGCGCCCAACCACTTGACAAAGATTCACAATATACTATATTTATATGCACATCACTTCTTGTTTTTTTAACCTACTTCAAAAAAGGAGGAGGTTCTCAATTCGTCGGAATCTATTTTTTTTTGTATGTAGTATGTTCCCCGATTACACGAAGACGCCTGGACTGATATGGAAAATTATTTGAAAGGGTTATACTTCACAGATGGTCCTATTATCATTAGATTAGGATCTGATGATGGGATCCTGGGGAAATCGAGGGAACTCTTCAAGTGTGCCTATAATACCAAGTAAAAAAAAAGTTAAAAGTAAGGAACAAACGGAAACCTGTCATCAGGTTAGGATCAAATGATGAGATCCAAGAGACATCAAGGAAGCTCTTCAAATTATTATAGGCACACTTAGTCTGCCCGTCTATCTGTCATCAAAATAATTGGAAAAAAAACGTCATCCAGGTAAACGAGTTGTATCATGTTCTTCATTGAAGTCTGTTTTCTTTTTAGATTTTAAAACGTAATTATAACACTACCACTTACAAAAAGTATTTTTATATTTTGTACAACAAAAGATTGAATGATGAGCCACCGGTTTTTGGTGGATACTCTGACTGGGCATTAGACCGTTTTCCTCAACCTTTATGATGCGCACCGCTAAGGAGTAGAACTCTGCTTGAGTCTATGTTCCCCGCACTAATAGTGTGACCACGAGTCTAAAGTTTTAATAGATCACTGTTGATCACACCACACAGTGTGACCACGAAAAATAAATTCATAATAGTCACACCAGTGTGACAATCTGGTGTGACCACGTGTCTGCAGTCATGGCATTTAAACGCAAGCCCAGTTATAAAACCACACAGCCCCCATACCATCAGTTTCTGATCAAATTGGTCTGCGATCGGTTCCGTTATACGTATATAAATAATACAACTAGGAGACGGAACAAGTAAGTAGCCCACCTGTTCTCTGAGCATCTCTCACCTATAACAATGCCTTACAGCATAGGTGATATCCACAAAGAACATAGCCTACACTGCACTGCATTGCGCCCGTCAATTTGAGGCATAAATATGGTAAGCCTCGTGTGCCCGTAATTTCACCGGGAACCATAACATGTATTATGTCTATAGATGAATAAATGAGTTTGACTTTGACTCTGCGAACCTGAGATAAGCGTAAGTGTAGAAATCGTAGTTTCATGTGCAAAACATTGATTATGAACCAACATTTAATGTAATAGTTTTCTCCTCCTTTTGATTCAAGTATAACAGCTCTGTAATATTTACATTTTATTCACTCTTCAACATATAGAATACAACGAATATTGTAGAAAATTACAAAAGTACACTTTATGGCATTTTTTGAGTATTATTTTTACAATTTTATTTACAAAATAGAGTACAAAATATTAGAAAAATATAAATTATTGTATGAACAAAAAAAATTCAGTAATATTTTTGATATTATTACCCTAAATACATAAGTTTAATATTTTTTAATTAATGTATGCTCATCAGGTAAATACATTGTTATAATCAATCGTCCAATCTTCAAAAAAGCTCTTTGGAAGTTTGTTAATATTTGTTCACATATTACAAAGGCAGATAGACAAAGAGGCTCTATAGGTGCGTTACGGAGAGCTGACACGTTCATGGTACACCCACCAAAGTAATTTGATCATACAGTTTGTTTCAAAACTGTTATTTGATGTTACTTTATGAAAAATACAAATGGCAATCGTTTTGACAGTTAAATGACACATATAATTACGAGTGTGTAATTAAATTAGTAAAGTAAATTCCTTGCATGTAGCAAGGAATTTGTAAGTAAATGTAGAGCCATGGTTATAAGCGTCTCCGTTATACACCTATATGTCTTGAAACAGACTATCAAGGACTTTCGTAGTCTATTGAATGGGTAGCAGCGTTGTGTTTTAAGTACTGCGATCTTCAACTCACGTGTCAAGCTTAAATTCAACAAATTAGTCTTGGAGGAACTGTCTGAGGATGTTGTTTACTGCTAGTCTTTCAGCCTGTAAAACCAAAAGCAAGCCAAAGCCAAGCCTATTTAGCTAGCAATTTTACCATAGTTGAGTAATAGTCCGCATTTAACTATTTATGCAGTGTGAAAATATACGAGCTAACTAAACTTAAGCTAGGTTAGTTTTTGATCTGTACTAGGTTTTAAGGTTATGCTGCTAGGCATGATATAAAGCTATTTAGGCATTGCCGACTAGTCGCTTTTAATGGAACAATGCTGACTAGTTTTCGGCGACATACAAACCAATTTGTATGTCGTCAAAAATTTGTCGCCAATAGGTGGCAAAGATAATGACCCACTTGAAAGTAAGCGGTTACCATTGCTTGTCAATCGCGCGATGCCTACAATCCCTGTTTCAAAATCTCATGCTAGTCTCTAGGAAAATCCTTGACAGTGTATATAGATCAATGTAAGCTCTGTCTATCTTTCTCTACTTTCCCCCTGCCCGCTCGGCTCATGTGTACCCCTGGCCTACTGTTCGTGTAACTCCTGCAGATGCTGTCTCTCTTCCTCTTGTTGCAAAGCCTCGCGTTCAGCCGCTATGCGTGCATGCTGTTCCGCTATAACCTAGATCGAACCAAAGAGTCTGTATTACAAAGTTGCCATTTGAGATCTTCAAATGAGACAGCATGCGATAAATCTGAAAGAGGAAAGGAGTGCGCAAATGCCTTCATGTTTGTGTGATTGATCATTAACATGACATAATTTCAACCGAAATAGTGACCTCAAAAGGTTTTAGGGCTTATCAAAGCTATCAAGTTATGTCTGGAGTTTATTTATTGGTTGAAAATCGGCGAAGTGGATATCAATATTTTTCCTCCTATATAAGGAAAAATAGACAAGGAAACAAATAATTGATTGTAGTTGAAGTAATTTGACAAGAGATTTTCGTCAGTTTTCTTTTAAATTTTACCTGAAATAGATGAGTGTGACGCGCGGCGGCGGCGGCTACAGCTTCTGACTGCCGGGGGACTGACGTTTCTGGAATGAACATGAGAACGTATGATTAAAAATGTCGAAATTATTTCTTCAGAGGCTACTTTTAACAATCTGAATTCATGTTATGATAAGGCCGAAGGTGGAAGTGCACTTCAACCGGAATCCTCAACAGTCTGAGGAACTGGCTCTTACCTCTGAATGCAAGAACACAACAATTTAGAATTGTTGTTATGGTGTTTAGACATACCTGAGTAAGATGGTGGTTGCTAGCCAGGCGGACATGAACAAAATCCTATACAATCATCAAAACCATGCACAATATTGTACTTCCTGAGGATGGAACCCATAGCAACAATTCTAAAATTGTTGTGCACTTTGAGGTAAGATAGTCAGTTCCTCAGTTTATTGAGGATTCCGGGTGAATTGCGCTTCCATCTTCAGCTTTTATCTTACTTGTAACCAGGTGAGTTGAAGGCTAAGCGCTTTCCCGTCGTACTATAAAAAAAACTGTTGTGCGAGCGAGATAGTATGCTATGGCGCGAGCGTAGTGGTGCGGAAAGTGTGCAGTGTGCGGAGCAAATGGGGGGAAATTCGGTAGCCTAAAGTGGCACGATAATAAAAATATGAATATTTTTATTTATTTTTCTCTTAAAAAAGATAGCAGATAGGTAGGCACTTAATAATTTAGGTAGGTTCACAATGATACTAGGCTGTGTAATACCTGTTTTGCAAGAGGCTGGTGCCTGAAATAGGTTTTATTCAAAATAATTAATTTAGTTTTGTTTTGTAACAGTAAGGCTGGCTAGCAGTAAAAGAGTTAAAAAAAAAAAATGTACGGCGGGGAACCACTTGGCCTTCGTCTCACCTGGTTACAAGTTGAGATAAGGCTGAAGGTGGAAGCGCACTGCTCCCGGAATCCTCAATTGACTGAGGAGCTGGCTATCTTATCTCTGAATGCCGGAACACAACAATTTTAGAATTGTTATTATGGCGACAGATTCAGGTAAGATGGCGTTAGCTAGCCAGGCAGACCTAAATAAAGTCCTACCACCAACCAAAGGTTTGTCGTATCTTACCATCAGGATGTGGGTGCGTGGCGTGTTCCTCCGCGATCTTGGCGTACAGCTGTAGATGGCGGTCCCTAGCCTGCGCCACGGAGGCCGAGTCAGCTGGGTGCGCTGGAGGCTCGTCACTCAGCACCGGGTGGAAACCCTGCTTGTCGGCCACGTAGTCCACTGTGCGGACCTGATGGCGAGGATCCACGTACGAGAATGAACCTGGAAGAACAGAGCCATTGAGTGAAGGGATTTGTATGATGAATGGACACAGGTTTATTGCGCTTATCCCTGAACCTGTCACAGGTAAGTTGATAGTTGCACTACCTTTTTAATACAACTAGAAGGCGGAATAACCTGATGTTAAGTCTGATGCGCAATATAACAATGCCTTACTGCGTAGGTCACATCCATAAAGAAAATAGCCGGCACATCACTGCATTGCGCCCGTTAACTTGAGGCATAAAGGTGTTAAGCCTCGCGTACTTTCACCGGCGACCATGCCCTTCGAACCGATACGCAGCAATGCTGCTTGGCGGCTGAAATAGGTATGGTGGTAGTACTTCCCCGGACGAGCTCTTTCACAATGGGCTCTATTACTCTTAAAACC
This sequence comes from Venusia cambrica, assembly GCA_951394065.1. Taxonomy (NCBI): domain Eukaryota; kingdom Metazoa; phylum Arthropoda; class Insecta; order Lepidoptera; family Geometridae; genus Venusia; species Venusia cambrica. Next base: position 8,062,580 of record OX596046.1, on the reverse strand, counting down.
TTGGGGCTGCGGGTTTGGGTCTCACCCGAGTCAAGCATTTGTGTGATGAATATAGATGTTTGTTTTGTATTAAGATGTTATATGGTAATAAACGTATGAATGCTATGTATTATTATTTACTAAAAAATGAATCACTCTTCTAGCTGCTATGGGAGCTCATTTAATGTGAACTCAGTCAGGTTGTGGAGCTCTTTCCCCCATAATCCGCGCTTGTCCCTCTACATATCGATTATGGTAGGTATATTATGTACGTATGTATTTGTAATAGGCATGTATTATATTTATCATGTATGTTTAATAAGAAATGTATATTGGTTAAATATTAACAGTATTATATAATGTAGTTTATAGCGTAGTTAGGTAAGTATATTACTTATTAATATTGTACACTTTTCCCTTATATGCTGGAAGAGAACTCTTTTTAGGGTTAAGTTCACTTTTGCGATACTTTTTTAATTCTATGTTTGTATGCTTATTATAATTGTGTGTGTATTAATGTATAAATGTACTCAATTACATTTATTTTTAATTCTCCGTAATCTAATAAACTTTTTGTATTTAAAGTGATTTGCACTTGGTCACGACATCAACGCTCAAGCTGAGTATCATATGACACAAAAATTCGGATTCTGCGTCAGGACCCTCGTGGCTCAGTCAGTTAGAGCGTTTCCGGCTTTTGGAAAAGATGCGGGTTCGAGTCCCGTCGCGGGTTGTGAATTTTTGTGGCATTCTAAAATCTCCGTAACCTAGTTGAAATTAGCTATGCTCAGTTTGGGGCTAGATGGTATTGTGTCAAATATTATACGGGTAGGGTTTCGATGATCACCGTACCTATAGTATTATTCGGACGCAATACAATGTACTGAGTATAATTGCAGTGCCTCTTCTCACTTCTGAGTTTCAAAGAGTGTAATGTCTTTGCATCTGGCAGAATTACGTAGAATTGATATCATTACCAAACCCTCAAATTGGATGCAAGCCATTGCCTTGTTCATTGTGTATACCAACATGTAATCGTACATTACAAGTTGGTTCCAAAACAGTTCTCAAACATCATATCCAAACCGATGTACACTATACTACTAACAGCAATTTTATGTTAATTACATGTAATTCTGAAGGTTTTTCATCACGTATTTATGTATAAATCTCGCGGTGTCCAGAGTTAGGTGGAATTCTGCGTAGAATACTTATTGGTTACGTCATCGGAGGCTGTTTACTTCCTCGATATGCAAATCAGCGAGTTGGATCGAAGCCTGATTTGCCAATTTTGTTGCAAGTTTATGCTCAGCAAAGTGTGGTTCATAAATAAGTCTAACTCTAGTTACGAAAGGACTATAAAGTAGCTTGTGAGAATAACAGCGTAGCCTTGTGTCAATGGTAAATGTTTATGGGCTCCAGTCTGTCTGTCTGAACTGGATAGACGAACGGACGGACAGTGGAGGTAATAGGGTCCCGTTGGCACTCTGTGTACGAGACCCTAAGACGTCAAATCTACCGCCTGTTCGGAATTGCAACCAGAAGGAGAAAGGCAAGAACCTCAGAACACGAATAGCCTTGTTAGATCTGTGGCATAGCCTTCTGGGAGCTTCTGAGAAAATAGATTATCTATCTTATTGAATTCATTAAGGTCGTAGGACAGTAGGCATAGATGCTGAATTTCTTAACAACCATTTCTAGAAGTTTCTGTAGGTAATTTTATTTCGACCTTTTGATCTAGTGGTTCTGGTTCACCTACCGGTGTCAGATAAATCACGGATTCACCAAGTTTTTGCCGGCAAATTAACCGTATCCGGTCTGGTAACCTATGGACTTCTGGCTTGTAACGCCAGGAGCATCACGTACCCTTTAAAATGAGCTGAAAGTAAGGCAGTGTGACAGGGCAGTGACAACGGCCGGGCCAAATCTATTAACGCAGCCCTGCAGATCCTGCAGGAAGTACTCCACACCCTCCAGTCTGGAGACCCTATCCCCGTCTTTCTCCACGCAATAGGTACTCCTTCAGACTGGAAAGTCCCATCCCGCACATAAAGTACCACAGCCGGGAAGGTAGAAGAAGCTCCCAGCCTCCACACCGTGGACCGGAATCTGATAGACCTTAGACCCAGGTTGTCATCTGGATCGGAAGCCCTCGTGTTGAAATAAAAGCCCAAAAGACCCCACCTGATATATTGATAGGATATTTACGAATTACAGAAACCGGTATATTATTTCGCACAAACACCATTGAACGGAAGTCGGAGACAGACTACAAAACCACAGACCTTGTGTAGCTATTCTGACACAAGCACCCGAAGAGTATCGAAGCTGCTGTCAGTTGTATGTTTATATTTCAACACCTCGCGGTAAAGGGCGAAAGCTCGGAACCATGAGAAGATGGTGGTATGACAGTACCTCTGACGACTCCACTGCCATCGCTGATCTCGCTGTGCTGGCGGTCGGTGTGTCCAGGGTACCTGCCCGCAGTGTACGAGAACAGGTAGGGGTGCGGGGGGGGATCCTCCGTCGTGGACAGGTGGGACACGTCGCCGGCGGTCAGCGCCAACAGCGGTAGCGCGATCAGTAGGTGGCTCAGCATCTGGGAATTGAGGGTATCTTCTTATTATTGCCGCGGTACCGACGGGGACGCGCTTGGATAAGTTATGTTAAAACTAAAAGTAAATATTTTTTTTTATTCTAAATAATAATTAGACACTACGCGTTCTGGGCACCACCAAGACACGTATCTTCATATAATAAGCTGGTATAATAGTGTTGCTGGTATAAAGCAGAGAAAATACCAACTGAATCACATCACCAGCCCATTAGTCCACTGCTGACAAAGCCTCCTCCAAAGCTATAGGGTTTTGCGATAATCACCACGCTTGGCAGACGGAATGGTGATCGCAGTAAAGGTGTATATATATATATATATATATAGTATATTATCCGGCTTTCACGACATACATGGGCTAAGTTAGAGAGGTCAATTCTTTAGCCGCGACCACCACGACTAAAATGAAGATGACTCATAAATTTACGATGATCTATAACAATCATCCAAACTAACTGTTTTTATGATTGTACGATATTATTTATTTTATAGTCACTATAAGCAACAGCCCAGAGGCTTCTTGTTGTTGTAAAAATAGTATTGTAATACAAGACAGACAAAGATGACGATGATCCAGCTACAAAATTCATGAAATAACTACTTCCTCAAACGCAAGGGTAAAGCGTGGATCCTAGCGATAAGATAGACCATTATTGACTTTGATGTATCCAACCACCTTTAGTACCTTGTCATCTCATTTTTTTAAAATGGGGGTACAACGACCTTTTAGAGCATTCTTGTTATGATACTACTTTTGTCACTATCTATCCAGTGTAGAGAAAACGAGATAAAAGTAATGTAAGATCAAAACGAGAATTCTGCAAGACGTTGTGGTTAGGCCTCTGGTGTTCTTATGGGAATAAATGTAATCAAACCTATATTATGTGCGTAAGTGTGATCATTCTCAGACCAAGTTGGAGGTTCTCGAGAAAGGCCTTAGTATGAGTTTCTGACAGATAACTGAAACTATTTTAGTTTTCATATAGGGCGCTTATTTCCATACATTTGGTTAGCGGACATTGAAAGGAACTACAGTTGCTTTACTATTCCGCTAATATATAATGTAGCAAAAGAGGTGTGAAAGGAACGCAGTAAGTAGAAATTACGTTGTCTCTGCGTGTTTAGGAGACACTTGTGAGTCTTTGTAAAAGTATATTATGGAGTATTATCTAGCTCCAATATTACAGGCTTTATTTTAGTTTGGAGTTGATGGCGCTGCGTAAAAATGTAATGTCCCGTAGGTAAACAATTAAATTCACAATATAAATTTAAACATAGATAAATCTTCGATTAGCAATTACACACAGCCCAAACCAGAGGTTCTAGAGACTTGAAATTAAAATGTAATGTAATGGTGCAGTATGCAAGAATTTCAGGGTACTCCCTCCTCGAAATCATGGGTTTATATATAATTCATAAAATATTTTGACACAGTCAAAATCACAATAATAATAATAATAAATTACAGGACATTCAGTTCACACAGCGCCATCTAGCCCCAAACTAAGCATAGCTTGTAATATTTCCCATATTACAAGCTATGCTTAGTTTGGGGCTAAATACCTTTTTTTTTAAAATACATAATTACCATACAATACAACACCCAAACACAGAACAAACATCTATATTCATCACACAAATGTTTGTCCTGGGTGGGAATCGAACACACAACCTACAGCGCAGAAGGCAGATAATACAGAGAATCAAGTTTCCTCGGAGTATCATATAACGATAGTTAGTGTAAGTATACGTACCTACATTTTCTGTTTTTGTCCTTGTATAATATAAATTTAAATCCGCATCGGACAGAGCCTTTGTTTATAAATGGATACATCCAAAGATCGACATTTCAGCGGCGCCGGCGCACAGAGATGTTCGCAAGAATGTTGTTAGAACTGGTCGAGCGACCTTTGCATTGCGTCACGCGAGATGCTGCGATCGTGGCATTATGGAGGCAACTTGGGTTCATGTAAATACTGTAGGTCGATTATCCAAAGCTGGTACATTCTCTGTACTCACACCAAAGCATTTATTATAGTGTGTTTCAAAAATGTGGTGTTTGTTTTTGTTTTACCTAAGATCTAGTGACAGAGGATTAGTGCGTGGTTTGGTTGGTGGTAGGGCTTGTTTTAAGTACGCGCGCTTTACCTAAGACTACCTATGACGCCATAGCAAAAATTCGAATTGTGTTAGGTATAAGATAGTCAGTATCTCAGTATGTTGTGGATTCCGGGTGAAGTGCGCCTCCACGTTTGGTTTAATCATAATTTGAAACCATTGAGATAAATCTGCAATCACTTCCTGGTCGTAGAATAATACATGATATTTATTTAGACGCTACCTAACATTTTAATGACAATTATTTTGACAGTGATATATCGCGCCCCTTTTCACAAACAACAAAAGCACAATTTATGAATGATTGCATTGTACGTGCCAGCTTTCCGTAATGCACCTATAGCAGGTTATATGTAGCATATCCAATTACGATGACCAACTTTTTTTATACTGCTCTTGACTTTTTGTTCTTGAAAAACAATCCTACTGAACTAACTTCCTACAATCCTATTTCACTCTAAAATAAATGCAACAGTTTGCTTGGGTTTGTTTGGATGCTTGTTACTCCGTCACATTAAAACCACTGAACCGATTAAGTCAGAGTTACTGTTGTTTGCACTTTGACAGCTGTCATCCAAGATTTGGGAATACCTCTTCAATGAGACCATTTGTCCGTTTTAAAAGTTGCATAATTGTGACTTCTGTTCAAAAAGTAAACTAAGTTAGTAGTAGGTGTTAAACTGTAATTCAGCATGTCTATGAATCTCATTGCCTTTCTCTCTTCTAGCTTATCCCAGTATACCTATATATCCATACAGAGTTCAGGGTGTCTAACCTAACCTAACCTAACTCATACAGTACCATGAGAGACATAAATATTTATTACCAATCCAACCAAGAAGATTGTGGCATTTTGATTCCACCAAGAAGATGCGTTTCCGGGTACCATAAAATAGTTTTAAGTTTCCGTTGAGTCATGCGTACATTAGAGGAAGCCTGATGGCGACAGTGACAGATACGTAAGCGTGGTATGGTAGTATGTCATGTAATAAGAAGGGCTGAAATCAATGTAACGAAGAAATAAGAGTTTTTTTTTTGTCCCAAAAACAAGACACAATCTATACTTGATAAATGGCTTCACACCAATGATTTGTGAAGCCTAAATTTATGTTATGCAATGCAAAAGATATGCACCCGCAATAAGCGGGTTCCAAAATTTGTGTACACAACATGGTTACAAAAATGAGCAGTTGGTATATACGTACAATAAATGAGTAATACAAACAAATAAATGCACACGTTAAAACACTCATAATTTTATAAAGAGTATGGATTTAATATCATGTTAAGACATACAAAATTGGATAATTTCTTACTGAAACGTTTTGTTACTTTTGTCACAGATTATAATGCCATAGTCACGCCTAACTCTGACAGGCCCAGTGAGGTCTCTTGGTACCTACGTCCGGATTGACTTTATCCTCTTTGGCTACCTAAACATCCATGGATTGATACCACTTTATTAAATGGTAATTATTTAAAATCTGTCCTCAGAATGCGCTCCGGACATATCCTTAGTAATAAATTCGCTTTTTTCATTAAAAAAGTTTCATCGCCAAATTGTGATGATTGTAGGGTTATCGAAGATGTTCAGCATATTTTGTTGGAGTGTAGCAGAAATGCAGCATTTAGATTAAACTACTTTGTCAAAAATCGCTTGCTAGATGTAGGTAGTGTAAATAGCATTTTATCCGACCCTTCTGAAGATGTCGAGTTTTTGATTAAGTTGTTAGAGTTAGGTTTAGATAAGGAGTAGTAATTATATTTATATATATATTATAGTTAATAACATTATAATAGGAGTATTAATTAAGTGTGTCAAAATATGTATTTTTTTTATGTTACATTTATTTTTCTACAGCTTTATTGGCTTAACCTTTCGGCGGGCGCACATGGTAGTTCGATAATATTTATTCTGTGGTAATAGTTATTACTCTTGCACCACGCCACGCTATGATACGACATAGTACTAGGTACTATGGACAAGATTAATGTTATGTGATGTTTTCTGTAATGTTTTTTTATCTAGTTTAACGTATAGGCTTGTGTTTGAGTATAATCTGGCTTGATATTAAGTAATGATGGTAATCGGGGGAACACGCTGGCTTAGAAGGAACTTATTTAACAGCCTTTGTGGTTCGCCCACCGGTATCAGATCCAGAATCCCAGGTTCGACCCCTACAGGGGGGAACAAATTTGTGCTTGGTTGGTTTGGTATTAGAACGTTGTTGTAGTCCACCTCCATATCTATATCATATGAAAGAAGAAAGAAGAAAGAAAATTCATTTATTTGAGGCATAGAAATGCATCAAATTGGCGTTCGACTCAGCAATATGCTGTGTTGTAATATAAATTATAACACAACGCTGGTCTTCCGTCGAAACCAGTTGAATGCATCGCGAACGAGAACACACTTACTTACATTAAAATTATACAAACAAATAACACAACAAATACTAACAATTAACAAGATAGATAAATAGGTAACTATAAAACATGATTCAAAAGAAGCAAAATAAAGATTCTTAACCTTATATAATATAAACTTATATTTTATTTAAATTAAAACTTGTAACCTTTACATATAAAGAAAATACATAGAGACAAAAAAACAAAACAATTTTTTATAGTTAACTTAATGGTATAAAAATGGTGTAGGTATATGGGTAAAATAACATAACACATGCTAAAAGTACTTAGTGACAATTAAACAAGGAAATGGTATGGGTATAATCTTTAGAGGAGAGATACCTCGCTTCTAAGGTCTTCACAAGCTTTCTGATTGTCAATCAGAAACTTCTTAATTTGAAACCTGAAACTGACAATGCCCTGGAGATCTCTAATAGGCGGTGGAATGTTATTCCAGCATTTTGAAGCAGCGTATCGAAAACTGCCTCTAAAGGCCGCCGACCGGTGATGCTGTGTCGATAGCTGCTTCGAGCATTTACGCAGAGATCTGGAATTAGCAACCCACGTTAGCTTCTCATACAAGTACATAGGAGTGGCATGCTTGATCACGCCAAAGAGCAGACACGCAAGGTGTAACTTCTGTCGCGCTTTCATTCTAAGAATAGAATGACGATTCAAGAAGGGAGTCACATATATATTCATAGATAAGATGGAGATAAGTAGCAAGATATCTCCATCTTATATATCAGCACCATAAAAAAAAATCAAAATTTTTGTGTTCCGGAATTTAAAGATAAGAAAGCAAGTTCCTCTTTTGAGGATTCCGGGTGAAGCGTGTATCCACCTTCGTCCTTTTTATAACTTGTTACGGTGAGATGAAGACGGAGCGTTTCGCCGATATATATTAAAAAAAAAGCTAGCGAGCCTCAGCAGCAAATTACATTCTGACCATCTCTCACAACATCTGAACATCTCTCCTTGATAATAAGTAACAATAACATGAAAACAGTATGCCTTTAACGATTTTTGTTATAATGGTAGGTTACGAAGAAATGTAATGCAAAAAATACAGATGAATAGTGATGACTCCTCCTCTTTGGGAAGTTGGTAAGAAACTGATAGCTTTTGGACAAACGCAAACAAGGAAACGGTCATTTTTTATTTCTGCTGCTAAAATCTATGAGTACTTAGTGCTTATCTACCTACCTAAGGTCTAAGCTATGTATCGTATTTTTTTTAGAGGTTCCCGTATCCAATCTTAATAATATGAAGAGAATTATCTATATTTATATCTATAACATTATCGTATAAAAACGTATGTTAACATTCTATCACCAATCAAATTCGCTTATTACAAGCTTTACCTAGGTTGGGGCTAAATGACGATGTATGAAATTAATGTCTTAATATTTTTTTGTAAATGTTGGGGATTCCGGGTGAAGTGCGGCTCCACCTTCGGTCGTATCTTAACTTGTAAGCAGGCTATTGCTTGTAAGAGATGAAGGTCAAGTATTTCCCCGTCGTACAATAAAAAAAACTTTACGTGGAAGTTTGCTTGAATTATCAAGGATAAGTAGCAGACTATTATGTTGATTTCTTATTGATTCTGAGATAAACAAAGTCATGACCAATACCGGATATGGGATGACTTCAGATGTTAGGATTTACCGAGAAATCATTAGTTCGTTTGATTTATTATGAATTGTCAATATTGAAAGATACTGCGCAACATAATGTAGGTACTCCGTGTTATCGCCAAACAAATGCGTATACATTTTAAAAGCTTGTGAAATATTGGGAATCATAGATACAACAACATTCATATGTAGGTTAGGTCTTGTAATTATACATAACTAGAACATAATCTATATGTAAAGCAACTTTTGAGGTAGTTTTTGTACCTAGGGATTATAACTAGAACTGAACAATATAAACCAACTTTTGCCCGTGTTTTACCCGGCTGTTGGGTATCCCGGATAAAAAGTCGTTCTATGCCTATTTTTATTATGATCCATTCTGGCGTTTAGTCGATGTAAAGGTAAAAAATAAACACATGTTTCGTCTGCTAAGGTTGCCTGGAAGAAAACGCTTTTTGCGATAAGGTTACCCGTTTTACTCGTACACTGTGCTACCTAATGTTTGTATTGTTCAATGTATTTTCTTTGTTCAATTAAGTGTTATTGTATTATATTCTATACAACTAAAGTTACTTTCGTTTTTACAGTGCACACGGAGGAGATTTTAAAAGGTATATAGGTATTTTTATTATATATTCTTTTTACCGGCATCGTGCATCTTACTTGCGTCGGCGACTCTGACAAAAACTCTGTCAAAGCTTTCCCTAAAACATAATCGTGTCGGTATTTAATAAATAGGTAAGTATATTTTACAGAGAAGGTCTGCTGTTGTGCAGAAAGCCCAGACTTTTTACTTACATTTTTCGATAGTCAAATTTCATCCGGGCGTACACAAAAAGTCAGTCAAAAACCAATACCTACCTAACTTCGACGCGAATCAAGTTCAGGAATTCGGGTCAAGACTCTTGCCAGTTTTTAACCGACTACGGCGAAGCAAAGAGAGCTATGATTTTGACCGGTATGTATGTATGTACGTACCTACATATACATACCCAGTACCCTATGTTAATTTGTTTCCTCATCTTTACTTATAATTACATTCTTGAGTGGGGATGGTTTCTGGACTTCACATTATCGAAGCTCATCCGACTTTGTAACGTTGCACTATATTTTCCACATTCAATTATTTCCCAATTGTTGTAAACATTTGCCATAACACCACACTGGACATGATAGTGATAGAATTCGAAAAACTTTGCGAATACGCAATTGCGCAACTTCCAAACTAGGTACTTATTATAATTTGGCAAAAAAAAAGGCTTATTAAAGGGGTCTCGAGTGTGTTTTTTCTGAATTCCACGGGTGCTTCATCGCGGAAACAGCCAGCTTCTAATAATAGAAACCTTAAAGTCTATGATACCGCATAACCAGTTTTGGTGGACGAGTGATCTTTGAAATCAAAGCTGTAAGTTAGAAAGTTCTAAAATACTTCAATTATTTCAAGGTACAGTGTGCACTTGCCAAATTTATCGTACACCCACCCACATGGTCTCATTACTCGCCACAAGGCCTACCGCGTGCCGCGTGCCATCCAACGTAGTGGAAGTAACCAGGGCGCACCTTGACCCCCACTGTCACTTTTCGCGTACTCGCAAAACAGCTGATTATTGGAACGTGTTATAACCTCAGCCTAGCCCAGTGTTTGTGTTGATCATTACTAAGGCTTCCATACCCAAGATTGCCACAAGACACTGTTACTTAGCCTCCGGTATCTGTCTGTCTATCACATGATCCGTGAGGTAGATAGATAAAATGTTGTGTAATAAAGTGTTTTATTGTCGCTATAACAACAAATAATACAAGAACAGTCCTTTTTGTAACGATTTTTTTAGCTATATCATAAAAGCTGTAATACATTATACACACATCAACAATGTCTAGACATACCTACCTACTTTATGTAATTTTCTAGGTTATTTGTTTCGTGTTTCTAATAATGTTTTCTTTTTACTTTCAATTTTTTTTTTTCTTTTTTGTATTTAGATTGTTTAGATTTTCTTTTGTGTGTAATGTCATTATGTTCTTTTTTATATGTGTGTCTCATTGTGTGTCTTAACAGTAAATAAATAATTTCTGATTCTGATTCTGATTCTGATTGTATGAATTCCTTCATAACTATTCAATTGAGATGTTTTTAAAGTTAGTTCCTCAGACAAATTCATCATCGTATAATTTATGAAATGAAATAAATTGTTTCATTAATTTCGACTCTGGTTTTATTGGTTCCCAAGTAAGTCATTTGCAAATAAAAACAAATTGTTGACAATATTTTTTTTATTTGAGGCAGTCGGTTGGTTTTTGTTTTTTAAAAAACTTGGAATAGGCGATAGGCAATCCAAGTCAGCAACGCGCGAGTGATGCTTTTGTATGGTATGGTAATGGTATTGCAAGCGTACCATACCATAGTACCATAGGCGACGGTAACCGCTTCTATCCTATGTTTGCCACCTTAGTGGTATAAAGACAACATTACTACTGTACCTACAGGATAAAATGCTCATGTTTTCAAGATATGATAAGACCGAAGGTGGAAGTGCACTTCACCAGGAATCCTATGATTCGTTTAGGGAGAAGGCTTATGTCCTGTGTTGCGTGAAAGTTGCAAATAGTTGGTGTTGATGATGATGAGGGCTTGTTTCAAGTCAGCCTGATGGTTTTTTTGGTACGAAGGACGGGGAGGTGCTTGGTGTTCATCTAATCAGATTTTTCAAGTTATGATAAGGCAAGGTGGAAGCGCACTTCTCCCGGATTTCTCAACAAACTGAGAAACTGGATGTCTTACCTCTAAATGCCGTAACACAACAATTTAATAATTGTTATGGCGACATAATTCGGTAAGATGGTGGTGGCTAGCCAGGCAGTTCCTACCACCAACCAAACTAAGCACAATATTGTGCTCCCTGGAGATCTACCACTAGACCACAGAGGTGGTTAAAAATATATATTGAGATATCATTCTCACCTAATTACGCCATAACAACTCGGAGGAAACACCCAGGTATCTATACAATCTCTTGTATAGGTAGATACAACTAGGCCAATAGTTCGTAGCCTAGATCAGAGCCTAGGTACAACACAACAAAATGGTGTACTTTTGTTTCGTATCAGATCAGTCCAGATCGCATCTGGCCAAGTTCGTGTTGCGTGCGGTTGCGAAATCGGAAACGTTATGACTCCTCCTCTTTGGGAAGTTGGTAAGAAACTGATAGCTTTTGGACAAACGCAAACAAGGAAACGGTCATTTTTTATTTCTGCTGCTAAAATCTATGAGTACTTAGTGCTTATCTACCTACCTAAGGTCTAAGCTATGTATCGTATTTTTTTTAGAGGTTCCCGTATCCAATCTTAATAATATGAAGAGAATTATCTATATTTATATCTATAACATTATCGTATAAAAACGTATGTTAACATTCTATCACCAATCAAATTCGCTTATTACAAGCTTTACCTAGGTTGGGGCTAAATGACGATGTATGAAATTAATGTCTTAATATTTTTTTGTAAATGTTGGGGATTCCGGGTGAAGTGCGGCTCCACCTTCGGTCGTATCTTAACTTGTAAGCAGGCTATTGCTTGTAAGAGATGAAGGTCAAGTATTTCCCCGTCGTACAATAAAAAAAACTTTACGTGGAAGTTTGCTTGAATTATCAAGGATAAGTAGCAGACTATTATGTTGATTTCTTATTGATTCTGAGATAAACAAAGTCATGACCAATACCGGATATGGGATGACTTCAGATGTTAGGATTTACCGAGAAATCATTAGTTCGTTTGATTTATTATGAATTGTCAATATTGAAAGATACTGCGCAACATAATGTAGGTACTCCGTGTTATCGCCAAACAAATGCGTATACATTTTAAAAGCTTGTGAAATATTGGGAATCATAGATACAACAACATTCATATGTAGGTTAGGTCTTGTAATTATACATAACTAGAACATAATCTATATGTAAAGCAACTTTTGAGGTAGTTTTTGTACCTAGGGATTATAACTAGAACTGAACAATATAAACCAACTTTTGCCCGTGTTTTACCCGGCTGTTGGGTATCCCGGATAAAAAGTCGTTCTATGCCTATTTTTATTATGATCCATTCTGGCGTTTAGTCGATGTAAAGGTAAAAAATAAACACATGTTTCGTCTGCTAAGGTTGCCTGGAAGAAAACGCTTTTTGCGATAAGGTTACCCGTTTTACTCGTACACTGTGCTACCTAATGTTTGTATTGTTCAATGTATTTTCTTTGTTCAATTAAGTGTTATTGTATTATATTCTATACAACTAAAGTTACTTTCGTTTTTACAGTGCACACGGAGGAGATTTTAAAAGGTATATAGGTATTTTTATTATATATTCTTTTTACCGGCATCGTGCATCTTACTTGCGTCGGCGACTCTGACAAAAACTCTGTCAAAGCTTTCCCTAAAACATAATCGTGTCGGTATTTAATAAATAGGTAAGTATATTTTACAGAGAAGGTCTGCTGTTGTGCAGAAAGCCCAGACTTTTTACTTACATTTTTCGATAGTCAAATTTCATCCGGGCGTACACAAAAAGTCAGTCAAAAACCAATACCTACCTAACTTCGACGCGAATCAAGTTCAGGAATTCGGGTCAAGACTCTTGCCAGTTTTTAACCGACTACGGCGAAGCAAAGAGAGCTATGATTTTGACCGGTATGTATGTATGTACGTACCTACATATACATACCCAGTACCCTATGTTAATTTGTTTCCTCATCTTTACTTATAATTACATTCTTGAGTGGGGATGGTTTCTGGACTTCACATTATCGAAGCTCATCCGACTTTGTAACGTTGCACTATATTTTCCACATTCAATTATTTCCCAATTGTTGTAAACATTTGCCATAACACCACACTGGACATGATAGTGATAGAATTCGAAAAACTTTGCGAATACGCAATTGCGCAACTTCCAAACTAGGTACTTATTATAATTTGGCAAAAAAAAAGGCTTATTAAAGGGGTCTCGAGTGTGTTTTTTCTGAATTCCACGGGTGCTTCATCGCGGAAACAGCCAGCTTCTAATAATAGAAACCTTAAAGTCTATGATACCGCATAACCAGTTTTGGTGGACGAGTGATCTTTGAAATCAAAGCTGTAAGTTAGAAAGTTCTAAAATACTTCAATTATTTCAAGGTACAGTGTGCACTTGCCAAATTTATCGTACACCCACCCACATGGTCTCATTACTCGCCACAAGGCCTACCGCGTGCCGCGTGCCATCCAACGTAGTGGAAGTAACCAGGGCGCACCTTGACCCCCACTGTCACTTTTCGCGTACTCGCAAAACAGCTGATTATTGGAACGTGTTATAACCTCAGCCTAGCCCAGTGTTTGTGTTGATCATTACTAAGGCTTCCATACCCAAGATTGCCACAAGACACTGTTACTTAGCCTCCGGTATCTGTCTGTCTATCACATGATCCGTGAGGTAGATAGATAAAATGTTGTGTAATAAAGTGTTTTATTGTCGCTATAACAACAAATAATACAAGAACAGTCCTTTTTGTAACGATTTTTTTAGCTATATCATAAAAGCTGTAATACATTATACACACATCAACAATGTCTAGACATACCTACCTACTTTATGTAATTTTCTAGGTTATTTGTTTCGTGTTTCTAATAATGTTTTCTTTTTACTTTCAATTTTTTTTTTTCTTTTTTGTATTTAGATTGTTTAGATTTTCTTTTGTGTGTAATGTCATTATGTTCTTTTTTATATGTGTGTCTCATTGTGTGTCTTAACAGTAAATAAATAATTTCTGATTCTGATTCTGATTCTGATTGTATGAATTCCTTCATAACTATTCAATTGAGATGTTTTTAAAGTTAGTTCCTCAGACAAATTCATCATCGTATAATTTATGAAATGAAATAAATTGTTTCATTAATTTCGACTCTGGTTTTATTGGTTCCCAAGTAAGTCATTTGCAAATAAAAACAAATTGTTGACAATATTTTTTTTATTTGAGGCAGTCGGTTGGTTTTTGTTTTTTAAAAAACTTGGAATAGGCGATAGGCAATCCAAGTCAGCAACGCGCGAGTGATGCTTTTGTATGGTATGGTAATGGTATTGCAAGCGTACCATACCATAGTACCATAGGCGACGGTAACCGCTTCTATCCTATGTTTGCCACCTTAGTGGTATAAAGACAACATTACTACTGTACCTACAGGATAAAATGCTCATGTTTTCAAGATATGATAAGACCGAAGGTGGAAGTGCACTTCACCAGGAATCCTATGATTCGTTTAGGGAGAAGGCTTATGTCCTGTGTTGCGTGAAAGTTGCAAATAGTTGGTGTTGATGATGATGAGGGCTTGTTTCAAGTCAGCCTGATGGTTTTTTTGGTACGAAGGACGGGGAGGTGCTTGGTGTTCATCTAATCAGATTTTTCAAGTTATGATAAGGCAAGGTGGAAGCGCACTTCTCCCGGATTTCTCAACAAACTGAGAAACTGGATGTCTTACCTCTAAATGCCGTAACACAACAATTTAATAATTGTTATGGCGACATAATTCGGTAAGATGGTGGTGGCTAGCCAGGCAGTTCCTACCACCAACCAAACTAAGCACAATATTGTGCTCCCTGGAGATCTACCACTAGACCACAGAGGTGGTTAAAAATATATATTGAGATATCATTCTCACCTAATTACGCCATAACAACTCGGAGGAAACACCCAGGTATCTATACAATCTCTTGTATAGGTAGATACAACTAGGCCAATAGTTCGTAGCCTAGATCAGAGCCTAGGTACAACACAACAAAATGGTGTACTTTTGTTTCGTATCAGATCAGTCCAGATCGCATCTGGCCAAGTTCGTGTTGCGTGCGGTTGCGAAATCGGAAACGTTATGAAACCGATCTGTACTTTACATCTGGCTGGAGCTGCGGCTGGAGCCTTTGGCTAGCTTACAAGGTAATTCAAATGTTATCTATTCAAAGCCTTACTTTAGGCTACCTATTATGTTGAAAGCACTCTGGAAATGAAATAGGGCCACTTGGTATACTAACCTTCATAGCTGTGACAAGGTATACTAAATAATAACGTATTTAAACCAATGATACATTATTACCCAAAATACATAAGCATAGCTATACCTAATATAAATACATAGAGCATAAACTCTAATCTAAAAATACAACACCTAAACACAGAAAAAACATCCTTATTCGTCACATAGGTAGGTACCTACATGTTTGTCCTGGGTGGGAAGCGGACCCACAACCTACAGCTATCACTACTACTACTATAAACTGAGCTGTGAGGATTTTAAATAATTTTGTTGAGCCTTAGAATAATAAATAATGTAGTTTCTTATTGTGTTGGTGCCTACTCACAATGAGACAAGTAAGTATTATTTTTGAATATTTTTTTTGTATATGTTGATTTAGAGAAGTTAAGACAGTGCCTACGACACAACACTGTCTGCCACAGAATCACAGAAATAGTTTACTTTTCGATACGTAGGCCAGCTTATCTTAAAAATTATTTGAGAATAACAAACATTACAGTAACACATTCCAATTATAAAAAGAAGTGATGTTCCTGGTAATAGAATTAATCCGGTTATTGCCCACCGTCCACCTCCTGAGGCCACCTGGGTGGACCGTTGAAAGTCCGTTGACTGCTGTCCATATGGACAGCAGTCGAAAGTGGCGTCACCAAAATATTCATCAATAAAAAAAAATGTCTCTAGCCCCATTGAACAAAATATCAATATATGCTTATTTTCACAGTAGTAATTTGCCAACAAAAAATCTGAAAACTTAGCTGGCACGGTGATTTCGGCGAAATTTTTAAACACTGTCTTTTTCACCGCTAAATATTGATTTGTAATATTGTATAGACTGTGTTGAATGCGGCTTAATGCTGGTATTTCTGCAACTAAATCTAAGCCGGTGCTCTTAATGTTTTCACAGGCATTTTGATATAATCTGGGTATGGGCTTATGACTATTTTGTACTGTTTTTTTCAACTTTTCAATTTCTAAAGTTATTCGATTTTTTGATAGTACCGGTGTACATGAATGAACCTTTTCTTTAAGGATGCATTCATTCTGAAATTGAAAAATGTGTCATGAAATCAATACAATACATATCACTCAAAACGGGTCAGCTGTAAGTAATACTTTATGTTATGTACGTTGTACAATAAAGTACACCTATATGGTAACATAATATATGGTATAATAATGTATTATTGAACTTTTGTACACACCTGGACAATAATATTTCCTCTACATTTCATCTTTCTGTATGAAGTACCCTCCACAAGCTGGCTCCGTTCTTAAATAGTTTTACTTTGTGGTATTGGTGCTCTTTATGCAGCAACACATTACCACCATTTCTTTTAATAGTCATTATTTCCTTTCCTTGCCATGCTTTTACAAGTTTATGTTGAAAGTAGAACCTGCATGTTTATCCTGTTCGATAGAATCAATGTTTGTATATGGTAAAAAGCCATGAAGTTGTCAATTGTCCAAAGTAAGAAAAATAAGAACGAGATTTATTTTATAATTATTTTATTTTATAAACGTTATCTATAATATCCAGTTCTCTAATTTAGTGCAGAGTTTACAGGAGTTACAGGCCCGGAGGATTTGGACATGAAATGGAGTATAAAATTAACAAATACGGTGTCACTCCACTCTGCGGAACAGAATTTACCAACTGGTTGTTCCGCATAAAACTAATCCTAGAAGAACAAGATTTGTTAGAAACGATTGAAGGAAAAGCAAAGGTTTAAGAATTATCAGAAGATTTAAAGAAAAATAACATTAAAGCGAAAAATATTATAACGCAATGTATTGCCGATAGTCATTTATAATTATTTTATTTTACAAACGTTATTTAATATCCAGTTCTCTAATTTAGTGCAGAGTTTACAGTTTATGGTAATTTAATTTCTTTAAAAACCTCAGAATCAATCAGGCCCAGAAAATAAACAGGAAATCGGAATATAAGCTGTCAAGTCAAAGTCATAACATTATTTATAATAGCCCAATATACATATATTTTTTCATAATCTCTTTGCATTTATATCTGAAGAGTTTTGATAACGAGGTGGACGGTGGGAAATTTAATATTTCCTAAGGTACACCGAGGTGGACAAGGTGAGCAGTTGTAAAAAAAAACTTTCAACGATCCACCCAGGTGGTCTCAAGAGGTGGACGGTGGGCAATAACCGAATGAATCCTTGATGGTGACATACAGGTACCCAAACTAGGACAACCTGTGTGATGGCGTACCAATGCAATCCGCCGGGTGAAGAGATGTAAGTAGGTATATCAAAAGAATTACAGTACAACAAAATATTTAAATTTTAATTAATGTATACTTTACTATAAGGTAGCGATAAAACTTACATTAAAAGTTAATACACACCAACCCTATGTTACATATTTTTCAAAGTTACTTTAAAAATATATTGAATAATTAAATATAAGGCATAAGCCTGTGGTAGCAACAAGTAAAGCCTTTCTTGTATCACACGTTATGATAAAATTAACTGCGTTATATGTCCGATTTTGGAGTCATAACGCTGTTATCTGTACCCGATGGAGCGTGGAGTTACCAGCACTACACATACCAGTAAATAAATACGTGAATTCGTGCACGAATGCAATCAGCAGTTCAGCGACCCCTGGGTCTGTGGATTCGAAAACCACTTGAATTTGTGTTTATTCGATTTTTTTATATGAATAATAGATTTTGAAACATTTTGAATCTCATACAAAACTAGTGTAGGCTGATATTATGTAATGCCTCTAATGAACATAAAATAAATAGATATAAAATAAATAAATATTACAGGACATTAATTTCACACAGCGCCATCTAGTCCCAAACTAAGCATAGCTTGTAATATGGGAACTAGATTACGGATAGAATACATAAATACTTTTTTTGTATGTACATACTTATCATACAACACAACACCCAAACTCAGAACAAACATCTACATTCATCACATAAATGTTTTTCCTGGGTGGGAATCGAACCCACAACCTACAGCGCAGAAGGCAGAGCTACTACCAACTGAGCTGTGAGGCTTGTTAAGACAGAGTATAAGACAGTAACAGGTTTTCACATATAGCAATTTCATATTAATTGATATTTATATGTAATCTAGCCAGTTCTTCAGTATGTTGAGGATTCAAAAAAAATATATTTAGAATTTCACTAGTTTTGTATGAAATTCTAAATATTTTTTATGATTATTTTTATATATTTATATTTTTTTTTATGATTTTATGAGACAATGCCAATTGTGAATGTAAACCATCAAACTCACACAAATAATTCAGTAAAATCGGTTTAGGAGTTCAGTGACACAAACACGAGTACCATAATTATGTTAAAGATGTATGGATTTATTCTTATCTGAATTGTTGTCCATTTATTAGGTACCAACTACTCTTGATAGTTACGCTTTTACTGCGATCGCCAACCCGCCTGCAAAGCGTGTTGATTATGGCCAAACTATCCAGCTTTAGTGGAGGCTCTGTCCAGCAGTGGAGACTGTGATATGATGTGATTACCTACTCTAACCGAAGTTGCTCTTGGTATGGAAGTATTAACAAGCATCTAAATCGTTTGAAATAATACAAATATGTATCCTTAATGTATATTGGTTAGGGGCAGATTCGGTCTAGGGTATGGCAGATTCTGGGTTATGTATGTAGCAGATTCGTTTTATGGTAGAAGTACAATGAAATAAATATATGGTACCTGCATACAATGGTATTATATTTACTATTTTATTTACCTCTGTTTGTCAAAGTCAATGGGTTTGTTGTATTTAATTTAAGCATTTTCTTTTGTGTAGATTTTGTATGATGTTTTAATAATCTAATAGGAAATAATAATTCTGATTTTGATTCTGACAGATGTATCAATAAAGGTTTTTGTGCTGACCGGTTCTTTTTACAAATATACTACCTTGCCTGTGAATGCAAAAAAGAACTAACTCCGGTTTCCAACCAAAATAAAGATCGGGGTAGCTGCCCTCATAAGCCTAAATTCAACGGAATTGACAAAAAAGACAAGATTTTTTCCTCATCGATTCTCCTCTGATCTCAGACCGTTGATCTTTTGAGTCACCTACCAGGGTTTAGTCAGAGACACGTCCAAACTTACATATTATGCCACAGTTTTCAAGTGCTAGATTACAAAACCGTCGCAGAACGCTTAAAAAACTTGAACCTACATATAATGGTATTTTTATAACATAGCATTACTACAAATCTTATTATGAACCAAAAATTCACAACCCAGGATGGGACTCGAACCCGCGTATTTTCCTAAAGCCGGAAACGCTCTAACCAACTGAGCTACGGGAGTACCGAAGCAGATTCCGAATTTTTGTGTCATATCTCTCAGCTAAAGCGGTAATAACGTCATCTAGCAGAAATTCACTGAATTGTGATCTGCCCTAGTGTTTGAAATTACACTCAAAATCACTAGCGAGAAATGGCGTTTTTGCTTTTTAATTAAATTTTTGTATTTCAAGTGATTGCACTTGGTCACAACATGTGCCAAGTGCAATCACTTGAAATACAAACATTTGATTAAATAGCATTACTACATGCAGAGGCACGTCCAAACAGAAATTTAAGCTGCGGTTTTCAAGTGACAGATTACAAAACCATCGCATAACGATCAAAAAAAACTTGAGCCTTGGTATTTTATAACATGTAGTATGAAGTCCATGCTTTGTAATTAGCATGCTCATCTTCATAAATCTGCCTTGTAGGTGACACGGTAGGTGTGAAGAACACAATAGAAAGTGGGCGAGCCCACTGCCAGCTCAATGATACGACGACGCCCATCTGTCATCAATTTAGTGCGTGATGATTCAAAGCTTATCGCGGTGTGGTGAGGTGGATATTTTTACCATTTTATACGTTTTATCAAGGTTCAGGAGTTTTGTATCAGTGGGTTGAATTGAATACAATTCAACCAGCCTTATAATCCGTAATTAATAATTAATAATTTTTGTTGTATAGCTTAACTACATAGTTTAGCTATACAATGAAAATTATTAATCAAAATTAAAATGGAACAAACGAAGTTTGTAATTCAATTTGAAATAGCACATTCGATTCAAATGAAATTTTGCCGATATAATCGTTTAGGTAAGTTCGGTACGAGATCTTAAGTCCTGGTAAAGAAGAAGCAGTCAACTCATTGGGCAGACTCTGAGAGAACGTGATATCCCCAACGTGTGCTTTCAGGGGAATTGTCATAATCACCACGCTTGGCATATGATTTGGTGATCGCAGTAAAGGTGTTGTGTAGTATACAGAAAGAAGCTGCTGCACTTCTTCTGTTTAAAAATAACCCTTAGTCAACTCTAACGACATCCGCGGGCTGAGATGGAGGGGTCGATTCATAAGCCGCAACCACCACTTGTTAACTATAAGTATAATTATATAAATTATTTCTATAGTATGCAGTGGTAAGTTCATAGAAAGAGGGACTTCATAGAAAGAGGGACACACAGTGCAGGCTTAGTAATAGGGCCCCGTTGGTACCCTTTGGCTATGCAGCCCTGAATTGTACTTCAAGTACTAATGCTACTAGCTATCTCCTGGTATAATCTCCACTCTTACAACATCCAACATCCACGCGAGGAATATGACTCCCAGTCTCAGCCTAGGTCGAAACGGTCGCACGGTATTTTAATTCTCGTAATCTTCAGAATCTACAATAGTCCATTGTAAATGTTACGACTCGTGAACTTTACACTGGTTTCAGACATGTCATACATTTCATTGCAAAAAAACCGCAACCATCTTACAACACAGATGGTACAATTGCGCCAGGCGTTTGGCAACGCTATGCTCCAGCGCTCCCTATTAGTTATCGGCATTTGTACTCAGATTTGCCGTCTAATTTCGTGTGATTTACGACCTGCAGTGTAATTTGTGGGTGCGGGACTAATTTTCATCAATACTGGATTTTCATAATGTATTGACGGAATTATTGATCACTTATGAAGAGACATGACTCAGGTCTGATCAAAACTCAATAAAAAAAAAATGATTTGACAGAGCAGCGCTTGGTTTTCATCTCCCCGTATCAAATTATGATAAGGCCGAAGCACTCTTGACCCAGAATTTTCAATAGACTGAGGAACTAGTTCGATTTCTAAATGCCAGAACACTATTGAATTGTAGTAATTAAAAATAAAATCAAAAATACTTTAATAAATCTTACATGGCTAATTACAAGTTATGGGACCTCTGATAAGTTTCAAAGCTTGTATTAGAGGAGTCCCTTCTTGATCTTAACCAGATAATAACATAAAAATAAAACTACACTAAAACGAGGTATGAATAAGTAAAAATACTACATCGAGATTATTATATGAATAAATAAAAATTAATAACTAAAGTATATGTCATATTTTTTATTACATTTATTATATTTTGCCGTCAGATAATTGATTTGGTGTTATCTAGCTAGCGGTAACAAAACAAGCCCTACCTGTTGGCGAAGTACTATATTGTGCTGGGTTGGTACCAAACACAATACTCCGCTGAGGATCAAATCCGGAACCTCTGACTACGGACTCGTGGTCACACCAGATTGTCACACTGGTGTGACCATTAGGAATTTGTTTTATAGACCACAGAGGTGGTAAAAATTGTGTCATCGGCAAATAACTTAGACTATCCACCTGTGGATATTTGAATATGTGGAGATTATACCAAGAAAAAGGCAGCATGTATTTTATTTACGAAACTTTGGTAAAACTTACAGCTAGGTACAAAAATATAGATGAAGATATAGAGCATGCATGGTTAGACCAGAACATGCTTGTAGATGGCATTTTTTTTTATTTGTTTCTGCAGACAAGTTATTCATAAAAAATCATGATACAAAGCTTTTTAAAGTCATCTTGCACGTGAATTTTATTGAAAAAATGAAAGAGCATTTACTTCTAATTATTATTTTATCATTAACATTATCACACTCATATTGGAAAGCAATTTCGTTTATTTGCTTGTGGCAGTTTCATGCCAAAACTACAGAACGGATTGAGCTGATACTTTGCACGTGTTGCTCTAGACTGGGAATGAGTCAGTGTTCCATAGATCAGTTCCTATGGAATAGAATATCAATCATCGCCATACGTACTGATTGAATCTTGTTGCTCCTTCACGCAAAAACTACAGAAATTTTAAACAAATATTATTGTAGCAAAATGTAATGGCTACTTTTAATCGAGTTTTAACCGCCTCTGTGGTCTAGTGGTTCAACCTACCGATTTCAGATCCAGAGGGCCCGGGGTCGATTCCCAGGGGTAGCAATATTGTGCTTGGTTTAGTTGGTGATAGGATTTTGTTTACGTCCACCTAGCTAGCTACCACCATCTTACCTAATTCTGTCGCCATAATAACAATTCTTAAATTTTTGTATTCCGGCATTTAGAGGTAATATAGCCAGTTTTTCGGTTAGTTGAGGATTTCGGGTGAAGTGGGCTT
This sequence comes from Venusia cambrica, assembly GCA_951394065.1. Classification (NCBI taxonomy): domain Eukaryota; kingdom Metazoa; phylum Arthropoda; class Insecta; order Lepidoptera; family Geometridae; genus Venusia; species Venusia cambrica. The sequence goes on along the minus strand of OX596046.1, from coordinate 8,039,289 downwards.
CCACCATCAGCCTTATCATAACTTGACAATCTGGTGAGATGAAGGCCCCTCGTATAAGAGTAGTAGAGCCCCTTGTGAAAGGCCTCGTCCGGGGAAGTACTACCACCATACCTATTTCAGCCGCCAAGCAGCATTGCTGTGTTCTGGATTGAAGGGTATGGTTATGAAATTGCGGGCACGCGAGGCTTAACACCTTGTCGGTGCAATGCAGTGCAGTATACTATGTTCTTTGTGGATGTGATGCGTAGCATTGTTATGCGCCTATAATGCGCCTCCTAGTGTGATATTGCTGTGCCCTAACAGGGTTTATGTTTGAAACTTTTATCCTCACAACACCTGTATACCTAATAACAACATAAGTGCAATAGATAATTTGAATTTGAATTTGAATTAGTTATATATTGGCTAGACATGCACCCAAAATTAAGCAGGGTTATTATTTAAAATTCATATTTTACTCTATAAGTGAGTCTCATATTCCGCTGTACTCGGCTGTAATGATTTTGTCCACTGTTTTTTACTATTTTTAATGCATAAATGTAAATTAAGCTTGTAAGGTAATTTGGTTTTGGGATCTGACCTGTTTGGTCTCATCATTAGCTTCTCTGCCAAGGTCAACGGTGCCTTGACCTTTAAATCTACTATTTACAACTCTACATACTCTAGTGTCGATTACTTGTCTCGATATCTAGGCTAGATTTGATGATAAAATTTCCATAAAGTCTCTTAAATGCGTTTAGAAGGGTTAAGTTGTAAATACGCATGACGTTGAAAAGTCGATCAGAAAAAGGCCGAATACGAGATGGATTGTGAAAATAGGATATTGGTGTAGAAAGAATCAATATAGAGATGATAAATATTAGTGAGGTCCTTCTCCACTCACTCTTATTACTATGATCATTCCCTCATTGAGTGACCAGGTGCTTTAACCAATAATTAACCAATGAACTCTAGACCTCTAGGATTGTCTAACTTTAGATTTGTCTAACTCTAGGTTTGTCTAGCTCTAGGTTTTTATAACTCTAGGCTGGTCTAGCTCCAGGTTTTTCTAACTCTAGGTTTGTCTAGCTCTAGGTTTGTCTAGCTCTAGGTTTGTCTAGCTCTAGGTTTGTCTAGATCTAGGTTTTTATAACTCTAGGCTGGTCTAGCTCCAGGTTTTTCTAACTCTAGGTTTGTCTAGCTCTAGGCTTGTTTAACTCTAGGTTTGTCTAGCTCTAGGTTTGTCTAGCTCTAGGCTTGTCTAACTCTAGGTTTTTCTAGCTCTAGGCTTATCTAACTCTAGATTTGTCTAGTTCTAGGTTTGTCTTGCTCTAGATTTGTCTTAATCTAGGTTTGTCTAGCTCTAGGATTTTTGAGCTTTCCCAGAAAGCACTGGCTCTCCCGCACACCAACGGAACGGCAAACCGTTCAGGAGGAGAGGAGGGCGCTAGTCAGGTCTTCACAGGTCCTGCTAGCAGAATTGTGGTCATCCAGCCGTAGCCGCTAGCAAAATCCAGTGATTCCGTTGCCCAGGGTTGACCACTTTGGGTAAATCACACCTGCTACAGATATGTACATTTTTTAAAATAATTTACGCTGTTATTACTTTTCCTCGACCAACTTGTCATTGTCACGTTCTCTACTGCTGTTTAGTTTCTACTCATTTTTTTTTTAGTAATCATTAGATATTTTGTTCCAATATTTTATATTTTGTTGTTATAAATAAGTAGGACATAAATTAGAATATAAATTAATGTTTATTTTAGTACTTTAGTACACCGTTTTGTCTGCTCTCAGCTATCCTTTCCATCCAAAGGTTGCCTGGAAGAGTTCGCTTTTAGCGATAAGGCCGCCCATTGTACTTAGTTTAAGTGTTTTTCTTACTTGTTGGTTTATTTTTGTTTTATGGTGTAGAATAAGTGTTTATCTATCTATCTATTCCTAAATTAAATAGTTAAATTGATGATACTTTTAGTACCACCAACATCCACGGATGTTAAAACCAATGAATTTGAAAGCGTTCATTGCTTGCTACAGACATGCAACAATTCTACTTGTTGCAAGTGTAGGTATTTAATACAGGTACTTGAACTACGCGGTATTCTGTGTGCTGGCCATGCAACGTACTGTCTAACATAATTTCAATAGGTATGTCGAAACCGGATACCTACTTCACCTTTTCTTAAATACTGGATCGACCTTGAGTCAAATGTTTGCCTGTAATCGAAATGTAAAATGTAAAATAGTAATAAAATGCAGACATACCGACAGTCTTGTATGTTGTCTGACTGGCGCCAGTAAATATGGACGGACTTGTTTGAGTGGTGCCTGAATTTCAATTAACAAACCGGCCAAGTGCGCACACACACACACTGAGGGTTCCGACCCTACTTGTAAGACAAAACATTATTTTATGTAAGGCAACTGTAATTTTTCATTTAATAAATTTTTTTGATCGAGTGAGCGAAGCGAACATGAACTTCGAGTTAAGTAGGAACACCCGGTACTGTATGTATGTATGTAGCAATATTTGACATCCGTGGACTGGAAGGTTAGATTTTTAAACCAAGTCATGGTTTGAAAGCATAATTAAAAATAGAGATCAAGCTTTTCATGTCAGTACGGGGTGACTTATTCACTTATTGAATTCTGCCCACCCACTATGGCATACAGTCGGTGCTTTGGTGCTTTGCCTTCATTTTGGCTTTGCATAGAATAAGAGGTAACAACGAGAGAGAGCCTCGAACACTTATGTGAAAAATCGAGTATGAAAAAAAAGTGAGCATAGAGTAAGGCATTATGGAACACACTTTTATCGCTTGTTAATAAGTTTTGAGAAATAATATCCGTGATTTAATACATAATACAAACCAGACATCACGAGATTTCAGTTCGGGGAACTAGCTATTATGCGTCGTTAAAGCGGCAATAGTAATACACCCTATGATAACCCTTGGCACGGAACCCTCTCGGAAAGTCTTTTTTTTGTCGTTGTCTTTTGTGTGACTGAGTAGCCAATAAAAAATACAACATACTAATACATAAAATATGTACGTAACGGAATGACATAACATAAGTATTTTCCAGCATCATCATTTGAAATTACCATAATAAGAAAATGGTCAATATAGCAGCCGAGTATTATAGCTCAACATTATAGTTTTCTATGAAACCAGTTTTTGTGAAAGATTAATCAGTTGCCAAACGTTGCAAAATCAGACCTTGACAAAGATACATTTGCGGAATGTTAGATGATATAACAGATAGATGATCAGTAAGTATTAATGAACGCACTTAGATGTCAATACTTTTTTGACTTACAACGTAAATAAGCTAATACTGAAATATAAGATTATACTTTTATATCTAATTCTATGAAAACTTCGTTTTATGAAATGTATTGCTCATAAGAACATAAATTTATAGTCCATTCACTGGAGATATACCTATAATTTTTAATGCTAGTCACATATGAATGATAGTAGGTAGGTATTGGATAATTTTGCATAGTTAAGGTAGGAACAATCTATCAATCCACAGAGCATTCTTCTTCATATAAACCTATATCATATAAAGTCTACGCATTTGAGGAAACATGAAAACACATAACAACTATTTCGTACTACTAGTGGTACCTTGTAGTTTAGTGGTCTGAATTTGACCATGAAAAAACTGTAGGTTTTACAAAAAAACTTTAACTATGCCAATTGTCAAACTCTTCCGTTAGCGCATTATTCTTATAAAGTGGTTAAAAGTTTTCTATACGTCAATAATAACTTGAAAATTAAGTAAGTCTTTAAAAATCACGACAAAATTTTGTTCAATGAACCTAAAACAAACTACATAGAAAACTGATATTTGCAGGTATTTAATGAAGTTCCATGTATTACTTTCCATGAATATTACCCACCTTCCTACTCTTAAAGAATAATTTGCACCATTTCACTGTAAATATGCAAATTTTTAGTATAAAATGCAAGTAAACTTACATTTTTTTAAATTCTTTAGCCCGTTCCACACAAGCTCCACGCACTTCAATACACCGCTGACTGAACCAAAAACCTGTTCCATTCAAATGAGTGAACGGATGAACGAGTAAACAACATATGAGTGAACCGATGAAAGAAAACAAAGTAAATGAATGAACAGCTATTATTGCGATAGATATAGAAAATTAAGCCTTAATATATAAGTGTTAAGATTATAATTTAATTACATTGCAATTTGAGACGGAATGTAGCCCTAACTAAGAATACCAACTCGAATTGTTTTCCAATGATATAAGATTAGCAGGATTGACAGTATCAAAAAATATTAACTCGAAGAACATGTTTTAACTAGTACAAAACTGTAGAGTGCTATGTATCGAAGCTTGTTAACTACAGTAATAAATTGATCGATTGACCGACAGTAATTACTAGACGCTATAGGTAAGTAAGCATTGTTTCCAAACAAATATAAAAATAATATAGTACAAATGCTCTGAACTTTTAAAAATAACTGTAACAAGCTGAATTATATTTATTATAGTATATTTTTAGTATATTTTTTGCTATTATTGGTAGTATTGGGCTAAAACATTTTAAAATGTGTTCGTGAAACATTAAAATATACTCATTCTGGTCTAGCTGGACATTCTATTAATACTTATTTTATACGTAAGTTCATTCGATTCAGTAAATTTAGTAAACACAATTTAAAAGCTATAAATAAATGACATAATTTCTGCATGACAGCCAGATTACAATAAACAGGTACTTAACAACGAACACTAAATAATAAGTTGATCTGAAAAAAGGTCTGATATATAAATGTGTGGCAATGCAGCCACGCTTCTGTCTGGTACTGGTCTGGAACATTTGAGTTACCTATCGTATGTAACAGTTATTAGGTAATCTGACTGCTTCTTTTGTACATAGTTAGTTTAATTGTACATATTACTTATAAGGTTGATAGTTTATCTCCACGTGAGACTAACATTTATGTGACTTAAATAGTACCTATCTGTAAGTTTAAGGTTTCTTTGTGAAATTGTGAAGATGTACATAAGTTAACTCACTAATTAACCTAATTTACAACGAAAAATTATGTATTCAGCCGCTGCCTTGCTGAACTGACGCTCGTACAGAATAGGTCAAAATCTATTCGCCTGCATAGCTCATTGAAGTTATCACATGCTCGCCACAGATACGTATTTTGCCGTTAGTTGGTACCAGCACGAGGTACATAGATAACTTATTATAACACGATTCGACTTACAATCGACTTAGTTCACGAGTAATGGTCACTCATGACGCAACGATGACGTAGGTAAGAGGTATTTTCCCTCAGAGTATAAATGCACAGATAATATATACAATCGTAAACTGCTTATGAGTGTAGAGGTGGTGTTCAACAGGTCAAACGATAGAGGTATCTCTGAGCCATTGGTCAGGTTTATTAGCTCAGCATGCATATAGCAGCTACATAACAATAAAGAGTAACAAAAGACATGTATATTTAAATTATATCTGAACATGCCTCACAGCTCAGTTGACAGTAGCTCTACCTTCTAAGCTGTTTTGAATTTTGATGTTTGTTCTATGTTTGGCTGTTTGATTGTATGACAAGTGTGTATTTACAAATAAGAAGTATTATTTCCGTAACCTAGTTCCCATATTACAAGCTTGACTTACTTTGTGACTAGATAGTGCTGTGTGGAATTATTGTCTTGTATGTTTATTATTTACAATATCCACTCGATACAGGCTACGCCTAGTGCGCGGATCTTGAACATAGGGTACGTTTAAATAATCATGTCTCCTCAAACTTGTATCTTGTATTGATAATTTTAGATTGAATATATTCTTAAGTACCAACCTATTTATGGAAGCTTAAGACGTTAACAAATATTTTTTCATTTTCATTTCAATATGGTTCTAATATAAGACCATTTTGTACTAAAATACGTATCTTTATGAGGATGTAAGGTTTTTTTTTATTTATTGTGCGACGGGGAAGCGCAGATAAAGTTACCTACTGACATAGATCTCAGAATTAGCAAGTGGCAGTTGGCAGGCTACATAATTAGTTATTCTCAAACTACAACTCTCGTTGGTAATCGGTCACTTTCTAAATAATTATTATATATAAATAGTTGCCGTAGTGGTCGCGGGTGAAGAATCGATCCCTCCAACCCAGCCCATGGATGTCGTAAAAGCCGACTAAGGGATCTCACCTACACTTTACTGCGGTCACTAATCCGCCCGCCAAGCATGGTGATTATGATAAAATCCTCCAGCACTGGACAATAATAGGCTATTGATGTAATATAAATAGTTATAAGACCGCCCATTGTGCATTATTCACTGTAATATGAATTAGTTCAGAATGTATTTGCTTCGGTGTTCAATAAATAATATTTTATTGTTTTTCTCCCCTCGTACACAATATAGAAAAAAAAACACTGCTTAAGAATGTTGATACAAAAGACTTCAACGCGCCTCTTCTACCAGCTTCGTTGTACGATTGGTACCTTCGTAGTCAAATACTGCTTTGGCTTGCGGCTTCACTGGCGTGGTACTCAGATAAAATGTTGCCTTTTTGCTATTCCTGGCGAAAAAGCAACAAAGAACCAATCAGTTTTATGGCGGTGTTTTGTCATTCCATGCCATGATTAATGGCATAAATGGCACTTTATCTTAATCCCGGTCTATAGCCACTTATGTGCAAAGTTTCAGCATAATGTAAATTTAGCGTCAGGGGGAACAAAAATATATCCGATCATCCGAACAAACAAACATTCGGGCTCATAATTAGTGTTAATAGTTTTTTATTATTTAATTGTACGACGAGGAAGCCTTCACCTTGGCCTTCACCTCATCATGTTTCAAGCTGTAAGGCCAAAGATGGAAGTGCACTTCACCCGGAATTCTGAAGATCTGGCTATCGTACTAAATGCATGAAACCAACAATTTTCATTGTTGTAATCGTTATTATTGGTTATTGTTATCATACTTAGGTAATATGGTGGTAGCTAACCAGTTGGACTTGAAAACCTTTTTTAATTTTATATTGTAGACGTGGCAGTGCTTGGCCTTCATCTCACCCGATTTTTCAAGTTAAAATAACGAAGCGCACTCTATCTTACCATTAAATTCCGGAACACAACAATATAATAATTGTTGTTATGGCAACATAACTAGGTAAATCACTTTCAAAACTTGCGTGAGTGGTACTATACCTATTATGTACTATATATATATATATATATAGTACATAATCGTATACGTGAGTAAAACCCGTGTTTTAAAATGTATAACTAGGTAAGATGCTGTTAGCTAGCCAGGCGGACTTAAAACCAGCCCTACCACAAACCGAGCACAAATTTACACCCCAGCGGTGATAGAACATATAATCACACATCGAAATTTAAATATGTATACCTACTATATCTGAGACATTTTGTTTTCAAGGTAAACTTGCTTGATCTCCACTCGAACCCATTCCGTCTTTAGGTATTTTCTTAAAGTCGTTTAGAGTACATTGGCATAACCTTCATCTTGATAATGTTTCCCCTAAAAGCCACTTTTAACATTCTAATAATTATTATAATTATGTAGGTTTCTTATAATCATTTATATTATTTTTTAGGTATTCTTTATTAAATAAAAAGTACAATTAAACTAACTATGTACAAAGGAATCAGTCAAATTACCTAAGGACCGTTACAAACGGCCTATAGGTAACTCAACTGTTCCAGACCAGTACCAGACAGAAGCGTGCCCAAGACACTGGCTGCATTTCCACGCTGAATAGCTATGCTAATTCGCTGGCCTAAATAAGAGCCAGCCCTTGGGTCACGTGTCGCCTCAATCAAAAGCCCCGCAAAATTTTTGAAAACCCGGAGGGCACCGGCTCCCCACGGACCCAAGGTCTCCACCCCAAAAGGCTCAAATAGGTAAGCTCTGTCGAGACCACTATATTTTGTAGATAAGTAATATACATACATACAGTAAGTTATATAGTAAGTTTATGAATACAAGTTAAGGTGGATTTAATATATGACTACTAATCCCTGTTAAGTGGTGCTTACACATGTAAGAATAAAAAATCTGGTACCTAGTTAGGTAATCTACACTTTTATTAAATGTGTAACAGGTCAAAATCAAAGAAAGGTAAGGAAGGAAACACCTTTTGACACTGAGGCCTGTATTGTCTGTCTGTCTATATCTTGAACGCATATTACGCTGAAACTACTATGTGAATTTGAATGAAACTTATTATCTATTTAATTATTGCTGATATTATTGGCAAGGATCTTTTTTTTTTTACTGTACGACGGGTAAGCACTTGACCTTTATCTCATCTGGTAACAAGTTGAGATAAGGCCGAAGATGGAGGCGCACTTCACCCGGAATCCTCAACAAACTGAGGAACTGGCCTCTGAATGCCAGAACACAACAATTTTATAATTGTTATAATGGCGACAGAATTAGGTAAGATGGTGGTAGCTAGCCAGGCTGACTTAAACAAAGTCCTACCACCAACCAAACCAAGCACAATATATTGTACTCCCCATGGGGATCAAACCCGGGACCTCTGGATCTGAAATCGGTGGCTTGAACCACTAGACCACAGAGGCGGTTAAAAATATAAATATATTATCTCCCTTCAGCTCCGTTGAAGGGGTGAATAGAGGTAGAAACGTTAGTATGTAACTTCTTACTGGATAGTATTTGGAACACAATACTTAGTGTAATTATTCATAACGGTATGCTACCCATACCGTTATGAATAATTACTCTAATAGTATAAGTATTTTTTAATAAATTGAATACACATTAACAATGTCTAGGGATATTTTAACAATGCTCTCATAATTCAAAAATTGTATAACCTTCTTGGCTTTGAAAAAAAAAGAAAAGTGCAACAAACTTAATAAAATATACGCGGGAAATCAATTAAGATGTTTGTAAAGGTAGTTCTTGATGCAACGTATGTTCTGTAAAGAAACGTTTAAAGCTTACTGGCACATTTTTATGCATCTAAATCTTTAAATATTTTTAAGATTAAAGTAAAAGACTAGGTAGATTGTTATCCATAGCTTAACATAATTTATGTATTCATCTTTATATGTATATATTTATCATTATTGTATTTATTTATATGTGTATGCATAAAATATGTAAAGATATATTTTTATATATTTAGTAGGTATTAAATATATTTGTGTTGATACCAACACACTTTTGATATATGATGTATATTTAATTTGTCTATTAATATTTGATTTTAATTCAAGTACACTTTTCTACCTTTTCAGTGTATCACCTCTCACTCTCTCAAGGGTTTGCTGGTAGAAAACTCTTTAAGGGTTAAGCTCGCCTCTGTACATATGTTTTCTTATGACATGTTTAAATCATATTTATGTGTGCAATAAGGAATTACATTTTTGAAAGTGAAATTTCTCAGGTTTGAAATTCGAAATTTTTGATTTAAGAAAGTGGGGGGGTCCCCGACACAGTGTCAATTAAAATGTTTTTCTGTGATACTAAAATTTCACTTCTAATATGTGTCGTATTTACGACATATTCGTTTTATTTTCGAACTGTTGTTAAGATGATGTGTTTTTTTATTATTTCACGTTGACATTTAACAAGGGAATAAATATTATTTTCATTTTGTTACATTGATTCAATAAAATTATACTATTAAACGAACTATGTAAGTACAAATATCAGTCGGATTACCTAAGGACCGTTACAAACGGCCACTGGCACTGGTTGCATTGCCACGCTGAATAGCTATACTAATTCGCTGGCCAAAATAAGGTTTCGGCAACCGTTCTCCGATGACCGATTCGCTATTGGACTGTTCGTTGACAGAACGATTCATTTATTTCCGTTTCATCAGCAGAACTTTTCGACTACAGGCCTTTACAGCTACACGACGATAAACCTATAACTCTTTAAACTACAGACCTTTTCATCTACGGATAATTCGACGACAATCCTATGATAAGCGATATTTACAATATATTACAAAGTGGTAACAAAGTAAAAATTCTAGAATTTTACGTAATAAATAATACTCGATTTCTTTATTTTATTAATAAGTATAAAAACTTCGTGTATGTTCATATCATATAATAGTAATGGTCATTTGAGTCCCTTGTGAGCCATCTATATTTTTTTTCGGTCACAATTGCAATGAAACCGATTTAAATGGCGGCTTTTCCTTCAAACATATCGTTTGAAACACATCGATTCTATTGCAATTGTGACTGAAAAAAAATATAGATGGCTCTCAAGGGAGGCCTACTAAAAAAATCAAGACACGCCTCATATGAAGACGGATTGCACGTTTTACAATAAGTACAAAAATTACAGAAATTCTTTCGGATCTGACGGTGTTCGATTTAAGTAATAAGGCATCGTCTGCCAGGGTTCGTTTTTCCAACGCCCAAAACCATCGAAATTTTCTAAGAAGATTTCACATTGTGGACCTGTCAGTAAAGTAAGCGATAGCTGTCAGTACTCTGTGGGTTCATAGAAACCGAGCATCGGTAATCGCAAATTTCACGAATCGATAGATATGTTTCTTTCAAATGTGGTTTCTCCCTCAATGATGCTTTGATTGAGGGAGAAGGTGGTTACGTAATCGCAAAACCGCCATTTTCTTGGATTTCATTATGAAATCCATTGAGACACATTTCAATTAGAGTTACGAAATCGCACTGCTGATCTTTGTTCAAGCAAGGTTCAAGGTCAAGACCTGACCCATCGTTTATATTAAAAAAAAGTAATACCAAACAACGCTACAAGCATATCTACTTAGCAATGAGTAATAGCTTCTAACGACTAAACACTTAACCATATATAATCTACGTTTAACTACATGAGCAGTAGATTTATCTATTGCATAATTATGCAAACGTGATCTCAGCACGCAATGAATTAACGTCGTTATACTATAGTTTCTTATTTCTGGACATAAACTTAACTAGATAAACTCGTATCAAGTCGGTTTATCGGGGTTGCCATGGTAAAAATATAACAACGTGTTAACAGCTTTGTAAATTTATTGATGGTAAATTTTAATTCGGGGTCAGATGTTTATGCTTATGGCTACATTTATGTTAATTGACAAGTCCATTCTGACTAGATGTGATGTAAATTGTAGCTATTTTAAGTAGGTACTTAATTTACTAAGATATCATATAAATTCAATCAATTTGAAATTTTCAGGGGATGTGAATGTGCGGAATACCTAAAAAATTACAAAATGTTTTAAAAGCTACAAATTAAAACAAAGTAGTCGAAACCGGCTGAATTAAGGTGTTACTATTTACCCCTGTTACAATAAGCTCCCCACTCCACACATAACATGTACACAAAAGTTTGTTTACGTATTAAATAATTGCTATATCATAATAATAATTGACCGAGTGAGCGAAAGGTTTTTGTAATTGAAACAACTGCCAAAAAAAATTACAATCTGTTCGGATGGTTGTACATTTATCAATTAATCTTGATAAAGCCTGGCGTATAGGTTCTTCAACTTCATAGATCTTTTTGGAACCGGGTTTTTGATTCTGAACCGCCTCTGTGGTCTAGTGGATCAACCCACCGATTTCAGATCCAGAGGACCCGGGCTCGATCCCCATGGGGAGTACAATATATTGTGCTTGGTTTGGTTGGCGGTAGGCCTTTGTTTAAGTCCGCCTGGCTAGCTACCAGCATTTTATCTAATTCTGTCGCCATAACAACAATTCAAGACTTTAGAGCAAAATCAATGCTGGCTAAGGTTCGGCTGAACCTACTTCATACCTGTCCTAGCTTTCAATTTTGCTCAGGTCCTATCTTGTATAGAGTACTGCTGCCATCTCTGGGGTGGCGATTGAGCGTCGTGTTGCTAGGCTCATAGAAACTGTAGAAGACAGACGGCGGGCTATCAATCTGTCTTATGGTTCTATTAATTCGCACGATATCTTTGACTAATTCCTTTCAACACACAATCCACTGGGCTAGCAGACGTACGGCCTACACACCTCACCTTGTGAATGTTGCTTTGTGCCGAACATATCGATTCGCCTTTGAGAGTAGTAGATCATGATAAGGCCGAAGGTAAGGAAGGAAGCGCACTTCACCCGGCATCCTCAAAAAACTGAGGAACAGACTATCTAAGCGTCGTAATCTTGTCCGTCGTAATTATAACAAAAAAATATTTTTTACTTGCAGCAGATGTCAAAAAATTGGTTTCCGCTGACCTCTAAAGCCAATTTTATGATTATAATTATAATACTTACGTGATACACACTTTTTACATCACTAGGTACCTATAAAAAAAGGTACGAGTAACTACTCAAAACTCGTATGTATAGACGTTTAAATAAAACAAATGATTATGAAAAAAAATAAAAAACATATCCAAACCAAATCAATCAGAAGTACGAACGCGGTCCAATCAGAACAGAAGAAGCTCAAACTTCCATGTAAAAATAATAATATTAATACTCTCCTCTAAGCCAATTGTAGTTTTTCAAACATGAAAACTGCTTTATAGTGACACCATTGTTTTTGGCGGGTGGCGTTTTGAATCGCTTGCTACGCCCAATATTCTAATTTAGAATACTTACTATCGAATTCTTAGCTTCGCTCTAAATTCAAATAACGCCCTTGAGCAAAATATTACTTTTATATTTTTTTTTCATATTTTTTACATCGATATTGATTTCCACCTAATTCCAAAAACTTACACAGGTGAAGCTGACCCATCTTTACTAAAAATTTCAATCAAGAGTGATGCCTAGCTTGAAATCTTAAATACTCCTCCGCTGTTAAAACGCTAAGAGGTAACTTCTCACCTCTTTCAACTAGATGAAGAGCGTTGTAAGTCTCTCAAGGTGTTTTACATAGAGAACGGGACACGCACACAACGAGTTAAAACGTATTGTGCGCACGGAGGAGAGAGTGTAAGATTTGGGATGATTAAAATATGGAGGAGTGCAGAAAACTAAAATTAGCTCGTAATTTTTAACCGACTTTCAAAAAAAGGAGGAGGTTCTCAATACGTCGGAATCGTTTTTTATGTACCTACGAGTATGTTCTCCGATTACTCGAAAACGCCTAGACCGGTTCTGATTTTTTTTTGTTTTACTTTCCGGTAAGAATCACCGTCAAATTTCGACCTCTGCATCATAGATGTCATGCTAAAATAATAAAGTTTGTGATCTAACCGTGAAAAACCAATAGTCAGAGCTACCATTCAAATGAATAGATATTAGTTTGGAAGTAGATGCCTTACATATTTATTATCTTTATCGGATAAACCTACTCGACCAACAAGTTTAAGTAAGTGTTTAAAAGTAAGCCATGAACATATTTGCGGTCTAGAAGCGAAGGTAAGGTAACACTAGTTTTAATTTGTTTTTTTATCATGTTGACGAAGACGAATTAATTGACCTCGTGAGATTGTAGTCCAACGATCTTCTATAAGTCACGAAATGAAAAACGCTAACCGCATTCGATTTCAACATGTAATAAAATATAATAATTTCAGGAAGTATTTTGGAGATAATTTCCGCCATGTAAATAATCATACTTATTTTGAATTACATTCCCGACAAATCTGTTAACGTAGATCTCAATTCAGCTTATGCGTTTCTATGTTATTAAACTGAAAAGTATTTGTGTACGATAAGGATAAATTAATTGAAAAATTATAGTAAAGTAGTGGAAAATACACAAACCATTAATTATTTAGGTATAAGTAGAATATAATAACTCACCATACCTGTCGCTCAAACAGAAAAAAAAAATACACGCGACATCTTAATTTTTTAAATTTAAATAAAAAAACCTAAAACTTTTATTCCCGTGCAATGTTTTTTTAATTGTATTACAAAATTAATTGATAGTTCAAAGAGTTGAAATTTGAGTTGAACTTAGTGGAATAGGCGTTGGCGTTTATTTCGCGCGTGAAACCAAGTCTCTACATTTTTTGCGCGACGCCGTCGACAGTTCGTTTCCGTAATATATTATCACATCAACGTGTAGCCACGCAAGTGACAGACGTGTATGCTTAGCAGTTTAGTCGGTAGTGTGTGCGTGTATATTGAAACTATTAAAATATGTAAGTGGTAATATTTTAAGCGTATTTGGGTCTCCCTCAAATTATAGCAAAATTCTATATTCGAAAGGTATTTCGTGAATAAGATTTTTTAGGATCATTTTGAAACATCAAATCCATCGCCCGTTCGAAATCGCGACTAATCGAACGGAATCTAGATGAGATATTTTTTTAGTTCAACAACGCAAGAAAACTAGATAATTACCTACCTACTTACTTTATGTAAGGTATGATTGCACTTTACGAGATAAATACAATATTACAGGACATTTATTCACACAGCGCAGTCTGGCACCAAACTAAGCATAGCTTGTAGGATGGGAACTAAATAACGGATAGAATAAATAAATACTCTTTTTTGTAAATACATAAGCCAGTGCCTCAGTTTGTTAAGGATTCCGGGTGCATTGCGCCTCTACCTTCAGCCTTATCTCAACTTGTAACCAGGTGAGATGGTTGCCAAGTGCTAACCCGACATACAATAAAAATAAACATAAGTACTATATGACAACACCCAAACACAGAACAAACATCCATATTCATCACACAAATGTTTGTCCTTTGTGGGAATCGAACCCACAGCCTACAGCGCAGAAGGCAAAACTACTACCAACTGAGCTATGAGGCTTGTCGTAGATGTTCATACACACATCATATAATAGTCATATAATATATGACTATTATTTAATGTGTGTATGAACATCTATATTATAGTCATTATAAACTTTTACGACATCCGCGGGCAGAGATGGATAGGACGATATCCCACGGCGATGTCAATTAATTCCCGATAAACAATATTTTTAAAATAAAATAAATGCCCTTAAAATTATTGCTAAAATGTATATACGGTATGAGTTAAAATAATACCAACCGAATAGCTACATATAATATTATGCAATCGCGATAGTACAACCAAACAAGTTGGGCCGAAAAAAACTGGTTATGTATTTAAATATTGATTTGTGTAGACCATTTAGACTCAGAGGAGTTAAGGTTGTTCCTCAGCTTTAGATAATTCTGGCGATTGATAAACGTGGCCTTCGCCACTTGTATCCAAAAACAACAATAATAAAAAAAAAAAAAACATTTCTGTGGTCAAGTGGTCCGCCCACCTGTGAGAGGTCCCGGGCTCGATCTCCAGTTTGATTACAATATTATTCTTGGTTCGGTTGGTGGTAGGACTTTGTTGAAGTCCGCCTGACTAAACTGACTATCTTACCTAATTCTGTCGCCATAACAACAAATCTTAAATTGTTGTGTTCCGGCATTCAGAGGTAATATAGCCAGTGTCTCAGTTTGTTGAGGATTCCGGGTGAAGTGCGCTTCCACCTTCGGTCTTGTCATAACTTGACAAATCTGGTGAGATGGCGTGATTGAATCACAAACATTGTCAACCAAACATTTGTACGAATATATTAGATTACATTTTATGAGTGGAGAACCTAGAAAGCGTGACTATGGCAAATGCCTTCAATTAAGGATTCCTCCTATCCAATAGTGGATCATAATCATAATGGGCTGGGCCTCTTCTTAATATAGGGGTAAGGAAGAAAGAAGGTCAAACAATATTTTGTTGAAAATAAAGCTGAAATTAGAAAAAAACTAAAATCCGACTGCAAAATATTTTAATATGGATTAACAGTTTAGTCTTGTAGTATCTGTTACGTTAGCCGAAATGCTTTGACAACGCGTACATTTTTTTCCTGTGGTGATATCTAGTTTTAAATTGAAATAAGTACCTGTACATAATTATAATTGTGATTATACTATGCTATTAAAAATAATAAAACTTTGCTTACAAAAAAATCAGTAAATAAGCATGTTCTTAAATTTCATTATATTTCTTACATTTTTTATGAAAACAGGTGTTCAATATTATAGATATCACCAGCTTAAACAGACGATAATTTGGCTGCAGAGTGGAAGTTAGAAATCCCATCGAAAAACAACACACACCTTCTGATGCAGTCGGGTAAATACAGCCCAGTCAACGAAATAATAAAGTAATAAATAATAAAAATATAAGTTGGAGGTATTACAGTAGTATATCATAAACGTAAACAATGCATCAAATTAATTACATAGTGACCTGTAATTGATATATAATTTATTAGAATAATAACTATTTATTACTATGATAATTATTAGGGTAAAGGTTAAAAAGTAAGCTATGGGTTAGAAATTAAATTTTAAATTTAAATCTTAAATTTTATCGAAATTTTAGTAACGCTAACCAGTCCAACTAAAATGTTTTGACACCTCTTTTTTATCTGAACTGAAAAGGCTTTTGTTTGAAGAGTCAAATCTACAAACTTCACACTTTTTTGAGCAAATATAATTATTCAAGCACATAATGTATGCTAAACATTTAAGGGCCATGTCTTGCAATGCAAAATCACGTGCAACGTACAATCAATGCACGTGGCCGCGTTTCCCCGCAAGTCATATAGACTAAGATACAATAAGGCACAAAACGAACAAAAAGTTGCTCTACTTTCTCATTAATTTATCACATTGAAATTATAGGTATTTTGAAAAAAACACAATTATTTCATAGCATTAGGCTCCTAATTTGCTGAGGATTTCTGTTGACCAGCTCATTCAATTTGACATCCATTATATTTTTATTACATATTAGAATTTGTTAATTTACTGTTAGTAAATTAAGTTACTGACCTAAACTTTTAGAGGGGTAGGCTAAAACAAAGGATTTTTATTTACATGAATAAATTGAATTGAATTCCTATTCAATTCAATTCGAAGGACAGAAGTCCTGAATTGAAATCACGTGTGGGACCTTTGTGAATGTCTTGAGTTTGGTTGCACTACGGGCTGAGAATCAACTGCTTGACCAATATAATAAAAAAACAATGAATAGACTCACAACTTTTTTCCCCTTCGACGATTCGCCTCTGATCACTGCTCAGAGCGTGAATCTTATGAGGATTACCTACTAGGGGGTAGTCAAAGGCAGTCAAAGGCACGTCCAAACTTACGCTCGGCACACGCCCACGTTTTGCAAGTAGCTAGTATTCAATACGTGACAGGTTGTTTTCTCACGATGTGACCTTCACCGTCAGAGCATTTAACAAGCCTCACAGCTCAGTTGGTAGTACCTCTGCCTTCTGCGCTGTAGGTTGTGGGTTCGATTCCCACCCAGAAGAAACATTTGTGTGATGAATATAGATGTTTGTTCTGTGTTTGGGTGTTGTATTGTATGATAAGTAAGTATTTACAAAAAAAAAGTATTTAAGTATTCTATCCGTAATCTAGTTACCATATTTCAAGCTATTCGTTTGGGACTAGATGGCACTGTGTTAAATTAATGTCCTGTAATATTTATTTATTTATTTATTTGTGAAATGCATACATAAACTTTGGTGTATGACTGAATTTGAACCCACAACCTCGGCCGATACCCACTTAGCCCTACAGCTCTTTGACCGATATATAACTATTCATTATTCATATGTTATTTAAGTACGTGTTTCTTAAGGCACGTTCACAAGAACGGTGAGACGTTTCAAAATTATCTTTACCGCCTCTGTAGTCTAGTGGTTTAATCCACCGATTTCAAATCCAGAGGTCCCGGGTTCGATCCCCAGGGGGTGTACAATATATTGTGTTTGGTTTGGTTGGTGGTAGGACTTTGCTTAGTCCGCCTGGCTAGCTACCACCATCTTAGCTAATTCTGTCGCCATAATAACAATTCTATAAAAAATGTTGTGTTCCGGCATTCAGAGGTAAGATAGCCAGTTCCTCAGTTTGTTGAGGATTCCGGGTGAAGTGCGCCTCCACCTTCGGCCCTATCTTAACTTGTTACCAGGTGAGATGTAGGCCAAGCGCTTCCCTGTCGTACTATAAAAAAAAATATCTCTGATCCTAGTTCGTAAGCCTGACACGGCAAGAGGCTGAAAAATGCTCCCACAGCGCATGATAATATGGTTTAAATTCTATCGTTACAGAAAATGACTGCAGACCTCGTGAAGGAATTCCCTCTAGACGAGGAGTATAAGAAGAAGACGCTGATCTCCCCCCAAGACATAGCCAAGTTCAGACGATGGCTAGAGACGCAGCCTCATCTGCCGGCTGCAGCTCTTACAGGTAACCTTTATCACCATGGTGTTTCAAGCGAATTATTATCAACCTGATGTGACATGACGTCTGTGACACCAGTCGCATTCTCGGTTCCCACAGAATACCAGCGTTGAGTAGGTTATAGCTACCTACTCAACATTATGCTGAGTTGGGACCTTTTTGTTGCGACGGAAGCCTGGTATTTACCAACTAGTGGATGGATAGGTACGATTAAGGTTTATTGGGTGTTGGGTAGGTATGGTGCGTAGGGAGTCAGATTAAGTTTTTATTTATATTTAAATTATTGCTGTGTAATACGATTGTACGATACGATTTTTTTGTCATATCGTTACGTTTATATTTCTGGGTTATCTTGTTTATTTTTTTAATTTGACACATTCTGCCTATCCTTATTTTGTTAATTCTTTTTCGTTTGTATTTATCTTGCTTCTTATCGTTATCAAATAATTGTTTCTATTTCTATTTCTGACCTATCGTAGTCCACTGCTAGAAGTAGGTAGGTATCTTCCCAGGTGCGCCTCTGAGCCTGATCTTCTGCCTTTCTCATCCACTCTCTGCCCGCCAGTGTACGGAGGTCTTTCCTTTATCTAGCCGAAGGGTGTCCTACACTACGCTTGCCTAGACGTGGTGTCCACCGAAGAACCCGTTGACCCCACCAGTTGTCGTAATGTCGAAATACCAATTAAAATTCCATCGGTCAAGAGTGTACCATTTCGGTGAAGTGCATTCCCACGGCTTTTTCATAGCTTTAAACAGGTGCGATGAAGGCCAAGCGCTTCCACGTATTACAATAAAAAAGTCTTCACAGGTTGCTGTATGAATAGAAATAGCTTCACTTCTGTGTGTTCAAAGGCTGGTTAGATCACCCCTTTGCCGTATTACAGCAGTGCGTGGGAGAGCCAGTATCTCCTAGGAAAGATCGCTCCATCATAGACCTCACCATGGCCTAGAGCTAGAAAAGCATAAAGGTCAAGAGCTGACACGTTATTTAAAAAAAAATACGTTTTATTTTTCATGTGCGACGGGTCTGCTTTCCCTTTATGCTTTTCCCACCTTAATTTTCAAGTTACCTTTATTATCAATCCGACTGCAAAATAATGGTTTAGCGTCACATCATGTTTGGTCATCGAAAATTTTGCGACAAGCGAAATATCTGAAATTGAATTGCATCATAATAAAAGGACTGTTAATATTGTTACGCCAATCAGAAACGTCTAGAACAGTCACGAACCTTCGCATAGTTCCACGAAAATAATACAATAACAACTTGTTTATACGTAACACAAAAGGATGACTTATGACCGCCGCGCCGAAAACAATACGCCAGATTACGCAACAGTTAGTAGCGCGACCATTCCCGAGCTTACTAGAATATTCGATAGACTGGATATGAATAAGCCGCGCGATTCAAAAGCAAGACAGTATTCGATTACGATACAGCGAGATAACATCAAGTGATATTTGAGTGTGATAAAAGTATTTAGTGATTCGGAAGTATAACTAAGTAGTGTTGTAATGTATTTCAGAATTAGTTTGTTGCTGAATAAACGTGTCTTATTTTGAGTAGTAACCGGTTGCTTTTAATTCTTACGAACCCCAGCTCGTAACAATATCAACAATTAGAATTATCTTTTATTTTTATTTTATTATTTTATTACATATGGCACACAAAACAGAATACAACCAAACAATCAGATAAATAAAAGGAAACATATAAATTTTAAACTAGGTGGTATTCCAAAGCATGTGTACACATCACGATTAAACAAATTTAGATACAAGCATAACAAGAAGAAAATTAATGATTAAGCAAAGCGACATAAGCTAGTTTTTTAAACTTATGCATATGACCACCATTAAATATATCGATTGCGTCACCAATGGATATCCAGTAAATCATTATAAAGGCGGCACATTCGTACAATTGGATTATAAAAAGATGTGTTGTTTTTATAGACATTGAGGGTGAAGGTGTTCGTAAAGGGCCTACGAGATCTAATTTTTGTGCTAAAGTTGATAAGAGAAAGTAATCTGTTGTGTTCCAGTATTTAGAGGTAAGATAAACAGTTCCTCAGACCGTTGAGAATTCCGAGAAGTGCGCTTGCACCTTCGGCCTTGACTGAATTGAATATCATAACTTGTAAACCAGGTGAGATGAAGGCCAAACGCCTCCCCGACGTCCAATAAAAAATGATTGGGATCTCCAATTATCTTGATGTTTATAAAAAAAACACTTCTGCAAATAGCATTAAATAGTTGGTATTTGTATATATACTTACTCGCAGTAGGTATAAATATTAGGTAGATATATTATTGGTGTGAATAACAACAATTTGAAAATTGTCAGCCGGTTGGCCTTCTCTCGAAAACTTCTTGTTGTGTCAACTTCCTTGCTTTATTCAGTCTACTTCTGAGGCACGTCCAATCTTACGTTCAGCACTTGACCACAGTTTACAAGTACCTAGCCTAGTAATTTTACGCCATCGCCGCTTAGCGGAATACTAGCCAGGTAGCCAGTGACTCGTGCCATTCGGATTTTTGATCCTAGGGACATGCTGATTTCCTGATAACCTTCACCGTCTGAGCATGTACTTGTGTCAAATGCGATTTCCGATCCAGAGGTCCCGGGTTCGATCCCCAGGGGAGTACAATATTGTGTGTTAGTAGTAGTGGTAGGTCTTTGTTTAAGTCTGCCTGGCTAGCTGCCACCATCTTACCTAATTCTGTCGCCATAATAACAATAATAAAAATTGTTGTGTTTCGGCATTCAGAGGTAAGATAGCCAGTTCCTTAGTTTGTTGAGGATTCCGGGTAAAGTGCGCCTCCACCTTCGGCCTTATCTTAACTTGTTACCAGGAGAGGATGAGATGAAGGTCAAGTCTCCGCTTCCCCGTAAAGAATAAAAAAAAAAAAACCCGCACATAAGCTTCCGAATATTGCATTTATGCACGTGATTCTGTGATTTTAATCCACAACTCTTTACCTCCAGCTGTTTGAAATTAATGTTCAATAATATTTATTTTATCCAAAACATCCAAACAATAACAAGCAATCTTCCGCTTATCTTTTAGTGTGATTAATGTAATACTCAATTTACTTATTTATTTATTTATTTTCTAGGAAAACCAACAGCACATACAACATAAATGCTTAATAACATATAATGCATAATGCTTAAAACCATGGTGGCAAACATGCTTCCCTACGTACCTCGTAATAACGGAACTAGGATTCACATTATGCCGTGGGGATTCCTTACTTGTGCATCCACAAAGGGAAACACCAAGGTAGATCAAATTATATCGGGTAGGTACCTACTGCTGGAACGCACGGAAAACCTGGTGATTTTGCAAGCGTTCGTAACTATGAGAAATGATAAATGCATTTATTGTGCTGTAGAGATAGGTAGGTAACGATTATATTATCTTAGAAGTATCCCTAGAAGCCTAAAACGTCTAACGAACATTACATGTCAATTAAACATAAAATACCGGAACACAACAATTTAAGAATTGTTGTAATAGCGACAGAATAAGGTAAGATCGTAATATTTATTCACATTTTGCTACTCGAACTCTATAAATGAGCGACGATCCGACTATTTTATATATAGCTAGGCGATAATATCTCATTAATGCCGCACTAACGCGTTGTTCAAGACAAGTCTCTAAGTTGTATTAAAAAAAACATACAATTTCACCAAAATATGTCGCCATAGCAATAAATGAATTGTTCTGTACCGGCATTATAGAGGTTAGATTCCCAGCCCCTTAGACTGTTGAGGATTCCGGGCAAAGTGAGCTCCATCTACGACCTTATTATTGAAACCATGAGACGAAGGCCAAGCGCTTCCCCGTCGAACAAAAAAAAAACAGTTGCATAGATAAAAAACAAATCTAGATACAAAAGTATGTAGGTAGCAACCTTTGCGCCTGGCTCCAGTCCGGCATCATGATTGTGGCAAGGTCATGGTTGCACGAGTTGTCCATCAACTAAGTTACACATACCTAGGTACCAATTACCGGCTGTTAGGTCGTTTTTCTATAGGAAGCGAAGGTTTTATGATACCTTTGCAAAAACTAGCATCATGTAGATTTACATTGCATTTTAATTTTTAGCTTCAATCTAGTTGTAAAAAATTAAAACCACCTCTGTGGTCTAAGGGGTTAGCTTACCGGTATCATACACAGAGGTAATTTGTGCTTGGTTTGGTTGGTGGTATACAGTTTTTTTTATTAAAGTCCGCTTGGCAAGCTACCCCCATCGTACCTGAATCTGTCGCCATAGCAACAATTTTAAATAGCAGGTAGTGTTTAGAGGTAAGATAGCCAGTTCCTCAGTCTGTTGAGAATTCCGGGTGAACTGCGCTTCTACCTTCGGCCTTATCGTAACTTGGCACCAGATGAGATGAAGGCCAAGAGCGAGTGCAGGCACACATGATGATGTTCGGCCATTTCGACCACATTTTATTATTTTTAGATGATAGCCAAGCGTTTGACCACCAACTCACTTGAAAATCAAGTGAAGATGTGGCCTAAGATGGAGCACACTTTTCTAAAAGGAACCTGTTCACTCTGGACTTGAAGACTCCAAGATTATTTTGATGCGGAAAAATAAACTAAGGCAAGAAGCGACTATTATATTCGCTTGTGTATTAGGTACCACTTTTAACACTCCCTCCCTTTTCCACCACCGGAATAGCAGACGTACTACAGGTTACAACCCGTTATTCTATTCTACTAACTAGAGTTGCTTTTTGTTTGAAAACCGGTAATTTTACCTATATCGAGAGTCTGCCCAATTTACGATTATGTCGAGTCAGTAGTGGGGTAGTAGTAGTAGAGTCTTAGTGTCGAATAACGAATCTGCCCAATCCAGAATCTGTCCAACGCCGAACAAAGGTCTTATATCATATATATATATCATCGCATGACAAAAATTGCAACTTTTTTCGCATGCGATATCCTGTAGACTACCACTACCTTTATCATTAGGACTGGTATGGGGAACTCAATGCCATCGGATGGTCTGTTCCGAACCACGTCTTGGGGTTTTCAAGTACAGAGTGAATAGGTTCATTTTAGATACGCATGCTCCATCTTAGGCCACATCTTTACTTGATTTTCGATACGATATCCTGTAGAGTACCACTACCTCTATCATTAAGACTGGTATGGGGAACTCAATGCCATCGGAGGGTCTGATCCGCACCAAGTCTTGGAGTCTTCAAATACAGAGTGAATAGGCGGCTACTTTTAGATATGCTCCATCAAGCCACATCTTTACATGTTTTTCCAGTAAGCGATAAAGCTTGAATTAAAGCAAAACTGGTCTACCGATAATCAAACCGAGTACCTTCAAAACAAGAGTCAGAAGCTCTACTTACAGACCTAGGCACAAAACTAAAATACCACGTGTAGATGATCCAACGAAATCACTATATCCGCGTAACGTCATAAGAAAGTTGAAGGCGCATTGAGAGTTCTTTTCGCTGAGTAGGTAGGAACCTACTTCACATTTTTTTTATGAATATGTATTGCTGTAGTTCATAGAAACTCTGGGTTCGCAATTGACTACCACAGAACACAAAAGTTAAATAGAGAGAATTAAATTCACCTTTCTCCTCAGACATGGATCTGATCTTGACCTTCCACTGCTGCAAACGAAGCTCGGAAGTTTCGAAGCAAGTGCTGGATCTGCACTTCACCCTACGGACACTCTTCGTGAACCTCTTTAAGGACAGGGTTGATAACGAAAAGATGCTGGCGGTCATTCGCAATTAGTAAGTCACACATAGAAATAAAAATATAAAGCGAAAGCTTGTTTGGTTTTTCTTTACGCAACCGCCGAAGGATTGATATGAGACTTTGCACATTATGTTGTTCACCAGTGTGAATCTTTTTAAAGTGCACATATTATGAAATTGAGTGAAACTTCAGCCAATTTTATCGACTACGTAGAAAATAATAAAACAATTTATTTTTTGTTTTTTAGACAAAGATTTAGGGTTTATAATTTTGGGACCAAGTGGTGTATCGTGTTAAAATTAAAAATATAATTCTTGCATGGCTAGACAATGAAAAAAAAAATGGTTTATTATTTTTCCGTCGATCAAATGAGGTGTAGTTTCACCCAATTCATATCTGCACTTTGTAAAGGTCTCACACTATAGGTACCGGGAATGAGACAGGCTAGTTTTCATCCTAGAAATAGTTCCCGCTGGGTGGGAAGACAAAAATCGCCACACAAAAAAAAAAGTTCTTTGCTGCTTTATTACCCAAAAATTGAACGGAACTTTACACATAGGTACATTATGTTGCTGCCCGGTAAAAAACATATGCCAATTTTCCGGGTAGCCTCCTATAACGCAAGCGAAACTACGAATAAGTATTATAGGTTTGGGTTAGCCGAACACATAAATTAATTATTGTTTTTTTAGAAGTATAATTTCTAAGTATTCTTATATATATAACTAATTTACCGGCATAAATATGTTTGTTTGAATGTCTGATAATCCAATGGGCCATAATTAGGCCAGTGCCAGCACTTATACACAGACTATCCATTGCATATTTTAAGGCGCGCTACGCAGCTAAAATCGCGGCAGAAACGATTATGAGAGTTGACAACGGCAAGCTGTAGGTGGCGCATGCGTATCGTAAATAAAACCTTTTGATCATTCTTATTCTGAGATCGCGTTGCTGGTATGTAGGTAGGTAATGTGACCATATGATGGTACCTTTACTGGCGCAGAACAAATAACTTATTTAAATTCGTCCTAATATTTATTCTGAGTCTAGGTGTTGTCTAACCGCTGCGAGGACGACAAGCACACGTCCGACGTCGACAGTGGTCACAGAGCTACTGATTGAAAGGCGGGCGCGCGGTGCGCCTGTAGTTTACAAATAATTCATGATTGAAATTAAATTTGAATTGGTATCAAAAAACTAGCTTACCTTTAAAGTAGATCAACATGTAACCTATCATTTAAAATAAATCGTAAGTCAATGTTCGTTTAAGGTATCACAAAATTTCTCTTGTAAATTTTGAAACGTACCATTTTCAATAAATATTTTTATCGAGAAAATTTTCAGCTATTATGTTTTCAGCTTATCTTTAATGTAGAAGGTACCTGAAGTAATACATTTATATAAAAAATAGACTCGTGACTTGTTCAGAAGTACTATAATTTTCCATTGGAAAAAGAGGAAACGTCTGATGACAGGGCCTTAATTTAAATGCCCAAACAAATTTCCTTAACAGGAAAATCGGTCTCATGGAAGTTTCCTCATGTTTATTTTAAATTCTTATGTCAGAGAAAAGTGGGCGCCGAGTTGACGTGTGAGAGGGGGAATAGGAGAGCGTGCTTTTTACAAAGCACATATCTAAGTCACTATGTATATAGGTAAACATTTGAAGATGGCAGAAGGCGCGGCCTAGACAATAAACGTGAAGAATTTAAAAAGAAACCGCCTTCTAAGATTGTTTACCATTATGATAATAATACCCATACGTCAAATTACTGCAAACACACGTTTACAGCTAAAATAGGGTCCGTCGGAATAGGCATGTTAGGGCACACGTACCTAAGGAGCTCTTCAGTATAAAGCAAAAAAAGTCGCCGTTGCCGAAATCGGTCTGGAAGACATCATCATCATGTACCGAAGTATAGGGTTTTTTTAATAACTTTTTGAAGGATTAGTGGGCCTTAGGTTGCGGTAGGTAATCTAACCTAACTATGTAAATACCTGTCTACTTATGTTAAAAAAACTACTACTAAAATTACTCAGGTAGGTACGTCATAATTTGAATACTGTGAAGCGATTCTCAAACACACGGAATTATTTAATTATTAGTGGAATACTCGAAAACCTACCTACTATTTTTAGATAGCGTTTCTGTAATCTCAATCGGATGTTTCCGAATTCGATCTGACAAGCGCATGTTTGACAATAGCTTATAACCAGTGGTTTCGGTTAATAAGGTAAGGTTTTTGTTACAGCTTGCTCCTACCACTCGAGACGCGAGGCTGCGATGATAGCAAAGTGATCTACTGTCGTCTTCTGGATTACGAACCTAAGAACTTCATATTTTCAGAAGCTATCAGGTAACTTACGTCATTATTTATTTTTTATTGTGCGACTGGGAAGCGCTTGGCCTTCATCTCCTGGTAGCAAGTTGAGATAAGGCCGAAGGTGATGGCGCACTTCAGTCGGAATCCTCAATAAACTGAGGAACTGGCTATCTTACCTCTAAATGCCGGAACACAACAATTTCGGAATTGTTGTTATGGCGACAGAATTAGGTAAGATGGTGGTAGCTAGCCAGGCGGGCTAAACAAAGTCCAACCGCCAACCAAACCAAGCACAATATATTGTACTCCCCATGGGGATCGAACCCGGGACCTCTGGATCTGAAATCGGTGGGTTGAACCACTATTAAATATAATATCATAAGGGTTCCGTTCCTACATTGTAAAACTGAAATACCTACACAAAACTAACCTTACCCAAACATTAGTTAATTTGATAGTTAGTATATTAACTTAACAATCTGTAAGAAATCCGCTAGTTAAGTTGGCTATGTTTACAATGGATTGCGGCTGATGAGAAATCCTCTCTTGAATCGGTATCTTTAGCAACGAACGCAAGTGTTGTCGCGATGCTGCTTAAATCATCTGATATGCCACAAGGTATACAGGTATACGAGTATATCTACTAGATGTAAAGGTATATTAGAAGTTGGCTAGTTAATAATAATAACGTAATGAAAGATGATGTGGCCTCTCCTCATCATTGGTTCACTACATCACAGGTTGGAGCTGAAGTTTGGACTTTTAAGGTGGCACTGACGAGATATCTATCATTCCAAAATCTAACCGTGATTATAAACAACGTAGGTAATCTGTTTTCGAAACGGCGATATCCGCATTTGGATGTTTTAAACTTGTTCAATGAACCTCCAACACCCAACGCCAAGTGGACGGTATGGCGTGGTGAGTTTGGAATGGTCGTCAATGCGAAATCGTGCACCACTCCATTTGTGAATGTGGAAAACTACCTGTATGGAATTTTCGGTCTATAGGTACAGGTACAGGTCGAATTGTAGCCTGTCATACCCACCTGGTTGATATCCCACGTACCTATAAGAACTAAACGCTTTCAAGAATTGCACTGCAAGAACTTGGAATAAGCTCCCAGCGTGTTTTTCCGCTGTGTTAAGACCCTAATGTCTTCAAGAAGAGAGTTAATAGGCACTCTCTGGGTAGGCTCGCTCCATCGTAGATCTCTTTCTTGACTGTGTAAATATTTCATTTTGTCAACGAACACAGAGAAATAATCCATGATTCTTCAATATTACATATAAACTAAATTGGTAGGCAGGTGGTTAAGATAGATTTGCTAAGCTCTAAGTTTTTGAAGCAGGTACGTTCATCGTTACATAGCTAGGTAATGACCTACTTTCCCTGGAGAATTAAGATCCGATTAGAACTTTTAGGCAAGGGTGGATTGCACCATCTTATGCCTCACTGTATTTTAAGGGTGGCGTGAACCTTATACTACACTTTAATTTACTTTTAACTAAGTTATGTAGATGTCAACCCCCTGTCTGGCGATTCTCAAATGTGCTTAGGTAATTTTTCGAGATGTTCGGAACAGGCAATGCCTTCTGAAAATGCTCCCAGCATCGTAGACCTTTGCAGAGACAACCCTAAAAGCCAAGAGCTAACCTGTCATATACCTAGTTCTAAAAATAAATTCGTCCATTTCCAGATCATGCCTGATGGTCATAGACCTGTGGCAGTTCTCGGAGGGCACGTGGCCAGGGTTCATCATCCTTATCGACCTGGAGAGGGTCACCCTCTCGCACCTAGCGAGGCTCGACCTGCAAACTGTGCAGCAGTTCCTGTACTACTTGCAGGTACGTTCGTGATCCTCATCGACCTGGAGGTTCAACTTCTCGCACCTAGAGGCTTGACCTTTACTGCAGCATTTCCTGTACTAACTTGCAGGTGGACCTTCGTCAAGACTTTTGATAGGTACTATAATCAAAATGCTGAGGCTTTGTGACGTTAACTGTAGCTTCATGTACCTAGGTCTAACCATCACCGATTTCAGATTCAGAGGTCCCTGATTCCCAGGAGATCCCAGGGAGAGCAATATTGTGCTTGATTTGGTTGGTGGTAGGATTTTGTTGAAGGCTAGCTACCACCATCTGTCCTAGTTCAGTCGCCATAATAACAAATCTTTAAAAATTTTTGCGTTCCGGCATTTTAGAGGTAAGATAGCCAGTTCCTCAGTTTGTTGAGGATTCCGGGTGAAGTGCGCCTCAACCTGCGGCCTTATCTCAACTTGTAACAAGGTAAGATGAAGGCCAAACGCTTCCCTGTCATACAAAATCTTATTCTACATTACTGATGTGCTCGCCTTGAAATGAGAGATATTGACAAGCTGCTTTCACGCCATGTACTCGAAACATTCCATATATTTAAGTCCTCGAGTGACTACAGGCTCTCTATGACGCCAATGACCTTTCTCCCACAACTCTTTCCAGGAAGCAATGCTGGTAAAACTAAAAGGGCTGCACTTCCTCAACGCACCGTCCTTCATGGACCGTCTGATGATGATCCTGCGGCCGTTCTTGAAGAAGGAACTCATGGACGCGCTGACCATCCATCAGATCGGCTCCAAGACCATCAACAAGTACGTGCCCATAGAGGCGCTGCCTAAGGAGGCCGGGGGACAGTACTTGACCTTCGAAGATGCTAGAGGTATGAATGTAGTTCTCTTGTGCCTGCGTACCTTAAGGTATTCGGTTGGTATTTTTAATGCACTTTATAATAAAACCTTTTCTTGAGAGTTGGTTAATTAGCTAGAAGGAATATGGGTGTGCGTTTCTCTGGGAAAATCAATCAATCCTACAAGAAAACATTTAAACTACACTAGAAATTGCTATGTTGCAATGCTCTTCAAAGGCATTTTTTTTAATAAATAGGTGACGCGACACATTTTTCAGACAGCGCCATCTAGCCCCTATGTAAGCAGAGTTTGTAATATGGGAACTTATTTTTTTTTAATACACACAATATAACACCCAAACTCTGAACAAACATTTATATTCATCACAAAAATGTTTGTACCAGGACCGGGTGGGAATCACACCTTCCTACTACGGGAGTAGTACTAGTGCCTTGTATGAGCAACTGCTAGGATAGCTAGCTCCATAGTAGTCTCATCCTCACATCACAGTTGGTAGTAGCTCTGCCCTCTCCGCTATAAGGCTGTGGGTTCGATTCTCACCCAAGACAAACACATGTGTGATGGATGAATATTTGTGTTTTACAAACAACAAAAGTACTATAACCGTAATCTAGTTCCCATATTATATGCTTTACTTAGTTTGGGACTAGATGGCGCCTGTGTACATATTCTCACCAAAGCAATAACCAGACAAGCCTAGAGGCCTCCAAATATGAAAATCCTACACCGATTCAAATTCTTACCTTTTTCAGCCGAGGTCCTAGCCAGAGTACGAGCAGGTTCAGACTTCTACATAGCGGAGAACAAGAAGCGAGTGACCGAGTCAGCTCGTCCAGGAAAGCCCAAGACAATCACAGACTTCTTCGGAGGGATAGAGGGGTCATTCAAGAAGCTGGACATTGATTAACCATTTTAAGAAAGCGGTGATTTGGAGGCAGAGAAACGTTATCTTTTTTAGTACTATGTAAATACCTCAAGATAATTTAGATGTGCTTACTTTTGTCCTCTAGCCCCACTAAGCACGGCTTGTAACGGGAACTAGATTATATTTTAAGATATGTACAGGATTTGATAAATCGTATAAGCTTGGAGCGGACAGGCCTGATGCAACCTTTAGGTACTTTTCACATCAGAAATGAAACCCTGACTCACAGAGATCCATTTCTGCCACTGATGATAAATGTATACCTAATCCCGATTTTTATATTACTGCTATAAGAATAATCGAAACGCATCTATAGATACACTGCTTATTGGTTCAATCTCTGCTTGAGCGTTTATTGAGTACAGAACGGTACAGGTACAAATCTACATTTGAGTCAGGTTTAATTACGACAGCAAGATCAATCCGTAAGATTTCTTCACCAAAAACTATTTATTGAATAAGATCAACTAGTAAATTAAATTCAGTTTTGGAATAAGGGTTGTGGGACTCTGGCATTGTTTTGCTAACTCTTTAGAGTGCTGATGTTTCGCGCGGGCGTATATCTGTCACATCCAGATTTGTTATGCAGCACTCAACGAGTTAATCATATAGTACAAAAGTACGTACAGTTTAACCTGTGATGTAGCTAAGTAAGAAATAATACAACAGAATGAAATGTGTACAAATATATTTCATAGAAACATACTTGTCTTTGTTACTCTTACACCATAACATGGAATAAACAGCATCGCGCACTCTGCAACAAACAAAAATAATGTTAGGGATTTGGAAACACTGTAAAAAAGTGTGGGCATCTGACTACCTTTGTGTTACACAAAAAAAATATTGAACTCTCAATTGAATAAATGTACATAGTAACTCTTTTAGACCTACCCAAAACCTGTGCCCAGATTTAAGACCACTGCCAAGCATAGAAATCAAACTCTCCATTAACTTCTAGACTCCCACTTTTATCGCTCTTCTTAGTTCTCCTTATTTTGGTTCTGCACAAGGTTGACCCAAAGGTACCCCACCCCACCCTAGGAGACAGTAGTTAGGACCAACACAAAAATGAAGCTAAACTTGCCATAGATATTTTAGGGCTTGTACATAAAGTGCAAAGGGTTATCCGAATGCAACATTATAAACATCAACACTAAATTAATGTATGTAATGTATCAGCTAAAAATGTAGGTACTACTAATGACATTCACATTGCCTTAACATATATACCCCCAGATTCATTGCGTGCACCTAGAATACATTCATTAACTGAAATTATATCTCAAGTTCGTGATTGTCACCCTAATGATCACTTCATTGTTGCCGGTGATTTTAATCTTCCGTGTATAGACTGGTCAACTAGTGATCACAAGATTATTAAAAAGGGTCCGGCAGAAGTTCAAGCTGCGGCATCGAAACTTTTGTTATCTTTTAACTTCATTGGTCTTTCGCAACACAACACATTTAAAAATGCTAGTAACAATACTCTTGATTTAATATTTTCTACTTTTACAATTGATATACAAAAATCTAGTTTCTTGCTAGTTCCAGAAGACAGAGCCCACACAGTTCTATCTATGACTGCAACCGACATATTGATACCTCTGATTATGCCTCGAGCTCGGCTTATGTACCAGTTTAAACGTGCAAATTTTTCTGACATCAATAATTCACTTTTAGAGCAGGATTGGTCCTTTATTAATAACGATGCAAATTTTGAGGAAGCTATTAATAATTTTTATATAGTAATGAATAATGTTGTTGAAAATTTTGTCCCAAAGGTACGCTGTGGTGGTACTTACACATACCCTGTTTGGTACAGTAGAGCACTTATCAATGTTATTAAAGAAAAAAGTAAAATTCATGCAATTTGGAAAAAATATAACAACCCTAATGACTATGCTGATTTCTCAGAACTTCGAAAGAGACAAAAAATACTACAAGAATGCCATAAATCATATATTAGTTTTTCACAAGAAAAAATAAAATCAAATCCCAAAGCTTTTTGGAGCTATGTAAAATCTAAGCGCAAAAATGCCACAGACTTCCCCCAACAGATGACCTACGGTGATTCTTTTTTCAATAACCCCAGTGACATATGTAAAGCTTTTAATGAATATTTTAAATCAAATTTTAGTTTACCTGATCCTTGTAGTAATAGCCCGTATAATGATGATAGTTTGCACTTAAATTTAATAAATAGCATAAATACCACTCCTAATGAGGTCTATAAGCTTTTATGTAACTTAGATATAAACAAAGGTAAAGGCAACGATAATTTGCCACCTATATTTTTCGTAAAGTGTGCAAAAACCTTAGCTGTTCCTATTGCCCTGTTATTTAATAGATGTTTTGATGATGGTTTGTTCCCAAATACTTGGAAACAAGCTCATATCGTACCCGTTCACAAAAAAGGCCTAAAAACGTCGGTAGAAAATTATCGGCCTATATCATTACTAAATGTCCTGAGTAAGTTAATAGAACGGATTGTTCATACGCATATCTATCCAGTAGTCTCATCCGCAATACCCACTGAGCAGCATGGTTTCGTTAAAGGACGTTCTACTGCTACAAACTTAGGCATTTTCATTGACTACGTAGCTACAAACATGGATGGTGGTTGTCAAGTTGATGTGGTCTACACGGACTTTGAGAAGGCTTTTGATCGTGTAGACCACATTATACTCCTACGTAAACTGTATACACTGGGCATTCGTGGTAATTTACTGAGATGGTTTGAGTCTTATTTGCTAAAACGTTCTCAAGCTGTCGTTGTAGGAGGTTATCGGTTAACTATGTGGAAATTACTTCTGGAGTCCCGCAGGGATCTATTTTAGGCCCACTCCTATATGTTTGTTATTTGTATGACGTTACAGAATGTTTTCAGTATGCTAGATTCCTTATGTATGCTGATGATACAAAATTTTTTATGAAAATCAATAATCAATCAGACTGCCAGAAACTTCAGGAGGATCTTGATAGGCTTGGAGAATATTATAAATTGAATCGCGTCGATGTTAATGTCAGTAAGTGTTGCTTTGTGTCTTTCACACGTAAGAGAAATCCTGTTGAATATGTTTACCAAGTTAGCAGAATAAATATAAATAAAATGGAACTAGTTTGTGATTTGGGCATATCAATGGATGTAAAATTAACATTTTCTGAACATGTTGAATCAATTGTAAATAAAGCTTATAAGAGCTTAGGATTTGTCTTACGAGTGTGTAAACCTTTTTCTGACATTGTCTGTTTAAAGTTACTCTATTATTCTTATGTTAGAAGTATCCTTGAATACTGTAGTACTACTTGGAACCCACACTACATAACGTATATCAGTGATATAGAAAACATTCAGTATAAATTTCTTAAACATTTAAATTACAGGAAATTCTATGTTCCCCAAAACTACCAAGATTCATGTAATTATCATTGTCTAGCAAGTCTTGAAAATCGGCGTACACTTTTGGACATGGCTTTTCTACACGGAATATGTAACGGATACATAGACTCCCCTGACCTCGCTAGTAGGATATTAAGTATAAATGCCCCGATTAAACGTACAAGACATACCAAATTTTTTGCCGTTTTGCACTCATCCACAAACTATGCCCAAAACTCGTTAGTTAATCGACTACATAGAGTTTATAATAAGAGATTTGACACAACTGATCTATTTTTTACTGGCAAGGGAGTTTTTAAAAGAGAGGTTGTTAAAATATTGGAGGAGGAAACTGCTAAGAAAGTAAAGTAGCACATATATATATATATTTATTTATTCTATACAATATAATTCTGTGTATATATATATTTATTATTTAAATCATGTAGTATATATATACTCAAATTCAAATTTGGTATACATTTTTATTATTTTAAATAAATTGTTCATTGTTATTATATGTATGTACAGTTTCTCAATTTGTATTAGAATGATAATATTCTTGCCTTGACTGTCTATTTATAATATTATATTTCTATAAAATGTAAATCTATTATTGGTCTTAAGAAAAACATGTATGTTAAGTTTATTTTAGAATAAGGACTGTTGATTTTAGTAAATAAATAAATAAATAAATAAATAAATGGTAAAAGATCCTTTGATTGCAGGCAGTTTTTCTGAAGTCAAAATATATCCATTATTTCTATCGCTACATTTGGTA
Source organism: Venusia cambrica (assembly GCA_951394065.1). Lineage (NCBI taxonomy): Eukaryota > Metazoa > Arthropoda > Insecta > Lepidoptera > Geometridae > Venusia > Venusia cambrica. Next base: position 8,005,249 of record OX596046.1, on the reverse strand, counting down.
ACTAGCTTTTTTTAGTTTGCTGCAAGACCCCTACCCACTCATTTATAATGGTTCAAGAGAACTGTTGCAAGGGCTCAACAGATAATTATAGCTTACCTGTAGAATGTGTCTAGTCAAAAAGACCGAAGCCCATGTCCTCATCTTCAGATTCAGACTCTTCCTTCTTGGTCTCCTTCTCTTCTGAAAACACAAACCAGCAATTTTAGTACAGCTCCGACATATTCCGATATACACAAATTATAAAGGGGGCTTCAGGTATGGTTGGTAACATCACTGCCAATCAGTCGAAAGATGGTGTTATTGAAAATCATCATTTAGTAAGGCTCTCTATTCTTGCAGGATTTCCAATTACATTAATTGGGTTAAGTGTATTCCTAAATAGGTAAAACCGCTCTTGGTATCTGTACAGTGGACATAGCAAAGACCATGGGTGATTTGTTTTATTATAACCACAGGGAATGGAGATCACTATTAATTAATTAATAAAGTTCAACTCTATGTCATAATATAATCGAAAATTACTTGAATGTCCACATACAATCAAATCAAATATTGATAAGAAAGTCTATCTGTAGTAAAAACTATTTTTTAAGTTTAAGACTCCTGTTTTGCCTGAGACTGGCGCCAATCCCAAGTTTTTTTTTAAATCGTTCTTAATATGTATATATTATATTGAAGTACCTACCTGGGAGTTTTGCCACTTTATTGTGACCATGTCATTTCCGAAAAAAAAATTTATATAAATAATAAAACTAAACAAAATAGCCAACTCATCCAGTAAAAGACCTAATAATAATTAAGTACCTGAATCTTGCCATGACACTACAACATACATCATCATAGTAACAGTAACAAAAGCTAAACTCTGGCACAATGTAGAATGCCTATCGAAGCACCTCCACAAGGAGTGTGTGTGACTATGTAGGTAGGTAGGAAAGTTCTAATATGGCAAAACCTTTTTAGACTAGATATGATCGAAAGACCACAATTATCAAGCTTGTTTGTTTACCTACTCTTTGGTAATCGAATTGGTTCGAAAAAGTTCAAGTCCTAGGGGACCCACGAGCAAGTACAGTAGATGTTACCTTTCTTCTCCTCGGCAGCCGCGGGTGCTGCGCCGCCAGCGGCAGCGACCGGCGCGGCACCTCCAGCCGGCATCGACGATAGCTTCTCGCGACCTGCGTACCAGAGACAGTTAGTCGGTATTGGGGGTAACAAGTGCTGTTGTGGAAGTGGTGTGGATTGTCAGCAAAATGTTTAACATCAAGGTTCTTCGGACGAAAGATGGTGTTGATTTTGTATCATCATTTAGGTTAGTTATTGTATACATGTTAGTGTTAGTGAAAGGCGTGTGGTGAAACTATGTTGATTTAAATTAATCTATAATACTATTACCAAACTTACTATCTAGCTTTTTATAGAAATAGGTCATCACTTGTCTAGACAAGATTGAGGTCTATGATGGCATGAGCCTATCTAGAAAGCAAAGACATGGGTGCTAAGACCACAAATACAGACACTGCATCTAGGATTTTAACAGTCTAATGAAACAATAATTTGTGTTTGAAAGCCCTCTTTTGGTTAAACAATGAATGACAAATATCAATAAAATAAATACAACTGAATATAAAAGAAAGCAAGGAATTTCTAGTGCATGTAATCCAATCCAATATCCAAATCCCATTTTTATTACTGCATTATATTTTTTTAACAGCACTTTTCTTTATCCCCAAATACACAGCAATAAACATCTCATAAGTTCTCATATTACAGCACAGCTTGTAATTGAACTGAATACTGTTGGAATACATATAGGTAACTACATTTCTTTTGCAAATTTGAACTAATGATAAGTAATATATTAGGATTGCAGCTTTTGTCTCTTCTCCACATTTATTGGATTGCTTTATGCACAAGAAATATTATTCTGTTCCAATTATCTACATACAACATTTTCTATAGCATAGTAATGTTCTATACAATGTAATTTTATTGTGTACAGCAAAGTATTGTAGCATAATGTTTTAATATATAACAAAGTGGTTTTGAACATATACCAAGTTACGGAATTTAGTCACAATGTAACATACCAGCAGCAATCAGCTCCTCAACATCCTTGCCATTGAGCTCAGCGATGACTTTCTTCAGCTTCTCGCTGTCAGCCTCAATACCAACTGAGCTCAGGATCTTCTCCACATCAGCAGCGGCCGGTGAGGCCTTGCCTCCGAGGACAGCTAAGAGGTACGCGGCCACGTAACGCATTCTGGAAAATTACGACTTGTATAAGCATCAAGATAGTCATTTGAAAGTCGCAAGGCTGATACACACATTGTAACAGATTCGTTATTATCGGTTTAAAATTGTATATGTATTAGTAATTTAGTAGCAAGGTACCTATTGTAGCAACTGAGCTACTAGGTAAGCATCTTTTTTTCCAGACAATTAAGTACCTAGGTACATGGTGGTTTTACACTGCACTGATGAATAAAAATTATGACGTATATCCAAAATAACAACAATATTGAGGTTAAGTAATAAGTACAGTTTTATCAGCTAAATTTACAAAGCTTACAAGTAAGATACTTTATTAAATGATGCATAAACACTATCGTTAGGGAAAAAACTAGGTACCTACCTACCTTACACAAGATTTGAGGTTAGGTACACTCTTACATTACGAGAAAACACAACTCTGACAGAAAATAAGTAGTTAGGTAGATCCAGGTAGCTTTACTACCATACCGCTAAAATAACTAGGAATCGATAAAGAGCACTTTGTAGAGGCAGTGTAGTAGAAAATATATTACAACGAAGACTCCTAAACCATGTTACCGCGTAGAACTTGAATCCAACAAAATCTCGCACAAAGAACTAGTATTTCTTCAAATAGCTGATTTAATGAATGCAATACAAATACGACAAAGGCTATACAATAATATTTTCAATTATTCACTTACTTTTAAGTCGTAAAGACACGAAACGTGTAAATGCCGAAAATACGTTCGAGTCGAACAAAATGTCAACACGAAAGAAAGAGCTGTGTTGAGTGAGATAGAGGTGTGACTAATATATTCATAATAGGTATAGGTAACCTAATATTAGCAATGCATATTCGTAATAGGTATTGGAATCCATAGATTCGTATTATTTTATAATAGTCAAATATTAGCCTGATCCAAGATTCGTTTAGTTTAACTCAACGCACAACATAACTGTTCGGGCGAGAGGACGTGGAGGGAGCGAGAGTGAGATGAATGCTATTCATATTTATTCTGTAATTTGATTGATATTCGTTTCGTTTAGTAAGTGAATCTAAGTAAATAATAGTTTCTGTGATTGATATAATCAATACATAGGTGATTAACATTTAAAATACGCCAACGTCTAGGTATTTATTTACGATGACAGTACTAATCCTGATAAAGTATGAAGAAAAATTTTATCACCGCTACATTTACATACGCACCCATAAATCCAGTTTCACCCTATTATGGATACCCAAGCAAAGAGCATATCTCTATTAAACCCCGTAGGTAGTGTTTCGTCGTACACTATTATTTGACGATTATATTATAACATAATCCCAGTAAAGCGTTATATTCAATAATATGAATACGAAAATGTTACCCTAACACACCATCTCTAAGCTGAGATGAGAGAGTGAGTGAGAGGTAGTAAGATAAGGCAGGCGGAGCAGGCTAGCTAGTTTTTTTTTTGTATATTTTACGGACTGGATAAAAGTCTTTAAGCTCAATCTGAAACTTTAAAGTTTAGCTAATGTGTTAATATTTTACAAATTAGATAAACTGACTGAATTTGATTGGCATTGCTAGGTTGCTGCTCAACTAGGTACGGCTGTGGCCTTGAACAAAACTTTTACTTATTAGGTACTTATACTTATATTATAGGTACAGTACTTATTATTATTTTACGTTCTTACATAAATATTGATTTACTGTTAGTGCTTATCTAGTGGTTTCGCGACATAGTTTTATTAATCATGCCAAGGCCATTAAAATTAATCGATCGGGTCTTCTGCAACTTCATCTTTAAACTGCGGGTAATGCCCTTGAATTGACTACAGTAAGCACTTAGACCGATTCTGGCCGATCGAATCGAGAGGTCAATCGGGTAGTTTGCAGCTTTTCTTTGTTTAGCTGCGGGTAAGGATCTCTAGCTGGTCCTGTTACCCTAATATCAACTCTTGTGGCTACAACCACAAGGTCGTGGGGTGGTCCATCCGTAGCATTTTGAGGATACATATGGGTTGTCTGCTGCTTTTCTTAATCTAGCTGCGGGTAAGGACCTCCAGCAGGCATTATTTACCCTAGCATCAACTCTTGTCAACCACGAGGTTGCGAGGCATTGCTTTGGTACGTCCCTGTGGTCCATCTGGAGAGGAGGCTTCATTGAATTGAAGGGGATTCATTCTGGTTGCAATCTATCCTATAGAGAGACAGGTGTGCCCAATATTTCTTTTCTCAATATTTTTGTTAATATATGGCGGCCCCTGGGCCGCCAGGGCCTCGATAGTCCGATGGTCGCGTGTGCAGTGGAGCGAAAGTCAAATTCTTAGTTTTTTTTTAACAATTCGAGCAACATTCAAGTGCGTTTTTTTGTGGGCGACACGACAATCACCCCAAAGAGTACACCGATCTACTGCTTACTTATTCTTTGACAGCGACCAAAGAGTAAAACTAAAATAGTAATAGACTGTTATTATTTCTAAGGGCGACTGCGAGTCGTGTCGTGGTCGTCGTCGTGGTACAATGATAGATATCGGGTTCGATCCCCAGGGGAGTACCTACAATATTGTGCTCGGTTTGGTTGGTGGTAGGACTTTGTTGGAGTCCGCCTGGCTAGCTACCACCATCTTACCTAATTCTGTCGCCTTATTAACAATTCTGGAATTGTTGTGTATTGCGGATTTTAACCTTAAATACTTATATTATATTTTAATAATACCTAGGTACTTATTTGAACAAAGTTAACAATAGTTAGGCAAGCAAAAAAAAAAAAAAGGTAGGCCTACCTGTACCTATACCTGCCTACCTATTTATGTATAATATGTACTAAAACTTAGTAACTTATGGCGTAGGTACATTTTAAAATAACGACAGAAAGTAAAACCACAGATTATAAAATGTCACACCATTTAATTTTGTAAATGAATAAAGCTTGCGAATTTATGAGCCCTGATATTAAAGTGCATGCTTTTTCATAATAATAATAATAATATATATATATATATATATATATATATATATATGTATATATACCTAATAATAATAAATATTACAGGACATTAATTTCACACAGCACCTATATCTATAGCCCCAAACCAAACTAACTTTTTTTTTTTATTACATTACATAACGATGCTAAAATCTATTGTTTCTATTAGGTATCCAACGTTTACAGCTTTTCGGGATATCGATACACTACCTATAGTACAATGATGGTGAATGGATGGGCAGCGTTCGGAAAGCTTCCATATATCTTCTCGTCAAAGATACTGCACCGCCTCGAGACGAACGTCTTCAATCGGTGTGTGTTGCCTATGGATCTGAGACGTGGTCGCTAACTATAGCCCTAAATAAGTTCAAATTCGCACAGCGGGCTATGGAGAGAGCTATGCCTGGAGTTTCACTACGTGATAAAGTCCGAAATGTGGACATCCGTAGATGAACCAAAGTCACTGAGATAGCCCTCAGAATTAGCAAGCTGAAGTGGCAATGGGCAGGCCACATAGCACGCAGAACCGATAACCGCTGGTGAATAAAGGTTCTTGCATGGCCGACTTGATGGACCGACGACATTGTGGCGGGCGCAGGGAGTCGATGGATGGAAGAGGATCGCTTTTAGTAGCGTCGATTGGGGAGGCCCATGTTCTACCAGTCGACGTGTGTGGGCTGATATGATGATGATGTAGACTACGACTAGTAGTTTGCCCCGAACTGAGATTGTGTGACCAATCTAAGTGCGAATTGAGATCTCTTGATGTCTTTTAGTAGCGTCGATTGGGGAGGCCCATGTTCTACCAGTCGACGTGTGTGGGCTGATATGATGATGATGTAGACTACGACTAGTAGTTTGCCCCGAACTGAGATTGTGTGACCAATCTAAGTGCGAATTGAGATCTCTTGATGTCTTTTAGTAGCGTCGATTGGGGAGGCCCATGTTCTACCAGTCGACGTGTGTGGGCTGATATGATGATGATGTAGACTACGACTAGTAGTTTGCCCCGAACTGAGATTGTGTGACCAATCTAAGTGCGAATTGAGATCTCGTGATGTCTGGCTTGTATTCGGTCACGGAGATTACACAAAAACAAAGTTATAAACACCACGATAAAAGTGTATCATTACACATTTTTGCAATCTAAGCTTTTTGCAATCTCTCTATATTAACCGAGAGTTCCAGGCTCTCTCTCGTTACTATCTAACTCTCAATAAAGGTAACTCCTAATTGAGAGCAAAGAACCATAGCATTGACCTTACGTCAAATTGGGTGGGCAGATTACAGTTCTTTTATTGAATGTTGAAATGAAAACACCAACAATATCACAAAAGTCCGTTTTTGCTTTGACAACCATGTTATGATAAATATGTCAATGTAGTTTTGGTTTCAGTAAATAAATAAACAAATAGTGAATTGTGAAGTTAGCCCCAATAACAATATATTTTACGATACATACAATGGGAGCAATTAACGTGCTCCCATGTTACTATAACCCCAACAATTATAAAGTAATATAACTTTTGTTGAAATATGCAGTCGTTACTATAGATTTACTTGTTCTACTTAATATCCCTATTTATCTACAAAAAATGCCCTAGTTTAAAAATAAGCCTTTTACCGAATAAAGAGTATTAAGGTATTATTAGTAGGTATTTAGTATATTTTTAGCATAACGTTGTGCATACATACAATGCACAACAATATGCTCTTTATCAATATCTCTTAATTATGCGTTCCGAACATAACAAGATTTCGTTCGCTTCGCTCACTCGATCAATGAAATAGATATGTTGGATTTATTTTGATACAGTGAAGCGTAGTCGTAACAGTTAGGTCCGAGCATTAGGACTACATTTTTCCGACTATGTAGGATGTAAAAAACTCTGTTGGGCGGTCGCGACAAAATGATTTTATGAATACCAACTTGTAAGTACATAGTTTGGGACCTCACCTACCTACGCATCCAGAAATAGCTAGCACCAAGCTTATGCTCCTTGTTACTAAAATTGATATTGGCTTCACCGATTTTAACGGTTCCCCTTTAGTCCAACTCTAATCGATTTGAAATCCGCCAGTAACAACCCGTGACAAGTGCACAACTACTGCTCAAAGGTTAACGATAATCCTAAAGGGCAATGTCCGACGTATCGCCATTATGGATCACGTGACCTCTGCGCAGGAGCCCGTCTGCTGTTGGATATCAAGTGAGTCTTGAACACTTCCATCCGCTTGGCCAGAGCGTTGGTTTCAGTGAAGGTATTTTTTTATACGACATGGAGCCGGAACTTGCAAGCACTCCACCTGATGTCAATTGGAACTCTTGCCTTTAGCAAAGCCTTAAAGCGTAGGTCATATCCATAAAGAACGTGACCTTCATTGTACCAACCTACTACATTGCGCCCGTCCACTTTAGGCATAAAGTTGCTAAGCCTGTGTGCCCGAAATTTCACCGTTATTATGTAGATATATCATGAGATTGGACTTATGTAGCACTGTATTGCGTCGAGCAACTGACACATCTGTACCATTCCAGCAATCCTAGCAATGCTTGGCGAGAGCGGTTGGTGTGATCAGTGTGAAGTAGCCCCGTGGAGCGAGCGGGCCGTAAAGCCGAGTATAGTCCCGAAATACATCGACTCCGGCGCACAATAAAAACCAAAACTGATACGCAACCCGTCACACGCAGTGCTAATATTAGACTAGACTCGGCAAAGATTCTGTAACAGACGGCGTACTCTACTCCGCACTCCAAGTAACAAACTTATTTTTTCAGGTAAAAAAGTTTTTAAGTAGGTACCTCTGTGGTCTAGTGGTCCGCCACCCTGTGTCAGATCCAGAGGTCCCGGGTTCGATACCCAAAGGGAGTACAATAGTGCTTAGTTTTGTTGGTGGTAGGACTATTTTTAAGTCCGCCTGGCTACTACCATCAGTCTACAACAGACGGAACAGGAGCTTAAAAAAACACCGCCACCGCCGCCTTTCTAATAAAATTGGTGTAACCCCAAACTCACGATAGACGCGTGTGGTCGTATTAAATAAATACATAAAAAACAGGGTTTGTCGTAAAGACACATGATAAAAGAAGAACTTTTGTATTACAGGGAAACATTTTAATTAGGTATCTGCTACTCTACCCGACACAGTATCCCACCACTTTTCGACACACAATATGGTTGCGGATCAGAAAATCCTCCCTTATAAAGTTGTACTTCATATAGAAGGTAGATATAAAAAATCACAATCGCGATCAAATTACCATTACCGTATATTTTACACAGCTCTAATTTTCCTCGCAGTTAAATGGAATTGCGAAACCTACCAACCTAGGATGTGTTATTTATACTTATGTAAGTACATCTAGTTCTCACTCATGAAACGCGTTTTGTTTTAAAAACAAACCGTTGCAGACTATATTCCGACTGTAACATCTACAACTCTTCAGTCTATGTGCACCTATCCAACCCCGATACAGTCAGTTTATTGGTTAGTCGGCGCATGGGCAGCTTATCAACAGAACATTCCTCGTTAGCGTTGCAATAACTGAAACCGATTCAATTTACGTCCTTTCCATTGCCAAGTTGCAATTAAAAAAAAAACGGAATTTTCGCGCGGCAAAAAGTGCAGTGAGCAGAGTGAAATTTTAATTTGATTTTCGAATTTTATTGACAATCGACTTGTGTTTCGAATTGGTAATATTGTTGTGATGGAATTTGGGAAAAGAAAAGTTATTCGTGCAATTTTGGAAGCTCGGTTATTTTGAAGATTTCGAGAACATTGCTTAAATGTAAGTTTAACGATTTTATTAAAGCATGGGAATCTGGGAAGCTAAACCTTATATCATTTTTCTAACCATGTGTTATAATTTATAATTTAAGTCAACACTTTGAACGATTTGATCTTAGATAGTTTCAGATTGCTATAATTTTATACGTGAATCGAAACTCGGGCATAGATATTACCTAGGTATGTGTTTTAAGTTTTTTTGTCAGATGCGTGTGTTTAAACAAAAGAGGTAGGTTCTAGGTACACTAGATAAGGGCATGGAATAAAATAATAGGTAGGTACTAAAAGTTTGAGTTTTAGTGCTAGATTGAGAATAAAAACGTTCTAACCAAGCAAAGTTTCTACTTTAATCCTCTGAAACCCTTATTCTGACTGGCTTAACCTAACCTGAGTTAGATTCCACCACAATCCATGCCCAAACTGTCTTTTGTAATATTACCTAAGTAAGTAGGTACTTATAACTTCAATTTATTTTAGTGTTGAAGCTTGTATTGCTATGTAAGTACAATTACTTACATTATAACGTTAGGTAGGTACCTACCTAATTACTGACCATACTTCCCTATATACATTTTAGCTAACTAGCATTTTTATGGCCTCTAGTGGTACGGTTTCTCAAGGAAACAATATAAATCACGAAATCAGGTTGTGTAACGCCCTCCTTAGAAATTGAGTGCTAAATAATGGGTAGGTTTATCTACTTACTGACACCTTAGTACCTACAACCGAAACGTATATATATTCTGTAGAAAAAAAAAAAAGTAAAAATAGTTTATTACTGCTAAATAAAATTGTATAACTTCAAGGAAAACAAAGGTTCTAACATTTTAACACTAATACAATAAATATTTAAGAAGATAATTGTAATGTTACCTATACCTAATTATGACACGATCATTTTATGAAATGGAGGAATATCATTTGTACTTCTTTTCATTCAAAACTTTCCTATGCTGGAGAGTCTCGGTGTCAGGCTTGGCTCGGTGTTGTAGATCGCAGTGACGGTATCAGATTTTCAGTAACTCTAGTTTCATACTTTTAAAAGCCTCGGTCTAGTGAATCGCCCACAGATCCAGAGGTTCGATCCCGGGTACAAATTTGTACTCAGTTTGGTTGATGAGTAGCCCAGGTCTTGTTTTAGTCCGACTGGCTAGCTACCACCATCTTACCTAATTACGGCGCCGTAACAGCAATTACTACACCACACCAGTGAGCTGAAGGCCAAGCACTTCCCCGCCGTACGATAAAAAAGTACTTTTCTGGTTTCACACGGTTTAATTATGGTTTGATTAGGAAACTTGTCACTAAGACACGCATGCCTCTAATTCCTCTTTACAATTCCCCTGGCCAGTCCCTCTTGACCCCCTCTATTTGAGACGCTCCTGACATAAATCTCCTACGTTGGCACGCGTCAGTGATACGTCATTGTTACCATGGATGTAGCTGTGGCCTCGAAACTAGCGTAAATGTCATAAAAACACTTTATAGGCCGCTTGTAATGATCCTTAGTAAACCGACTGCTTGTAAATACATAGATAATTATAATAGTTTCAATTTGGATCTGAACTTATGATATTTAATCATGCTTTTATTTATAAACTTATGAATATTTTCGTTCATTAAAATATATGACGTCGGTTTGAGGGTATTGCTCAAAATTCACGTGGACTACGTTTACGCCAAAAATGGGCATCTTCTGGGGATTTGTAGGCAAGGAGTCTTTGACCAAAAAAAAAAAAATCTTGAGACCAAAGACTCCTTGCCTACGTAATGCTCCTGAGCCTTATTGTTTTCATATATATATATTTTATTTATTGGAGCCAAGTGTTTTGACCACCAGTTAAGTGGGCTCAGTTGGAGCACCCTTGTTTAAAAGGAACCCGTCACTCTGGATTTGAAGACTCCCATGATTTTTCTGGTGCAGAAAATTAACAGGCAATAATTTCACTTTTTCCTTTCCAGTAGGTACTAATAATAAAGGTCGAATCGATGTGTTCGGTACAGTAGAAATTCACAAAGTACGGGTTGTAATCTATGTATTAATATTTAGAATGATGCCCAAGATCGGGAAGTCTGGAGGGAGTATGGGGAGGCCGCCTTTACCCAGCCGTGGGACACTGACGGCTTAATATAAAATTAATATTAATATCAAAAACCATCTCGCCTAAGTCTGTAGCCATAATAACAATTCTAAAAATTGTTGTGTTCCGGCATTACCCGCTTACCTCTAGTAAGATTCTAGTAAGTTCCTCAGTTTGTTTGAGGATTCCGGGTGAAGTGCGCCTTCACCTTCGGCCTTATCTCAACTTGTAACCAGGTGAGATGAAGGCCAAGTGCTTACCCGTCGTACAATAAAAAGGGACAGTTATAACTGAAATTTTGCACAGTTTCTGCTCTAGACCAGGAATAGAATATAGGATACCTTTTATCCCTTAAATTATGCGAGGTATAGGTAGGTATTTTGAAGTTTGAGAATGTCAGTGACAGACAGAACAGACAGCCACAGAACAGACAGACAACGACACTATCGTAACGACAGAATTTGAGAAATTCGTTATTTTTACATCATTACAATCACAAAACAATAATAACCATTTTGTTATAAGCAAAAGTTTGCTTGGGTGTTTTGACAAATCATTAAAACATGAAAACAAATATATTTAAAAACAAATCCGCTAACAACACGTCGGCAGATCTAGGGGCTACCTTTTATACGACTACCACGAGCAAAAGCTAGTACAAAATATATATTAAGGAATACATTTCACAGCCCCTAAGTATGCGCAATTTGTAACAATTTGATTGTGTTGCGTTGTATGTTGTGAAGTTAGCCGTTTTGCTGCGCACATGTGTCAAGTGCGGTGCTACTGATTTGCTCGATGATTCTCGCGTGTCTCGTGGCCCGACAGACACAATCGTAATGTCGTGCGTGGGCGCAAGTGACGTTTTACATCAAAGCTCAATAATTTAATTTCGCAGTGTGTTCACGTAATAACTCTCTTGGGATAAAACGTGTACGTGGAAAGGCAAACAATAAAGAAGAGACTTGGACATTTATTATTAACTCAATCTTATGTCTCTATTGTAATGTCTTGAGTAAAACATTTTGTGTGCAGAAGTGTTAATTCAATTCCTGTTTAAATTAGTAGTATCAGTAGAAATAGAAATAGAAATATAAACATGTATTTAATAACGAACACAAGCAAGATAAATACAAACGAGGAAGAATTAACAAAGTAAGGAAAGGCATCATCATCATCATCATCATCATCATCATATCAGCCTCCAATCGACGCCACAAAAAGCACCTCCTTCATCCATCGACTACCTCAGGAAAAAGGATTTTTTATTGTACGAAGGGGAAGCGCTTGGCCTTCATCTCACGGTAGCTAGCCAGGCGGACTTAAAAAAATCCTACCACCAACCTAACCAAGCACAATATGTTGTACTCCCCATGGGGATCGAACCCGGGACCTCTGGATCTGAAATCGGTGGGTTGAACCACTAGACCACAGAGGCGGAAAGACAGCATAGTGACAAATTGAATAAATAAATAAGTAGGTACACGAAATACAAATTAAACCAAAATACACATACAGCAATAATTCTTTACGCACCATACCTATCCAACACCCAACAAACCTTAAACATACCTATCCACTTGTTGGTAACTTCCAGGCTATGTATACCAACTCAATCAAAACTCTTGTTTAGATATTTGACAGCGTGGTAGTATCACTTTTTAGCTTTTTTGAACCTCTGTAAATCTAATAAAAAGCGACGTAGCGCCAGAAAATTTTTTTTTTGGCCTCCAGCGCCTGTGCAAAGGCGGAAACGTTAATCATAATACTTGGCTCGATAAAAAAAAATCATAAAGATGACACTAAATCGATATTTAAACGTGTAGAACTGAGAGATTTCTTGTTGAAACCATGTTAAAGTTATTACATAAGATAGGGCTTCTTATTTATTAGGGCTTGCCGAAAACAAATATCATAATATTGTTATTAAGTATTAAACTTTGTGAACAAAAACAAAGGAAAAACGCTCGCGCCGGGCGGCCAGTGCCTGCCGAGACATCTTCAAAAAAGCTCTTGGATTACCTCGCCATAAGCTTGAAAGTGGCAGATTAATTGTGTAGGTATAGGTTATAGTGGTATGGTCATATAATGAGTCGCGATGAACACCTTGTAATGAGAAAAGATAGATTTATAGGAGTAGAAGTAGGCCGAAGAAGAGATGGATGGGTTGTTAGATTTTTTTATTTTTATTTTTTAATGGACATTTATTCAATAAAAAGTACAATTAAACTAACTATGTACAAAGGAATCAGTCAGATTACCTAAGGACCGTTACAAACGGATAATAGGTAACTCAACTGTTCCAGACCAGTACCAGACGGAAGCGTGCCCAAGACAAGTTTGAGAGATTATATGGCAGGAAAGGAGTGAGTGATAAGATAAAGTCCGGTACAGGAGAGTGGAGGAAGAAGACATGATTGTGCCAACCCCACCTAGTGTGTGCACCATGCAGGAATATTGTTATGAATTGTCATGATATCATATACTTACTTCTAACATTTTGATCTCCAAGCCACCTAGACTAGCATTAAGGTTGGCAGGCCTTGTATTTAAAGACGGCAGAGGTACCTTGATTATTTAAGTCGAGAAGTATCTTCTTCGTACAATAATTATTCAAAGAATAAAAATGATAAAATAAAGCAAAAACCGTAAACCGGATGTTTTTGTATAAATACATTTTTCTCAAATCGAGAAGCCGAATTTAAACCACCTACACTCACAAGAATTAATTGTACCTAAGTGTGTCTGATTACCATCCATCTTATTTTTGTATCTCAGATGTAATTATTTAGATTTACCAAAAGATTAGCAGGAATTTAACATGACACGTTTTGTAAACGTTTGAGCATGGCGTAGCTAATTAATTATTACAATATGTTTTTCTTCAAAAGAATATGACGTGTAAATTGCTAAAGGATAATCTTCAACACTGTTCGCTCGCTACATAGGTACATGTTAAAACGTATTTTATTACTTATCTGTACTTGAAAACTTAATAGTTTAAGTTTTAAATGTTATAATCTTCTTGAGTTTGCACCTTGCGCAATTAGATTGATATTTTTTTATATTTTTTGTAGAGTCCCACGGGGAATCTCTGGGCCGAAAAGGTGGAGGCGCACTTCACTTGAAATCCATTGTATTTGAAATGGCTCAATACGTGTGTGAAGAAGCGGCGCGCGCTGTAAGAGTACCTACGAGAATAATTACGTTTTGAAAACTAAAAAGATAACCGACTTCAACGAAGAATATGATACAATTTTGTTTACCCGGATGACGTATTTTTTCCAATTATTTTGATAACAGATGTACGGAAAGACAGACAGACAGACGCGTGATCGTTTACGGGTCCGTGATTTCTTTACTTTCGAGGTATTACACCCAAATCGCTTCAACTGTGCCTATAATATTTGAAGATTTCCCTCAATTTCTCCAGGATTCCATCATTAGATCCTGACCTGATGACAACGGGACCACCTGTGAAGTATACCTATAAAAAATAATAATTTGAAATCGGTCCAGGCGTCTTGGAGTAATCGGGGAACATACATAAAAAAAAAAGATTCCGACGAATTGATAACCTCCTCCTATTTTTTGAAGTTGGTTTAAAAACCGTACTGAAGGTAGAGACACTGGATTCTCAACATTATGTGAGTTCTAAGCGCTTCTGTGGTCTAGTGGTCAACCCACCGATTTCAGATCCAGAGGCCCCGGGTTCTATCCCCAAGGGGAGTACGATATTGTGCTTGGTTTGGTTGGTGGTAGGACTTTGTTTAAGTCCGCCTGGCTAGCTACCACCATCTTACCTAATTCTGTTGCCAAAACAACAATTCAAAAAATTGTTGTGTTCCGGCATTTAGAAGTAAGATAACCAGTTCCTCAGTCAGTTGAGGATTCTGGGTGAAGTGCACCTCCACCTCCGGCCTTATCTCGACTTGTAACCAGGTGAAATGAAGGCCGCTTGGCCTCAGTCGTACAATAAATAAAAAAGAACTCGTTTATGGTGAGAGTTCCGACAAAACATCTATCAACTTTCATGAGTTTCATGAGCGAAGGGCTTTGGCCGTAGGGTGTCGGTTCTTAGGACGCCTGCGACCTGACCTGCAACCCTCGCGTAGGTATTGCACCGATTGCAACGAGATCGTGATTGCGGCACGTCACGGTCGCCTATTCTTATTGTGTATCTAAAAATTAAGTTTTAATATCGAATGTATGCTAGTTTTTAACCGACTTCAAAAAAAAGGAGGAGGTTCTCAATTCGTGAGAATCTTTTTTTTTATGTTTCCCGGTTGCTCAAAGACGCCTGGATCGATATTAAATATTACCATTTTGTTTGAAAGGGTGGCTTCACAGGTGGTCCCATTGTCATCAGATTCTGACCTGATGACGGCATCTTGGAAAAATAGAGGGAACTCTTCAAATAATTTTCTTCAAAAAATTTGAAAGTTTAAAAAAATCTCTGTTTCATTTCATCACAATCATATGGTGATAAAATTCAAATTTTTACATTTCATTAAAACCACCGGATTGCCTCACGATGTTTTGAAATTATAAAAATATTATATTTGTGGATAAACCAATTAATCAAACGGCGTTTTACTCAGAAATCAGAGCTATAAAATCACGGATAACACAAGATGTAAATTAAATTATCTCGTGCAATAGTTGGATAAAGGCCAAGATGTACCTATACCTAAGCAGTATCTAGTGGATACATAGGTGCCTAACTACTTTAAGTTCCAAAGAACGAAATCGTATCTATTCTAATAGACAAAAATATACGGATTGATACACACAGAAGGTCAACAGTTCAGAATCAGAAGCTTACACACATATTCTGTTTACATTCTGTTTTTTTAATTTGGTTTTGCCTTGTAAGTAGTGCAAGTGTTTCGGTAATTCTTTAAATATACTCCCGCGGCACAGGCTAGCCCTAGTGTGGGGTACTCTAGTAATTGTGTAACTAATTTTAACTTATGGGCAATACTTTTTTTATATTTGAATATAGAAGCTAATCATAATGTGAAGCAAAGATAACACTTAGATTATAGCAATTAAGAAACATCAGCAGCATCAATTTATTTAGGAATAAATTTAAAAAATATATTTTGAGCTGTCAGATAAATCAGCATGGCTGCCTCAGCCATGTCACAACCATTCTGGTTTTCTCTATATTTACTAACTATCTTTATGCTTTCCCTATTCCATTTCAATATTCCCTATTCTGTTTCAATTTCCATTTCCATTAATCACTCTCTAAATTGTGGCTATATTATTAAGTACTACAGTTAAATTATGTTATAAACAACTAGATTCAAAATTGTATCTTAGTTTTGTCATGTAGGATAGTAGGGTTAGGTATCTACTGTATGAGGTGCATGTGTTTTTATATTTTTATAATAACAAGATGTTTGCAATGCCAACTTTGGCTCTAGCGGAAGACTAGCGCTGCAGCGTGGCGACACGTTGTGGCATTATACTGAGCTGGCACCAATTTCACCATCACACATTTTATATTGTATTATTCAATTAGTTAATTTAATTTGGTGGTGGTAGAAATAAATGGTTTTCTTTCTTTCTTTTCTTTATATTCAAACAATATGTACTCAGTATAACTTATTTTAAAATAAAAATATATATTAAGAAGGGAAACAGTCGGGTCATTCTAAAGATTAGTTTTTAACCGCTTCTGTGGTCTAGTAGTTCAATCTACCGATCTCAGATCCAGAGGTCGATCCCCAGGGGGAGCAATATTGTGCTTGGTTTGGTTGGTGGTATGATTTTGTTTAAATACGCCTGGCTAGCTACCACCATCTTACCTAATTCTGTCGCCATTCTAACAATTCTTAAAAAAATTGTGCTTAAAGAGCAAGATAGCCAGTTCCTCAGTTTGTTGAGGATTCCAGGTGAAGTGCGCCTCCACCTTATCTTAACTTGTTACCAGGTGAAAATAAGGCCGAGCGCTTCCCCGTCGTACAATTTTTTTTTGTGAAAAACAAAAACATAGAAAATTTTCTTCTTGCGGGTAGGGAGGCACTGACGCTGGTATTCCCGCGTTGAATGGTCGAAAATATACTCTGAGCATGAAATCAGCCAGTCCATTTATTTCCAGCGACGTCCAAGTTCCCCATGTTAAAATAAGCTCTCCTGAGGCGGTCGGGTAATAATTCACTTGTCAAACAAACAAAAAAAAATCATTTTGTTTCATTTTACATTGTTCATTCATCTTTCTCTATTGATTGACATATTGGCTCATTAGAGTTAAAATCATTGATGCAAATAGAATACTTCAAATAAAATATTTTGTGTACATTTGCCACAATGTTTGTATGTAACTTTTATAACTGGGGTCAAAAGGTTTGTATGTAATTTTTACTGGAAAGGAGTTTTAAGGTTTAAGTTTTAAGGAGTTAGTTCCAAAGAACACGAAAATTTGTGTAAATATTCTTTAAGGTAATCGAAAATTCGTAATTTTTAAAGTTTCACGATTAGAACACATTATTTTAATTCGGGATAAATATAGGTAAACTACGCGATAAATACCCAATTAAAATAATCGATAATTATACCTCATCATTTTTTTTTGGAAATCTACCCGTTGCAGTACTACTGGGTTTGCAAAGATCATCGGCTTTGTAACGTCGCACTATATCCTCTGTGGTATTGTAGAAGACATTCGCCATAATATAGGTTCTCTTTTAGATTTTAGAATCAGGTGATTTGAACAAAGTCCTACCACCAATCAAACCAGGTACTCCCCTGGGGATCGAACCCGGGTCCTCTGGATCTGACACCGGTGGGCGAACCACTAGACCACGGAGGCGGTGTTTTTTTTTATATCGATCATAAGCTTAGGATTGTAGTTATGGAAGTTGAAATACGATTGATTGATTGATTTAATTGTATCGAGTCAATACAATTAAATCGCAGTTTCCTCTTAATATTAATTTTTAGAGAGATTATTACGACGATATTTTATATGACTACGGAAAAATCAGTGCTAGTTAGCGTTCGCTTAACATTTAAAGTTATATTTTATTGAGAAAGAGTAGCAAGTTTTGTAGCAAAAATTACATTTACAAAATAAAGTCCAGTGAAATTGCGTGCAGGCCGTCCATTACGCCACCGCCGCGCCGCCCGCGTCTCTCGCCTTCTATCAACTACGCAACCAAAATCCCTTTTCGCCTTAACGGCCTATATACTACCTCAGATTAGCAACTCAACGCAATGTTATAGTAATACTAAAGGTGATATCAGATGACAGAAATATGCTCGAATTTCTACGTTTTGTTTTTTTACGGTAAAACAAATATAGAAAATCTAAAACACAGACCGTCTGCTGTATACTGTGTTTATTTACTGTACAAAGTGTCAAGGTATTAATTGGTAAATGTATTTAATGTAGGTACAAGGTGTCAGTTCTATCGAGAAATTTTTATTTAATCGTGTTTTCAAAACGTTTTGTTCTAGCATCAATCCTGAACTATAACATATATTAATTTCATAGAAAATGCTTCAGTATTGTGGAAGATATGATCGCTGAAGCTAAGCCATTTCACGTATCATAGACTCTTAAACCGAGAACTATCACCTACGCAACCACAATCCCGTTTCGCCTTAAAACCTCTCAAGACGCAACAAGCTCAAGGGTAGATCATCTATTTCTCATCATGGTGTCCGTAAATCATGTCAGAGCTGTCACCATAATCATCAAGCGAGGTTTTACGCCGCCGTTTCGAAGTTATCTCGTTTGTTTGATAATGAGTGATTTCAGAGTTAGACGTTATAATAGACAGATTTGGGTTGAAGATATCAAGTTTTAAGAGCGTTGGATCTCTTTGGGAACGGGTTCATTGGGGAAGTTTGTTTACAGAACTTGATATTTGAGTTAATAAATAAAATTTTTTTGTTTATTACAATTTTTATGAACGTTTTGAAACGTATTCATATGTTTTTCACTTATGAAAGTTCGTATTTAGAACGGCTTAACGGATCTAAATGAAATTTTGCATTATCCGGGTAGGTACCACGCAAGCGAAGCCCAAGCGTTAATATAAATTCGAAGTTGTATATATCAAATACATAAAAGTATGTATTTGATAAGCCTCAAATCTCAGTAGCAGCTCTGCCTTCTGCGCCGTAGGTTGTGGGTTTGATTCCCACCATGAACAAACATTTGTGTGATGAATATAGATATTTTTTCTTTGTTTGGGTGTTGTATTCTATGATGTGTAGTTCTATGTAAGTACTTAAAAAAGTATGAAATATATTCTATCCGTTATAGTTTCTAAAATAGTACTCAGTTTCGGAGTAGATAGCACTATGTGAATTGTCATGTTACATAATATGCTTTCTACCGTGGTGGGTGCAATGTCATATTTAATGTACAACCTAGATCAAGTGTTTTTTGAAATAAATAAATTATTATTATTATATAATGCGAATTTGAGTCACATTCCATATGTTAAATCCACATAGTCATTGCTCCGTCGAGTTCTCTTTTAGCTCGTTTTAACCGACTTCATAATAAGGAGGAGGTTCTCAATTCATCTTTATTATTTTTTTGTGAGTGACTTGGGTAAAAATCATCGGAAAAATACGTCATTCAGGTAAACGAAATTGTATCATATTCTTCATTGAAGTCGGTTTTCTTTTAAGTTTTTAAAACGCAATTATAATTCTCTTATGACATGGGGGGTACCACGACCTCTTATAGCATTATTGTTTTGATATTACTTTATTTTTGTCACTATCTGTCAAGTGTAGAAAAAACGAGACAAAAGTAATGTAAGATCAAAAAGAGAATGCTATAAGACGTTGTGGTTAGGCCCAGTGCCGTAAAATACCTCTTCTAATCTTTAGGTTAATGTGTTTTATCTAATCTATACATACATCAAGCAAAGAATTAATTTACTAACATTGATAGCCGGATAGATCGTGAGTTTCATAGGATTGTTAATGCATTAGTCTTGATGGTACAAACATTTTTCTTTACTAGGTACCTACTTAAATAAGAGTACGCGTACTAATTATGGCAAAACCCTCCGAGTTTGTCGCAGGTTTATCCAACAGTTGACATTAAGAGGCTGCAGATGATGAAATACGTAATACAGGATACACAGTGCCATTTGACGCACAAAAAGCTTCCAGGCGGTGAAGAATGCTGATTTAAGAGTTATGACACTTTAATATATAAGATTTTCTTAAACCGGATGCTACGGACTTCCGTCCCCACTCTTTTAACCCATTAGTAGGAGCTGGTGACATGTTTATACGTCCTGAAGTGATTTAACATTGAATAACCTACAAAGAACATTATAAAAACATGTGAATTTTATCTTCGTGACACTTAAAAATGTATTTGCTTCATGGGATTTTTGTTGTACGTCGAGTAGTGCTTGCCCTTCAACTCACCTCGTTTCAAGTTATAAGGCCGAAGGTGGAAGTACACTTCACCGGAATCCTCAAGATTCTAATGAACTTGCGATCTTACCTAAGTGCCGGAACACATCAATCGAATTGTTGTTATTGCGACAGACTTAGGTAAGATTGTGGTAGCTAGCCAGGTCTTAAAAAGTCCTACCTCCAACCAAACCAAGCACCGGGTCTTCTGGATCTGACACCGATGTGTGAGACACTCCACTTGACCATAATAGCGGTAGAGGTAGGCTTTTTGCTATACGTGTGTTTGTCATAGTCACCTCCCACGCTTTACATGAGGGTTGGTAACCGTAGTTTTAGTGCAAATTAATAGATGGATACTGCTTCGCCTCCGAGACAAGGAGATAATAATAATAATAATTTATTTATTTTGTAGCCAACAATTATTCATTATACATTCTAATTAACATTTAAACAAACATGCGTGCTAGTGCATGCAAATCTAGCATTATCTTAGTAGGTAGATAAAGTAAATTTAAACAAAATGAAAAAAAATATATTGAACACTAGCTCCCACACTAGGATACCCTGTGTTGTGGGTAGCTAGTCTCTTCCAAGTGCCTGTATTTATTTATGACCTAATATTATAGATGAGAGAATGAGAGATGCCTTTTATAAAATCCGTGAAAGGATAAGTAGAGCCTTTCTAGATTCTAGATGTTCTAAATATTCTGTTCTTGACCGCCGCGCCGCCGTGGCAGAAAGAGTTTCCTCAAGTCTCCTCATCCAATGATGAGGAGACTTTTATGAACCGATGATGATGGTGATAGGTCATATTCAGAAAATGTCGTAGAGACAGAAATAGACGCGGTTTTATCACTGTTTCAGCAGGTGGTGTAACGGTCGTTAAAACTGTTTAGTTTGTGGTTCTGCGGTCACCTGAAGCTAAACACGGCGGTTGAATCACAGACTAACATGCAATATGCCAATTACATGCGTAAATAGACTCGCGCCTGTCAACTTACGCCCTCTGGGGTAGGCAGAGACAACAGATTTCCACTGACTACGTTCCTTGCACACCTCTTTCGCCTTATTCAGTCTCATCATGTCATCATGTTCTTCATGTTCTTTACATGCTCGTCGGTTTAGGGTACTCCTGACGAGAGGGTAACCACTTCCTCTAAAAGCATTATTGTTTTAATATACCTCTACTTTTGTCACTATCTACCCAGTGTAGCTGGCGATCTTACCTCTAAATGCCGGAACACAACATTTTTTTAAGAATTATTTCGATTTGCGACAGAATTAGGTAAGATGGTTAAACAAAATTCTACCACCAACCAAACCGAACACAATAATTCTCCCCCTGGGGATCGAAGCCGGCGTCTCTAGATCTAAAATCGGTGGGTGAGGTCGAACCACTAGACCACAGAGGCGGTTAAATGCTACTAGAGATCGTGGTTAGGCCTCTGGCCTTTCTCAAGAACTTTACTGACTTGTCCGGAGAACGTTTGCCAAGGTCTTGTGAACAATTTATCATAATACGTTAACTTATTTAAAGGACTAAATACTCTACTATTTGTGATGTGGGGGTCGCGGCTTAAGAAACGATCCTTCCAACTCAGTCTATGGATGTCGTAAAAGCTGACTTAGGGATCTGAACAGAAAAAGGGCAGCAGCTTCCTTCTGTATATTACCTGTCCTGCGATCACTAATCATCCTGTCAAACACGGTGATCCTAGCAAAACTCCCTAGCTCTGGAGGAGGCTCTGTCCAGCAGTGGACACTAATGGGCTGTTGATGTGTTGTGAAATACTCTACTTAGTTATGAAACATATTATTCGTTTTAAAAATACAATTAAATGAAAATATGGATTTGATACGCTTTGGCACGTGTTTTGGTGATCGCAGTATTAGTGTTTTAAAAATAAATATAATCAGATGCTGCTTGCGCATTCTAGGCGAGGCAAAACCTATACACTAACTGAGCAATAACTAAGCAAATATGGCAAATCCTCCATTGTATATTCTTGTGAAGGAATCCAAGTCTCACTGAAAACTTTTCAGGCAGTGATGATAAAGAACCAATCTAGAGGGACCATTACCAATATAATCATTTATACTTAACATACTTTATTTGTACCAAAATTAAAAAATATGGCTACGGCAAGCTTAAAATTAGTTCTCTTTCAGCTTACTTAGGTAGAACAAGATTAAAAAGAAGGGAAGGGAAAATAGGACAACATCAAATAACATAGGTACCTAACATAAAAATAATACGAAAAACTACATTATTTAATGTAAGCATAATTAATCCATTAAATATTAATTATGCTACTTACAACTATTTAAAATTATATCACTTTCATTTAAACCGGTTTTCGTTGGTGCCTACATCAACATAATTTATTTATTTATATAATCGTATACGTGAGTAAAACACGTGTTAAAATATTAAAAAAATATGTATAACACCTGAGTATGTACTAATATATACATATCTTAAGCAGTAAAAGTAAGAAATACCTACCTACAGGCATAGGTATTATTTACCAATTTTGACTACCTACCTAATTGGTAATCTTGGGATTTTAGATTTGCTTTAATACGTAGGTAGAGTTCGGGTAATTGCAGCTACCTACCAACGCTAAACTAGTGGTAACGCCCCGCGGCTTTACTCGCGTTTTTCCCAAACAACTATTTTTAGTGACTTGCCATTTCAATACCAGATAATATGATCCAAGTTGCAAATTTTTAATGAATATTACAACTCTTCTTACTTTACTTCATTTATTCAATAAAAAGTACAATTAAACTAACTATGTACAAAGGAATCAGTCAGATTACCTATCATGTCACATATATTATGTGTGTGTGTGTGCAATAAAGTATAAATAAAAGTAATTTCAAACACTAGGGCAGATCATAGTTCAATTAATTTCTGCTAGATGGCGTGATCAGCGCTCAAGTATCAGTATGACACATAAAAAATACAGCCTTTTGAAGTTAATAATAATAGAAAATAGAATGGAAATTACGATAATACTAAGCTATAATATGAACACAAAAATACAATAAATGTTAACCTTGTATTTGTTCTTGTCTTGGGTAAATCAAGTAAAAAAATAATAGGTACCTACTCATTTTGTTCTGACCCACTCTACACCAGTTTTGAAGCCAAGCGAATTTTCAAATTTCCTTTCTTAGTGGACCCCATCACTACAAAAAGAAGCTATACCCTGATGTTTGTTTGGTTGATGGCAAGACTTTGTAGCTGCCACCATCTTACCTGTCGCCATAACCAGTTTTAAATTGTTGTATTCCGGCATTATGAGGAAAGAGGCCCAGTTCCTTTTAGTTTACTGCTGAGGATTCCAGGTGAAGGGCGATTCCACCATCCAGCATTAGGCTGAAACTAATCTTTAAAATTCTTGCTTGTCTGTGTATTTTTGTTTTTGGGTGTACAATAAAGAGTTTATCTATCTATCTAATCATAACAACCAGGTGAGATGAAGGCCAAGCGTTTTTTTTGTACAGTAACAGTGGCTCCGGGACTGCCAACAGAAGTGAAAACTTGAAGTTGGTCTATCTTTGCCGAGGAGAACAGCTGAACGATGACGCCTGCCTTATTATTCTATGGTCTGGTTTCGTGTTTTCGTATTTACGATCGCGCCATCTATTGAGAGTTAGCAAAACTAATTCCGACTATAGTTTTTAAAGTTTTTAATTTTACTATAGTTACCTACGTTAAAGATTTTGCGATCAATGTTTGGGGATTCAATATTTAAAAGCAGACTACACTACAGGTACAAATATACAGAGGTATCGGTAACAGTGCTCGCGACACTTTCAATGGTTTTTTTCCCATTTAAAAAATGCACACTACACTACAGATACTTATATACAGAGGTGTCGGTAACAGTGTCGCTAATTCCATGGTTTCACTCTGGGTTGGGTTGTGCGTCATGCTGTGTTTGTTGTCAGTCAGTCGGTCAGATTCTCGACGATTTAATATATTTAGATGAATTCAACAGACACACTCCAGAGGCGAGGTTACACAAATATTATTGCAACTACTTAGTTTACACAAAATTAGTTTAATGTGTAGCCATAGCTGTCTTTGTGGATTGTTATTTTCATGTTTCACAAGAATTGTAGCGAAAATAAAATGAGGTTTCTTACTAAAGAGATGATGTATTAAGTGCGTGTTGGTTATACTACGTACTGGCCTCAGTTTACAGTTGGTAGTAGCTCTGCCTTCTGCATTGGTGGTTGTCGGTTCGATTCCCACCCGGGACAAGCATTCATTGTGAATTTGTCATTACAAGATTTAGTGGTGGAGGCAGATAGAATTACAAATTATCGTATGTTATCATACACCCACGTATGAGAAATGGGGGCATACGGTAATAATGTATTATAGTATGCCCCCACTTTCCATACGTGGGGGCAGATAGCCATAAGTGTTACCGACTGCCCCCACGTGAGGGTCGTTCATGGGTGCAGACGGTAACAATTCGAGTATAGGATGTTTGTTCTGTGTTAGGGTGATGTATTGCATTATAAGTTTTGTATTTATAAAAACGTACCATTCATATTATCCGTAATCTAGTTTACTTATACACGCTTTACTTAGTTTGAAGCTAGATTGCGTTGTGTAAAATGTGTAGTACCTACTAATTATTTATTTATAGTTTATTGAAATGCAAGTAGGTATTGGTTCCAACAAATCTGCTCAAAAATTTGATTTTAAGCCATCGTAAAGTTTATATTAAGATTAGAGAGTTTATAATTATTTTATTCAGGGACATTTGAAAATTTATCTAACTTTCTTTCATTTTCTAGCAGGGTTGCTTTCTTATAGTGTCGGGATGCACAAATAAAGGATTTTAGGAAATTCCCACCGGATGAAGAAAACGAAATCCCGGAAATTTTCATCCCGAGAATGTCGAAAGAGGTGACTAAGAAATTTCACCAGAAGATGAGCAGTAGAATACAACTGTAGAATATACCCAGTACAATACACTAATAATATAAACTGTGTTTGTGATCAATCCTACATCCTAAATTAACCTTTGTATGTTTCAGAGGATGACTATGTCATAAAGCTACGCGCCCACTGTAGCGGGGCGGGCGCGACCAGCGCGATGGCATAATGGCGCGGCGCAAGCGTCGCCGCCTCGCCTCGCGCGTGCGCGCCGCGGTGCGTGGCCTGCTTGCCTTCCTCTTCAGCAATGTGGGGGTCATTGTTCTCGTGGTTGGGTATACAATAGCAGGTAAGCATCTTAAGAAAAGCCTGTAGTAACGCTGATTAACGCTAGCCAATACAAACGGTTCCTTTCGAAATGACACATTCGATTCAAATCTTTGGTATATTTTTGTAACTGAGATTTCGTAACCAGCTTCAAAAATTGGAATTTTCCCCTTCTATTAAACAGGTTGAATAAGAAATCCTTTTTCACTTTTCTGAGTTTCGTAACCAGTTACGACCATGGAAAACATTTTCTTGAAATGTATTTGGTTATGAAAGGAAGAGTAAAATTTCATTTTTGATGTTAAATTTCGCATTTTCATAATTTTCTGATGTTTATGCAAGAATGGAATTGAATGGTTTAATTTAAATAAAAATTTGATCCCGCATCATAACAATGTTTCTTTATTACTATTTGTATACTACTGAGCCCTCTTGGATTTACTGGGCTACACCGGGCCGTATCGCTTAGAAATGATGCTGATTGTGTCTGAGCGTTTGTTAGTGTAGGGTTCAACTATCAAAAAAAATCTTGACATACATAGAATAACTAAAATCACTTAAAATCAGCACATATCATTAATTATCTTTGGTATAATAGTGAGCACTTGTAGCCTAAACCTATTGTAGTACAGCTGAGGTACTTAAATAACTATTCAGCCGCGTTGACAACCAAGTTTTGCAACCAGTTGTGAAAATAATGTTTATTTTCTTTGTTAGCAAGTGGTTGCGATATAATAATGTTTTTCCAAAAGCTTACGTATGAAAAGCTTTTGACCGTTGTTTGTGTTAAACAGCACTTTATACACAGACGTTGTACAAATAGGTGCACTGTATTCAAATTCTGCTCCATTAACATACATTTACAACGTAATAACGTAATTGATATGAATTCACCATTAGCATACTAGCACATTAGAAACCTTGTCATGAGATATTGTGCTAAACTATATATTGCTACCTGTTGTGAAGTCATGCTTAGGCCGAAGGTCGAAATGCACTTAGCTTGGAATCCTCAACAGACTGAGGAGCTGGCTATCTTACCTTTAAATGCCGGAACACAACAATTTAGAATTGTTGTTATTTTTGTATTGGCTAGCCAGGCGGACTTAATCAAACTCCTTCCACCAACCAAAGAAAGCAAAAAATTGCAACACCCTGGGACCGTTTAGTCTGATAACGATAGGTGAACCATCAGACCTCATCCTAGCTCTGGCCTAAAACTTCACAAGGCGAGGTTAAGAGCTAACCCATTTATATAAAAGTAGGTAAAAGACTTAAAGTCACAGGTACACCAAAGCGCTGCATGCACAAAATCACGTCTGACGAGCTCCTTTCACAAGTTAAAAGGCGGCAACCAGCCGTAACCAACGCTTACGCTTCATTCCATTCATACCTTAATGACGTGGATCGACGTAACGCTACCCTAATTCCATTATGCCACGATGAATACGGGAGACGCGACTTTTATCATCATACTTGCGTTTAAAAACTTGTACAGGAAAAGGTAAGGTTGTAAGGCATCCGCATTCTTATTAACAGTTTTCACCTTCGGTCGAAATTGGACTGTAAAATATAAAAACCCGGCCTACTGCCGAAAAGCATATTGAGTGTTCTGTATATGCGGAACCTTCAATATGCTTTTCGGCAGTTATTTTTACTAAAAAATTTCAAGTGAAGCTTTTTGGGAGAGTTTTTCAATTCTTATCCGGATAATAGGGTCCCGTTGGCACCCTAGTATCCCTATTATACCTAATATATTTATGGAAGTCATACCGTCTGACAGTCAGAAATTACTGTCTAACGGTGTGCCGGTGACGGTTACATCGTGAGAAAAATGGTACCTATGTCTCTAGACCCAAAAATCGAATGGCATAGAATGGCTAGAATTCCGCTAAGCAGTTATGATCTTCCAGCCTGTCACGTATTGAATACAAGCTACTTGCAAACCATGCGCATGTACCCAACGCATGTTTGGATACTCATAAGATCCACGCTCTGAGTAGTGATCAAAGTGAACTCTCGAAGGGGAAAACCGTAATGTACGGGGAAGCGCTTGGCCATCATCTCACCCGGTTTGAAGTTATGATTTTTCAATGTATGTGGGAGCGCACTTCACCCAGAACCCTCAACAGTCTGAGGAGCTGGCTATCTTACCTATCAATTCCGGAACACATCAATTTAAAATATTACAGGACATTAACCCTGGCGATCGAACACGGGACCTCTGGATGAACTACTAGACAACAGAGGCGATTAAAAATTTGAAAGTCGCGCCCGAAACGCCCGTTGGCTTATTGTTAACGCGTTTTTGATCCCCGCACTAATACGACGGATAATTGAAACATTACACAATACGCATGTTTGTAGCCGATTTATTTTTATCGCACAATAAAAATTGAATATCAATATTTTGTTGAATAAATGACTAATATTGTTTACACAGATGCTCATTTCGTAATAATGTACATAAGGGCTATTTCGATATGGTTGCTGTCCTAAGCCCTATTGGTTTTAGTCCTATGAATGGTAGTCGTGACTACTATTATACTATTTTAATGCTTAATGGTAGGAAACGCAAAGCCTGGAAAAAATTTGGAGAAGACCTGTGCCCAGCATAAGATGGTAGTATAGGTTAAAAAATAAAAGATGTCCTCAAAGTCAAAATTTCTTTGTTCATTCAGATTTTTAGGATCATCTTGAAACGTCAAATCTTACACCTGTTTGGAATCACGACCAGCACACAAGGAGATAGGCAAGAAACTCTTGCGTTTTAAAAAATCTTTCGGGTATTTTGTTTGATACTTCGCGTGACCCAACGGTTTGCTTTTATTTACGCTTGCCTAGCAGTGGAATGGTGTAGGTTAAAACAATTAAAGATGTCCTCTGGGACACGTAGCCCAGGGGTTGACTCTTATTTACGCCAGGGAATCAGCACTGCTATTCAGCGTGACAAGCCAGTGTTTTGCGTAGGCTTCTGTCTGGTATTGTTCTAGAACAGTTGAGTTACCTTATAGTCGAGTTGCTTACCTTATAATAAGTTAGTATAATTGGACATCTTGTTTGAATAAAATATTGTAAACATTAATAAAGATGTTCAGTCTGTGCTTTCCTTTTTTTACTTTTAAGATCTTGTCGATGAAACGCATTAGTAGTCTAGGAAGGGTCCACGACCTCTTATAGCATTCTTGTTATGACATTACTTTACTTTTGTCACTATCTATCCCATGTAGAAAAAACGAGACAAAAGTAATCAAAACGAGAATGCTATACGACGTTGCTACCACCATCTTACCTAATTCTGTCGCCATAATAACAATTCTTAAAACATTGTTGTGTTCCGACATTTAGAGGTAAGATAGCCAGTTCCTCGGTATGTTGAGGATTCCGGGTGCAGTGCGCCTCCACCTTCGGCCTTATCTCAACTTGTTACCAGGTGAGATGAAGGCTAAGCGCTTCCCCGCCGTACAATAAATAAATAAATAAAAAACACTCAGGCCCCATGTGAGGTAAAGGCAAACCATTGTACAAATAAAAAGAAAGTTCTCTGTAAGTTACTAGCCTTTTGCCCAATCCTACCGAATTGAACGAAAATCTGTTTCAATATTACAGGTGCATTCATGTTCCAAGCGATAGAGGGAGCGAGCGAGATAGAACGAGTTCACAACATGACGTTAGAGCGGAACAACACGGCGCAGTATCTGTGGCAGAATGTCACTCTCGCACTGAATTTGTTCAATGAGACTGCGCTCAAAGAGAGGTGAGTCCTTTCCTGGGGCCTGTACCTGGAAATTGTAACTGGGCCCCTATTATATTTAACCAATCGCTTCACTATGAGAATGGTATCTGCAGAACCCTTCTCCGTTACTGCAAGGAGTTGGGCACGTCAGTGCAGAACATTTCCCCCCAAAAAAGAATTAGAATTAGGTATCATCACAGAATTATCACTAGAATACTAAAGTTATAGTGGTTTTACCGCCTCTGTGATCCAGTGGTTCAACCCTCCGATTTCAGATCCACCCATATATTGTGCATGGGTTTGGTTGGTGGTAGGACTTTGTTTGGGTCCGCTTGGCTAGCTACCACCATCTTACCTAATTCTCCCGCCGTTACAACAATTCTATAATTGTTGTGTTCCGATAGTTAGAGCTAAACGCTTGGCCTTCATCTCACCTGGTAACAAATTGAGATCAGGCCGAAGGTGGAGGCGCACTTCACCCGGAATCCTCAACAAACTGAGGAACTGGCTATCTTACCTCTGAATGCCGGAACATAACATTTTTTTTATGAATTGTTATCATGGCAACCGAATTTAGTAAGATGGTGGTAGCTGGCCAGACGGACTGAAACGAAATCCTACCACTAACCAAACCAAGCACAATATTGCACCCCCTGTGGATCTAACCCGGGACTTCTGGATCTGAAATCGGTGGGTTGAATCACTAGACCACGGTGGTTAAATTCTTTGATTAGTCCTAAGGTCTTAGGGCTTGTCTGGATGAGGTCTACGGATCCATCTCCCAGGGAGCATTGGCTTTCACGCGCACCGACGCGACGTAGCACAGAGAACTGTTGCGCTGGATTTCGGTAGGAGGGTGGTAATACGATAGCCAGAGGACCAGTAGACCTTTACAGGTATTGCCAACAACTGTCCGTTTCTTGGAGTAGACCACTAGACACACCTATACATACATACCTACAGATTCATAACTAAACACATAACAAATGTATTAGGTACTGAGCCTCTTATTTTTCATGGCTGGTGTGGGCGACAAACCAACAAATGAGTAACCGCTTGCAGACGAAACATAAACAGTATTCGGCATTTCGGACAGACAACAATAATAAACAAAAATGAAAAATTCCCGATCTATTTCAGTTCCACAATGAGATATCAAGATCTAGATCAGTAATTGCTAGACTTGATCTAAGCCTGGATGTGTAAACTGTGCCGAATCTTGGCACTGGCTATGAATCACTATTGTGATGGTTCTATATCTTTGAGATATTATTGGCAATGATGATTTCAACACTAAGAAATCAGATCAATTAGTTTTTTTTATTTATATGTGATGAAGATGTGTTGTCGCCGATAAGGCCGAAGGTGGAAGCGCACTTCACCTCAACATACTGAGTAACTGGCTATCTTACCTTATTATATATGCCAGAACACAAACACTTTAACTATAAATATTTCAATTTACAAAACAAAATTTACTTTAATTAATACGTTATAATAATTTTAACAAGATAAAATATGTTTTCAGATGAAATGTATTCGGGTGGATTTTTGAGACAGGGACAGTAATTACAAATGGGTATGGGAATCAAAAAATGTTTTTTTTTTGCTGTCTACACATTTTTTTAATCTGTGACTGCAGTTCAGAATATTTCAAAAGTTGTAGATGGTCTCCTGAGAACGTTTTCCCTTAAGGCGCTCAATACAGCTAAAATCGCGGCAAAAACGATTATGAGATTTGACAACGGCAAGCTGTAGGTGGCGCATGCGTATCGTAAATAAAACCTTTTGATCATTCTTATTCTGAGATCGTGTTGCTGGTAGGTAATGTGACCATTATGATGGTACCTTTACTGGCACAGAACAAATAACTTATTTACACACGTCTGACGTCGACAGTGGCCACAGAGGTACTGATTAATATTAAATTTGAATTCGTATCAAAAACTAGCTTACCAGTAATGTAGATCTACTTTTTTTTTTTTTTTGGAACATGTAACCTATCATTTAAAATAAATCGTAAGTCAATATTCATAGTAGGTATCAAAATATTTCGCCTGTAAATTTTGAAACGTACCATTTAGAATAAATATTTTAATCGAGATTTTTTTCTACCTGAAGTGTAAAAACATGTCAAAAAATTAGACGCGTGACTTGTTCAGAAGTACTATAATTTTCCATTTGAAAAAGAGGAAACGTCTACTGACAGGGCCTTAACTATGACGTTTAAGGTACCTGCCCTTACTGTGCCGTCTCAAAAATAGGTATGTACGTATGTACATAAACTTATTTGCTTTCCAAATCATTTTTATTTTATTACTTATATAATTCTAATTATTTAGAAAGTAATAAATATCTGACCATCCCTAGTAGGTGATCCTCATAAGACTCCAGTTTGAGTAGTGATCAGAGGTGAATCTCGAAGAGTGGAATGCGGAAATGGGGTACTCAAGTAAATTTTATTCCAAAAACAATAATGACGAATGTCACAAAAAATCAAGATTGTAAGATAAGTATCTATTTCCAAAAAAATAAATATAATATTTATCTCTATTAGATGATCCATAGATCTCTATCTTATTATTACTATATTTATTTTATTGTCGGGGACCTCCCCGACATATAATAAAAAAATATTTTATGTTGCTAAAAGTTGTCAGATCTTATTAAACTGAGAATCAGTTCATTCTGTAAGCAATCTGTAACTTTTTCTATTGCTGCCTGAAATTAAAAAAAAAGTGCACCAGTGTCTGACCCAGAGGCCCCGGGCTCTCTTCAGGGCTTGGTTTGGTTGGTGATAGGTCTTTCAAGTCCAAGTTCAAGTCTACCTATCGCCTACCTTATTAAGTCTGTCGCCATAACAGGAATTCTTAATACGGTATTGAGAGGAAAGATAGCCAATTCCTCAGTCTCTTGAGGATGAAAAATGCGCTTCCAACCAGCCTTATCAAAACTTGACACCAAGCGCTCCATCGTAGAATAAAACGATGTTGTATTGTTGTATTCTAGCATCAATCGCGAGCTAAAGATGTACCAGCACAAGATAGTCAGCGCGCGTCGCCTCGGCTGGGACGGAGGGCGCTCCTCGAGACAGTGGAGCTTTTCCTCCGCCTTCCTCTACTCGCTCACGGTCATCACTACTATAGGTATATTCAACGTCATATTCTTTATACCAGGTACAGTCGTCTGAGAGCTGGCGGCGACGTAGCTAAACCATACTAACTAAGCTAATCTCTGCAGTTTGCGGTGTGAACCGATGTATGGAGAAGTGAAACGATGCCGCTGGATCGCTCGCCAGCTGGCGGTGTGGTCTGTGTATAATAAACACACTTCTTTGAATAAGTTATTTTTGAATTAACGTTATTTTAGTTGGTGCCAAATTGCCAAGCAAAACAACATGTTTGTTGTACGGCACCGCCTTCAAATTAAATAAACTTACCCTTAATGTTGGTGGTGATGCCGATCCATTTTTTTTTTATAAATTATTCTAAGCTTTTTTCGTTGTTAAACCTATGACACCACGACGTCGTATTAGTGAGTCGTGCGAGAGTGCACTAATACGGGATTACGGGAAATATCTACGCAATGATGGGAACTAAAATAAATAAAGAATCGGTTCATACTATGATGCAGTGCACCCCTGGTGCACTTTGTCAGGATTTTTCGTTCCCATTAGCCTGTTTTTTGATTTAAAAGCCAATCTACTGGACTGATTTTGATAAAATGTCTATGGGACCAATCTAAAAGAGTTACCTATAGGCCGTTTGTAACGGTCCTCAGGTAATCTAACTGATTCCTTTGTACATAGTTAGTTAGTTTAATTGTACATCTTAAAGTATATCCTTTAATATAATATTTTTTTCAAATCGGTTAAGAAATGTAGGAGTAATGAGGTATCAAACAAAAAAAAACACACAACCATATTGAGTAGCTCTGCCTTCTGCGCTGTAGGTTGCGGTTTCGATTCCCACCCAGGACAAACATTTGTGTGATGAATATAGATGTTTGTTCTGTGTTTGGGTGTTGATTGTATGATAAGTATGTATTCACCAAATAAAAGTATTTAAGTATTCTATCCGTAATCTAGTTCCCATATTACAAGCTATGCTTAGTTTGGGGCTAGATGGCGCTGTATAAAATGAATGTCCTGTAATATTTATTATTATTATTTATAATTATATAGATAACAAAGCAAGTCAATACTTATCACAATAAAGGTACTGCGCTGATTTTTAGATACACCCAACTGTCAGGTAGGGTCTATGGATGTTATGACATATGCATGTACCGAGAAAAGCTACTTCCAATATGATGAGTTCAAGTATGACTGTAATCGGCCTTCGCCTACAGGTCAGCAGGCTAAGTATTAATGTCTCGTGGTTCCAGGTTATGGACACATATCCCCAAAGACAAATTGGGGTAAGGTGACGACTATTTTCTACGCACTGTTGGGGATGCCTCTGTTCCTGCTCTACCTCAGCAATGTTGGTGAGAAAACTACAAATAATGTCTGCATTACATCTTGTGTTGGTTCCAGACTGATTCTCTGATCTTTCATTAGTTGTCTGAGACCACTCTCAGGCTAGCCTGAACTGCAAAAATCGTACTGAATTTCACTATCATAAACTAAGCTATCATGTCTTTAAACTTTTGCGACTTTTCTATCATCATCATCTTCCCGCCCTTTATTGCAAACATCGTAATCGTGAATTTCACTATTATCAACTAAGTTATCAAGTTTTTTCTGAAATTTTGCGGCTTTTTTATCACCATCATCTTCCAGCCCTTTATCCCGCATTAGGTGTGGTACCACATGTCTTCTTCCTCCATATGACTAAGCTATTTCTAGTATTCTGTTCTAGCTAGATTGAGCAATATCGTTAAAAGGTTTGATAGCATTTTTGACCAGCCTGGCTGTAATTCTCAGGGGAACTCCTTGCACGCTGGTTCAAGTGTCTGTACGCGCTGGTGTGTCTATGCCGGGGCTGTCCTGGCTTCTCGAGGAGACGGCTCGTCCGACTGAGGCCGCAGGTACCACATCATCACATTATCATTATCATAATTATAGCCTGTACCCACCAACTGAGAAGAGATTAGTAGAATTAGTAGACTTTTAACAAGCCTCATAGCTCAGTTGGTAGTAACTCTGCCTTCTGCGCTGTAGGTTGTGGGTTCGATTCCCACCCAGGACAAACATTTGTGTGATGAATATAGATGTTTGTTCTGTGTTTGGGTGTGTATTGTATGATAAGTATGTATTTACAAAAAAAAAATGTATTTAAGTATTCTATCCGTAATCTAGTTCCCATATTACAAGCTATGCTTAGTTTGGGGCTAGATGGCGCTGTGTGAAATTAATGTCCTGTTATATTTTTTTTATTTTTTTTAGAGTGGAAGTACCTATTTAAGCCGCCAAGCAGCAATCAAAGTAGAAGAATAAAGTTGTCAAGTCATGTGTTTCCAAATTCACCGGCAACCATAAAATTCTTAAGACATAGATTAGCGATATTCTCTGATAATACCCTGAAAGCGTCAAAGCCTTGCTTAAGATTGCTTTGAAGCGGTGTCGGGATTTTCGTTGATAGGCTTTTTTACATATAGCGTGTATACAACTAAGTTAGCAAACAAACATACAGCTAACACGATGGTTAGCTGATTTCGGATTGTAATCTATCAAAATGTAAAAAAAGAAAAAAACACCTCAGATGTGAAAAGCGTTGTTTTGACGAATCGTTAAATTTCGATTACTTTGGGTACCTACGAAAGCAGAATATAACTAGAGCAGAACATGACTAAAACCGCATATGACAACCATCTAATAACCCATATTTTTAGCTTAGATTAGCAATAGCAAAGCAACGTTAAGGCGTGAAAAAAATATATTTATTGAATACAAACTTTCAAAAATCTTGCGAGGCTTTTGATTAAAGCGACAGGAGATCCAAGGGCTGGCGCTCATTTAGGCCAGTGAATCAGCATAGCTATTCAGCGTGGCAATGCAGCCAGTGACCCTGAGGATCCACCACTATGTGTTGTTTCAGATAGAAATAAGTGAAGCGGAGAGCATAGAGCGGCCGGCGCACTGGCCGCGACATTCAGACAGTGATCTCAACTCGGAGTACCACAACCCCCACCACAGGGGTTCCACCAGGTATACCCTTTCCACCACCGGACTAGCAGACGGCAGGCTACAGCCCTTGTAAATGTTCCATTGTGCCGAACTCATCGTTTAGCCTTTATCATTAATAATGGTAATTGATGGAACCTCTTGCCCTCGTCTATTTTCCCGCTCCAATACAATCTTGGAGTCTTCAAGTCCAGAATAGGTTCCTATTAGACAAGCTCCATCTTAGGCCACGTCTTTTCTTGTTTTTCATGTACGCTTTTGGTCAAACGCTTGGCTATCCCAATAAAAATAAAAACTAAACATATTTTCTGTGCCTTTGCAAGATTCTACGACGGGGAAGCGCTTTATCTCGCGTAGTTGTCAAGGTAAAATAAGGTCGAAGGTGGAAGTTTCAACCGGAATTCTCAACAGACAGTTCCACATTATTGTGTTCCGACACAATATTTATAATCCCACATATAAAAAAAACAGCAGTACATTTCAACTCTGCCTTTTTCATGGTCGATAGTTATGCAACTATAAAGATTAAATTCAATTCTCTAAGGAGTATTTTACTATGTCATCATCAGCTCATCACTCGTCATCAACGTTTTGCTTTAGCACTAACAGGACTTTGTTTGAGTCCGCCTTAACAACAGTTCTTAAATTGTTGTGTTCCAGAATAGAGAGGTAAAGTAGCCTGTTCCTCAGTTGTTTTGGGTTCCGGGCGAAATGCGCTTCGGCCTAATCAGAACTTGAAAAGTCTGGTGAGATGAAGGCCAAAGGCCACCCGGCGTATGATATTAAAAAAAAAGAGCTGGTGGGTTTTGGCATAATCACCACGCTGATACATCGACTTTGCTGATTATGAAACATCCAGATTAAAACATCTTCAATTTCAAAGGTTACAAATTACAAACATGAAAGTGCAAATAATATATATATTATATGGTACGACGGGGAAGCGCTTGGCCGTCATCTCACCTGGTAACAAGTTAATAGAAGGCCGAAGGTGGAAGTGCACTTCACACGGAATCCTCAACAAACGGAGGAATTGGCTATCTTACCTCTAGATGCTGGAACACAACAATTTTAGAATTGTTGTTATGGCGACAGAATTAGGTAAGATGGTGTTAGCTAGACAGGCGGACTTAAACAAAGTCCTACCACCAACGAAACCAAGCACAATGTTGCTCCCCCTGGGGATCGAACCGAGACCTCCGGATCTGAAATGGGTGGGTTGAACCACTAGACCTCAGAGGTGGTAATTATGGTAATTATGTATTTTCAGACGAGGAGACTACCTCCGTAGCATGTCAATGCCGGCAGGACCTCCACGGACTCATTTAATTCCACACATGGACTTATCGCATCTCGGCCCTCGACATCTAGTCCCATCACATTTAGTTCCGCCCCACCTTGTCCCACCCCGCCTAGTCCCGCCTCATCTTATCCCACCTCATTTAGTCCCACCCCATCTTGTCCCACGTGGCTGGTCCCTGCCCGCGCTGCCTTCGTCGGATACGAGCGAATTCAGCGTGGTGACGTTTGATGCTCAGACCATCACGGTGCCTATCAGTGTGTGTGTTTGTATTATGGTTGGGTAAGTCCTTTATTATACTTTCACCTGACATATTAGCAAAAAATATGTAGATTGTATTTTTGATATTTTACAAATGACTTAGGTTTTTGGTTTGAGATATAGCGTTTTTTAACCGACTTCAAAAAAAGGAGGAGGTTCTCAATTCGGTTGCTTTTTTGATATTTTTTTTAATGTTTTTGTGCCTCAGAACTCCGTCATTTCTCAATCGATTTGAAAAAATACTTCATTGTTTGAATGGATATATGATTCCAGATGGGCTCTATAGCAATTTTATCAAATCGGTTTATTTAAAAAAATATATGGTACAAGTTTACCAGTTTTAGTATTTTATGCAAGCGCGCTCCATCTTAGGCCGCTTCATTACCTGTTTTTTCAAGTGAGTTGAAAAAAAAATTGGGTGAACATTCACCCACAAACTTTGCAGACAAGTGTATAGGATGTGGTTTGGTTGTTCCAGTTACCTAATATTTGGTTCTATGCTGTTCGGAATGTGGGAGGAGTGGGACCAACTTGATGGAGCGTATTTTTGCTTCATATCACTGAGCAGGTTAGTCACAATAGGATAAAAAACGTGTTTGTAATTATGTACGCACGTAACATAACAAAAATAGCTAAATAATACTTAAGATATAATAAATTGAATATAACTTATAATGTCTTCGGCTATTTTAGTATAAGGTTTATATTTTTTTTTTCATTTTTTTCATGACGAAAAAGAGTCCTGATTTATCTATTTCATTATTGTTTGAATTTGACTATATTTTATTGAACAAATATTTGCCTTAACTTATCGTAATCTTTATTGCTTACTGTACCAAACAATGTCATGGACCCGTTGGGAAAGGAAATATTACTAAATATAAAATGTGGTGGACCCGTTTGGAATCAATGTAAAAGTACTAATTTAATAAAAAAAATCAAGATATTTATTTATAAGGACCATGAAATATTGTATTTTCTTGTAAATAAAAAAAAAATATAGAATGGGACTTCCATTCTATATTTTTTCACAAAACATTACGCCTCAAAATTTGATCTTTATTAGTGTAATTATCAAAATCTGCAATAACAGATACGTCGTGTTTTGTAAACAGGTTCGACTCCTTAATACGGATATAATTTTTGAATAAACATTTACCATTATTTTTCGCACCACAAATATTACAGGACAGTAATTTCAAAGTATAACATCCATATACAGAAAAAAAAACATTCATCACACAAATGTTTATCTTGGTTGGGAATCTTGGGGAGCTGTGAGGCTTGTTAGATAATATTGACTGAAGATTTAATTTGATAAAATATATCAATTCCAATTCCAATCTGAGACTTTTGCAACAGTGGAGAGCTAAGTAATATATGTCTGTATGTGTGTCTAGTATCGGTTTTGGCGATTTCGTCCCAGGCGAGCGTGTGTACACTCCACGCATACAGACCTCCTTCATTGTGTGCTCGCTCTATCTCATGCTGGGGATGGCTTTGGTTGCCATGTGCTTCAATCTCATGCAGGTATGTACCTTCTAATACAACGTACTTGAATGAAAGCAGGTTGAAAAGCAGGTGTACCTTAACCTTTGCAGTTACAGGATAAAGATCTTAAGCCTTGTACGGACTAGGCGTTCCAATGCACGCGTAATCTAGGTATGTTGAATACGCGTACAAGGCACCTTTTGCATTGGGTGATTATGAACGCGTGCTGACAAGTCAGCCGTATACGCGTTGCTGCAGGTATAGACTAGGCGTTCCTGTGAACGCGTAGCTAACTACGCGTACATTGGATTGGAACGCCTAGTCCGTACAAGGCTTTAGTTGATCTTTAACTTTTTATAACCTTTTGATCTGTATTGCACATATCTTGAAAAACTAATATTATCAACGATAAAATGGGCAATTGACGAAGCAGGTATTACATGGTGGATTTATAAAAGGGGCAGTATGGGCTCAACCCTTGTACCTACAGGAAAACGTTCTTATGAGACGATGCTAAGCTTTTGATAACCTTGTGATCTGCATTGCCCAAATTTATAAAAAATTGTAGAGTCCGCGAGAAAATGGGCAATTTGCAGAAAAACTTTTTTTGACCAATCGATCCTGTATCATATAAGGATTTAAACTATTTCTGTCTACAAACTTTTACGATACATTTCGTAGGAAATGTATGGAAAAACTTTTTGTCTTGGAAGTACCGACCCACTTTATACTGGCCTTATAGAAAGCCGTT
Source organism: Venusia cambrica (assembly GCA_951394065.1). Classification (NCBI taxonomy): domain Eukaryota; kingdom Metazoa; phylum Arthropoda; class Insecta; order Lepidoptera; family Geometridae; genus Venusia; species Venusia cambrica. Next base: position 7,965,846 of record OX596046.1, on the reverse strand, counting down.
TTGAGTGTGAGTTGCAAGTGACTACGTAATTAATGTACAGCGAAAATCAGCAATACTCTAAAATATATTTGTTTTTTTATAGTATGACGGGTAAACGGCGCACTTCACCCGGAATCCTCAACAAACTGAAAACTAACATACCCTTTCTATGGGGACTAATTTATGGAATAATAAGTAGCTTATGTCTCCTTTTAGGCCTAGAGCAATATAATGTGCAAAGTTTGAGCTCATTCCGTTCAGCAGTTTTGCCGTGATGTAGCAACAAACATTCAAACAATCTTTCTTTTTTATAATATTCATGTGATTGTTTTCCAGGAGCAAGTGATCCACTACTTCTCAGGTATGAAACGCGCCCTACAAAGAATCTGCCGCTGCAAGAGATGAGACAAATCGTACCATCCTTAGTTATAGTACCTAATTAGTATCAAACTTTTATACATATAGTTATAAGAATCTTAATAAAGACTTTATTTCTACACAATATATATTATTATTTGTTGAAATTAACCGCTCTGTGGTCTCATGAAAGTGTAGTAGAGTCCTTTGTGAAAGGGCTCGTCCGGGGAAGTACTACCACCATACCTATTTCAGCCGCCAAGCAGCATTGCTGTGTTCCGGTTGTTCCGTCTCCTAGTAGAAAAAAAAAATGTTTTGGCCTCCGATGTCAGATTCAAAGATCCTGGGTTCGAACGCCAGGGGAGTACAATATTGTGCTTAGTTTGGTTTGTAGTAGGACTTTGTTTAAGTCCGCCTGGCTAGCTACCACCATCTTACCTAGTCTTTCGCCTTGACACTATTACTAAGTTGTTGTGTTCTGGCATTTAGAGGTAAGATAGCCAGTACCTCAAGGATTCCGGGTGAAGTGTCCTTCCATCTTTTGCCTTATTATTACTTGGTAAGATACTATACGATAACTAGGTAAGATGAAGGCCAAGCACTTTCCCGTCATGTAATAAAAAAAACTTTTAAATACAGTGCTTCATTTTATGAGATCGCTACCCTCTATAAAAGCCTGAAAAATACACCTCAAAGCTTACAGAGCTATTAGAAAGCCTGATAAGGAACGTGTATTATTTTTATACGAAAAAACGTTTCAGCGGGGTTGCTTCGAAAAATAAGGAAACAAACCCGCCGCAGATGACTTGCTGGGAGGTTGGTCATCGTAGAAAAAAATAACAAAATTTTACGACATCTGCGGGTTGTGTTGGAATTGCGGCCCTAAAACCACAGCTTTCCAAAGCAGAGCACAGTAAAGCAAAGTGCAGTAAAACGACAAAGTCCTATTGTCGAGGAGTTTTCATTGAAATATTCATCCGCCGGTGCTCCTGCAATTTACGGAATGGCTCTAAACACTGCGATGCTGAGTAACTAACAAGGTAAGGTTAGAGGGGAAATATCTTACAACGGGCAAACCACTTGCTCCAGGGTGGACTGTTGCATAATTTCTAAGTGACATTAATAATTTTGTAGATATTGCACTGTACTAGCTCGGAAACTGCCTTATTCTTTTGAAAAAAATGAGACAGAACGTACTTCATTACTGTTGTACTAATATGCGAGCGGAAAAAGAAGCTATGGCAATTCATTGATAACGTCACAGACTACTATAATATACTGTATTATTTTTATTTTAGTTTAGATCAGTATGAACCACTATAATAATTCAAATAACAATAAATTTATATACCTAGTCTGCAAAATGATACCGGCCACCTGCTTTTTCGGAACATTAAAAAAAAACAATCAGTAAAAAGTTTGTTTAACTGACGTTTTAAATAATATTTTATTATTTTTCCTCGTAGTTATAAAAATAAAGCACAATAACATATAATTGTACCCCTCTGAAGAAAGTGCTATCTATTCCCAACTCATGATTATTACTCAAACTACACCCTCGTCGATAATCGGTCACTTTCTCCCCTTGGTTTTTTTCGTACATTTTTTTTTCATGTAACTAATATGTTATTTTTGTATTTCAAGGGGTAAAAAATTAAAAGTGGTTGATCGGTTTCAGTTTATTTTATTCCAATAAGAATAGTGAAGTTTCAAATGTTATAATGTCAAAAAATTGGTATTTATACATTTGCATTTCTAAAGTTTATTTCGCTTAGTAGTAAGGCGATATAAAAAATATTCTGTATGGAGTTTTTTCTATCATGGGTGTGCTCCTGAGGTTTGCAGAGATGAGGTCTAACGAAGATAGTAAAAATGAATAAAAATTACCTGATAAAAATGTCCATCGATAAATTATTACTTTGATCAATGGACCTACCATTGATAAAAGTAATAATTTATCGACGACACCTACGAAGTGAGCTGCATACTATTACACCTCTGATAAACAAACTATTTGGTATGGACGAATAAAATCAAGCGTCGATTATGTGATATTTCAAAAAAAAGGTGTATTATACATTGAATGAGTTCCGACCGTTTCTAGAAGCTACTGTAATTTCAATCTGACATACCTATTGCTCAAAATTATATTAATCTTATTAAATTTTGTTGACATTTAATTAATTTAAAAAGGTAAAAATTGTAATAATTGTAATGTTTGTATATATAATGTTTAGCTAGTAATGGACCAACCATTGATAAAAGTAATAATTTATCGACGACACCTACGAAGTGAGCTGCATACTATTCCACCTCTGATAAGCAAACTATTTGGTATGCTGTGGCTCACAGCCCATTCTTAGAGAACTCTACTTACAAACATTAGGTGGTTAAAAATGCACTAGAAGTGCGCTGTGAATTGCTTTTTAGCGTTCCGCTAGAATCACTACTTAAAAAGACTGCAGTAACTGCTACTGCTACTGGGTTACTGCTACTGGGTAAAAAATGTTAATTCTAGTAAATATTAAAAAAATATAATTCAGTTAAATTCAATGTTATTTATATCAGCTTTCATAGACTCTATAATAATACGTATAACAGTGATGAATATTAAACTATTTTTGAATGAGAATGGAACCGACTTCACCACTAAAAACTTAAAAATAATTCTATGGGTACGTTCATATCAATTCACAATGTCGTCGGTCCATCAAGTGGGGGGTCTTCCAACACTCCGTTTTCACTGTTTTAAATCATGTTAAAATGTCATTAAGTATTAGTAGTTTTTCTGTATTTTTAACGAAATAAATGTTTTTTTAATTATTTTAATAATAATTTTGATGTTGATGTTGGTTTCGCGTTTAATCGTGGCCTGTCCTCTGCCACTTCAGCGGGCTAATTGTGAGATCTAATTGCTAATAACATTCATCTACATAATAAAAATACTGAACCTCTAACCGCGTACGTCTCTTAACCATTCCCCACACAGAATTCATTACAGTTGCAGCAAAGGAAACTTGAAGAACGCTACGTATGAAGTTTGCACATTACTGCAATGGCCCACTTTCTCAGCGTGGCCCGTTTTTACTGCTATGGCCCGTTAGGAATGGCCCACTATTTGTTCCTGCGTTTTTTACAACCCCGGCCCCGTAAGTGGCCATTTTATTTTATTTTTAACTGTGAACTTTGAAATGGGGAAAAAACGGTACCCACTTTACACAGGTCGTAGTTTAGAAAACTAATTTTAATTATAAAAGGATGTTGGCGTACCTATCGTAACCATTAGAAAAACTTTCAAATAGATCGAGCGACTGTAAAATTAGGGGAGTCTTATCGGATCGAATTCGGAAACTTTTGACTAAGATTCCGGTGAGGCTATTCTTAATCTCCAAATTTTTTTTTTACACAAGTCAAGATGAAACGAGAAATTTGTCGTGCTGTCAAATTTGTAAATACTTACATAATTTGACAAAAATAAATATTTTCGATCCGACATACCGTGTGCTTGAGAATCGATACAAAGATCAATCTTTCTAAAGTAAGAGGAAACTCTCAGTACAATTGCTAGTGGTGTGACTTGTTTTTAATTTGTAAATATATATTTTTTATTTATTTTAATAATTATTAGTTAGATAGCCATTGATTAACAAGTATTACAGTTTTATTTATACATTGATACACCACTTGGTTCAAAAATTATGCTTTATTTATCTGGTCAAATTGAAGATGTTCTTGAGAAAGGCTAGGTCAGAATTACCCTTAACCGACGAGCATGTATGAAGAAAATGATGAGAGTGAATGAGGAAAAAGAGGTGCAAGGAGCGTAGTAAATGGAAATCCGTTGTATCTCTTTGGGAAACAGGCGTGGGTTTATGTATGTATAATTAATTATTATTACGTATACTCTATAGCTACCTACAATTTCATTTTATATTTTAAATAATTTATTTCTTAAGAGTCACACTTTCATATTGATGTTGTTGGCATCTGTGTTAAAAACGAACTTTAGTTGTATTAATATAAAAATATTGCGTATAATTATTATTTATAGGTTATACAAATTCATAATGGTTTTGTCTAACTCTAATACTTTAGCAAGTCTTTAAGTAACGGTATTTATGGAAATACAAAGCGGTAATATCTTGCTAAGTACTTAAGTTCTGAAGTCCACTTAATCACTTCAAAGTTGATAGTAATTTACATCAAATAGATTTACTAAAGAGTAAATTCTGAGTATAACTATAACGTATGTACAATCTTCGTGAAATTAAAACAACTGTGTAGCGTTTGTTATTTGAGTGTGTGTGTGTGTGTGTTTGTGTGTGTGTTTAGGGACTTGGATGTGGCTTATAGGCGGCAGTTGATGTAGAAGTTTGCTACGACCCTAATGTCTTCAAGAAGAGAGTTAATAGGCATTTTCTGGGTAGGCTCGCTCCATCGTAGATCTCATTCTTACCTGTGTAAGTTTAGTGGTCATGAGCTGACCCATCGTAAATAAAAAAAAAAGGTTTAATAAAAAAATGTTGGTTGCACAACTGAAGTCTCAAGCAAGCAGGTTGAAAATAGAAAAATGTTTATCCAACAGCAAAGTTTCAAACTTCATGGTTTTAATCACATCTTAATCTATCAGTATCGACACTATTTGATTAACACCTTTCATTTGGTATACCAAATTGTTATGTAACACTTTATTGTATCCTTTATCTCTTACATTTTTTATTCACTATACATAAAATTACAAATTTAACACAATTTCTTATTTCTTGTCTGTGCAGAGCGTTATAGACATACATACATACCCTCAAAACATTACCCTCCTTCTGAGCCAGCTGGGGTAAAAAGAAAAGAGTCTCACTTTACAAACTACCTATATACCGAAAAATGCTAACATGCAACTCCTAATTTGGATATTGAAATAATATTTTCATTAATAGAGAATAATAAAAACATTATTTTTCATTCCAATATCATCAACCCTAAATAAATACCCGTTTACCCTTGATCCGCCCTCACAAAGCAAAGAACGAACCTGCCAATAAATAACGATATCCAAACTAGCCGCAGGCGGCACATTTAATGTTAGAAAGGGGCTTTCAAAAGTAACTATGAAATCCGAGGAAAGTTGATTTCAGATAGCTTATCTTTTTAGTTGTATGACGGGTAAGCACTTGGCCTCCATTTCACCTCGTGTCATGCAGAAGGTGGAAGCGTAATTCACCAGGAATCCTCAAGAAATAGGTTTGATGAGTGATAGTTTACCGGATTTTTTTTTGTGAAGTGACAATACGCATTTGTCACTCAAAATAAGTATGTTTTGAAAAGATAATGGATTCAACTTCACCACTTAAGAATACCTTTATGTAAGGGTGAGTTCTAACTATTTGAAGGCGGTGCCATACAATTAACATGTTGTTTTGTTTGGAAATTCTTAAGTTTTTAGTGGTGAACTCGGATCCATTTTTTTTTTCATAAAAGATTACTACTTTTGCCTAATATTGTCTTTGTATTCTCGGTACGAAGGCATAAGTATAAAGTATTTTTTAAACCTAAAAACTCTTCACCTTGAAATGTGCATAGGCCAGAATTAGATCTACGATGGAGGGAGTCTATCCAGATGGATATTAACGCTCTTCTTGAAGACAAACCAGTTGAAATACAGACGCTGGAAGCTAACTCCATGTTTTTGCAGCGGTCATACATTTTTTTTATATTTGCATACAGTTCCGAAAACTTTCAAGCAAGTAGGTAGGTTAAAAACTTTTAAAACTTCTTGGTTACAAACTTCTATAAATGAAGCATAATCTGAACGGTAAGGTAGGAAAGCAATTTTCACCTTGAAGTAGTGTCTTATTCGCTTCGTCAATGCAAGTGAAAAATAATTACGTGTTGGAAAGCTATATTCTATTAGTGGTTGTAAATGAATGAAATATCATCCATGTGATTTTTGTTATTGAGTCGATGTGTAAAAACAATAAATAAAAAAAACTCTATCTACTGAATACTATCCCGACTCTTCTTGAAAGTCACGTGACCGTCGTTTGCTGTCACTTATCTGACTTTGACATATTTTCCCTGTCATATTCACAATTTCTTACCTAATCACACGGAAAATGATTTTCAGAGGGGTTGAGATGATGTGGGTAAGACGCAGTATTTTACGTGAAATGTGAGAAAATTATGCGATGGTTGGACAAAGGGTTAAGGGTTTCATTGTTTTAGGGTAACTTATCTGGTCCAAGTGTCACTTGACCAACTACGGGTAAGAAGGGCTTAACAAAAGGTACGTATTCAATGGTTCCATATCTTTCTTTTCTTTGCTTCAAAATTAATTCAGGGTTTTGCAAGAATACGAGTACCTACATAAAATACATTTCATCACATACGCCGTCTGTTGGTTGGATTTGAGACAACTTCAAGACTTGAAAGTGTTACTATGATAACCTAAGCGGATTTGTCATGTTTGCAGACTCATCACTACTGGTGTGTTTTATTAGGTAGGTATATTTATGTAGGTAGGTTGATTCTTGACCTCTAGGCTTGCCAGCGTGAGGTCTACGATGGAGCTATCTTTCCCAGACTGCACCGGCACTTCTAGCACCAACGGAGCACGTTGCAGAAAGACATTAATTTCATATTGTGAGCCGGAACCATATCAGTCAGGCTAAGTATCATTTCCGGAGAACGGAACGTCTATGATATTTGACAAAGCTTTTGAAAAGCCTTATAAATAGCTCAGTCGGTAGTAACTCTGCCTTCTGCGCTGTATATTGTGGGTTCGATTCCCACCCAGGACAAACATTTGTGTGATTATTATAGATGTTTGTTCTGTGTTTGGGTGATGTATTGTATGATAATTATAATAAAAAAATGTATTTAAGTATTATATCCGTAATCTAGTTCCCATATTACAAGCTATGCTTAGTTTGGGGCTAGATGGCGTTCTGTGACATTAATGTCCTGTGATATTTATTCATCAATAATCTGGAGGCCTATTACGAAAATGACGAATTGCACGTTTTTAAATGATAAAAATAAAAATGACGGAAGTTCTTTTAGATCTGATGACGTTCGATTATCGGAGAAGGGCCTTAGTTCGTGGGCGTAAAACATCATCATCATTTAGCTGGCATAGTGAAAACAGTGAACGAAATAAGGTCGAATTACAACGAAGTAGGTTTATATTGTATCGAGGTTGGCGACGTCTTCGATTTATGGCTTCCGACCGACTGACTCACTTGTTTGTGGGCTGCTTAGCAAGCACTCTACTTGGGAATAGGAAACGGGCCGAGGAACTTGCTGAGACTGAAATAGCGTCTTGATTTTGTTTTTCTATGCATGAGTTCCGAGCTTTATTATTAGCGAAAATAAGCAAAATACAATCATTTACTTTCGTTGACTTTAAATCGTCATGTCGTCAATCAACCAACGCACACAATTCATTTTATTTCAACCGAAGTACGTGCCTTTGTATTTTGATAGGTAGGACTTTCCGCCTGGCTAGCTACAACCATCTTACCAAAATCTGTCGCCATAATGTATTATAAATTGTCGTGTTACGACGTTTAGAGGTAAGATAGCCAATTCCTCAGTCTGTTGAGGATTCCGGGCGAAGTGCGCTTCCTTCGGCCTTATCATAACTTTAAGCTAGGTGAGATGAAGGCCAAGCGCTTCCTCGTCGTACGATAAAAAAAAATACATGTGTGGATATATTGAGACCAACAAAAATATGACTGGAAGTTTTGATTTGATATTGTGGCTGTTGAATAGGACATTTATTCATTTTTGGTGTGTGTCTTGGGTGAATGTTACTGGGTGACAGTATCTTGATGCTACTGTGAAAGCCTTCACTGTCATTGAACTGCTAATGTGTCATGATGTTTATGACCTGAGTGGACCAGCAATGTTTCGCTTTCACCTATGATATTGTGCACACAAATTATGGACCACTTCGTCTCAGTGCAGTCTCAAAGGACATGACACGTTATTGGTTGTAATATCGCCATTCAATAAGCACAGCTTTCAGGCTGACGTCCCAACTTTGTACTCGTTACGCACTGGAATATTTAATGCGACGTGATTTTATGCTAATAAAATCACGTCGCATTGAATATTCCAGTTTTAACCGTTTTGTGTATTCAATCTTATACCTACTCTGGATGTAGTTCACGTTGTTGTCCATTTTTTCTAAAAGTAAGAACACTTTTTTCAGATATTTAAATTTCATTCTTGAAGTGATAAGGCCGCCTATTGTGATACCTAATGTTTGTATAAATCGATGTAATTTTTGTGTATAGTAAAGTGTTATTGTATTTTTGTTAAGTGTTATTATATCTTTTTCTTTATTAGAAATATATTGTTGTTGTGATTCAACATTATTTTCCGTATCCGTGCTTCAAATGCCTTTAGTTTTTTTTTTCTTTTTTATTAGTGAGGGTTTAATCAAAATGATTATGACACATGATGATATGATTGTGTCAAAATTACAACTTAGAATACAAAAAAAACGATTTAAATCACTGATCGCCTACGCTTAATACCTAAGGTAACAAATTCCACCATCATTTTGGCTTCTTTCAGGGGAAAGCCAGAACATTGTTACACGTTCCTATATTAAACAAATCAACATATTTTTTTTGCATAACACTAATTCTCTCGGCTTCGTTCCGAACACACTCCACACTGTGGAAAGGGAGGAAATTCATCGTCAAACCGTCACTGACAGCATCTCCAGCAAGCCGATCGGCTTCCTTTAGCTTTAAATTACTATGTCAGAAGTATGGTGGCGGTTCGTAAAAGTCTAATACCGTCCGAGGAATATGATAAGATATCTTCTTTTTGTCATGCTTTAAAATACAAAAAGAAATAGCTATTACGTACCTAAACCCGTAATATCGTCCGATTTCAGTACTTATTTTTAATATAATTACAACACGTATATCAAAACAACAACACAAACACGTCATTATTACCTTAGTTTAAAAATCTTGTTTTTGACAGTTTTTTTTAATTACATTATAGGTACAAGCATGTTAAAAGTCATGTTTTTGCAATGCGACTAGAACTATTAACTTCTTACCACTTACGTTATATTTTTTTTAAAATATAACGGTTAAACCTAAAATACATTTTATTCGATTGACCAATAACCATACATTTAGTTACAATTTAGGGGGTGAAAGGAGATATTATAAATTCATTTCTTTCGATCAACAAGGAATCATATTTGTACACAATTAACAAAGGTAGTATTAAAATGATAAAAAAATCGCATGCACATATATATAAGTATATCCGATTCAAGCTATGCCCCGAAACGTATATTCAATCCAAAAATGTTTCACGAGCAGCAGTCTCTGTCGGACAAATAGGGCGGCTGCAGGGTACGCTGAGATACGCTTGCCTAATACTTATAACGCGAAAACAGTTGCGGTATATGATCCTCATAAACAAGCTTTTATATAGGACCTAGACAATCGAAAAGATCTGCGTGTCACCAACTCAGTGCGTGCACTAATTACTCACTTGGCAATTCAAAGTTTGGAAGTGGGCAACTATTTACTTAGCAGTTGTTGCCAATTTGGCGACGTCTGGCCTCCGCATAATTGTTATGGATTGTTGCTATTTACATTCAAGTAACTTAACTTACAACTTGCTGGCAGATAGTTTAGTTATGCAGTTCAATGTAAAATCAATAAAATCATCCCAGAGATTGCAGCAGTACTTCATACAAGATCGGACCTGAGCTTGTTTCGTTTCATGAGACACATGATAATGTAACATGATACAGCCCGCTGATAGACAGACGGACAGACAGATAGTTGAGGCTTAGAAATAGGGTCTGGTTGGCACCCTTCGAGTACGAAACTCTAATTGTTATAGCCACTACATTATGGCTATAGAAATAAACGCTGTGTCTTAATTACCATTAAGGCAAAAATAAAGTACCTGTACAGAAACTAATCTTAATTATAAATGTTACCTAAATATGACTGGACATTGTTATCCCACAGCGCCAACTAGCCCCAACCTAAGCAAAACTGGTAAGCTAGATTAAAGTTAGAATACCTTTACACTTTTTTATAAATAAATATGTACTTATAAAACAATAGAACAAACATCTATATTCATCACACAATTTTTATCTCGGATGGAATCGAACCGCCTACGGCGCTGAAATTAGTGTGACCAACTGAGCTTTATGCTTATTTTATTATAATTTAATGTTGCCAACATTAAATTGACCTATTTATCAATGTTATCGGTATTTCCATTTTCGTAAACGGGAGCAGGCCCGTTTGTTATTTCACAGAAATCACTCGAAATAGCACTCTATTTAAAAGTTTATTTCCAAAGAGTCGTCCGGCTTCGCTGGCGAAGTTGGTAACATGATCACTACAGAGACCAGGTACTGTTAAAATATTGGACCTATAGATGCGAAACTCTCATAGATCTCTGGAAGAATTACTTTGGCGATCACTTGGAATATAGACGTAGGTAGGTATTTTCATCACCACATTCATAGCTGGAGCTTAAGGCTTTGTGGACACGGTTTGTAAATGTAAATGTAAAAAAAATCCTTTTCCGCACTAGACTCCTAAGTGGTCTTACTCCGTAGTATGCCAGTCTAACTCAGTCAGGCCAGCCTGATGTGCAGAATATTCCTGGGGTCTTCGCAGGCTTTACGGAGTGTCCTCGAGTCGAGGGTTTCCTTGCGTTGTGCTGTTACTCCCACACATTCCAGGAGCAGCGGATTCCTTTTCGGTTAGACACCTGCATAGGGGGCTGTCTGTAGCTCCGATGCTGAACAGGTGTTTATATAGTGGGCAGTGGGCTGTCAGTGTCCCAACTATGATTCAAAATAAAAAAAAAAAAAAAAAAAAAAAAGACATTTATTTGCAATTCTTACACAAAAATCAACATAAAAATAATAATAAATAGAAACAAAGAATAAAAAAATGAAATTAAAATTAAATAGTTAGCACGCATAGAATTGCAAAAAGGTCTCAACTCAGCGTTAATGCAGGTTCGGGGAACCTGCGCTGATCTTCCGTTGAGACCTTTGGAAAATTCAGATTCAGAGGTCGTGTCTCGTAAGGTTGAGGAGTCGTCGTGCTAGTCTTGGTGAAGGAGTGTGTAGCGCTGCCTTGGCCTGTCGATGTCAACATTCAATAGAGCTGGTCCAGCGTTCGGTGTGCAGGTCCCGGGTGTGAACCTGTATCCAGTGAGACACGGTTTGTTTTCGTAGTGATACAGCCGCCTATCCAGTATAGAATTATAACAAAACCATCCATACTTGATGGAGATCTCATTCTTGCACGTGCTAGGTTTGAGGTCAAGACCTGACCCATGCCATATAAAAAAAACATAATTCATTCAGACTGCGAGTTTCAAATCTATTCGCGAGTTAGTTAAAATAATCTGTTATCTGTATTGATAGGGTCGTAATTCGGCTTAATTTATGTTTACTGCTAACGTAATAGATATTGCCTTTTAAATTGGATTAGTTGTGGAAATTTCTACGGCTATTAAATGTCTATAAACGTTGTCATTATGTATAAATAGTTTGATGTTTGATTGATCTTGCGTGAAGATATACTTGTTGGCTCTATCTAAGGCTGCAGGAGACGCTACATTGGGCACCTGAATTTACGACAGCTGAGGTATTCCACATACGGCAACTATAGATATTTTTCGCAGGTGCACTAGGTGGAATAATTGCTTATTTAAAATTTACCATAAATGGTAGTAATGGTAGTCCTAAGTTTTTTTATTTTTATCGATCGACGTGGAAGCGCTTGGCCTTCATCTTTTTGTTCTGTGTTTCGGTGTTGTATTGTATGATAAGTATGTATTTACAAAAAAAAAGTATGTATTATATCTGTAATCAAAATTCCATATTACAAGCTTTGTTTAGTTTCGGACTAGATGGCGCTGTGTAAAATTAATGTCCAGTAATATTTTATTATTATAATTATTTTTACATCACGTTATCTCATACAAGATTTCGGTGGTTTAATGAAGCACACGAGCTAACACGAAGTGGGCTTCATTTTCAGTGATATGGGAAGATTCATCTTGCAAAAATTTTCAGACGATACGACTAGTGTTGAGTATAGCTCTCAGCATTGTAGTGTAGATGTTAGTGGGCCTTAACGCTAAGATGAAGGGATTTCGGTATTACACCTGTGCTAGAAATAACAGGAACAATGAACACCTTATTCATTATCCAGATTTTCTAAAAATTTTTTTTTTTATTTATTTACGATGGGTCGGCTCTTGACCACGAAACTTACACAGGTAAGAATGAGATCTACGATGGAGCGAGCCTACCCAGAAAGTGCCTATTAACTCTCTTCTTGAAGACATTAGGGTCGTAGCACAGCGGAAAAACAGAAGCTGGGAGCTTATTCCAAGTTCTTGCAGTGCGCACAATAAAAGATTCTTGAAAGCGTTTAGTTCTTATGCGTGGGATATCAACCAGGTGAGGGTGATAATAGGCTGTGCGTCTGAAATTTCTGTTGAAATAATATTATTATCCCCTCATCCCATACACCATACAACTTAATATTACCAAGAAGGGTTAACGTCAGGCAGACGGCCGGTCTAAAGCCAAAACTCTACCAACATTTCTGAAGACAATGGGTGAGGTAGTAGGTACCTACAACATGTCATGTTATGCCGCACCCACCTAGAATGGTATAACGGGCAGGAAGACAGTGGAATGGCGTCTTCACGATTGCTAAATCCTCACACCAGAACTACTGAAGGGGTTGAGCTCGCTTCACTGTGATAATGGTATTGTCGTAGAATTGCTACTATAGGTGCCTATTGTGTATCCTAGTGGCCATTTTGCGACGATAACATTGTAATAATGAAGCGTTTGGTTTAGTTGAATAGGGGGTACTGATACCTTGCATACATTATGTTGCTCTTAATTGAGAAGGAGACTCCTGGAGGACTCTATCTGATTGAGCTGAAATTTTGCACATATTGTTCTGGACCAGAAAAACATTAATGCAAATTGTTATCTGTGAACCACACGGGTGAAACCGCTGGCTATGTAGATACATAAGTATGGATAATTGTTGCTTACCCAGCTTGAAATTAAATTCAGGTCAATATTCCACCAAGCAATTTCCATTACCGCACACAACTTCAAATACTTATTCATTTCAAAATGTTCCCGAGTCTCCGTAATTATGAGTTGAGATTATTAAGATTGGACGGTGGTAGTCACAACCTGCCCCTAGGGAACGAGTTAACAAGTAGACCGAGAGCTGGAGGCATTTTCATAACTTCCCTATCAGGTCACTAATAAATGCGCACAAAATGTTTCTGAAAATCAAAGTAAATGCTAAAGAATTTACATTTTTTTATTTGAAATATATGCAAGCCCTTGAATTCGTTCACCTGGTCATTACCTGGGTGAAAATGAGTACGTTGGAGCGAGCTTTCTCAGAAGCTGCCTCTTAAAGGCACTGGCACTCTAGGGTTTTGAGAAACTCGCACAGAATAGTGGAAAAAAGGTCCGAGGCGTGAAATTGTATTTATTAAATATGATCTTAAAAAATAAATCTAAATATTAAATAAATTATAGTGAATAAATACAATTCAAATTACAAATATAAAATTGTGGTTGGTGGTAGGACTTTGTTTAAGTCCGCCTGGCTAGCTATCACCATCTTACCTATGTGTGTCGCCATAACAACATTTCAAAAATTGTTGTGTTCCGACATTTAGAGGTAAGATAACCAGTTCTTCAGTTTGTTGAGGATTCCGGGTGAAGTGCGCATCCACCTTTAGCCTTATCTTTACCGTAACTTGAATATCAGGTGAGATGAAGGCCAAACACCAACCAGTCGTACATTAAAATGCCTAAAAAATACTAATGCTGATTATGATTCTGATTCTGAAAATCCAGATAGTAATTAATATTTTCCTTAAACGTCCCCAGATACTTTATTATCATAGGCGTATATTATGCCATATATGCCATTTTGATTATCTAACCCCATTTTATAATGGATTTTCAGACACTCGTTAGTTAAAAAAAAAATCAGCTTTACAAAAAAATATGGATAAAGTAATAAAGTGGGCATAAAAGTGCAAGAAGATCCTTCAATAGATCTTTACAAACCATTTTACTACACCGAGGTAGCTGCCTTTGATGACAATGATGATTAAAATCGCCAAGCTCTTGTGCCCTGACTTATCCCGTATGTTTTCCGCTATAGCTCTCGCAGTCCAAGATGAACCTGATATAATCTAACCAGTCGCAGCCGACGATGACAGATCTAGGGATCGCTGGCGGCTATTTTTCATCGCAGACTCCACTGAAATATGGTTACAGTCTACCGTTGCGAGATAAACGGGGTTTTGTGCGAGTGATCGATGGGAAACCTTTATTTCTGGCGACACATAATAGGAAGGGTTCAGTCAGGTCGTTGTCGTGTAAACGTGAAGCATATTTTTATGTCTGCTATTTTTTTATAGATATTCTTCAAATGATCACCTACAAATTTTACTTGTTATTTAACCGCCTCTGTGGTCTTGTAGTTCCACCCACCGATTTCAGATCGATTCCCAGTGGGAACAATATTGTGCTTGGTTTGGTTAGTGGTAGGATTTTGTTTAAGTCCACCTGGCTAGCTACTACCTAATTCTTTCGCCATAACAACAATTCTTAAAAAATGTTGTGTTCTAGCATTTAGAGATAAGATAGCCAGTTCCTCAATTTGTTGAGGATTCCGAGTGAAGTGCGCATCCACCCACGGCCCTATCTCAACTTGTTACTAGGTGAGATGAAGGCCAAGCGCTTCCCCGGCGTACAATAAAAAAAACATTACCTAAATTAAATTATACAAATTTATATGAAAATATGAATTAAATTAAAATTTAAATACTAGCTTATTAGGTACTAATTAATATACAAGGGACCGGTGTACTAACGGTCTATGGGTAACTCAACTGTTTCAGAACAAATAGATACCTACCTACTTATTAATCTTTCCAACAAGATTCTTGAAGATTCTTTCACAAGAATCTTTACTCTCAGCTGTTTATAGCGGAATATTTTATTAAATCTAGATTTCTACCATCTATATGCAAAGCTCACAGCAGCAAGTCAGTGAAAAGATTTCAATTCAAAAGATGGCAGAGAGGTTTATGTGCCCGTAAAGCCTTTATGCTGCTAGACCGTTTTTATGTCACTGCCAGGCGTCTAGACAAAGGCAAAGCCACAGTACACGTGTTAGTTTATCTCAGTATGTTATTTTCATGTACATAACTGGAAATGAGAAAAGCCTTCTTACATGATTATCTTGAGGAAGCTACAGAAAGTATTTTTTATTTCCAGGTTAGCTCTATTTCGAGGTTAGCTCGAGTGAACTAACCATAAGGTACCTTTTATCTCTCTCTCGTACATGTTAGGCGGACCAACTCCAAAAATATATGAACCTATAAAATTATGCTCTCTTAAAGTAGTAGAAGCCCCTAGTGAAAGGGCTCGTCCGGAGAATTACTACCACCATACTTATTTCAGCCGCCAAGCAGCATTCCTGTGTTTTGGTTGCCGGTGAAATTACGGGTACGTGAGGCTTAAAACCTTTATGCCTCAAGTTGACGGGCGCAATGCAGTGCCATGTAGGCTATGTTCTTTGTGGATGTGACCTATGCAGTAAGGCTTTGTCATAGGCAAGAGTACACTTAACACCAGGTGCGCTACTTGCTTGTCCCGTCTCCTAGTAGTATAAAAAAAATGCTCAATTTGATAGTGAAGTCGGCTCTATTTTTTTTAAGTTGGTTACGAATTTCACAAATGATTGACACGAAGGTAAAGTCTCGAGACTCGAACCCGCACCTTTTCCTTAGGTCACGTTTTGCGAACTTATATGTATATATTTAGATTTCAGCTAAACTGGATTCTAGTCCCGTGGCGGGTTGTAAATTTTCGTGTCATTATAACATTTGTAATTTACGTGTCTCATTATAGTGTTCAGTCATTCATTCATCCTTGTTTTAAATTCGAAAGTATATTTGAGACCGAACGTATATGAATGAAATTTGGCATGGATATAGTGCATCCCATAGGGACAACATAATATAGCCTTTTTTTTTGTCCGGGACCTATCAGATGTAAAGACAGTGGAAAGAAGCGGAAAGCAGCGGCTCGAAAAGCTCTTAAAATTCATCCCACGGATGTCGTAAATGGCGATTTCACCAAAATCCTTTTCCTGTGTATTATCTGTCTAGTATGTATAGTAGGTAGTTGGGCTTCTTGAGAAAGGGCTCGTTCGGGGAAGGGCATTGTACATCAGGTTTATAGGGTTGCCGGAGAAATAACGGGCTCACGAGGTTAAACATTTTTGTGCCTCAAGTTGACGGGCGCAATGCAGTGCCGCAAAGGTCATGTTCTTTGCCGATGTGACATACGCAGTAAAGCTTTGAAGGCAAAAGATGCAACTTAACATCAGTCGGGCTGCTGGCTTGTTCCATCCCCAAATTGTATAAACACCTATAAAGCGTGGTGATTATAGCTAGACCTTCCAAATGGAGGCTGTTTCCAGCTGTGGACATGAATAGGCTGTTTAGTGGCAAGTATTAGTAGGTTTTCTGTCGCCATAGTAACAATTCTTAAAAAAATGTTGTGTTCCGGCATTTAGAGGTAAGATAGCTAGTTTCTCCGTTTGTTGAGGATTCCGGGTGAATTGCGCCTCCACCTTCGGCCTTATCTCAACTTGCAACCAGGAGAGATGAAGGCCAAGCGCTTCCCCAACGTACAATAAAAAAAAGGTAAGAGGCACAGCGCCATCTAGGCTTAAGCTTAACTTAGCTTGCAAAATGAAGACTAAATATTTTGATTTGATAGTTTCAGTAGTGTGTTTCAGATTCTACTGTTTTGTAGTCTCTCTAAATTCTGTGACACTAGGCGCTATGCAAATTCACAGAATACCCAGACGGTGTTCTGAGTTTATCTCCGAATTCTCGAATTTGGTCAAAATATTGCCTCAAACGGCCTGAAAACGGGAAAACTATGCTCTCAGCGAGCCGAATAAATCCAGATTTATTTCGGCTTTCTTAAACTGCTTTCCAGTCACATTCGAAACTAAATAATGCCGTAAAATATTGTTAACTATTTGCAGCCCAAATAAAACCGAATAGCTGATGATTACCATCTTACATCATCAACAGCCCTTAAAATTAAATCTATGGATTTAATTTTAAGGGCTGTTGATCTAAAGGCTGTTGTCTGGAAGAGATCTCTCTTTAAGCGACAAGACCGCCAATTAACAAGCCTCATAGCTCAGTTGGTAGTAACTCTGCCTTCTGCGCTGTAGGCTGT
Organism: Venusia cambrica; assembly: GCA_951394065.1. NCBI lineage: Eukaryota > Metazoa > Arthropoda > Insecta > Lepidoptera > Geometridae > Venusia > Venusia cambrica. The sequence continues at coordinate 7,948,169 of OX596046.1, read as the reverse complement.
GGGTTCGATTCCCACCCAGGACAAACATTTGTGTGATGAATATAGATGTTTGTTCTGTGTTTGGGTGTTGTATCATATAGTAAGTATGTATTTAAAAAAAAAAGTATTTAAGTATTCTATCCGTAATCTAGTTCCCATATTACAAGCTATGCTTAGTTTGGGGCTAGATGGCGCTGTGTAAAAATGAATGTCCTATAATATTTATTTATTTATTTATTTAATTATTGTAATGTTAATAACAAACTATGTATTCCAGACTACAATGGCCCATAAGAAACAATTACAAAATATAACTTTATTTTTTGCTTATTACATGGCACGGGTATGCCACAGAATACAATTACAAATTGAAATGTAGAACAAAAGAAACCAAATCAATTTGTAATAAAAATAAATCCAGTATCTATACAGTATCAACCCAAGAAAGATATGAGAGTTCATGTTGATGACCCGAGTTCATGAGAACCCTAATTATTATGTACAAATTTGTTGGCCACATTTGTTTTTGCTTTACATTAGTGTACAACAATATAGGTTAATTAAGTATTTTTTCTATCCATCTATCCGCCATCTTGCCTTTCTCCTTGTGTGCTGGTCGCGATTCAGAACAGGCGGTAGATTTGACGTTTCAAAATGATCCTAAAAAATCTTAATGAATAAGAAATTTTGACTTTGACTCCGTGATCGGACTACGTTGGCTGGTGACTCTCTACTGTGGTTTATTAAAATAACCTTGTGAGAAATAGTACGTTTATGTTGAAACTTGTAGTTTTATGAGAACCTTTGACCACCTCTGTAGTCTAGTCTCTGTGGTCACCGGTATCAGACCCAGATATCCCGGGTTGGATCCCTAAGGAATACAAATTTGTGCTTGGTTCGGTTAGCTACCACCATCTTACTTACTTACTTAAGTATGTCGCCATACCCTATAAATATTTGTATATAATAGATGAGCCAACATTTTAGTGTAAGAACAACATATTATTTTATTGTAATTGCAGTCGGTTGCTAGAGGCGGCCCAAGATAGCTCCTTGTGGCATCGTTAAGGGCCTATGAAATAATAAGCTACCATAACGGGAAAATAAAACGCGTACTTACTAAATAAACTCATCCGTACAGACACTACTTTCTCTTACTTTTTTTTTGTAGCTGTTTGCATTGTCATACAGAAGTTTTTGTTGTTGTTCAAATGTATACAGCTCATATTATGTACTTTTATCATAAGTTTCTTACCTATATAATGAACAAATATTTAGAGCCGGATGTTGTTTCAAATCCTGTCTTGCACATGTCACATGATCTGACGCTGCAGGTCACATCGTGAGGAAACCAGCATGTCCTTAAGAGTTTATGATATGTGAAATGGCTTAGCTTCAGCGATCATATCTTCCAAAATACTGTAGTATTTACTTTGAAAGAAAAAAAAAAAAAAGTTGACTCTAATTTGTACCAAAAATGTTCGCCATTCAATAAATACGCCCAATTAGGGCTTGAAACTTAGTACAGTAAATAAACACAGTAAACAGCAGACAGTCTATGTTCTAGATTTTGAAAATGCATATTTGTTTTACCGGAAAAAAACAAAACGAAGAAATACGCGCATATTACTGGTGGTCATAAGCGCCGTGGTTGAGCGCACTGCAATGTCACCTTTATTATTACCATATCTTAGTTCGAAACTAGAATAAAGACGCGTTGAGTTGCTAATCTGAGGTACTATTGCCCGTTAAGAACCAAAAATCCGCATGGCATGTGTGGGACTGGCTAGTATTCCGCTAAACGGCGATGGCCATGCTACCTGTTACTTATTGAAAACAAGCCGTGGGCATGTGCCGAATGAAAGTTTGGACGTGCTTCTGATCACCACTTGTAGATGATTCTCATAAGATTCACGCTCTGCTGTAGCAATCAAGTGAAATGTCGAAAGGGAAAAAGTCGTGTCTGTTACTTTTCACAAAGATCAAAATAAAACTTTCCAAAGATGTTGTCTACTCCAGGATACTCTTAATCGTTCGTTTGAAGATTTTACTAAGAAAAATTACCGCATAAAGCTGTAGATATCGGGCATAAATATTTCGTTGATAAATGAGTCCCAAAAATCGAATCCAAACTAAAAAAATATTTCGTATGTTTTAGGATCATTTTGAATCGTCAACTCGCCCATACTAGGCATGTTACCCAGGGCCCATAATCACTATGACCAATCGTGTATTAAGGCGCCCGCGTTACGATATCTGCGTGGAATCATCGTAACGCGGATGCGTAAGATATGATTGGTCATAGTGAATAAGGGCCCAGCACTCAATGAGTTAATAATAATGAACGCTGTCCATTGTTCATCACATGGATTGATGCGTCGCTTACTGCTCGCTCGATTGGCTATCAGCAGCCCGACATATTGATTGACTGACTAAACATTCCCGTTAATTGAGATTAATTGTAATTGCTCATCATTTATCAGATGTTATGCTCTTGCTTATTTTAATCGAAAGCCAAGTTACATCCATGACCAACAGGTATTTGGAATTATATCGTTATTTTCCTTTGACCAGTTGAGATGTTTTGTGAATCATCTTCAAATTTACAATTATTCCATAGCTGAGTATACTACAACAAGCCTCACAGCTCAGTTGGTAGTAGCTCTGCCTGCTGCGCTGTAGGTTGTGGGTTCGATTCCCACGCAGGACAAGCATTTGTGTGGTGAACATTGATGTTTATTCTGTGTTTGGGTGTGTATTGTAAGATAAGTATGTATTTACAAAAAAAAAAAAGAATATATATATTATATCCGTAATCTAGTTCCCATATTACAAGCTTAGTTTAGTTTGGGACTAGATGGCGCTGTGTAAATTTAATGTTCTGTTATATTTATTTATTTTTACAGCCTTTTTTTCATTTATGTTTTCTTGATTTGTATTAGAAATATTATTTAAAGGGAACTAATTTTTTTTTTATTTACAAAAAACCTTTTAATAAACATGTTAATATATTTATTTGAGCTTTAAGCATTGGCCTGAATCCAATTAGTGAATTCGGATATACGAGTGAAGACGGCAGGGTACATGCTGTGAGCACATTCATGGCTGAAGATGTAAAGACCGATGATGACGCCGTCGTGGAGGAGAGGGCCACCCTCGTCTCCGATACAGGGGCCGCGCCCACCAACGTTGGACACGCTGGCGCAGATCTGGTTGGCGTGGACCTGTTGCCCGAGTTGCATATAGCTGTTGACGCAGCTGGCCTGGGATTGCGTGTTGATCGGGGCTTGCAGCATCTGTTCTGAAGGCGGGCTTGCAGTCTGGGAACACCACATCAGTTACGAAATAGTAGGGTATAAGACTGAATGTTTCGGCTCTTAGAATGCACAAATAGCTTCACAATTTGAAAGTAGTACTGAACAAGGGCTTCCTCCTTGTCTACTTGACAGGTACACAAGTAGAAGTGTGTTTCGAATATCAAAGGCTAATAAAACGCTCGGGATTACATACGCCGTGGGAATTTCATTAAACACTTTTAGTGAACTCATAAACCAAAAGGTATGAATGAATATTTCAAATATTTGTATGCAGAAGGTCAATACGTCAGTCACGACGTTTTATATATCAAAGAAAACTTACACCAGTGCGCCCCCAGCCCACAGTCCACACTTGTGTAAGGTCTGGCACGTTGTAGTTGGACCCGGCGATGAAAGCAGCCTGCGTGGTGTCACTGTACGTGATCTCGGAGTCGGTGAAGATGATGGAGATGTCAAAGAAGCCGCGCAGCAGGGGGCTGTAGAGCTGGTGGTTGAAGATACGGACTACGCCGTGGACGGTGCCACCACTGTGCGCGTAGGAGGAACCAACGCGGATGCGCCACCGGTCAGCCAGCGGTGCTCGGCTGAATACAAGACAAAAGTTAGCTTGGTAAATATCTGAAGGCTGGTCGAACATCACGTGGCAAATGTTAGCGCGTTAGATATCTAGGACACATTTGTAGGCTGGCTGGGCATCACTTGACAAATGATAGTGCAGTAGATATCTAGGATACATCTGTTGGCTAGCTGAATATCAAGTGACAAATGTTAGCGCGTTAGATATCTATGATACATCTGTAGGCTGGCTGGACATTGCGACAAATGTTATCGCGGTAGACATATAGGATACATCTGTTGGCTAGCTGAATATCAAGTGACAAATGTTAGCGCGTTAGATATCTATGATACATCTGTAGGCTGGCTGGACATTGCGACAAATGTTATCGCGGTAGACATATAGGATACATCTGTTGGCTAGCTGAATATCAAGTGACAAATGTTAGCGCGTTAGATATCTATGATACATCTGTAGGCTGGCTGGACATTGCGACAAATGTTATCGCGGTAGACATATAGGATACATCTGTTGGCTAGCTGAATATCAAGTGACAAATGTTAGCGCGTTAGATATCTATGATACATCTGTAGGCTGGCTGGACATTGCGACAAATGTTATCGCGGTAGACATATAGGATACATCTGTTGGCTAGCTGAATATCAAGTGACAAATGTTAGCGCGTTAGATATCTATGATACATCTGTAGGCTGGCTGGACATTGCGACAAATGTTATCGCGGTAGACATATAGGATACATCTGTTGGCTAGCTGAATATCAAGTGACAAATGTTAGCGCGTTAGATATCTATGATACATCTGTAGGCTGGCTGGACATTGCGACATATGTTATCGCGGTAGACATATAGGATACATCTGTTGGCTAGCTGAATATCAAGTGACAAATGTTAGCGCGTTAGATATCTATGATACATCTGTAGGCTGGCTGGACATTGCGACAAATGTTATCGCGGTAGACATATAGGATACATCTGTTGGCTAGCTGAATATCAAGTGACAAATGTTAGCGCGTTAGATATCTATGATACATCTGTAGGATGGCTGGACATTGCGACAAATGTTATCGCGGTAGACATATAGGATACATCTGTTGGCTAGCTGAATATCAAGTGACAAATGTTAGCGCGTTAGATATCTATGATACATCTGTAGGCTGGCTGGACATTGCGACAAATGTTATCGCGGTAGACATATAGGATACATCTGTTGGCTAGCTGAATATCAAGTGACAAATGTTAGCGCGTTAGATATCTATGATACATCTGTAGGATGGCTGGACATTGCGACAAATGTTATCGCGGTAGACATATAGGATACATCTGTTGGCTAGCTGAATATCAAGTGACAAATGTTAGCGCGTTAGATATCTATGATACATCTGTAGGCTGGCTGGACATTGCGACAAATGTTATCGCGGTAGACATATAGGATACATCTGTTGGCTAGCTGAATATCAAGTGACAAATGTTAGCGCGTTAGATATCTATGATACATCTGTAGGCTGGCTGGACATTGCGACAAATGTTATCGCGGTAGACATATAGGATACATCTGTTGGCTAGCTGAATATCAAGTGACAAATGTTAGCGCGTTAGATATCTATGATACATCTGTAGGCTGGCTGGACATTGCGACAAATGTTATCGCGGTAGACATATAGGATACATCTGTTGGCTAGCTGAATATCAAGTGACAAATGTTAGCGCGTTAGATATCTATGATACATCTGTAGGCTGGCTGGACATTGCGACAAATGTTATCGCGGTAGACATATAGGATACATCTGTTGGCTAGCTGAATATCAAGTGACAAATGTTAGCGCGTTAGATATCTATGATACATCTGTAGGCTGGCTGGACATTGCGACAAATGTTATCGCGGTAGACATATAGGATACATCTGTTGGCTAGCTGAATATCAAGTGACAAATGTTAGCGCGTTAGATATCTATGATACATCTGTAGGCTGGCTGGACATTGCGACAAATGTTATCGCGGTAGACATATAGGATACATCTGTTGGCTAGCTGAATATCAAGTGACAAATGTTAGCGCGTTAGATATCTATGATACATCTGTAGGATGGCTGGACATTGCGACAAATGTTATCGCGGTAGACATATAGGATACATCTGTTGGCTAGCTGAATATCAAGTGACAAATGTTAGCGCGTTAGATATCTATGATACATCTGTAGGCTGGCTGGACATTGCGACAAATGTTATCGCGGTAGACATATAGGATACATCTGTTGGCTAGCTGAATATCAAGTGACAAATGTTAGCGCGTTAGATATCTATGATACATCTGTAGGCTGGCTGGACATTGCGACAAATGTTATCGCGGTAGACATATAGGATACATCTGTTGGCTAGCTGAATATCAAGTGACAAATGTTAGCGCGTTAGATATCTATGATACATCTGTAGGCTGGCTGGACATTGCGACAAATGTTATCGCGGTAGACATATAGGATACATCTGTTGGCTAGCTGAATATCAAGTGACAAATGTTAGCGCGTTAGATATCTATGATACATCTGTAGGCTGGCTGGACATTGCGACAAATGTTATCGCGGTAGACATATAGGATACATCTGTTGGCTAGCTGAATATCAAGTGACAAATGTTAGCGCGTTAGATATCTATGATACATCTGTAGGCTGGCTGGACATTGCGACAAATGTTATCGCGGTAGACATATAGGATACATCTGTTGGCTAGCTGAATATCAAGTGACAAATGTTAGCGCGTTAGATATCTATGATACATCTGTAGGATGGCTGGACATTGCGACAAATGTTATCGCGGTAGACATATAGGATACATCTGTTGGCTAGCTGAATATCAAGTGACAAATGTTAGCGCGTTAGATATCTATGATACATCTGTAGGCTGGCTGGACATTGCGACAAATGTTATCGCGGTAGACATATAGGATACATCTGTTGGCTAGCTGAATATCAAGTGACAAATGTTAGCGCGTTAGATATCTATGATACATCTGTAGGCTGGCTGGACATTGCGACAAATGTTATCGCGGTAGACATATAGGATACATCTGTTGGCTAGCTGAATATCAAGTGACAAATGTTAGCGCGTTAGATATCTATGATACATCTGTAGGCTGGCTGGACATTGCGACAAATGTTATCGCGGTAGACATATAGGATACATCTGTTGGCTAGCTGAATATCAAGTGACAAATGTTAGCGCGTTAGATATCTATGATACATCTGTAGGCTGGCTGGACATTGCGACAAATGTTATCGCGGTAGACATATAGGATACATCTGTTGGCTAGCTGAATATCAAGTGACAAATGTTAGCGCGTTAGATATCTATGATACATCTGTAGGCTGGCTGGACATTGCGACAAATGTTATCACAGTAGACATATAGGATACTTCTGTAGGATGGCTGGAGGCTTTACATTCATCGTAAAAAAAATGTGAATAAAAATTGGTTATGATAAGTAATACTTAGTAAGTCAGCATGATTATTGGATCAGCACCTGCTACAGACGGAATTTGAATCCTCTTTGAGCCTCTACACCAGTAATGTGAAAGCTCAGGGAAACTTATTAGTTTGTGACATCTGAGAATAGTTTTGTGGGAAATTTAAATCTGAATTTTGGTTTCGACATTGTGATAAGCAACCCTATACCCCTTTACATTCCATAGCTTTGAAAAAGGTTCTCAAATTACGAATTCTACACTACACTTACTTAAGACTCGAGATTTTACCTGAAGTACAAGCAGGTAAGTAGGTATTTTCTTAATAAAATTCTTTGGGATTGCGGCTACAGACACGGGCATTCATTCGCTTTCAATAAAAATGGATAAGCTCACTCGAAACAACTAGCAGCCGTCAAGAAGGCTCGCCTGTTGAGGATGCTGCCACCACATGCCTGGAAGAAATTGGTGAGATCCCAGGAGCTCAGCAGACTACCAACGAACGGGTACTGGTTCACGGTGGCGAGGGAACCACCAACCACTTTCTGTGGGGTCGCTGGAATTACACACTCAATTATAACGGCTTAATAGAATTCAATTATCATAAGAATTTCTAAAAAACGAAGCATCATCAACCTATCGCAGTCCACTGCTAGACGTAGGTCTCCCCCCAAGGTGCGCCACTGAGCCCGATATTTAGCCTTTCTCATCCACTCTGCCCACCACTGTACGGAGGTCATCGCTCCATCTAGTCGGAGGACGTCCTACACTACGCTTCCCTAGACGTTGTCTCCACTGAAGGACTCGTTGACCCCACCGGTTATCGGTCCTTCGACAAATATAGCCAGCCCACTGCCACTTTAGCCTGCTAACTCTTTGAGCTATGTCGACCACCTAGGTTCTCTGTCGGATAACCTCATTCCTGATTTTATTTTATCCTTCAGAGAAACGTCAAGCTGATTTTCAATTTGTGGACTAGCCCTATTGTCAGTGTCCACGGTTCGGCAGCGTAGGTCATCACAGGTAGGATGCACTGGTTGAAGACTTTAGTTTTCAGGCACTGCGGGATGATCGAAGACCTGACGAAGCTTCCCGAAACCCACAAAAATCGAATCACTGATTAACTATTTAATTTTCTCAAAGTGTCCGCTGGACTATATAGGAATGTCGACCACGTACACAAAGTATTAAAAATAACAATGACCTACCGTAAGCCGCGGCACAACACAAAGCGAGGAGTAATAAGGTACGCATTTTGAACTGAAACTGGCTATTATTCGGAGTGATATGAATTTTATACGATAATTTTACATTGATAAGGACAGGATTAAGTAGATTCAAGTATATTACAAAAACGGTTGGTTCACTAATTGCTAGTGTGTAGTGTAGTGTAATGAACTTCTGCAAACCGCTTTTGGGTGACTACTGTAATGTTAGTGACGGTACCCAGGGGCAGACTGCGTGGTGAACTCTCCACATGGAATCATATTACCAAGTGATATAAGCCTGCGTTGTCTGAAATCCACTTCTTCAACAGCCTATAATTCAACTCTGGATTTTGCTATATTTATCTCGATTGGATCCCATACTGCCTAGGATGGGATTACAGTAAATACGATATTATAGTTTTTTTTTGAACGAGTCCTTGTCCTTCATCGCATCTGGTTTCAATTTATGATAAAGCCGCAGGTGGTAGTGCACTTCACCCGGAGTCCTCAACAGTCTGAGGAACTGGCTATCTTATCACTATATGCCAGAACACAACAATTAAGAATATATATATGCGATAGACTAGAAGATGGTGGTAGCAGTACAGTAAGTAAATGCTGTTCAGTTTAGATCTCTTAGTCGTATTTTATGTCATCCACGGCTATGTTGGAGGGGTTGATTCTGTAGCAGCAACCGCCACGGCATACTTTATGGCTACACTAGAAATAGCTCCTTTCGGATGAAGAGACTGTTTCTTACCACAAAAGTTTTGTTAGTATTGAATAAGCTAGACCATTAGCCCCTTTATAAACTTCAAAGATAAGCGTGAACAGAGTAACAGATAAGGCAGAATTCTGTGCATTATCATGCTGTATTGATAATAATGATAATCCATAGCCCCTTCTAATCACATAAATCCTACTAATACATGGATGAATTGAGATAGCTACTATCGTCTTGACGTAATCAGAATTTTGGAAGATTGCCAGAACAGAAGTCATGTGGAGTTTTAACAAACTTCTATTTTATCACAAAATCTTTTAAAAGTCATTGGCTATGATTAGGTACTATAATTGCTAGCCTAATTAATATCCCTCATTCCATATTTGCTAGGTATCTATCGCGAGTATATTTTAGAACGTTGCATTTACAGATACTTTGAGTGATGAATGTTGATTATGGCTGCCAATATATTTATTTAGATATTACGGATATATGATTCTAATTGCGAATGTAAAATAAATTATTCAATTTATATTATGTACTTTTTATCAGTTTTGTTTTAACTTGTTTTGCATGAGGGGTGTTAAGTGAGAGAATAAGATTTTTGGCTTGTGGGGTGTCATTTGAAAGAGTATCGGCTGCATATTCATAAAACATTTATTTTACTATAAAAGAGGGGTGGTTTTCGTCACAAAGCGGTGTATTAAGGAGTTAAAACGCTTTGTCTTGTAGGATAGACTATTAAGGGGGGTTGACTTCACAATTAACTTAATTTTGATTTGCTGAAACCACCCCTGTATTTAAATTAAGGGTTGCAAAAGGGGTAAATAAGATTGAAGTCTTGAAAATGTGTGAAAATATCATATGTCATAGCGGTTGAGACTGCAGATTTCAAAATAAGATTATAATTGCCCATATTTGGGGTGGTATTTAAGATGAAATGGGCAATGGATAATCATCAGAACTTCTTATATAAGAAAGGGTATTTGGAATCTCATTAAAACTGGTCAATTTTTTTTTTTCACTCAATAGGGAAAGGTGTCGATAAAATCCAAAAATTACTTTTGGGGTGTCATGCAAGTGTTTTGACTGCGCATATTCCATATCAACAGTAAATTATTGTCCACCACAATGTGAAAAGAAATTCCTCTATAACTGTTAGGTTTCGACATAGTCATTACGCTCGGCAGACAGAATGGTGCTCACAGTTAAAGTTTTGTTAACACACAGAAAGAAGCTGCGGCCTTTTTGGTTGACTTTACGACATCCGTAGGCTGGAACCACGACTACTAAGGCAACGGTTTTGAGAGCACTTTTCAAAACGTCATCAACCTTTGTTTCATGTTATTATAGGTTATTTATAGGTTAAGATATTATAGGTTAGCAACAACAACAGCTACAATATGATAAGTAGTAGCCTCGAACACTTAGGGTAAGTAAGGTGCATTGAAAACATACCTACTTTTATCGTTTGTTGATTACGCTCTATTTTAGAAATAATCTCCGTCACAAACCAGATATCAAAGGATCTCAGTTCGGGGCGAACAACTAGTTATTTACAATCATTAATAACCGTCAAAATCATAGCCCAACCCTAAATGAACATGTTTTTGCTTTGTCAAAAAAAAATAACTTCATATTCTTTTTCAGTCATTAACTTTTTACTAGATTTAATTTTTGCTACATGTTATTGAAGCGGCCATTGCGGTAACACACTGAAAATTTTAGTTTTTACCTATTATGGTTCATGAGACATCCTGCTGACAGACGACTGACGGATGGATGGACCACAGAGGCTTAATAATAGGGTCCCGTTGGCACCTTTTGGAAACGGAACCCTATACTAGTGGTTTTGTAAGAACAGTAGACCTCGCGAACCTTTATAGCCATGCAATAACCGATGCTTTTCTCTTTCACTTTTCCTTTTAGACTTTTGAGCAAATACGGGTATACGTTTTAGCGATTACTCGCGTTCCCTTGGTCTGAGGAGATCGAACCTGGTGCCTACGGATTTGTCTTGCAGTCTTGGGCGGAGAGAACTGCGTAGTCTGATAAGTAAAGTTTTTATTTCTAGAGCACCTTTTCTTAATCTCGAGATGGGTGAAAGGTAGGTTTACACTTTTGTATTTGGAATGTGTCGGCTTATGACCCCGAAACATGCACAGACAAGGCAAAAAAAACCACAGCAGCCTTCATATCTTTAAAATATAAAACCTATAGAAAAAAATAACTGTGGCACGAAGTAAGTAAGTAATAAGTGCCGATAATAGTGAAAACTTGAATTTTGACAATCTTGAGAGATGAGAGATGGCGTTGCTGTCATCGTAAACATAATTTCTGCGTAATTCATAAATTAAAATTATCTAAAGCGCGATTCTATCATCAAAAACTTGCATATAATGTGTATTACTTAATAACTGTATGGTACAAGTGTTTGTGAGGCGATTCTAGAGTGTCACGATTTTTCCCACATCAATAAAGTCCAACGCGCTTAAAGAAGTTAATTTTGTGGCAGTTCCAAGTGGCTGGAAGGCTTTATTCTAGTTATAACTTTTTTGTACTTGTTTTAATCTAAGCCTTACCCTAAAACAAAATTCCGTCGTCATTATTTATTATAATGACGTTATAAAAACTAAAAAAGAAAACCGACCTTAATGAAGAATACGATACAATCTCGTTTACCTGGGTGACGTATTTTTTTCAATTATTTTGATGACAGATGGACGAACCGACAGACAGACGACAGACGCGTGATCCTATAAGGTGTCGATTTCTCCAGGATCCCATCACGCAGATCCTGACCTGATGACAGGGGTCCTTCTTTCCTTACTTTTGAAAATAGAATAGTCTTAAAATACCCAAATCGCTTTAAGTGTGCCAATAGTATTTGAAGAGTTCCCTCGATTTTTCCTGGATTTCATCATCAGACCCTGACCTGACTGACAGGGGCTCGTTTTTTCTTTACTTTAGGAAAAAAAAAGATTCCGTCGAATTGAGAACCTCTTCCTTTTTTGAAAGTCGGTTAAAAAGAGCTGTGGTGCCAAGTGGGTATGGGCCCGGATCCGGAGGTTGTGGGTTCAAATACAGTCGTGCAAGTGGACTTTTCGAATTTTCAAAAGTTTATGAGCGCATTTTACACATGCATATGCTCTGACGGTGAAGGTCACATCGCGAGGATGCCGGCATGTGGCATGTCCTAGGACCAAAAGTCCAAATGACATGTGTCACTGGCTTGTATTCCACTAAATGGCGATGGGCTTTCAACCTGTCACTTATTGAATGATCAAGCAAAATGCGAACTGTGGGCATATGCGGAACGAAATTTTGGACGTGCTTCTGATTATCCCTAGTAGGTGATCCTCATAAGATCCACGCTCTGAGTAGTGATGACGTGATCCTCGAAGGGGACAAGTCGTGTCTCTTTTTTATTGGTTATAAAAAAGCCGTATGAAGAACAACATCGCAAAACATAAATTATGTCTAGCATGTTCTAATGGAATCGTAGACTGGGGGAAACACGTCTCACACAATGAATCCTAAATTCTCCATCTTACCTATCCTTATACCGAAGCACAATATCGGAAAACATACATTTTGTTTAGCATGTTCTAAAGGTACCATCGAATGGGGAAACACGTCTCACGCAATATATCCTAAATTCTCCATCTTACCTATCCTCATTACCACCCCAAACATCACCAATGTTCCGGCGCAATGACCAGAACAGATGATCGACACCCACGTCCTGATTGATCACCCAGAAGTTTCAAATACCTATTGTGCTCCATTTCTTAACATTTAGGCTTTTTTTGTCACAGCATTTCTTAAGACTGTGGACGTGACAGATGGGCGTAACTTCCACACTTAGGGCTCAATGTAGCGCTTGAGACTGAGGACACACTTAAGTACAATAGGCGAAGGACTTGATAGATTGCAATGTCAATCACACACAATACAAGCTTTTATAGGCTTTTTATAGTCTATGACAGAGAATAAACACCTTTTTTTGCAAAAATTTAAACAAACCTTTATAGGATTCCGTATTACATTTGGGGCTAGATGGCGCTGTGTGAAATTAATGTCCTGTTTGAAAATACCAGTAGAAATTGTGTTGGTACTGGAACCAACACCATTTGATATTTTTATAACAGTGGTCCGATTGATAGAACCACAGGTAAAAAATATTGCCCATGGATTGACCAGTAGAACTCCGCGATCAGACCAAGGGCAATAATCGAAAAATTTAACGTATTGTTTTGAATGGTGAAAATAAATCCCGATTCTGTCAACTATTTCTATCTTCTTCTAAGGTGCTTGGAATAAAGCTAAAATAGAGAGAAAAACTAAACCTTTATTTGGATAGTAAGATTTTTCTTCACTTGGTCTATTTTCGTGCAATTTATGATTTTCACGAACTTATGCGCATCCCTTTCATTCTCGCAAGTACGGATTCAAATCGCGCTGACGCACGTTTGGCCAGTATGAGCGCCTTCTATCTTTCGAATTGTGAATGCACCGTGGTACATAAGGAATGACGACCTCCACCGGGACTTTCGTATCGAGTTCGTCAATAAAGTTATTAAAAAAACATGCAGAAGCTCACGAAAAAAGACTTCATAAACATGAACGTTGAGGCAATCCAGCTCCTTGACAACAAAAACACAGTGAGAAAACTGAAAAGAACTAAACCTTTTGAGTTAATATAGTGTAAAATAGTGATAGTGCTACTTCGAGGAACACATCAACAAAGTGTCTCCCCTTAAATAGAACCTGTAAGAAACGTGACATTGGACACATTCTTAAAATAATTTCTCTATTGTAATACTAAGTTAGCATAAAGTTACTCATTGGCCTACGCAGGCTAGATTGTAATTATAGTTTAGGCCTTCATTCTAAATGTCTTAAAGATTATAAAAAAAAAACTTTAGAATCTTAATAAGTAACTGTAACTGGTTGAAATTTTCAGAGAATATGTGTTATTATTTCCATAATTCATTATATAATCCATAATTCAGTACTGCATATCAGTCTGGGGGAGTGCGGGAAAGACACACTTCATGAAGTTGGAGAGAGCGCAACGGTCTCTTATCAAGGTTACTCTGAACAAGCCCTATCGGTTTCCTACTGATGCGCTGTATCAAGAATTTAAGGTTCTTCGCGTACGACAACTCTTTGTCCACACCGCTGGAATTAAGACCCATCGAAGCGTCAAATCGCGACCTGACTACGACATGATAGTAAATCGGCGGGTATATAGACTTCCTATACCCCTTACAAAATCACTGTTAGCAAAACGTAGCCCGGCCTTTTCCCTGCCACATACTTACAACATCCTTTGTAGTAAGATGAATCACTTAAAAGGCACAGACCTATTCTCTTTCAAAAGGATCACCAAAAACTGGCTGTTGACCCTGTCATACGATGACACTGAACACCTTATATAAATCTCCCACATAAAAACACACAATCTCGCACACTCACGGCTCACGCGCTCCCACACACACGCACACCTGCACACACACATACCAACACACACACACCAACACACACACACCAACACACCTACACACAGACTTTCCCTGCCACAAACCTTTACCACACCCAACAATCCCACTCCCTTACATAAAGAATTCCATATTTCTACCTCACTCGATATTCACACCTAATACTTTTTATCTAAGTTTTAAAGTATTATACCTACATAAGTTTAAGTTAAAGATCACAAGCAACACATCCCTGTATAGGTACTACAACTCAACCCTCTTTGTTAAGTGCTCTCATGACACCCAAGATACAAGCTTTTCGCTTAGTTTGGGTCTCATTGGTAATCCTCTAGTATTTGGTATCTCTTTTCTATTTGACTTGTGTTATATTTTCACCTAAATATTCCACTGGTAATAAATA
Organism: Venusia cambrica; assembly: GCA_951394065.1. Lineage (NCBI taxonomy): Eukaryota > Metazoa > Arthropoda > Insecta > Lepidoptera > Geometridae > Venusia > Venusia cambrica. Next base: position 7,933,007 of record OX596046.1, on the reverse strand, counting down.
TTTTTTCATTTTTTTCATTTTTTCATTTTATTTCAGATTACCTGACAAACGATAATAAAATAGGTATTAAAAAAATAACACTATGTGAAATGTGTTTACATACAAGAAGATGAAATATTGTACTTATTTATTTTTAGTTTTCTTATTTAAGCTCTATAGTAAAATTGTAGGTATTACCAGTTTTACTATATGAGCGTTAAACGAAAAATGATTATTGTCCTTGTTTTGATGTTAAATAGATAATACTAAAAAACGACTAGACCGAGTTAGACAAACACAAATGCTTCAGAACAAATAGGAATAAAAGCATTTATGACTTGAAATTGTTGATCGGAACCCTCGGTGTGCGTGTCTCACTCACACTTGCCATATTAATGCAACTTCTTTGCATACACAAGATCTCACTATAGTAACATTGTATTGCAAGGCTTTAAAATGGTAACTAAAACACTGCATTTATCATAACATTTTATCACTGAGGTTTTTAAACTTGGCACTTATTTTCGTTCACATTATTAATAAAAAAGCTTTAACATTTAATGTTTAAACAATTATAGTTTTTTTAAATCACCAAACTAATAGCGTTTTTTTTTTCTTTTCGTAAATGGCATGACTACCGCGTGCCACTGTTTTTGAGGTTCTTTTGTTATCACTAGGCAATCCGTGAAGTCCACAGCTAGATCTGATACTCCGTGTAGTTCCAGTTCCATGTCTTCGTGAGGCTGTTGTCGTCGTTCCTCCTAGGCAGCGGCGGCTCAGGGACTTGGTGCTTCTGAAAACAGCGGACTTTCATTGGACTTTACTATTTCAACATTTCTTATATTGTTGTGTTCCGGCATTCAGAGGTAAGATAGCCAGTTCCTCAGTTTGTTGAGGATTGAAGGTGAAGTGCGCTTCCACCTTTGACCTTATCATATCTAGAAAACAAATCAGGGGAGATGAAGGCCAAGTACCTTCCCGTAATACAATAAAAAAAAACTTAGTTTCATTACAAAATGTAGCTTAAATTAGACACCGTTATGTAATAGAAATTACAGACGTACAGACTTGTCATTCCCATCTGGTTGATGTTCCATTTATAGACTAAGCGATTTCAACTATATTTTAAGAAAAGACCTTGATATTACAGGACATTCATTTTACACAGCGCCATCTAGCCCCAAACTAAGCATAGCTTGTAATATGGGAACTAGATTACGGATAAAATACTTAAATACTTTTTGTAAATACATACGTACTATATGATACAACACCCAAACACAGAACAAACATCTATATTCATCACACAAATGTTTGTCCTGGGTGGGAATCGAACCCACAGCCTACAGCGCCGAAGGCAGAGTTACTACCAACTGAGCTATGAGGCTTGATATCAGCTTCCAGCTTAAGTGTTTCCGCTGTGTGACCTAATGTCTCCAAGAAGAGAGTTAATGGGTTCTTTCTAGGTAGGCTTACTCTATCATAAGCAACCTTGCATGAGCATGTTTCAAGATCAAGAGCTAGTCCATATTATGTAATCTATATACATAATATGGGCAAAAAATGGTAAACTACGTTGATTTAAAGTTGTTATCATTGTCAATGTTTGCGTTGTGCTTCAGGTTTAATTGTGTTGTACTCACAAACACAATACAATTAAACCGCTAGTACTGGTCTAGTGGTATCAAATCCAGAGGTTCCGGGTTCGATTCCCAGGGTGATACAATATTGTGCTTGGTTTGGTTATTGATAGGACTTTGTTCGAGTCTGCCTGCTACCACCATCTTACCTCTGTCACCATAGCATCAATTCTGAATTGTTGTGCTCCGGCATTTAGAAGTAAGATAGCCAGTTCCTCAGTCTGTTGAGGATTCCGGGAGAAGTGCGCTTCCACTTTCGGGCTTATCATAACTTGAAAATCAGGTGAGATGTAGCAGCTCCCCGTGACGTCAATGCCGGAGCACAACAACTTATAATTGTTCTTATGGCGACAGAATTAGGTAAGATGGTGGTAGCTAGCCGGGCGGACATAAAATAGTCCAATATTGTACTCTCCCTGGGGATCGAAACCAGGACCTGTGGATCTGACTCCGGTAGTCGAACCTCTAGACCACAGAGGCTGTTAAAAAGTAGTGGCATCTTTCTGGTTCTGCTCGATTTTAAGCCGCTAAAAGGCTTTCTCTTGGTTATAGTCCAACGGTATGTTTTGACAATATTTATGTTGAACATGGAATAAGGTCTTAAGACATTTATTAAATAAAAATTACAAATAAACTAACTATGTACAAAGGAATCAGTCAGATTACCTAAAGACCGTTACAAACGGCCTATAGTCATTTTCCTTATTCGTCATTAGTGAACTAGTCTTTTTTAAACTTTCGCGATTAGAAAACATTATTTTGATTCAAAGTGTCAGCCCGCGACCACGGCTTATGCAACTCCGCCGAAACTTTGGGATAAACATTGGTAAAATAGGCGATAAATACCCGTTTTTCGAATCAAAACTAAGTGAAGTATTATGTATATTTTTTTGATTTATGGTGAATGTGGAATCTGGTGTATGTATCCTTCAATCAAGAGTTTAGTAGGCACCTTAGGTACAGATCCATCAGGCATCTCCAGGCTTGTGGTTCTGGGCACGTGGACTGGCTCCAGGTTCAGTGGCTCGTACTCATCAGACAGGCCACTGTCAGGTGAGTCCAGGTTCCCGGCGGTGGGGTGTATCTGTCGGGGGTTGGAGTACACTCGGGGGGCGCGGCTCTTGCGCACGCAGTAGTCACCTGTGAACGGGTTCTGGTACGCCACTACTGTTCTGTAATAGAAGATATGGTAGTTTTATTAGTGACTAGTCAACTTACCTTGGGGCCTAACCACAACATCTTTAGACTTTCTCGTATTTTCTACACTGGACTGTTAGTGACTAAAGTAAAGTTATATCAAAACCCGTCAACCTCCTGGACTTTTTTCCCGTCGTTCCTTGGGAAATTCCCAAAATACAAGCACACACTTACAAATGATAAGTAGTTTAATTTTAATGGATATCATGTTTAAAACTCTTTTATTTTGACAGAACTATGTTGCTGAAATAAAAAAGTAACTTAGGTTACGCCTTATAATATCAACTATCTGCCAGTAAAAGTCCCGTCAAAATAAGTCAATCCATTTAATTACATTGAGAAATCTTAGTTATGTTTTTTTGCTATAAGTACCGTAGGTACATACTTTCATAAAATGCATTTATTAAGAAACTGTTTTTCTGACTATTCTGACAACTAACAGCCACCTTTTTATTTACCAACAATTTTATTTATATGCTTAGATTTGTGAACAGATATCCGTTTTTAACTTTTTGTAGTTCAGTTGCTTTAGCCCACGAATTCGCTCGCGTAAGTACTGGAATAAAGAGTAGCCCATGTCATTTCCTTTGGCGTACACGGAAATGCTAAGATCAGTAAACCAGTTTTGTCGAAAAATGGTATCAAACAGATACACTTAATTTTGTAATATTAAGTATAGGTCAAACGTTTGACCACCATCTCGCTAAAAGATGAAAGAGTGCATAACTAACTAACGCTTGCGAAGGATTTTTTTCACCCTGAACTCAAGGTCACCATTCGTTCGAGTATGTACTAAGACAATACTTAGTAAAAATAAAATAAATATTACAGGGCATTAATTTTTACACAGCGCAATTTAGCCCCAAACTGAGCATAGCTTGTAATATGGGAACTAGATTACGAATAATACTTAAATACTTTTGTAAATACATACGCACTATATGATGCAACACCCAAACACAGAACAAACATCTGCATTCATCACACAAATGTTTGTCCTGGATGGAAATCGAACCCACAGCCTACAGCGCAGAAAGCAGAGTTACTACCAACTAGCTATGAGGCTTGTTAAAGACGAATATGATTAAGACGAATGCTTCTGTGTGACGAGTGGTTATTAAAGGTAAAACATAGTATCTACCTCTATAACATACAGGAGAAAATTTAACAATTTATAATTTAGATTCAGTTTTTAGTAACATTAACGTTTTCACATTCATATGTTTATGTCCTCACTTAATTCTTTTGTTTAAGTTTTGGTTTTTGAGATAATTGTATATGTTTTTTTTATTGCACCTCACCTGGTTTCAAATTATGATAAGGTGCACTATGGAAGCGCACATAACCTGGAATGCTCAAATGTCTGAGGAACCTGTCTGGATATTATTTCCTCAAATAAATTTACAAACAAAATAACCAACAGTATTTATCGTCTTTTTTATCCCCACACAACTATGATTATGATTATATGATTATGTTTGATGACACAACATCAAACGTGGTTGTGAGTCGCCATAGATAAAAAATATAGTCACCTGAGTTCCTCGTTCGTCTCTCCTTCCTTTTTGTGAGAGAACAGAACCTTTCTTGACCGTAGAAGTATTTGGACCTGAAACAATAATTGAATAAATAAATAAATATTACAGGACATTAATTTCACACAGCGCCATCTAGCCCCAAACTAAGCATAGCTTGTAATATGGGAACTAGAATTGATATAGAATGAATTAACACTTTATTGTACTCACAATTGGATCGATAATACACAATATTAGATAACACAGTGTATTTATCCCTTGGAAAGAATTCCGAGGAAGATAAAACTCATAAACTATCTCTATCATCACATGTTTCTCAAATTTATACCGCAGACTTGCGCAATACGAAACTATTTCGCAGTTCTACCGCACTTTCCAAACAATTGTGAAATTCATACCAATAACTTATTTTTAACTTGTTCCCGGTAAACTTTTGACCCCCAGGCTTGCTTGTGCCCAGGTTAAACTTGTATAAGAATGGAGCTAAGATCATCATCGATTTACTGGTCTTCCACGAAATTAGAGAATATCGAAGCTGTGCACTTCAGATTCCATTGTGTCGGAACGTCAAGGCGTAAGACAGCTTGAAAATTGCACACGACAGAAGATAGATTGCTGTAAGACGACCTTAAACTTAACAAGGAAAACCTACGCTTAGTGACGTGTAAGGGCGCTTGTGTTTTAATAAATTGTCACAAAGAATTACCTGTCCATTCCTCTGCATCGTATATATTCGGTAAAAGCAGTAACTACACGTAAACAATGTCAGACATAACTGAAAAAAAACATAAAATTACATTATATTTAAATTATATTAGGCTTATAAATACAGCTATAAGTAAAAGTAGTTTTATAAAAAGCTATAAATCTCACTTACAGTATTGTATGATACCTATGTATTAACAAAAGACATTTTTTGTTAAGTATTCTATCCACAATTTAGTTCCCGTATTACATGATTTGTTCTGTTTGGGGCTAGATGGGCGTTGTGTGAAATTAATGTCCTGTAATTTATTTATTTATTTATTGAGTAGGTTCGAGTACATACCGCTAATGATGAATTGAATTATTGAGTGACATTTATTTTGTTTATATCAAACTTTAACAAAAAAATATTCAATTTGTAATATTTTAGTTTTATTCGGTGAAAATAAACGCTAGGATGCTCTACCACAGATTACACACATAATTTTCTCCATAATTTTGAGGTAAATACCTCAAAGTTATTATTATTTACTAATGAGTCTTACTATATCACGTAATGATTAAGATGAATGATTGTATCACACACTTTAGTGAAAACGTGAAACCGAATGGTACTATTATTGTATCATTAGATTTTGTTAACATATCATCGATTTAGTAAAGCGACAAAATAAAAATGAAACTTACCAATACAACTAATAGTATGATATCTATGTAAATAATAATCATTTTTATCACGGTTTGTTTTCAACTTGTTATACACTTCACTATTAACTACATTATTTACACGAATTTAACTCTGGTTCACGGGATCATGATGTTTAAACGGAAAAACTCACGTTTTCGTGTTGTATGTTTTTCACCCTCACTCTTCCGCTCTCTCATTGGTCAGAAAAATGCAAGATTTTCTCTGATTGGTTCATTTCGCGAACAAACTGAAAACGCCAATGAGAAATAGTGAGCAGAGATTTGGATTCTGTTAGATTTGGCAAAGATAAAACACCATGATGCACCATGGGGTTTTTTTGGAACACGTTCCTGTTACTCACTGAGGCAATGTGTTACACATAGAAATAAAAACTATATTTGAATTGAAAAAAAATACAATAAAATATCATGATCGATTGTTTTTTGTGATAAAATCGACTATTTAGGTAACATTATTAAACCTACATACCTACTTCAAGATTCCGACTTTAGTTAATTTTATGAAATCGTGTTGCCAAGATCTTGTTGGTAAGTATGTACTTAGTTTGTTTTTTTTGGATTATTATAATCCGTATACTTTATATGGATTCAACAAATACAAGAGTATGCAAGTATTCATCATGATAGAGAAGTCTCGAATAATATAATCAGTGTCAAATACCAAATGTATTATGAGATCTTTATGATGCTGGAAAATCTGAACCTAATTTGAAATGGGTAGTGAGAATTAAAGTAACATGGGCCTGGAATACTTTTATAAATTTGTAATGGGTTAGCTCTTCACCTGAAAAAAAATTAAGTTGATTTGACCAATATCCGTGTTTAGTCTAACTAAGATCTTGTTTCTATATGAGCTTACTAACATACCTATTTATTTGAACCAACTTATATTGTTCAATATACATACTATAATTGTTTTCAGTAACCATCATTATTATTTAATCCAAACGAGCCCAGCGATAATTGTAAACCTTTTATCTTGTTTACTGTTAACAGGTCTCTACGTTGCATTCACCATAGTGAATTCAGTTGTTGTTTATTTTCAACTGAGTTTGTTCCATTAGCCATTCATCTTGTTAATATCAAACAAGAGGGTAGGTTGCACTGAACGTAAATGCTTATTTGATTCAAACAACACCATTATGTTGAAATAGCTAATATACCTTATTTATTTCAAACAGCTATATAATTTGAACCAGCCATAATGTGTTATTAGATTTATTCAATTTGTGTTGCCATATAACTTGTTCAATTTAACTATGAATGTATGTTAAACTAGCCATTTATCTTATTAACATTAAAAAAGTGTGTGTAAAAATAATCATACGTTTTTATTTAGTTTGAAATAACAATACCTATTAATAAGAGTACCTATCGTTAGTTTATTATACTTTTTGATTTGTAAAATTTTATCAGAACGTTCATATCCACTATGGCTCCCCATATATTCAAATAAAACAACCTTATTCAGGTCGATAAAGATTACTTTATTGTATTTACTTTTGAACCTTTAAAAAATATTGCATACAAATGAAGTTGGTGCTTTACACCAAGTGAAATGTTTCCTCTGTTGAAAGTTGCCCTCACAGCCATCTTTGATGTTCTGATCTGAGCTTCATAACGCATTACTCAGCTGTACGTGTATCATCTTCATCTAGGCTCTGAAAACAAAAATCAGATGATGACACTGTTCATGCAATCAGGGTTTTCTCCTTTTTCCAGGGAGACCAGTATTTTCAGTTTATTTCAAGTTATTTTTCAAAAATAACTTTATTAAAACTTTACAATTTACAGGTGTTAACCACACTTTACTACCACACTTTAGTACAGTCATTTAAAAGTGTTGATTGAAGGTTGCAAGAATATGCATGATTACTAAAATCACAGATTGGCAGAAAAAATCACAGCAGAATTTTAAAACCCAGCAATACATATACATCTGGCTGTGTTCTATGGCATCCTGACAGGAGTCAGCTCGCAGGGGGGAAATTCACAATACCATCAGGCTAGTAGCTTTGGAATGACACTACCACTGTTCAACTGTAGCAACTTACTCGTCATGTTAGTCAGTTAGTACATAAAATTGTATAAGTACTATTGAATACTGTAGTTACAATTAATAAAGCCCCGAATAGACGAAGCACACAGTAACTACGAACTAAGCACGTAGCCTCAAGTATTATTACGTAAAGATTTTATAACCTGAAAAGCACGCGCAACGCCTATAAGTACCTACCAATAGGTAGGTAGGTAGGTACCCAAACTATTAATACAAATGGTTTCCAAAACACTAGGTTCTACAATAGGTAGGTAAGGTATGTGATTTACCGACAAACACCGGTAGCTCGGGTAGCTCTCAGATCCGCAACAAATCGCCCACTTCGATGAAACTCACTGTAGGTACATGGCTCCAACTAGGCAGCACAGTGCAATTCATGTTTGGATTATGGAATTAACTTTCTGTTGCCGTGAACCGCAAGAAACGTTAAAACACTAGGAACAAACAAAGTAAAATTCACTTGACAACGACGTCACTGCCAATTTTTTTATGAAAGGACAATACGCTGGCCCGGTTCTGAACCTGGCCGGCAGCTTTGCGCGGACCTGGCTGGCGCTGCCAATAGGTCGCGACGCGCAGTGTTGCCCAGCGGCGGCAGAATGGTGCAGGACGGTTGGAGGGGGCTGGGGTCTTGCGCAACTTGTTTGAATTTACTAAATGCCATGTTTGGACTAATCCTTTAAAATGTTTGATTTTACCATTCATTTGAGTTGCTTTGATCAATATTAGTTGTTAGGAGTAATAAATTGTATTTGATTGGTCCAATCTCAGATTTAAATATCTTGTTTGGGTTTACAATCAAAATGAGTTTGAAAAGAAAATGATACTTGTTCTGAGCAAACAATAAAGATATTTATAAAGTAAAATAGTTGCAGTAAGTAAGTGACATTAGTCAATGCAAATCTAAACATTATTATGATTTGTCATATTATCATATGACAATACATATTGTGATGGAAAATCTGGATCCAATGTAAGGAAAACGAGTCTAACTTTTAATGAACTATATTGGTATTTAAAAAAACATGTGTTAGCGTTAACTTTTTGTGGCGGGCTGTTACGCGGTCTCATACCATGTTGTGTAGTTCGCGTAGCACTGGGCTTAACCGCCATCGCAGTGCTTCACGACAAGAGAGGTTTCTCATGTTCATCGTAGTGCAGATGGATATGGCGAGCCAATAAAGATCAAATATTTCGAGTAAAACAGCTAAAAAACAGGGTGTATCGTTCGTTATATACACGAAACTACAAGAGTTTCACTTCAAGAGCCTCACCATTTTTCGACACACAAAAAGGTTGCAGATCAGAATTTCAAAATCCTCTCCTAAAAAGTTTCACTTCAAAATCATTATCGATATCAGTGATATGATAAGTTTCATCATCATCCTACGCTCTGTGCATATTATTTCCTCGTGTCATATCTAGACTTTACTCTTTGGTCCCTCACCCCGTCGGTGGCGCCACAGCATGTCGCGCCGTCTGGCTCCCGACCTATTTACACTCTGCCTCCTGCCACTTGCCAAGTGGTGCGATGGCGTACGGTGGGGTAGTAGGTTCGTGGTCCAACTGTCGATAAAGGTGGAGTAAATGCAAGATGTGACAGTACAACTGCATAAAAAATGCTGAGAAGTAGTTGCTTGTTAGGTAAACAATTAATCAAGCCTCACTGCTCAGTAAGTAACTCTGCCTTCTGCGTTGTAGGTTGTGGGTTCGATTCCCATCCAGCCAAACATTTATGAGATTATTCTAGATGCTTGTTCTATGTTTGGGTGTTGTACTATATCGTTAGTATGTATTTAGGAAAAAAGTATTTAAGTATTCTATTCGTAATCTAGTTCCCATATCAACATTTATATACAAGAGCTTACTTTCATGTATAAAAAAAACTCATGATTAGCATAAATATTAATAAACATAATTGAAACGTCAAATCAAAATCGCCGCCTGAAAGGTTATTCATTACAATAAAGCTAAATTTAAACAAAATGTGTTTAACTATCTTCACAAAGGCCTGACTAAACTGGTTTGTGGCGATTTGAACAAAAGTCAAACTATGACTTTTGAACAAATTTTTGAAGCCACCGCGTCTGTTGATCTATGAAAGGTACTTTGAAAGGATCTCTCATACTCGTAGATATACTTTCAAAGTCAAGAGTAATGAGTAATAAGTAATAACAAACTAGTTATTCTCAGTAATTGGATTATAGACATAGAGCTATAATACCATTTCCAGTTAAAAGCTTATTGAAGATAATCAGTAGGCCATTAAGAGTAAATAAGGCTTAAGTTACCGACTTGAGTAACAGATACTTCATTCTAAACGCCGGTAAGTTTTAAACATAATAATTACTAAAGATCTTATTACGGGGTGTTTAATGTTTCCATCAAGTTGGGAAGTTTAGGATTGTCGCAACTTCTGGGCACTTCCTTGCATTGGAAGTCACGTTCACGGATAATAATTAAACAATTTTATACTTTCTGACAAAATTGCTAGAAGTCTTGGTTGGTGGAGGATTCTGTCCACCTGGCTAGCTACCACCATCTTACTTCTGTCTTCTCACAGTCTGTCGTCATAACAATAAATGTTTAAAATTGTTGTGATCTGGCATTTAGAGGAATGTTCCTCAGACTAATTAACTAAATGAAACGGTTATTACCACAAAATTTTTACGTCGATTTGCTGACGTTTCAAGATCATTTACGAGCTTCGCCCGCGTGCACGTTCGTCGGTCGCGCGGCGCAAACTTAAAATTAACTTAAACTTAATCTCTAAATGATCTCGAAACGTCAGCAAATCGACGTAAAAAATTTGTGGTAATAACCGTTTCATTTAGTTAATTATGTTGCATAGCCACACAAGTTTCAATTCTATGAGTTCCTCTGTTGAGGACTGTTGAGGATTCCGGGTAAAGTGCGCCTCCACCTTGCTTTAACTTGTAACCAGGTGAGATAAAGGCCAAGCGCTTCCCCGACGTACAATATAAAAAGTAATGGTTACGACAAAAATGTACGTACCTGTTTTGATTCATTAAATGAAAATGAAAATGAAAAAATGTTTATTAACAGAAAAAATAACAGGATAAAACTATTAACTAACTTGCTATAAAAGTAGGGACCGAGAGTAGGCACCTAATACTTTATGCTGAGTGCATTGTTTGTTTAACATTGCCAGCAGTCTTCACACTAGGCAAGCCTGTATCGTGAGGACCCGAAAAAAGGCTACACACAAATCATATATTATATTAGCATCGGTCATAAAAAAAACATTAGATATAATTAGACTACAGTTTTAACTATACCTACAGGTGAGTACCTAACTAATTTATTTTTATTTATACAAACAGAGTGGAAACAAAACAGAAGAAAACAATACTAAATAAGTACCTAGGGTATCTTATATAGTATTATTATCCCTATCGCTATCTAGATAGCGATCTGTGGTGACTCGTCGAGGAGAAAACGCAGAAAGTCGTCTGACAATTCAATATCTAGTCTACAGAATCTTATACTAGATCTGTAGTACAGATATTGAACAGTTAATTTCCTATATTACCAACCGACCAACCAGGCTGTCCACCTAGTTGGTCGGTTGGTATTAATTGTCTTAACCGACAACCTATCCAGTTTGTTCGTTGAGCTAGCAACTGAAATTCCAAGTTTTTTTTTTCTACTTTTTATTGATAATAGTCAAGCGTTTGACCACCAGCTTACATGTTAAACAAGTAAAGATGTGGCCTAAGATGGACCACGCTTGCCTAAAAGGAACCTATTTACTCTGGACTTGAAGACTCCAAGATTGTACTCGTGCGGAAAAACAGACGAATGCTAGAAATTCCATTCTTTACCAGTATTCATGATAAAGGTAGAGGCGAAACGATGTGTTCGGCACAATGAAACATTTACAAGGTACGGGCTGTAGCCAGCCGTACGTCTGCTAGTCCGGTGGTGGAAAGGGGATGGAGGGATTAGGTCAAAGATATTTTTCATGACTTGGCAGCCTTGTTAAAAGTTTTTTGTTGCGGACTGTATCCCAGGCAAGATAGGCTTCATGCTTCAGTGATTAGCACGTCGGCAGTCATCATCAAACCAGGAGTCTACTTTAACAGAGAGTGGTTTGTCGGAGTAAGGAATGAAATATTCCATACCTTGACGCACCACTTCCACTATCGCTTCAGAAGGGTCATCCGAAGAAAAGCACTAGGGCTGCCAGGGATATGACGCGAAAAAATAGCGCATCTCATCCCAATCTGCTGATTTGTACTTCCACACCCGCTGACTGCCCTTGAGGCTGGGCTCAAGTGAGGAATGGGTCGAAACTGACTTCACCAGACAATGGTCGGAACAACCTAGAGGTGATGAGACCGAAACATTGTAGCGATCTGGGTCCGTCGTCAGCAGAAGGTCAAGGCAGTATGCAAAATGGTTATCAACATCAGGCACCCGAGTGGCCTCACCGACCAGATGGTCGGTGAGGCCACTCAGATGAGTGAGGTTAAAAGTGAGCGCAAATTTAAGTGCCTCTCTACCAGCATGGTCAATGCCCTTGGAAGGGGAAAGCCACTCCTGATGATGAACGTTAGAGTCTCCCAAAAGTACCAGTTGCGCACTGGGAAACCTTTGAAGAGCCTTTTCAGCACCATCGCAAAAGTGCTGGAAAAATGTGGTTGTTACCGGATTCTTTGTGTGCGCACGATAGACACCGACGTAGAGAATTTTCTCCGTACCGGTGTCGACTAAAACCCATATAGTCGAAAATTTGGAGTCTTCAAGGCAACGGAGACACCGAAAACAGATGTCTTCGCGAGCATAAAGGCAAACACCAGCTTTTTTCTTAAACCTATGTTCAAGAACATAGCCAGGGTAAGAAAGGTATGCCGCGTCAGATAGACACCTAATTTGAGTCTCCGTGAGAAAAAGCAGATGTGACTTAGCAGTTTCGAGATGGTTGTGCAGTTCACGTTTGTTAACGAGGTGCACATGAAGAGAGAGGACGTGCTTCCGCTGTTTAACGCATCTACTTTTTCTTTTGTTTATCATGGGTTTGTGAGGAGTACGGAAGTAGGGTGAGGCACTACTCTACAGAGTCAGGGAAAAATAACGCAAGGTAACACCAATGGGGTACCTGGTGGGGAGACTGCGGGGACGCCCAAACCCCCTCCCGGGAGTGGCTCAACCGGTCACCAACCGGCACGATGGAGCACTCCGGCATTTTTTGAATGGCGGCAGGGCAGACTTTCACGTGTGGCTGGCACGTTACTTGTACCCCCTACAACCTGCGGTCAGCCAGCGGAGAACCGTGCTTCGAATCCCGCTACCCTCCGCACCTAGTCTCCCGGTACAGCTTCAACGTCGTTGCTCCCTTTTCACTCCGACACTGTAGTGCAAGAACTACTCTGACCCGTACTCTCTCGGTTGGTTCATGGCTACACCAACCTGCATACCAGAACACGACCAGGTCGTTTGGCGGCACGGCTTAGATCGGTAAGTGGTGACAAGCCACGGCCGAAGCCTACCACCAGAATTTGCTACTCCTTTAGCACCATCTAGGGGACACGTCCAGGGACTCTAGGGTTATCACCTACGGACGTGAGCAGCAAGGCCCCTCAAAAGCAGCCAGGGTTATCACTATATATTTACCAAGTATCCGAATTAAATTGGGCGATAAAGATCATGAGTGAGACATTCTAGCCTCAAAATTATATTTATAATTTATAATATAATTAATAATTTAAAAATGTTTATTCTTTTAGAATAAACATTAACCATATAAATATAATTTTAATAAAATCAGCTAAATAATTTTCACTTTACACGCTGAAATAAACTAGGGATTTGATTCGTCCAAGAATTATTATACTTATCGTTCTTAATAACTCGTTAATCAAATTCATATTTCAAGCCGTCGTTTTCAATATTTGTGTTCGCCCTTAGTCTCGCCCATTTAGTATTTCAGTGCGCCATAATCTGTATTTTTGACACCCTTAATTTGAATTTATATTCGAGCTTTAGAATATAATACTATACCCGTACCCGTTTAAAAACAGCAGAATATCACCATAATTAAAATTGGTTTACGTTGTCATGATTAAGTTAAAATATGCCAATAAAAAAACCCACCATGAAGGAAGGTATTTCAGTTTTTTTAGAAAGTCTAATAGGTACTCATATTTGAAAATCTGTGCGGGATATTTTTTTTAACACCACTGTGGTCTGGTGGTCACGGGTTCAATCCCCAGGGGGAGTACAATATTGTGCTTGGTTTGGTTGGTGATAGGACTTTGTTCAAGCCTGGCCATCTTACCAAAATATGAGCAACAATTCTTAATTGTTGTATCCTGGCATTCAAGAGGTGATAGCCACAACTCGGTTAAGGATTCCAGGTAAAGCTAGTTATGCAACCAGCCGGACGGGAGATAACCACCTTATGCTCATGAGACTGCAAGTCAGCATTCTCGGTAGTCTGGCCGGGACGCTATCTATGTCGCCCACGCAGTTTACTGGTGCGACAATGCATTATTAAATAAGATTATATTCATTCGTGTTGAGAATAAACTTGGTCTCGGACGTCTCATTGTAACTAGAATTAATTTGTTAAAGTAAACATTCTTTAATTTTCTTTCAAAGTTTTCTTTTAAAAACTTCAACACCGTTCCCAAATCCTTTAGTGGCGCAGCCGGGGCAGATTTTCCGAGTTTTCCGCGGAGTTTATGTGCGTATTTTCCGCGCAATTCCGTCGGTCGGAACCTGTTCGAACCAAATAAAATTCTGAAAGTGTTGGGAGGCGAACGAGCATGCTGGTTACTGGCTGGTGAGTCGATTTTTCACCATCCTTTCCTACCATATTGTGTGTTTATTGTGTGTACTGTTTTGTTATAGTTTGGAATCGAACATTTTCCTAATATAACGTTTTCTGGTTTCCTAATTCTTATAACGATAGAATAGGAAATGTGATTAAATTTTCGCGTATAGAGTAAGGTAGAGTAAGCATTGTTAATTTCTTGGGTTATATTAAAATTACAAATAGCCAAAGATTTAGTTATCAAGATAGAATACAACTCTTGTTGCTTGTTAGGATAGTTATTTTTAAGTTTAGATACAGAAAAAATTGATCAACAAATAAAAGAAATGACGACTGTTAGCATTATTCCAAGGGAAATTTTAAGTATAATACCGCTTTTTAATGGCAGTAAGCGTCATTTAAATTTATTCATAAAAAAATGCGATTACGTTATTAATAAATATCGTGGAAATGCAGAACAGGACCTTTATGTATTACATACCGTGACAAGTCGGTTAACTGAGGAAGCGGCCGCATTAGTTAGTGAACGTAACGATATAACAAGCTGGGAACAGCTCAAAACTGTATTAAGACAACATTTTGGTGATCCGCGAAGCGAAGAATGTATAGCCATTGAACTTGAAACCTTGAAAATGAAACAAGGGGAAGGTTACGTAGAGTTTTGCAATAAAATTCAAACCGTGCGATCTATTCTGATCTCAAAAGTGAACCAGCTGTTAGATTCAAATATGATTACTGCAAAGGTAGCTATTTACAACAACTTAGCCCTTAATGTATTTCTATATAACCTGCCCGAAAACCTTATAAGGGCAGTTCGAATGAAAAGGCCAGAAACTCTAGAGAAAGCACTAGAGTTCGTAATGGAGGACGTTAACTTTTATGAGCAATATAACATCCGAAGCAAAATGCTCAAACCCCAATACACAGCTAGTATACCTCAACCAAAACTAGGATACACATTTCCTCAAAATGTATACAACCAGACCCGAGGCTTTCAGCCTAATTTTAACGCAACCCCTCGGTTCAATTTTGGCATTCCGGGAAACAGCCAAAATAGACTACCATCTATAGGCCAAGTACCTCAGGCGCCAACAGGCTACAGACCACCATTCATGCAGACGCAACAGTTCGGTATGCCAAGGTTTATTCAACCTCAATACTTCAACCCAAGACCTCAACAATTCGGTTATAGACCACAATTCAATCAACCACAACAGTTTGGTTACAAACCTCAATTCAATCAACCACAACAGTTTGGTTACAAACCACAATACAATCAAGCTCAATTTGGGTATAAGTCTCCCAACCCAAAAATAGATAGCGCTGATGTTACTATGAGAACTGCACCACCTCTTAAGCTACAGACACAGAATACCATGCAAAAACCACAGGGTTTCCAGTTAAATGAGATAGAGCTAGATAATAATGATATGTACGGCTATGAAGAATATTGCTATGAAGGAAATGATTATGACGATAGGTTTTACGAATCCCAAACTCAACCAGAAGTTGAGTCGGAAGAAATAGTGGAAAATGTAAATGCGAATGAGTCTGAGGTCACAAATTTTCACATAGTGGCCTCACCAAAGAACATGAGGTAATAAATCTGAATTGTAACATAAAATTAAAATTACCATACGTTTACCTCTCCGAGATTGACGGTAAATTTATGATTGACACAGGTAGTACACGATCGTTTATCAGCCCGCGAATAGCTCACACCTTTTTCCACGAGTATATACAGGCTGAACCGTTTACGGTTATAAGTACTCATGCATCTAGTACTCATAATGAAGTTATTGAGATTCCTCTACCACCGTCTTTTCAATGCAATGAATTTCATAAATTCTATGTCTACGATGTAGATATACAGTATGATGGATTAATAGGTAATGACCTGTTAGTACAGTTAGAAGCAGTTATCGATCTTAAACAAAACAAGCTTCGAACAAAATCTACAATACTTCCAATCGTACAACGAATTAAAAATCAGATTTTAGAACTAGCCCCACGCTCAGAACAACGAGTGAAATTGCTCACAGATCTGTTTTCTGGTGAAGGAATTTTGAACTATACACAGTTTTGTGAAGGTGTCAGAATGCCCTCTGCTATAGTCTCATGTGAAAATGGATATGCAACAACAATTATCCAAAACACATTAGAAAAACCAATGACACTGACAGTAACATCGCCATTTAAGGTTGAAGAATTTTGTAGTGAAACAATTAACGTCAACAACGTAGATATAAACAACATGGAAGTAGATGCCATTTTAGAAGAAAATGTATCACGACTCAGACTAGAACACATGAATCAAGAAGAACAAAAGTACATTGTTGAAATCTGTAGGGAATATAAAGACATTTTCTATACTGATCAAATTCCTTTAAGTTTCACAAACAAAGTAAAACATTTTATTCGAACAAAAAATGAAGATCCAATTTATGTAAAGCCTTATAGGCAGCCTCCGATTCAAACGCAAGAAATTAAAACCCAAGTAGAAAAACTATTAAAAAATAATATAATTCAGGAATCATATTCACCATGGAATGCCCCTGTTCATCTTGTCCCAAAGAAAATGGACGCGTCTGGCGAGCATAAGTTTCGAATGGTAATCGATTACCGACGACTTAACGACATAACAACTGACGACAAGTACCCTTTGCCAAACATTACGGACTTATTCGACAAACTGGGTAAAAGTAAATACTTTACGACTTTAGACTTAGCGAACGGATATCATCAAATCGAAATTAATGACAGTGATAGACAAAAAACAGCATTTAGTACAGAAGCTGGGCACTACGAATTTTTGCGTTTACCGTTCGGCTTAAAAACAGCACCTGCTACCTTCCAACGTACCATGGACAATGTCCTGAGAGGACTACAAGGGTTGCATTGTCTAGTGTATATGGACGACATAATTATTTACAGCAATAGCTTACAAGAACATCTTAAAGACCTGAGAGCTATTTTCAATAGACTAAGAGAAGCGAATCTTAAGGTACAACTTGACAAGTCAGAGTTCTTACGAAAGGAGGTGCTGTACCTCGGACATACTATTACAGATCAGGGTCTCAAGCCCAACGACGACAAAATAAAAGCAGTTTTGAATTACCCACTGCCTAAAACGGTAACAGAGATTAAAAGCTTTCTCGGTCTAATTGGATATTATAGGCGGTTTATCAAAGATTTTGCCAAGATAACAAAACCATTGACAAATTGCCTTAAAAAACGAAACAAAATTGTAATAAATCAAGCATACATCGATGCGTTCCAGCAATGTAAGGAATTGTTGGTACACGCACCTATACTACAGTATCCTGACACATCTCAACCATACACTCTCACAACTGATGCCTCCGCTGTGGCTTTAGGTGCCGTGTTGTCTCAGGGTACTGTTGGATCAGACAGACCAATTGCCTATGCAAGTAGGACGCTAAGTGAAACGGAAATGCGTTACAGCACAATAGAGCGTGAACTCTTAGCCGTTGTATGGGCTGTAAAACACTTCAGGCCGTACTTGTACGGAAATAAATTCACACTCTACACAGACCATCGACCTCTAGCTTGGTTAGACTCCCTTAAGGAACCGAGCAGTAAGTTAACGAGATGGCGATTGCGTTTACAAGAGTATGATTTTCATTCTGAATACAAGAAAGGCAAACAGAACACAAATGCAGACGCGCTATCACGAATTAAAGTAAACGCTATAGATGATTCATCTAATGAGTCGTTAGTAGTCAATCTAGACGAAAAAGAACAACAACTTCAAAGGCATCTTCGTGATATAACAAGCAAAATCACAGACCTAGGAAGAGATGTACATAACTTTGACGAGGATGATCCTATGGAAACCATTGTACTGTCAGACTCATCTGATTCTGAAACAAGTACCGGTCGTAATATTTCAGAATTAGAAAAAACGTATCCATTGCCGCCATTATCAAGTAGTACAGAGAGAACAATTCATTCAGGCGCAGATTTAGATTCAAAAGGAATTCCCATACTAGACGAAGCAGTTGATACAAAACCTAACCAGATCTTAGTACATACTTGGTTTAAAAATGAGTTACTAGTCAAAAACATTTCACGAGCAAAGCAAAAGATTCTCGAGGTATTTTTGCCTGTAAACAATGTAGAGTTGATAAAACAATTTTTGAAAGAATACATACGACCAAAAATAAAATACTTCATCTATTTTGAAGATAAGGAACACAGAAAAGATTTTAATAGCGTTGTAATAAAATTATTTAAAGATGGTATGGTAGAGATTTATGAGTGTACGAAAACCGTAATATTTGTGGAAGACGAAGGCGAACAGAAAGCGATCATATTACAGCATCATGAAGGAAAGACGTGCCATCGGGGCATAAAAGAAACAGTTACCAGGATTAAAAGAAATTATTATTGGCATAACATGCAAGACATAACAGCAGCTGTAATAAATGCATGCGATGCATGTAGAAAAATGAAATATGATAGAAAACCAATAAAACCAACAATCCAGTTAACACAGACACAAACAGCACCGTTTCAGGAAATATTTATTGATATATTTTCCATAGAAAATAAATATTACCTAACCATAGTAGACGCATTTAGCAAATTAGGCCAGGCAATAGAAATACAAAATAAATCAACACCGGAAGTTGTTCGTGCATTGATTAAATATTTTTCCATGTACGGTATTCCTACAAAAATAAGCTGCGATCCTGGGTCAGAATTCAATAATGAACTACTGAAAGAGTTCGCAGAAATGTATAAAATTAAATTACACATCTGTACACCAAATAACCCAAATTCAACCAGTATCGTAGAGCGATTTCATTCTACGCTAATAGAAATATATCGGTTGGCAAAATACGAACAAAAATGCACCGATGCTACTTCAGTTATGACATACTCTATAATGGCATACAATAATACCATTCATTCAACTACCGAACTTACACCTTTCGAAATAGTTTTTGGACATACAGACTCTAGTAAACTATTTGATGGTGATTTTGAAAGATCATATATGCAGCAACTGCTAAATGATCATGCCAAAAGAACTAAACGATTATATCAATATATTTCTGAAAAAATAGCAAAGAAAAAGGAACAGGTTAGAGAGAAAAGGATAGGAGAGCAGGTAGAGATAGAACCGGGTGATATTGTGTATACCAAGGATATTAACACGCGTAAGAGTAAAGATAAGCCAAGATATCAAAAAGCCAAAGTACAAAGCAGAGTAGCGCGAAATGTAGCTAATATTGCAATGGAAATGGGTAAACGTTTGACTAAGGTACCAATTAAAAACATAAAACGCCCTCCACAGGTGGTGTTTGGTCATAGGGGCTCTACTACCCCAGAGCCTGGGCCTTCATCTTCAAAGGATTGAAAACAATCCTGGAATTTTGCCTGTTAAAGAAGGACAGGCATTTAAAGAAGAAGATATGTGGTCGATAGTTAAGATATTAGATTTAAGTGGTATGAATAGTGACTTAGACTTACATAATCTTAAGAATTACGAGTTTAATAGATTAGTTGATAGTCATGAGCCTTTTGTTTATGAATTTGTAGGCATAAGGACCCAAGTAGATTATATACGTAACATAACATTATTGAAACTACAACAGTTGGTTCCTTCATACAGAGTTAAAAGAGGTTTGATCAATCCCCTTGGTTCAATCGTTAAGGCAATCTCAGGGAACTTAGATAACAATGATGCAATTCGGTATGATACGCTTATATCAACAATTAAATCCAGAGAAATGGCCAATGAGAAAAAGATAACATTAATCACCAAAATGTTGGATAATTTTGTAAACAGTACAGAAACTTTACATGAAAATACCTTAATTTTAGACAAACGATTAAAAGTTATTGAAGAATTAATTAAATTTAAACAGTTTAAAGAAAATACTTGCCTCTATTTAACATATGTATTAAGCATGTTTGATACATTTATGAGTATGTTTAGAACAATTTATGTTATGGTAAAGGAAATAGAGACGGCTTTGGCATTCAGTAAGGTATCTGTACTTCATCAGTCGATTGAAAACTCTACAGAGCTATTACACATTCTAAAAAATATAGAGCAACAACATCGTTTAATTTACAAAGCTGATGAAAATAATTTGATAAAGTTGGAAAGGCTTATAACTGTAAAATCATATGTAAAGGAAACCCAGATAACGTTCATATTGGAAATCCCTCTTGTAGATTCAAATATTTATAATTATTACAAAATTTATTCATTACCAATTTACAAACATTCTGTGAACAAAACAGTAGTTGTCTTTCCCGAATTCCCTTACCTACTGGTGAAAGATTCATTGTACTTGCCGGTCACTAAGCCATGCGAGAAAATTGCAGCGGATAACAATTTCCTTTGCAACGATAATCACTTGGCTCAGTTCACAACCGTGACCTGCGCGGAGCAGCTACTGGAGTTCCAGGTAGACCCTACTTCGTGCGTACCGTGCGCTGTCGATATTGAAGATACCAAGGTGCAGAGAATCAGCTTAGAAAGTTGGATTATTTTTACCCGAAAACAGACAGTTCTGATGGAAAAGTGTAGAAACGATAATATCAGAGAGATACTTCATGGTACTTACATCCTAACTACATCCGAAAACTGTAAGGTTTATTTGGACGACTTTGAATTAAGTTATCGCAGAACCTTCGCAGATAATCTTCAATTGAAAATAACACCAATAGCATCTCTACCGGAATTGAAATCAATCAATACCTCAACATTGGCAACAGTCAACATAAAAAACATCAACCTGGATGAAATGAAGCATTTCTCCCACATTTTAAAATTACAAGAAAATGCAGTGTTTAGTGAAAGTGAAAACCAATCTAGTGGCGTAAATGTAAACAGTGTTAGTTTAGGAACTCTACTTTTGTACTTAATTTTAGGAATAATTGCTTTTGTATTTTTTGTTTACCGATATAGTCAGTTACGAAATGATCGGCTCAAGGCCTCTGCTAGACCCGATAATTTCGCTCTTGAGGAGGGAGGAGTTATGCAACCAGCCGGACGGGAGATAACCACCTTATGCTCATGAGACTGCAAGTCAGCATTCTCGGTAGTCTGGCCGGGACGCTATCTATGTCGCCCACGCAGTTTACTGGTGCGACAATGCATTATTAAATAAGATTATATTCATTCGTGTTGAGAATAAACTTGGTCTCGGACGTCTCATTGTAACTAGAATTAATTTGTTAAAGTAAACATTCTTTAATTTTCTTTCAAAGTTTTCTTTTAAAAACTTCAACACCGTTCCCAAATCCTTTAGTAGCTTGCTACAATTTTTGGCCTTATCACAACTTGAAGCCAAGTGAGATAAATGCCAACATTAATCTCTTATCCATAGCACACAAATAGATTTCAAATTTTAATCATGCACCCGAGCATACCCTTGTCATTGCAAAATTTTCTTACCAAACAGCTACGTGAAAGGCGAGATAAAAGCTAAGCCCCTCCACGTTGTTCATTAAAAATAGACAATAAATATTAACTGTGACTTAGCATTTGCATACATACAAACAACATACATACAGCTAAATAGAATAAATCATTGTCTAAGCCGTTTGAAAAGTATGAATTTATTAAATCCGTTAACGCGTTGACAGGTATTAAAAGCAAAAGAGTGCTCCAGAGAGCCCCAACTTCCCCGTGATTATTTTTTCATTTTGTTCATTTTTTCCCCGTTTTCCTCAAATGTTGATTTCCCGTAGAGATACTTTAATGGCTGTGTTGATATGCTAATAAAATTCTTTGAATACTTGATCGAATATAGAAAAAAATAGATGCATTTTTTTAAAAAAAATTTGATATTTTTCATTATACCTACAAAATCCACAGCCCTTAATTTTATACATTATGTTAGTGTCTTTCAAACGGCGGAAAACGGATTTACATTTTATAAACAGGGATTAATAAACAGACAGTCCACAAAAAAGATGGCAAATGAAAACTATAAACAAAAAAGAAAAAAAAAAAAACAATTCAACTTAGATTAAAATTACGCTTTTAGGTATTTTTATTTAGATGGGTCAGCTCTTGACCTAAAGGGTTGCATGGGCAAGTTTAAGGTCAAAGCTGGAGCAAGCCTTTCTAAAATGCCTATTAGTTCTCTTTTTAAAGGTGATGGGGCTAGGTATGGTATAGGTAGAAGACTGCTGTGTACTTATATTTAATTCTCAATCTGGATTTTTGTAAGGTTCTAAAACAAAATATACGCTTGAATTACGGTTTAGTTTTAATTTAAGTTTGCCCTTGCCCTTTATCTCACCTGGTTACAAGTTAAGATAAGGCCGAAGGTGGAGGCGCACTTCACCCGGAATTCTCAACATACTGAGGAAATGGCTATCTTACCTCTGAATGCCGGAACAACAGAATTAGGTAAGATGGTGGTAGTGAGCCAGGCGGACTTGAACAAAGTCCTACCACCAACCAAACCAAGCACAATATTGTACTCCCCTGGCGATCGAACCCGGGACCACTGGTTCCATCTGACACCGGTTGGTGAACCATTAGACCACAGAAGGCGTTTAAAAAGTAAAAAAGTTTTCATTGCAAAGGAGCGGAACTACACTTGATAAAGTATTTCGACAAAATATATTCACGTAATGACAGGGACCTAAGTACCTACATTCTTTTATAGATGCCAGTGAATAGTCGTCCAGCATTCTATTGAAAAACGTAATAAGCAGCGCTGTCCTTTACAAAGGACATTCAAATTAAGTACTTTGTAAAGGACATAACGATATGCTTTGAAAAGGACTGATTAAAGGGCACCGCTGACCACACGCCGCCGCCGTCGCGGCCTCCATTTTGTTACACTGATGTTTTAAACGATGGAATGATCTAATTAATACGCTTAGAAAGAAATGTACTTGTTTCTCTCTCTACTTAGGTTTGCTGGAAGAAAACTCTTATTGGGGTTATATCTTATTAGGGGTTCGCCTTTGCCATACTTTTTTTTTTACTTTTAATTTTAAGTTATCTTGTACTATTATTTTGTGTGTGTGTGCGACAAAGTGCATTAAAAAAATGGATGTGTTGCTGAGACCCCTAACTGTCTCAAAAGGGGGGTTATGTTTTTCAAAACTATGTGTGAGTGTAACCGAGGCGGTGATACTTTTGTCTAGCGATTCGTCCACCGGTATCAGATTTAGGGTTTGATCCCCAGGGGGGTAAAGCAGGGTCGTTGTAAATGGTTTGGTTAGTGGTAGCACTTGTTAGTTTGACCTCATCTTACATGGTTTCAAGTTATAATAAAGCCAAAGGTGGAAGTATACATCACCCGGAATCCTCAACTGACTGAGGAGTTCCTCAGTAGCTAGTTAGCTATCATAAATCTCTAAATGCCGGAACAAAATTAAGAAACATTGTTATGGCGACCGAATTAGATAAGATGGTGGTAGCGGTCAGGCGTAATTAAAGAAAGTACTACGACCAATATTTTTATTCAATAAAATGTACAACTAAGCTATGTACAAAACAATCAGTCAGATTACCGAACCGGTACAAACCACCGATAGGTAACTCAGCTGCTTCAGACCAGCACTAGACGGAAGCGTGCTCAAGACACAGGCTACATTGTCACGCTGAATAGCTATGCTAATTCGCTGGCCTACATAAGAGTCAGCCCTTGGGTCACGTGTCGCCTCAATCAAAAGCTCCGGAGGATACCGGCTCCCCATGGACCCAAGGTCTCGACCCCAATGGAACAATTAAACAAATCTCTGTAATTCTGAAATTCTGCAAAGATTCATCAAAGCCGTTCCAGTGCGTAAGTTCTGCAAAGCCAGCCGCACAATGTTG
This sequence comes from Venusia cambrica, assembly GCA_951394065.1. Lineage (NCBI taxonomy): Eukaryota > Metazoa > Arthropoda > Insecta > Lepidoptera > Geometridae > Venusia > Venusia cambrica. The sequence goes on along the minus strand of OX596046.1, from coordinate 7,908,556 downwards.
AAGCAATCAAGGCACCACGGCCGCAACGCCACAGTAATAACATTTTGTTGCGAGTTGTCGTACTGAATTTATTACGCTGTGGCCTTTAGTTGTTGTTCTGTATGGGTTACGCTGTGGGCATACCAATGCTAGTTTTAAACCAGATGAAAGTTGAAAAATAACCACACTACAAATAAACTTACAGAAAACGCAGGCTTCAAAATTATTTCAATCTAAATATACTTTTTTTTTATTGTACGACGATGCTTGACGGGAAGCGCTTGGCTTTCATCTCACCTGGTTACAAGTTGAGATAAGGCCGAAGGTGGAGGCGCACTTCACCCGGAATCCTCAACTAACTGAGGAACTGGCTATCTTACCTGTAAATGCCGGAACACAACAATTTTTGGAATTGTTATTATGGCGACAGAATTAGGTATGATGGTGGTAGCTAGCCAGGCGGACTTAAATACAACCTACCAAACGTAACACAATATATTGTACTCCCCATGGGGATCGAACCCGGGACCTCTGGATCTGAAATCGGTGGGTTGAACCACTGGACCACAGAGGCGGTTATAACTTATTTAGAATTGGCAAGTTTACTTTTCATTTGATGCAAATATTGTAATGATAAAGCGTTATTTCATCCTCCTTATCTTAATATTATTATGTTTTGCATCGTCCATATAAAAGTAATTTAGCTTATGTCACTCCTATGTAGACAAAATAAGCATTTCACACGTCAAAACCTATCAAACCCGTGAAATAGACAAATAAAAAATGGGTACTTAGGTTTTAAATACTCCCTAAAATCATGCCTTTCTTCTGAGCCAGTCGGAAGAGGGACATGCTCCGTAGGTAATAATAATCTTCTTCTCTCTACAATTTTTGTTGATATTACTAGAAAACCCTTTGTAAATTGCATCAGATCACATAAGAGAGCGGGTACTGAAAAAAACGAAAGAAAAACAAAGGCATAAAAAGTATTATATATAATAAGCATATGATATAGGTACTAGCTGACCCTGCGCAGTTATTCTTGCGCCAAGGTTCTGAGTTACTCAGTATTTCGCTCCAGAAGGCTCCAGAGAAAGAACTAACTCCACTAACACACTCCACACTTCAATTGAAAACAACCTAAGATTCAGATTATTACGTTTTAAAAACTAAAAAGAAAACCGACTTCATTGAAGAATATCATACAATTTCGTTTACCTGGATGACATATTTTTCCAAAAATGTTGATGACAGATGGACGGACAAATAGAACAGACAGACAGACGCGTGATTCTATATGGGGTCCGTTTTTCCTTACTTTTGAGATAATAAACCCAAATCGCTTCAAGTGTCCCTGCCTATAATATTTGAAGAGTTCCCTCGATTTTTCCAGGATCCCATTATCAGATCCTGACCTGAAGACTATTGGATCACCTAGGAAGTATACCGAGCCGACCCTACAAATACCCGAATCACTTCAAGTGTGCATATAATATGTGAAGAGTTCCCTCGATTTCTCCAGGATGCCATCATCAGATCCTGACCTAATGTCAATGGGACCTGTGACCCGTTGACATTAGTGGGACCTTTCAAACAAAAAATTATTTTCCAAATCAGTCCAGGCATCTTCGAGTAATCAGGGAACATACAGATTCCATTGAATTGAGAACCTTCTTTTTTTGAAAGTCACGGACGCAATGCAGTGCTGTGTTGGCTGTGTTTTTTGTGAATGTAATCTACGCAGTAAGGTATTGTTAGACGTGCATATATAGTGGTATATATAGGTGCATGAGATACACTTAACATCAGGTGGGCTTCTTGCCTGTTCCGTTTTTCTTGTTCTCCTAGTTGTATAAAAAATAAAAAAAAACATCTTGCTTAATTCTGCCGCAATAATAAAGTTGTTGTGTTCCGACATTTATAGGTAAGATAGCCAGTTCCTCAGTTTGTTGAGGATTTCGGGTGAAGTGCGCCTCTACCTTCGGCCTTATCTTAAGAGGTATCATAGTACCTGAAATGGCTTAGCTTCAGCGATCATATTTCCACAATACTGTAGTATTTACTTTGAAATTAATATATGTTATAGTTCAGGATTTCTGCTATAACGCTTTGTAGCGCTTGTTGCGAATACACGATTCCATAAAATTTTCTCTATCGAAAAAAAAAACAAAGTAGACTCTAATTTGTCCCAAATTAAAAACGTACGCCAAATTAGGCCTTAACACTTTGTACAGTAAATAAACAGACGAATGCAGCAGACGCTCTGTGTTTTATGATTTTCAAAATTAATATTTGTTTTACCGTAAAAAATTAAAACGTAGAATTTCGCGCGTAGTGCTGTCATCTGGTGGTCATAAGCGCCGTGGTTGAGCGCGCCGCAATGTCACCGTTATTATAACTATATCTATATCTAGATCGAAACTAGAGTAAAATTGCGTTGAGTTGCTAATCTGAGGTAGTATAGGCCGTTAGCTTGTAACCTGAGTGCCTAGTGCCAGTTGCAATCTAAAAATGGTGACCAGGTATTATTTATTATACAAATCGCCGTAAAGTGAAACGCGTTCGAGCAGGTATTGAGCTAGTATAAAACTTCCCGTCGTACAATAATAATAAAAAAAAAACATCCCAATATCTAAAAAAAACTACCCCATTTATCAAAAGTCTCAATTTATATTTATGATTAGCTTTTACTCGCGACTTAGTCCGCGTATTGGTTTTTTTAAATAGGTGCAACTATTATGACTTTTGCTGTTACGGCTGAATTATCAAAACACTGGCGGTAGAACCTGTAAAAGTCCACCTGTCTGTTGACCGCTCTCTTACAGAAGTCCGGCGCCAAACGGTTGCGTTTTCTATCGGTACCCTTGAAGAGCAAGAGAGGGACTAACGCAGATATCGTGGGGTAGAGTATTCCGCAACATTACCGAGTTCACAGTTAATGAGCCACTACAGCAGCTAGAAGAGTGATGACCCTTGCAGAACAGCTAAGTCTCTTCTTCTCATTATGCTTTCTGCAAAAACTCGCTCCTACGTAGACCTCAATCCCCTGGCCTAGAACTAGACATGCCTCGTGATCAAGAGCTCACCAATCATTTATAAATTATTTATTAAAAAAACACAGAGATTATTATAATGTCATGGTATCTACATACCAACAGTTATGTCCAATGTTGGACAAAGCCTCCGTCAAAGAGGGTTTTGCCGTAACCACGATGTATGATCATACGCAGGGGGAAGCTACTGCCATTATCCTGGTCCCTTCGTAGACCAAGCCGCCTCTGTGGTCTAGTGGTCCGCCCACCGGTGTGATCCAGAGGTCCCGGTTTCGATCCTCAAGGTGGTAGGACTTTGTTTCAGACCGCCTGGCTAGCTACCACCATCTTACCTAATTCTGTCGCTATAACAACTACTTATAAATTGTTGTCCGGCATATAGAGGTAAGATAGCCAGTTCCTTAAGTTTGTTGAGGATTCCGGGTCAAGTGCGCCTCCACCTTCGGCCTTATCTTAACTTGTTACCAGGTGAGATGAAGGCCAAGCGCTTCACCGACGTACAAAAAAAGACTTTATAATCATTCGCGGGCTGAGTTGGAAAATGATTTAGATGCCGTGGACGGACGTCTCAGCAAATTATGATCGATTAATTCTTATAAAATATAATGTTTATAAGATCAAATTCCATACACGCCTTTCTCCTATAATCTTCCTTAAGTATTCCGAAGGCGCGTGTACACACGAGGACTTTCAACGTAGTGCAAATATCAGAGCAAATAGGCATCTGAATAATTCAGTGCTGACTCCCACGACGTGCGGTCGTCGCTAACACTAATGTGCCTACCATTTATGGACTTGTGAACAAATGAACAATAGCATATTTGATATTTGACATATTAAACGCCGATTTCAGATCCACATATTTTTAACCGCCGATTTCAGATCGAGAGGTTCTGGTTATTTGGGTCCGACTGGATAGCTACCATCGTCTTACCTAATTCTGTCGCCATAACAACAATTCTTAAATTGTTGTGTACCGCCATTTAGAGGTAAGATAGCCAGTTCCTCAGTTTTTTGAGGATTCCGGGTGAATTGCGCATCTACCTTCAGCCTTATCTCAACTTGTAACTAGGTAAGCTACCGACCCGAAAACTGTTTCCAGAGTTTTTTTTTTATTTCACTTGGTTACAAGTTAAGACAAGGCCGAAGGTGGAAGCGCAATTTCCGATAAAAACCCGATAGCTGTAATATGGGAACGAGATAATGGATACTTTTTTACATGCATACTTTTTTTTTTGTTAATACATACTTATCATATAATAAAACACCCAAACACAAAACAAACATCAATATTCATCACATAATATATTTGTCCTGGGTGGAATGATAGCTATTATTATAACGGCGAAAGTTTGTGTGTATGTATGTATGTGTGGCGCCGAAAAGGCTGAACGGATTAGAAGGAAATTTGGGAATGAAGATAGTTTATTTGAGATTATTACATAAATAATGTTGTTAACAAACTATAAAAGTGTTATTTCATTACACCTTCTACTCGTATAAGGACATTTTTTCTCAATCTCTGCAAATAGGCATACATTTAAACATATCTGAGCTTACAGCATTATGTGAAGTCGGTCTATGTTTGTTAATAACTTGTTGAGTTCACGATGTGGTTTGAACCTACAATTTATCAATACCCGTCGCTCGCGCACTTACCCCCGAGGGTACTAAATAAAACTTTAGACCAGAAGAGAGTAGCAAAACAAATATCCAATAACTTAGAGCGAAGCACCGGCAAATATTTGGACAATAACTCTTCATTGCGAGCACCTATTGCGCTGTATGGCCCAAGTTTCGGTATATTTTAGCTTCAAGTTTTCACTATTAATGTACCGTAACTCGGTTTTATGTCACCTTGGAGTGCTGTTTGTCACAGTACCGGTTAGAGGCAAATGGCGATATTTTCAAAACAACCGGAAACATCGTAGATCTCATTCTTACCTGTGTAAGTTTCGTGGTCAAGAGCCGACCCAAAGTAAATAAAAAAAAAAAAACATATCACGTAAAAAATTGAAACCAACCACAAGTGTACACACTCTAACCGAGGGTTTCGACCCACAGTTTAAGACAAAAATCACGTTTATTTACATTATATGTTTCAATTAATTTAATTATTTATATTTATTACTGCACTAACAAATAAACACCTAAATATTACATGACGTTAATTTCACACAGCGCCATCTAGCCCCAAACTAAGCATAGCTTGTAATATTGGAACTAGATTACGGATAGAATACTTAAATACTCTTATTGTTTTATAAATACAAACGTTCTATATGATATAACACCCAAACCTGTGACTAAACACAGAAAAAACATCTATCAAACAACATATCTAAACATTATGATATTTACGCATGCAATTAGTATCGCATGTACTAAGTAGGCCTACTTTATAATGATTGTTATGGTGAGTTCTGGATTTAATATAATTAAATGTCAGTTCTAGAATGATTAAATTGTAATGAAATAATAATAATTGATGTTTTTATGCCTGTTTAAAGGGCGGTGCTTGGCCGAGCTAAATAGCAAAATATAAGAACTTTTTGTACTACCTGCGTTCTGGAGAAGTAAAGTATCTGTATTTGTTAAAAAAACATTAGGTAGGTCATTTAAGTGGCCGTTGTTTGAGCCTTTTTTTTATTGTACGACGAGGAAGCGCTTGGCCTTCATCTCACCTGGTAACAAGTTGAGATAAGGCGTCACCCGGAGACCTCAACAAACTGAGAAACTGGCTATCGCTAAAATTGCTTGCTTCCAGGCTATGGTAGCTATATCTAGTTCAGGATTGAATTGTAATATAACATAGAATTTTAAATCAGGGAAAGTAGGTATCTACTACTAAGAAATATTGTCGGAACCAGTTTAAAATGTCGGAAGGCAAACTCTTACCGTGGCAGGTCTTATTTATCGAAGTAAAATGTAACGAAACTTCCATTGCTCTATACAAATTGTGACGCTGTGTTAAGTTTGACACAGTAAAGTAACTTACAGTAGCTTTGATAATATGTAGATCAAATCGGTTGGGCTCTATAGTTCATATATTAAGTTATAAGCCGGGGAAGCGCTTAACCTTCATCTCACCTGGTGTCATATATATATATATATATTACAGGACACTAATTTCACACAGCGCCATCTAGTCCCAAACTAAGCATAACTTGTAATATGGGAACTAGATTACGGATAGAATACATAAATACTTATTTTTTTTTTTTGTAAATACATACTTATCATACAATACAACACCCAAACACAGAACAAACATCTATATTCATCACATAAATGTTTGTCCTGGGTGGGAATCGAACCCACAACCTACAGCGCAGAAGGCAGAGCTACTACCAACTGAGCTGTGAGGCTTGTTTATGTCATGTTATGATATGGCCGAAGGTGGAAGTGCACTTCACCCGGAATCCTCTACAGTATATCGTAAGTATATATATTTACCGAAAATAGCTGTATAATAGTGTTCATACTCTTTGTAATCCATTTTTAATGTTACAAGTTTTGCTTAGTTTGGGACTAAATTGTGTTGTGTAAAATTTCTCTAGATTTTAATTAACAAGCCTCATAGCTCAGTTGGTAGTAACTCTGCCTTCTGCGCTGTAGGCTGTGGGTTCGATTCCCACCCAGAGCAAACATTTGAGTGATGAATATATTCTATCCGTAATCTACTTCCCATATTACAAGCTATGCTTAGTTTGGGGCTAAATGGCGCTGTGTAAAATTAATGTCCTGTAATATTTTTTTTTTTTATATAAGTTATTTGGTATTTTAATATTACATATGTTCCTTCCCCAGATTTTGGATAAAACCCAAATCAATTTTAAAGCAAAAAATGTCGGTGTAGTTCAGATAATATTTTATCCGCGCCCGACTAACCTTCACACTCTGTCACACTGGTGTTACGGTTAGGAAATAATTTAACTAACCACCACACTGTTAGTTTAACATTAACATTCTGAAAAATTATACATTTTGGGAATTCAACTTTATGAGAATTCAACTTTCTGATCCACATGATGACCACGAGCACTCTGGCAAGAGTGTAGCGACTAAGAAGAAGAAGGTCATCTGACACTTGCGATTAAACCAAACAAAACTAAAAAAAAAAAGAATTTGATAGTGCCTAAATATTTTGTGATAGTTACATCACAAGTATGGCTTCTGTTTGCTTATAGCACTGTTGTTTTGCCAACAGAATGCAGTCTCGGAAATTGATGACGGAAGATACCAAGGGGAAGTTGAGCCATATCTCAATGAATATAGCCGGGAATTCAAGGTTCTCACAATTTTACCGCTATTTTTCGTAAGGTACCTTTTTTCTACTATGCCTTTTTTGTAGCTGCATTTCTGTTATTTGACATTTTATGTACCTACTTATAGAAAGACGTAGACGGATTTTAAAGCAAGTCATTTTGCGCAATTTTCACAGGTTTCTGCGTGAGCTTGTCATAACCATTAGCAGCTTATATTAGCTTATTATGTTCATACCGACTAGCCTCCTCTATCTGGAAGGTTTTGCCATAATCCCCACGCTTGGCAGGTGGATTGGGGATGGACAATAACGGTCAGATCACCCGATTTAACCGTTCCAGACATTTTTCTTTTAATAGGGTTCTTTGAAGTCGTGAGGTTACCTCAACAAGCCTCAGACTCTTGAAGCCCTTAGGGATAATATTCGCCAGCAAAAGTGATGGAAAATTCCATAAAACGGTCCGGTATGGTCATTAACTCCGGCGGCGGCCACTTGGCCGTTATCATTTTCTCTACATGATGGAATAAATTCGAATGGATCAAATATACAAATTTCACAAGGCGAAACATAATTTATAATTAAATAAAAAAATATAACAGTAATAAAATAAAATAACATCGGGTGATTACTCTTGCCCCATCTCTTAAGTTCTCTTAGTTTGCTTTTAAGACATCCGCAGGCTAAGATTAAGGGGTTGGTTTTGAAGTTGAAAAGCGAAATAAATTCAACTAAGATCTTAACCTCAACTTTATGCCTCAAGTAGACGGGCGCAATGCAGTGCAGCTAGGGTTCTTTGTGGCTATGTACCCACGCACTAAGGCTTTGTTATAGATATGAGTTTTGCTTAACATCAGGTGGGCAGTTTGCTTGTTCAGTCTTCATGTAGTGTACCTGAAATTGCTAGCTTGATGTAAGTTTCATATGTTTGTTGGCCGAAGGTGGAGGCGCACTTCGTCCGGAATCCTCAACAAACTGAGGAACTGGCTATCTTACCTCTAAATGCTGGAACACAACTATTTTAGAATTGTTATTATGTCGACAGAATTAGGTAAGATGGTGGTAGCTAGCCAGGCGTACTTAAATTAAGTCCTACCAATCCAATCAAATCAAAATCTACAAATACCAAATGCCAATCGAACCTGGGACCTCTGGATCTGGAATCGGTGGGTCAGACCACAAGACCACAGAGGTTAGTCAAGAGTTATATTGATTAGGATAGGTTAGTTGGTCTATTCTGCCGAATACCACCTTCGAAATTCAATTATCAACCATCGATCCCGCAATTCAGATACTGTTAAAAAACTTATTCACAAGATAAGTAATAAAAAATTAAAATCCAATTGAGTTCGACTTCGCAAGTAAGTATGTCCGGACATAACGGTAGCTGCGGGCCTTTCGATACAATGTTGTGTCCACAAAGAGTCTGAAAATGTCCGTTTTACAGCCCACTGGGCCGCATCAGGACGTAACTTGTTCTTGTTTGGTCCAAGCTACGAGATCTTCAGAAATTTTCTTTAAATTTGTTTCGATGTTGCTGCAAAATAGAACGATTTGACAATCAATATGATCAAAAGTATAATACTTTCATGCACAAGGTCAGCCGGCAGGATTTCGCGCCACGATCCGTAGAGCTTTTACGAGTGTCTATGTGACAGCTGTTCTTGAACCAAATGGTCTGTTACGTGATGATGGTATAAGCGGCCCGACGCGACAGTATGACTATTGTCCGTTAGGAAATGGGTAGGCCTTTGGTGTCCCTAGCGCCATCTCATCTGCCTGGGACATCAGTCAGGGCTGTTGCGGCTGCTGATTCGGCCGAGGATCACATAAGGCGCAAATATAGTGGTCTCGACAGAGCTTATATATTTGAGCCTTTTGGGGTGGAGACCTTGATCCAAGGGCTGACTCTTAATTTAGGCCAGTGAATTAGCATAGCTATTCAGCGTGGCAATGCAGCCTGTGTCTGGGCACGCTTCCGTCTGGTAATGGTCTGGAACAGATGAGATACCCATAGGCCGTTTGTAACGGTCCTTAGGTAATCTGACAGATTCCTTTGTACATAATTAGTTTAATTGTACATTTTATTGAATAAATATATGACCATAATTCACTTTGTATTACAAATATTAGGATGGTATTGATTGATCCGAAAAATAGGCGTAGGCAACAAGTTTTACTCTCTAGCAAAGTTAATGAATACAGAGTGTTGGATGTCACATTCTAGTAAGGACAAGGCATGCCCTTGATATTAAAAGGTTTTCAAGATTCTTGCCGATGTCGCGACGCGATAACGGTAGATTTGCCATTTCGAAAAGCTCATAAAATATAACTGAATAAAAAAAAACATTCTTTTGACTCGAACCAAATCTTGTTATCGTACCTATTCACTGATAGTTTTAGTTAGTGTGTAAATTTTTTATGAATGTTTCAAAATGATAAAATCGCTACCTCCTATCAGCCTGCGCATTAAATGGATAACAACCCACCATAAAGTTATTTCTGAAAACTAGCCGACCACTGCTATGTAATTAACCGAATTGAAAATTATTCATAGAATGTGATAAAGAGACAAAAGTAGCTATACAACCTGTGAATTTGTTTGTTTATTCTGTCTATATATTTATTATATCTATTATAAAATGTTCAATTCTATTGTGTCTCTATGCGATTATCAATCCACTGCCTAACGATTGATTTGGCACAACCCATCTTAAAGAACGCTATTTAACAGTTGGTGTTTACGTTTTTTTTATTTTTTTATTATGTGACAATTTTTTAATATTAACCTTATACTTTACAATTTAACATGTCGTCATAGTGACATTTTATTTTTTGACACTAATATTTTTATTAGTGACTTTAGGTTAACACCCAGATACAATGTAGGATAATTATTGCTAGATTGTTAGCATTTAATATTTGTGACAAAGTTATAGGTACTATAGCTACAGACACTGACGGGCTTACAGTTAGTACTATCATGGGCGTTCAAACAGTAGGGTCAGATGACAAGCATTTAAACTGACCACCAAGACAACGGGAAAGCCTAATAGGTTACACATAGTACATTAAAATATTCAAGGCCTTTCCAGCTAAAACTCAGAAGTAGAATTATTTTAAAGTTAAATGAACATCCGTGTTATGGGCATCACTGAACACTTTATATTGCATCAAAAGTTACTACCTCGTTATGAAGGTATTGTTAGCGCATACAAGTGTAGGACTACCACTCACGGTGGTTCTTTAATTATTGTAAAGAAAACTCTCAAATGTAAGGAGCGTAAAGATATTGTGAAACTCACCATTGAAGAAGTTATAGAGCTGTTATGTGTTGAACTGGAGCAGCACATAGTGGTATGTGTCTATCGTCCCCCCCACGCAAATTACGCGCTATTTGAGTCCACTATGGAGAATGTACTAAGCAAAATATTCAGTCGTAATAAATCAATAATAGTGCTCGGTGAATTCAATATCCCTGTAAATCCTCTAACTGAAAAATCATTAACCTATTTAAATGTTTCTACCTTAAGCACCAATTCGATAAGCCAACTAGGGATAATGTATATTGTAGTGATATTCCACTTGAAAAAGACGTGTTTAAAAAAAATTATTCGAACCATCAAGCTCCATATGTTTTATTTGATTGTAAATTACAATCAAATAAAACATATTCAGCTTCCAATACATTTATGAAAATCTAATGCACGCTCACAGAAACATTGATGAGTTTGGTAAAAGAAGTGATGTGCAGTGTTAATACTAGAAATAAAAATACACTTGACATATCTAGGTATCGCTTAGGAAAAGTAAATAATTCATTCTTAGGAAACTGTGTACGATTCTATAATAAGCTTCCTCAAAGCGCCACTAAACTCTCTGCTCGTTAATTCAAATTGTATATAAAGAATAATTTAATTAAAAGAGTCTACTACAAAATAAGTGACTATATCGACGATAAGAACGCGTGGCCCGATGTTGCTATACCAGTTGACAGTTAAATGGTGATGTTAAGAAACTGTCCATTAGGTAGTTATGTAATAATCAATGTTTTAAGATAATATAAAGTTTTTAGTTTTATGGTGTAGGTAACACTTTTAATGTTATTAAATTATTATAAACACTATACCTAAATGTTAAATGGATCATCAAAAAATTAACGAGCCCGGGGTTTTTGCCTTTCTCCTTGTGTGCTGGTCGCGAATCCAAACAGGCGGTAGATTTGACGTTTCAAAATGATCTTAAAAATCTGAATGAATAAAAATATTTGACTTTGACTTTGACGGGAGGTACATGTCCTGTATCTAACCTGATTTTTCAAGTTATGATAAGGCCGAAGGTGACAGCGTTCTTCACCCGGAATCCTCAACAAACTGAGAAACTGACTATCTTACCTCTAACTGTGGTATCTGTAGGTACGCTTATTATAAGATTTGAAAGCGAACTGAAACTATTTACGTTTTCATATGGTTCCCTGAAGTTACATACATTTTAACAAAGCGCCTTTAGCGGAATAGTAAAGCAATTGCAGCTCCTTTCAATGTACGCTAACCAAGTGGTTTTGTCTACCTTACCTTTAAATGCCGGAACACAACAATTGAAAAATTGTTGTTATAAGGTCAGAGTTAGCTAATGGTGGCAGATTTAAAGAAAGTCCTACCACCAACCAAACCAAGCACAATATTGCATTTCCCTTGGGGATCGAACACGGGACCTCCGGATCTGACACCAGTGGGCGGACCACTAAGCCCCAGATGAAACAAAAATAATTTCAGTTAGCTGTCGAAACTTGTATTAAGGTCTCTGTAGTGTGGCCACTTCTATTCAGATAAGCAGATTTGAGGAAAGTAATTTTTATTTTACCTGAGGCATTATTAAGCGGTGTCAGGGGCCGGGATTACGGGGGACTTGAATGGCGGTCCCTGACGGTTTTGTTGAGATTTTGGACGGGACAGACCGGCGGCTTACACGTAAGAATATCGACTAGGGTTCATTTTGGCAGCGGAATTTATTTGGACGTCCATTTGAAAAATATTGCGGGGCTTTTGATTGAGGCGACACGTGACCCAAGGGCTGGCTCTTATTTAGGCCAGCGAATTAGCATAGCTATTCAGCGTGGCAATGCAGCCAGTGTCTTGGGCACGCTTCCGTCTGGTACTGGTCTGGAACAGTTGAGTTACCTATAGGCCGTTTGTAACGGTCCTTAGGTAATCTGACTGATTCCTTTGTACTTAGTTAGTTTAATTTATTGAATAAATAGACTTTGAAAAATAATTGAAAATTATTTGGACACTTTTACAATTTATAGGCACCAAACTTCACCTGTGTATAAATCACCTGTCTAGACTGCAGAGCGTTACAATGAAATATACATGCGACTGTTACTCTCTAAAAATACTACTTACTCTCCTTTTGAGGCATTGGGTTAAAAATAAATGGTTAAGTAAAGCATTACAATTTAACGATTAAAAAACATACAATGGAATCAGTCTAAGTTAGGACAGTCGAGCTTGTTGACTGATGATTTCGCAAGAACCTACACCAAAGTTCTCAAGGAAGAAATCCGAATCGTATTTTACAGCCGGCCATCCCTTTGACAAGTTACTGAGGCGGATAGGTCCTATTCGTTCTATGGAACATGACGTCATTGAAGAAAACGAGACATTTTCTTCACAATTTTTTTCATAAGACTACATAGGTACTATAGATACCTGAGTTTCATGTGAGTTTTCACTCCCCAGTACAAGCACTTAAGACATTATTCACTGATTTACCATAATCCTAGCAGGCGGGTTGATGTTCGACTGTAATGGCTTTATCCTGAAAGACCCTTATAACAAATACAATATGACAGCTTAATTTTGTCGCGCTACCACAGCAAACTTCAAAACTTCAAAAATCTCGTCTGTAGCCTCCTCCCTTAAATTAGCAGCATCAACCCCCAAGTTAATTAAACCATTTTTTATAATAATCGCGACATCTTGTTCTAAGGAAGTTAACATAGAGCTGAGGTTATCTTATACAGGGTGGTCAATTGAAGTGGTGAAATTAGATCCATCCAGATCCAAATCCATGTTAAGTCCTAAGCTAAGGAAAACGTCTGTTTGTAAGTTTATCGCTCGTATACACGATCAGTCCTCAGCCTGTTGAGGATTCCTGGTGAAGTGCGCTTCTACTTTTAGCATTCTCATAGGTTGACATCAGGTGAGATGAAGGCCAACCGTCGCACAATTAAGAAAGAAAATAAATTTACCCAGTTATTATTTGTTAGCATACTGAAAAACAGCCCATGTTACACACATGACAAAGAGGAAGAAAAACGAAGTTTTCGGAAAATTTAATTTAGCATTGTTCGGTGATCGCAGTAACGCCTTAAGGAAGCTGCTGCCTTCCCTTGGACTGCTTTTATGACTTCACGAACTAAGCTGGAGGAAGGCCACGGAATTTTATTTTATTTATGTATAGTCATTTTATTTATCTTTTTTGCATAACTTTGACTGTAGTAGTCAAAAGTAGGTAGTCTGATATTGCAAAAATGTAAGTGGTGTTTGTGGCCTGCATTAATTTACCACCCTGTACAGTAAACCACTCAACCTTCATCAGTCTAATCATAATCATCTACAGGTAAATTTTGCAACTTTTACATTTCAGACCGTACTGAAAAATATCTTCTGTCTCATCACTTCTCTCGCTCTCTTTTGTAAAAAAACACAAAACCAATTGAACAGTGATTGATTTACTGGCTAGCAAAGGTATTGAAGAAAATCTGATCATTCGATCAATCAAAGTAGGCGCGAGCTTTAAAAGTCACTTTGCACCATTCGCTGCCTGTGAATCCAGCTCATTAACGACCAGCTACTCAAGTTATTTCTAACCGCCTCTGTGGTCTAGTGGTTCAACCCACCGATTTCAGATCCAGAGGTCTCAGGTTCGATCTCCAGGGCGAGTACAAGGGGCCTATGGTGGTAGTTAGAACACCATCTTACCTAATTCTGTCGCCATAACATTTTTTTTTTATTGTTGTGTTCCGGCATTTAGAGGTAAGATAGCCAGTTCCTCAGTGTCGTGATTGAAAGACGAGCTGACCAATTTATTTTACTACACACATTACAAATTATAAAACTAGTACCTGCAATAACTTACATACAACATGACATCTCTACTCATTTTTTTTTTTTTTTTATATATAGGTACAGGAATATTTGTAGGTATTTAATAGATATAAAATACATTTAATAATAAATTAGGCATTACATTCGACACAATTATTATTTATGTCACCAGTCCGAAAGGGCGTGGGTTCGGATCCCACCGCTGTCACCATGTCGTGATTGAAAGACGAGCTGACCAAGACTGAATATTTATTTTACTACACACATTACAAATTATAAAACTAGTACCTGCAATAACTTACATACAACATGACACTCAGTATGTTGAGGATTCCGGATGAAGTGCGCCTCCACCTTCGCCTTATCTCAATTTGTAACCAATCTCAGAAAAGCCCAAGTTGGTATTGATCCAGCAATCCGTGGATCGGGACAATCATAAATAAAATAAATATTACTGGACATTCATTTCACACAGCGCCATCTAGCCCCAAAATAAGCATAGCTTGTAAAATATATAATATGGGAACTAGATAACGGATAGAATACTTAAATACTTTTTTTTTGTAAATACATACTTATCATACAATACAACAGCCAAACACAGCACAAACAAATACATCACACAAATGTTTGTCCTGGGACGCTACCGCCGACGGCGAAGCCGATCTCCATTGATGGCTTTAAATTAGCTTCATGAGAACTAGAAACGATTTTTACCGTCAAATGTACTGAACGGATAGGTTTCATAACATGTGTACACTTTTGAGATGGGAAACGCTATTTCGGATATGACACATACCCGGTAGGTAAAAAATCGTTTCTAGTTCTCATGAAGCTAATTTAAAGCCATCAATGGAGAACGGCTTCGCCGTCGGCGGTAGCGTCCCTAGGTGGTAATCGAACAACCAAAGAAGGCAGAGTTACTACCAACTGAGCTATTAGTCTTGTTAAGGCTTGCTACAATCTTCACACTTTAAATTCCGTTTCGCAAGATGCGGAATAGTCTCTATGCCGATGCATTACCCGAAGTCTTAGTATGGGATCTTTAAAAAAGGTGGTTTTAAAATTCCTTAAGGATTTGGCAACGTTATGTTATTATGCCTTAAGTGTTACCACCAAAGCATATCTTAAACTGTGGTTTCGTGGTTCGCCCGAGGTTCCAGGTTCAAACAGGTTTGGTTGGTGGTAGGACTGCTTAAGTCCGCATGGCTAGCTACCAAAATCTTTCCTAATTCTGACGCCATAACAACTATTACATTATTGTGTTTCGGCATTTAGAGGTAAGACTTCAGTTCTTCGGACTTTTGAGGATTCTGGGTGAAGTGCGCCTCCATTATTGAATACGCAACATAAATAAATAAATAAATAAATATTACAGGACATTCATTTTACACAGCGCCATCTAGCATTATCATATTAATATAATACAGAAAAAATGGCCAAATAATCATTTTCACAGATACGAACGTAAATAGGTAGAAATGTAAACATATAAGGTAGACGATAGGTATATAAAACAAAGGATATTCAAATGAAATCAAGAAGGTACACACCATAAAACCGCTCAAAACCACAAAACTCCTCCAAGTGATCTAGCTATTTCCGATTCGGCTGTGGCGTAACGTTATAAGGAAACCGTTGGCAGCACTTTGCATCCACAAACCTCATTTCTATTCCAGCGATAAAGTCCAGCGCTACTGCCGCGCCCTGAGCTATTTTAAACCAAATCCATGGAATAAATGGTGACATAAAATGGTTAGTCTGCATCCATATCCATCCAAAATCTAAAGCTGCGGCTGCATTGTATGATGCCACGCTTAGTGGGGACTGCCGACAGAAGTAAACATTTTAAACATTAGAATTGATCTAATAACACCATATGATGTACCAAATTTAAATCATGAAGGATTGAGGTTCATTAAATTTATTATTTCAATACTTTATTGTAAAGTTCTGATGGTGAAATTGAATGTTACAAGATTACAGAACAAATCACGTCTTTTATAAACAATAAAAATATCTCATAGATACCTTTTAATCAAAAAATAGTAAGCATGTAAAGGTATATTATAAGTAAGAATATCTGATATTACATTATTCGATACGATTACGATTACACACTGTTGCTGTTGCTCTGCAAGGTTCTAAGACATTTTGCTCATCTGTAAACGCCAATATTTTATTTATTTAATTGTATTCGGAGATCAAACAGTTTTACACACTTTATAAATAAACACACAATACACACTTTATAATATGCTCTTCATTAAAAAAATAACATACCTGAAGCCACTGTTGCTCTGCAAGGGTCTAAGACATTTTGCTTATCAATAAACGCTAGGCAACTCGAATGGTCCGTCCATTAGTACGACTACTTACCTAGGTACCTAAAAATAAGGGAAACGGTGCGAAGGATACTCGTACGTGGCTGAGTGAAACGGATGAGCTGATTTTTTGGGAAAAAACACAACATTTGTTAATTACCTACGTGAAATCTAAAAGCCTAACCTATCGAAAATTCAAAAACCCTAAGCAAAGATATATCACAGTATTTAACCTATTTTACTAAAAAAATGATATATTATGTGCAAAGCATAGTTTTTTTAAAACAAGAACTTTTTACCAATCTGTTTATCTAAAAACCCAAATTGAAGGCGAAACACCAATGTTTCTTGTTAATATAGATTTATAGCTGTTACAATCACCAATAATATCGGTATTTATAAACCGTACTTCACATTATGGTATAACCAGCTTTAACCGTAGGTACTTTACTTAAGTATAACCAACTACCGTAGTATGGGGTGTATAGATAACGCGGGGTTGATTTGAAATTGAAAATAATACGGTTATTTCCAAGATCATTTATCTATGCCATCTGTTGGTAGATCTAAAAATCAAAAGAATACCAATATTTGAATTTAGAACTTAGACAAAAAAGAGACGTCGACATAGCAAGCATTATACAGAGCCATGTCCGTCACAAGAATAAATACTTGGAAAGAAAAATGTCTCCAGATATCCTTCAAGAGGCAATCCATCACTCTCATCCGTCATCGCGTGAAAGCCTCCAAGTGGCAGCTCCTCGACACTGCCCTAATAAAATCAGTCAATTCCTCGAACGTTCGATTGAGCTCGCTATAAATCACATTTCTCGGCAAATTGTCTAGATGCAGTCGAGTGGCAAGTAAAGATATATCGCAAAATTTATTGAAAATACTTTGAAATATAAAGTGCATTGAAGGTATAAAAGTAAAATTTGATTTTTTTTAAATGAAGTATCGACTTTTTCCCTTTTGATTTAAAATAAGTAGAATTTTCAGATTATACCCATGTGTACTACTACAATCATAACTAGTAGTTCTCTCAGAACTGAGATTTCGTGATGTCTGGTTTGTGCTATAAATTACTTCTATTACTAACCGACCAACCAGGCTGTCCACCTAATAGGTCGGTTAGTAATTTTTTTTCTTAACCAACCACCTGGTTTTTCGGTTATTTTTTTTTTCTTAACCGACCACCTGATGCGTTGGTTAGTAATTCGTAGCTTAGCTGCAGCTTGCTCAGTTTCACTTGATTTCTTGGTCACGTTGAGTCCTTATTTGCTGAAAGATTGGACTGACAACTTATTTAGGTGACCCATAATAAAATATTGTATGGCTGGAACTATATAAAAACAACAGTTAAATAAGAGGACAAAACCCGCTTGGCAAATTTCTTCCCTCAGGTATATTGAATGCCTCTATTCCACTAAGTTCAACTGAAAGTTCAACTTGTTGAACTAATAAATTGTTTTTTTTCCAATTAGGTATTTCAACTTTGTAAATACATTGCATAAGTTGAAAAAAAGGAATATTTTATACAGCTAGTTCTATTGAAATTAAATATTGTTAAATTGGGTATGTGTATGTTTGTTCGGCCACCAAATTTGGAATGTAGACATAGCCTGAACATAGCATAGCTTTTTATCCCGATATTCCCACGAGAATGGGATTATCCGCTAGTGAAACGATTACATATCATAACATATAAAATCAAAATAAAATAGAAATCTTTGAATTACAGTGGATCAAAATACTTTATGTAGAATATATTATGTCACCATTAAAAGTGAACAAAGCATTCATTTAGAATGCTTTGTTCGAGATCTACATTTTCAATGACAGCTGTCAAATTTCAAACGGCTATATCTCTAAAACTATTCGTATCAGACTCACCGTTTTTAGTTCAAATGAAAGTTATGACCAAGGTCTACATTTTCAATGACAGCTGTCAAACTTCAAATCGCAGATCTTGGTCATTAGCTTTCATTTGAACTAAGAACGGTGGGTCTAGGACGAGTAGTTTCAGAGATATTGCTGATTGAAATTTGACAGCTGTCATTAAAAATGTATATCTTGGTCATAGCTTTCATTTGCTTTTAATGGAAGCATTATTTATTAAAATAATTATTTTATTAATGTTTCTGGAAAAGTCGGTGGCCGAACAAATATACACATACCCAATTTAACAATATTTGTATATTATCAACCAACAAACCATTAATTAAATATAGGTGGTCGGTTAATAATCAAAATGTTTATTATTAACGAACCAACTGGATAAGTTGTCGGTAAAGAAAAAAAATACCAACCGACCAACTAGGTGGACAACCTGGTTGGTCGATTAGTAATTGACGAGAAGTTTAACCACGAAGATTATTTCTCAAAAATAAAGATATTAACAAAAGATAAAGTGCTTTCAGCGGTAGGAAATTGTATGTAATACTAAAGTTTATATTGCTACCCATCTCCCAAGGAGAGTAGGTACCTAAAGGGGGGATTTGTTAAAATCACCACGCCTGACTCACTTGCTTGTCAGTATTGCTGTAGCTAGGTGCTAGGTGATAAGGAAGCTACTGCCGACCTAGTGAAATCCCTGTAATCTAAAGACATCCACCGGCGGGTCTATCCCTCTGCTAGGTATTCTTTGCCGTGCTCCCGCCGCCAGGAACTAGATACTATGCATTAGCCTATAATTAATGTCAGTGATGTAAAATCTCAACTTTTTATTTACCTGTGTTCGAGGCTTTCTCTCGTTGCTGCCTCTCATTTTTGCAAAGCCAAGAGCATCGACCGTCACAGTAGGTGGGCAGAATACAATAAGTGAATAAGTCACTCCTGATCCTGACTAACACGGAAGGGTTGTTTTTTTTTCAAATGCTGTCAAAACCTTTGCCGTTGTTAGTAGTTTAAAAATTAACCCCCAATGGATGTCGTAACAGTCAACAATGGGGCTTCACTAAAAGGCAGCAGCTTTCTTCTGTGCACATATCAGACGGCTTGTTCCTCATGGCAAAAAAAAAAATAGGTAAAAATAATGAAAAATGTAATTTAAAAAAATATCTGAGCTTTTCCAAGAAATGTCCAATGCTGATTTCATTGTGCAAAAGTTCGAGTTGGCAATTTCAAACGAAATCGTCTTTTTCAATGTATTCCTTTTCTCGTGATGACGATACCGTAGTACGATCTTCCATATCACATATAATATTCAGTAACCTTAAGTAATTAGTAGGTATCCTCTAAGTATCCTTTCTGCGGTGGGGAGTGTACTTTGCCTATTTTGTCACGAGTTCGGCCATGAGGATTAGTCCACGTAACCAAATCAGTTAGGCGAAATAGTTTGGCCATGAGGAGCAAGCCTATCAGACACCAATTTGTCTGCCAAGCGTGATGTTTATGGCCGAACCGTACTGTTTTGGAAAAAGTTCTTTCCACATTGTGGTGGCCAATAATGTTCTTTTGAAGTAAGATGCACACAGGCTACTACTTTACTTGTTTACTCTAGTGTAAACAACTTGAAAGTTGATAAAAAACTAAAACCCTACTGCAAAATATTTTAATAATTTGACGACGCGTCCTTATTTTTCCTGTAGTCTCGAATCTAGCCTAGATTTATAATTTCCAATCTAATTTTAAATTGAAATAAGTATACCAACTTACATCATTTTAATTGTGATTAATATGCTGTAGAATACTATGTTTAGAAATTTTTCAGTAGATTAGCACGGTGTTCACATTTCTATGAAAACAGTTGTTCAATATTATAGACATCGCCAGCTTACACAGACGATAATTTTAACAATAGGTTCAAAGTAGGTACGAGTGACATACTTTTATGTGAATTTGTGACAATGTGATAGCAGTATAACAGTGGTTTAATAAATATATGTATTTAGAATTGGCATATTACTAGCTTTTATTTGATACCCATATCGATGGAATAGTGTATGACCACCCCTCTATTGATTCTAACTATTGATTCACACGCCCCATATAAAAATAATATGTGGGGCAACTTTTTTTTTTATTTTATTGTACGACGAGGAAGCGCTTAGCCTTCATCTTACCTGGTGACAAGTTGAGATAAGGCCGAAGGTAATATAGTAAGGTAGTATAGTAATATAATAGATAATTTTAGTTATCTCCCACTCTACCCGACACACCACTTTTCGTCACACAATGCTACGGATCAGAATTTCAAAACTCTCCCATATAAAGTTTACTTCAACAAGTAAACATTTGGCCTGAGATTAAACAATAAAAATACAAACAAGGACAAGAAGATCAATTTCTTACCAGACTGATGATAAACATTATTTTTTTTCATCAACTAGGTTTTTAGCGAGTTCATTTATGTGTCGTCATCAGTCGTTCTTTGCATCTGGAGCTAGTGCTAGTTCTGATTAGGTAGCGTTTTATGACAAATAAAAATCATTCTTATTAAAAATGTAATATCATTAAACTATACATTCGTAACTATACATACAAAGTATATGTAATGCAGTAAGCAATGTAGGTCAAATCTAAAGTACATTTTGGTCGTCTGGACTATCCGTTCGGTTAATTTGTTCTTATGGCACACAAACTAAAATTTACATAATTATGTAGATACCTAAATTATATTACAATAATCAATTATTTAAAGTTAAGTACATAATATTTTAGATTCTCTTTCTTTGTAAAATGGAGAAGCGCTTGGCCTTCATCTCACCTGGTGTTATGCGCCTATGGCCGAATGTGGAAGCGCAGCTTAAATCCTCAACAGGAACTGGCTATCGTCGAAAGGCAACAGCTTAGAAATGATATTATTGGTTGGTAGCTCTACCCAGGCGGACTTAAACAAAGTCCTACCACCAACTTACCAAGCACATATGTGTACTACCCCAGGGGATCGAACCCGGGACCTCTGGGTCTGATATCGGTGAGCGAACCACTAGACGACCACAGAGACGGTTTTCCAAACAACGCTATCCCCATGTCATAATTTTATATTCGAGAGTATTTAAAACGTAATGTAATGTGGTAATGGTACTTTTTGTATGAAACATCATTTACTATCTCTCTATCTGTAGAGTTTGTTGCAGGGATACTCTGTAAAATCAAATTCTTCTGACATTTCTCTTTTGCCAGAATTGTCGTGGTTGACATGTGTTGGGTTTGACAAGTTTGACATTTCAGCGCCATTCCTTTCTAGTTGCCGTTATCCTGTTGCACTAGGGGACCATCTAGCCCTGACTTGTTCCTTCCATCTCAATGGAGATCTGCCTCGTCCTTGCGATCGACTTTTTCCTGTACCACAATACGTAACACGTGACCGAAGAACGTGAGAATTCGAGATTGCACTATCAATGACGAAGACTGCTTGATTTCTTCAAGTATAGAGTTATCAGTAGGTACTTACGAAATGTTGTCCAAGGTATCTCGAGAGTGTTCATTTTCTTTTTCTCTCTTTTTAAAGGCGCATGTCTTCACAGCGTGGAGAAAATGGCACTAAAACCCTGACAAGTCGGGTTTTAGTGGCTTTGTTACACTCAAATAAATCATTATAATTTAAACGTAGGTATCAAATTATAGATATAGTAAGCAAGTTATACATTGAAGTAGAGATACCTTTCATTTTACATTTCAACATAGATATATCGAAAGCATAACATGGCCATTTCTTATAAATTATCATAAAAGTAATATCGTTTTACGAAAAGGAATGTGCAACTATTAACATTACCGTAGAACATCATAAAAATAATTATAACTTGGGATTTGATGTGGATGAATGATATTTTACCGCTACTAGATCTTTTGGTTTCTTAAATACATTATCTAAAATCGTCGTGCAGCTTACAGACTGACTGGCAATCAATATACAGGCAAAACCAGAGTTCCTATCGAGAATTCCTTTCTTCGTACACCGTTTCATTTCAAAAGGAATCTATGTTCCTTTTGAAATGAAAGAAATGATTTTAAGAAATTCCCACTAGATGGTTGGAACAAAGTCCCAGGCGCTACACTAGTGTGACCATGTATTTAAGGTGATCTACAATATATTAGTCATTATCCACCATAATTACCGTAGTGGTCGTGATTCTTTTGTTTTCATTCTCGAAAATAAACAAGTTTAACGAATTGCGCTCTATCCTAACGTCTCGTAAATGATGTTGTTTCACTCATACTCTACCAAATACCTAATTTTAATACATAATGTTGGTACTAGGGTCTTATTTACATGTACGAAATACCAGTAAGTACGAAATATGCAAGGAATACGATAATTCATTCTTACAGGGTTTTGAATGCCGGGGCTTATATGCGAATAGGCTGTTCATCATCAATGAGGGGACCCCAGTGGCTTAAATTAATAATAACCCCCACATTTTACGCCTGCAATAATTCTGGATTATAACATTCTTCATTGCATTCGGTATATATCTGTAGAATTTTCCTTATACATTTTCAAAATGAATACAGAAAATTATATCCTCTAAATTTTGTTTCCGAGTCTTTTTGTGGAGAGCAAGTTGAGGAAAGCGTAGTGTAAGACGCCCCCAGGTTAGATGGAGCAAAGATCTCCGTACAGAGGTGGGCTGAGGGGGTGAGAAAGGCCAAACGGCTCAAACCTACGTCCAGTTAACTGCGATAGGTTAATGATTCACGTAGAATTAATGTAAAAATACATGAAAAATTATCGAATTCGTTGGGGTTAAAATTTTGGTCTCGTTTTCTTTCGTTCTGTATCTTCGTTCTATCCCTTCTCTTCGGTCTTGCCCAGTCTCCGTCTTACTGAGGGTTTAAGGACTCCATCTCGACGATCAGCGGCGGCGCCGTCGGTGTCACCAGCAGAGGGTTTCCCTGTCCTTTCACCGGCGCTATGGTCGAGCCCACGGATCCGTACACGTGGCCTGACTTGCCGATTCGAAAATAGCCTCTCTTCGCTGCTACCACCAGGAGCACGGCGATTGACAGGGTAAATGATAGGACCTGGAAAAGATAAAAACTAAAATTACTAAATCATCCGCAACTATACAAAGCTTGTATTAGAGGAACCAAACGGGGAATTTTAATACACATATCCTTTTTTTATCATACGACTTGGAAGCGCTTGGCTTTCATCTCACCAAGCGCAATACCCGGTAGAACTGGTTATCTTACCAATCAATGCCGGAATACAACAATTTAAAATTGTTGTTATGACGAAAAATTTAGGTAAGAAGTCCTACCACCAGCCAAACCAAGCACAGTATTGTACTCCCGGGGATCGAACCCGGAGCATATGTTGTATTGTACATAATATAATGCAACACCCAAACACAGAACAAACAATAATATTCATCACACAAATGTTATCCTGGGTGGGAATCAAATCCACAACCTGCAGCTCAGAAGGCTGAGCTACCACCAACTGAGCGGTGAGGCTTGGTACCTAAACCACTGGGCCATTACAAACGGTATATACGTCAGAATAGATTATAAGAACCGTCCGTTTGTAATATGCCTCGGCATATTGTAAACGGTCGGCAAAAATGGTGATGGATGATGAACCCGTCGGGACATGACCTCTCCATCCCGACAGAAGTCGTCCTGTGGTTTCAGTTAACTCTATTTCTGATGGAACTAGATCGAGAACGGGGGGCACCGCGTGAAGGGTAACCACTAGGCTTGCGTTACAGGATTCGATTGTACATTCCTGTAAGGCCATTCGCTCACCTCACCCTCTTGAGGTGAGAGTGAGGCAGGTCTGTGTCTATGCTAAAGCAAGCGGCAGAACTAGAGAAGCTAGAAATAATGCGTAAAATTATAAATGGTAGTTGCTATTGACAATTTGCTGACCGTTTGCAATAAAACGAGGCATATAACAAACGGACGGTGTTTACAATCTGACGGTTACAGAGACATATAACAAACGGACGGTTTTTACAATCTCACGGTGACATATACATATATAGGTAACTCAACAAGCAGGTACAAGTACTAGATGAAGCGTCCTCAAGACACTGGCTGCATTGCCACGCTGAATAGCTGTCTAATTCGCTGGCCTTAGTAAAAGGTAGGTACTCAATTTGATTAATTTTATGTATTTTCTTATAATTTAAATACAATGTATAAAAATAGTATGTAAGTTTTATATATTTTTAGTTAAATTAATTAGTGTAATACCTATATTTCCCTTCTTTTGCGAGCTACATCCGTGTTTTTTTCTTTATGTTAGCTGCCGCTTTTAGTGATAGGGAATTGTAAATTGTGTCACATAATTTATATTATTCGAAGTAATATTTGAGAACAATAAAGTGTTGTTTAAATTCATTTAATTTCAAGTCATCTAGTTCAGTTCAGTCAGTTCCATTCTTTTCAATGGTTCAACGTAGCTAAAGTTTGCTACAGAACAATTATAATATACACTGTAATAACAGACAGGCGCGTACGAGTAGGTACGTCTAAAATATTCATAGCGTAGAACCTTCTCGCGATCCTTTTACAGTGATAACAATAGCACACAATAGACAGGTTTCGCTGAATTCCAAGTACCTTCTCAGTACAGCGACCTGTCAAAGAATAGGAAGCCATTTATGTAGACAACGACAATGTTGGCAATTCTATGGATTATCATTTTCCTGGCCATTCTTTAACAGTAGGGAATATGGAATAGCAGGGATAGATAGAACAGCGGCTTAGAAATGGTTACCTTTGTAAATTGCAATACTTATTTAATTACTTGTTCTAAATTGTTGTGATCCGGCATTTTAGACAGTTACAGTTCCCCAGTTTGTTGAGGATTCCGGGTGAATTGCGTCTCCACCTTCAGCCTCATTATAACCAGGTGAGATGAAGGCTAAGCGCTTCCCCGTCATAAAACCTTTCATTAGGTGTACTCTCCTTCCTTCAACCAAACTTGTACTATCCTCCATCCTATAGTTATCTGGAAGGGACCGTCACAGGTAATGGACGAACACGTGACCCAAGCTGGCTGGCTCTTATTCAGGACAGCGAATTAGCATAGCTTTTCAGCGTGGCAATGCAGTCAGTGTCTTGGACAAGCTTCTATCTGGTACTGGTCTAGAGCAGTTGAGGTACCTATATACCATTTGTTACAATCCTTAGGTAATTCGACTGGTTCTTTTGTACATACAAATGCAAATAAATAAATTTTACCAGACGTTAATATCACACAGCACCATCTAGCCCCAAAGTAAGCATAGCTTGTAATATGAGAACTAGATTACGGATACAATACTTAATTACTTTTTTATGTATATACATACGTAATATACCTATGATACAACACCCAAACACAAAACAAACATCTTTATTCTTCACACAAATGTTTGTCCTGGGTGGGAATCGAACAGCTTATAGCACGGAAGGCAGAGATACTCCCAACTGAGCTATGAGGCTTGTTAGTTTGATTGTATACATGTTATTATGGACTCTTCTGAAAAAAATTGAACCCGATAAATACTTTTAAATTGATTTCATGGGATTTTATCACAGTTTTAATACAAAATTATTCCACAATCCGGATATCCGAATAGTACTACTACTCCACTACTATCCAAATTATTATCCGAATACTAAAAATGACGGGAAATGCAAGTTCTAGAACCAGTATGCATGAATAAAAAAAATGCCGTGCGCTTTATGTCTGTTTTTACATCCGCCCGGTTCTATACACATAAAAGTCTGATAAAGTTCGCACAAAGTAAAATAACCGCCCATTGTGGATTTTATTGTTACATTCATACGTTTTTTTTAAGACATGGAGACCGAAAAACAAGCAGCCCTCCTGATGTTGAGTGCATCTCTTGCCTAACAAAGCCTTACTGCGTAGGTCATATCCACAATGATTATGACCTACGCTCCACTGCATCGCGCCCATCAATTTGAGACAAAGCGTATTTTCACCGACAACCTTTAAATTAAAACACAGCAATGTTGCTTGGTGACTGAAATCGGTATAGTGGTAGTACTTCCCCGGAAAAGTCATTTCACAAGGAGCACTACTACTCTTTCGTTAGACTTTATAAAAACACTATTGGTGTTCAATATAGAATATTGTATTGTATTGTTATAATTAAAGTCGGCTAGCTAATTTGTTAACGCGTAGCATAATTTATGCACTGAGGAAGACTGGAAGACACGTAGGTACCTTCGCTGATTATCAAGTCACATTACAGGCTGGACCGTCGAAGTGATGTGTTATGAATACAGATCACAGAACTCGAGTACGAAGGTACGATACTCATATTGGTATGCTGATTCTTTAGCGTGCTATAAACATGGCGACTCCGCAATATACATAATGTTTTTTATTCACATCTGTACTTATTACAGACTTGAAAACAAAATGACAGAATTTACCAGACACAAATATAAATGTAATGGCTTTATTTTGAAAACGAAGTACCTATATATGTTACCGGTAATCTGATATACTGTTATACAATAAGTACTTAGGCAATGTATAGAATACCTAAACCGTTCAAGTAATGCATGTGATTTGATTTATGCCATATTCGTCCCGTGGAATTCGGTCCACATAATAAAATCTGCTTTGTATGCCGTATACGGCCCATAGTATATCTTATTTTAAAAATTCTGGTTTCGTCCTACTTTTCAGCTCCACATTCGGCCCAAGTATTTTTAGAGGTGAATTACAATTATTATTAATTTAGTACAGTTGAAGCAATAAATCTTCATTGCCTAGGTACTCTATACAAAACCGAATCCACACCCGATTATGTGTAAAAGGCTACTTAAAAGTATGAAAAACCATATTAAAAGTAATTAGGTTAGGTTATGTTTCAACAGTGAATAAAAAAGACGGCAGCGGCGGCCGAAGAACCAATTAGGTAGGTATTAGATTTTTTTAATTTGAAAAGTGTATTTTGAGCAAATATATAACGTGATTTATTCGTCCGTAATTTTATAGGTAGTTATTTACATCAACATAGATAAATACCAGGACAGCAGACAAAGTACCAGCAGGTACTCTATACAATCCCTGGGAATTGTATACATTATCCTGGTAAAATATTTAATGGATAATAATATTTATAACATTTCATACATTGCCTGGAAGCCCCAGGTATTCCGGGCTCGCGGCAAATTGCCGGTGACTGTACCTATATATATTGAGCATGTGATGTAAATCACCTGTTTAATTGTATAACCGGTTTAAGCTTTTGAGAATTGGTTTTTACCAGGTATTTAACGCTTTTCATTATAACATTTAGGTTCGGAACCAAGGCAGCTTGAGCATTTCGTTGAAATCATCTGCTTGTATGTACCTATTCGTTTTTTACGATACGATGGGTCAGCTCTTGACAAAGAGGCTTGGCAAAACTGAGACTGAGGTCAACAACGCAGTCTTCCCAGAAATTGCTTATTATCTCTCAAACCTGGTGTTTACGTTGAGCATTTTTTCTCTATTTTTTTATTGTACGGGGAAGTGCTTGGCCTTCATCTCAACAAGTTAAGATAAGGCCGAAGATGGAGACGCACTTCACCCGGAATTCTCAATAAACTGAAGAACTGGCTGTCTTCTGAATGCCGGAAAACATCAATTTTAGAATTGTAATTAAAACACACACACATATAGTGACAGTGACACGTGACGGTGACAGAATTAAATAAGATGGTGGTAGTTAGCCAGGCTTAAACAAAGTCCTACCACCAACCACACCTTCCACAATATTGTGCTCCCCTTGGGGATCGAATCCGGGACCTCTGGATCTGAAATCGGTGGGTTGAACCACTAGACCGCAGAGGCGGTTAAAAATCTTTGTGCCAGTATTAACTTTGGGACGTACTTCATGCAGGCATCGTAAGCAATTTCATCTTTGTTTCATAGGTATGTTTATATTATTATAAGTCCTTACGATTTTAATTTTTTAAAATAAAATATAAGAAAAAGTGTCACAGTGGTGACTAATGTCGTACAAACTTATGTTTTTTTTTAAGAGATAATTATGTTATTATTTGTGAATAAATTCATACAAATACAAATTATTAAATTTACAGTTAATTAAGCAGTTGTTAAAAATAATACGATTTACTTACGTACCAAGTTTTTAACCAACTATTAGAATACATAATTTGCGATTTGCGTGTAGAGTCTACACTGTAGACGGAATGTTAATATCCGTATATTGGATTTTTTTACATAAATCTAGAAGAAAAAAACATGAAATCATGTAAAAACAAGATGGTAGAGTTTCATCAAATGTTGGGAGATCATACTCGATGAACCGACGACATTGTGGCGGTCGTGGGGAGTCGACGGATGGAGGAGGCTTCGCTATTATGGCGTGATTTTAGGAGCCGCTCAGCATTAGTCGCTTAGTCGCATAATGTGAGTTTTATAAAATATGTGATTACTTAGATAAGTAGGTTTATATAATTGTATCCATTGTTAGTTACAAATTAGATTACCTATTAGTCCATTACAAAGAGCTACTTATGACTGGTGGTTATCTAGGTATTCATTGTCTTGAACAATGACGAAGATTTGACGTTCGGAGGTAAAACATGTGTAAGTAAGTCTGTAAGGTAAGAGCTTGTTGACTTTTTGATAGGATGTAGGTAATTTATGCAACTATTGTTTGAGGTTTACACTATACAAAGATGCCACACACAGGTAGATCACATAAAATTGATAAAATTAAATATACATCTGTAATTGAATGTAATTAAATGTGCACCTGAGGATTTAATGTCAGTTCTTTTACGGATTGAGCATACCTAGGCATACATAGGCATACCTACGTATCTTTGGTTGGGCAAGGTATGGTACGTATCTACCTGCCCATCTATCGAGCCATTACGATACGATTTATTGTTGCGTATTGGTTACAAACTATAGGTACCTACACAAAACAAACTAAAAATACACCAACAAAATAAGATGTTATGTACTAGGGAATACAATTTGAAACCAACCCACGAACTTAATATTCAACGTCCTTTGTTTTCAAAACAAAGCTATCTAGAAAGTGTCAGAGTTTCCAACAAAAACTTGTAAAGAAAAATTAACTAGGTGGAGCTCAAAAACAAGCGATTTTATGTCTTCAAAACAAACAGTGCTATCTTGCGAATTTGTTGAAACAGGCTATCATGTGTCAGATAACCTTTAAACCTCAAACATACACGACAAATCACCTCGTCTTAGCTTAAACTTACCATAGAAACCCCAAAGGTAGCCATAACCTCGAATGCCATAAACATCTTGACACTAATACTGCAAAATTGCTCGAAATTATCAAAATAAGTATGCAACTACGATGTTTTGCTAAACAATGACGACTGGAGACAAGATCAACTCGTGCGCAGCTGTACCTATATTATTGTCACTAAACGTCAAACAAAATCACACAAACAAAGCAGAACTTT
Organism: Venusia cambrica; assembly: GCA_951394065.1. NCBI lineage: Eukaryota > Metazoa > Arthropoda > Insecta > Lepidoptera > Geometridae > Venusia > Venusia cambrica. Next base: position 7,878,447 of record OX596046.1, on the reverse strand, counting down.
CTATAAGGCTGACAGAAATGAACTGACTTGAATAGAGTCGAGTTTGGTATCGGTTGACGTTTGACAATACACGGATCTGTGTTGCCAGACTTAGCAATTTTTGATGCTTTAGTCAAATGGCTAAAAACACCAAGAAAATCGACAAAGGACCTTATTCAATTTTCTTGATATTTATACAGAGATTATAAGAATCTTGTAAAAAATATATTCAATAAAGCTTACAAAGTTGAAGACTAATACATATTAATGGTGGAAGAAGTCAGTTTTGTCAACCCTGATATCAGATGAATAATGGTGATTACATCAATGTTTATGACGTAGGTACTTTTTATTGTTTGACATTCGATTTTGAAATGCCAATATACTCATCATTGGGCGTGTTGTAATTTTTGTGCTAGGTAATAAGTACCCAAAATATTTGTCTTATAGCTGGCAGCCCTCACAAATGGCGCCACCGCGCCGCCGCCACCGCCTACGTCATTTGATACTGATACCTGCTCAGTGCTTGCGCTCGCGCATCGCATTCCACGCCTCGGTCTTATCTATTGCCAGTACTGCAGGCTATGTTAATTCATTCATGATAGTGTATTGTTATTGGATAATTGGTATAGGATGTCGATTTTTATGTAAATTGCTTAGTTTATGCTAGTACCGTACTGACTTCATTCACTATTAATTGTGACCTGAATATCAAAACGATGAACTATTAAAGTAGGTAGGTAGTCAGTGGATCTATCTTAGCATCATATACACGAAGGTTCTAGAACTAAATGCAAAAAAACAGCAGTTTTTGCCTTTGAAACGTCGAAAATCGGAACCCTGTGTGCGTGCTTGACTCGCTTAAGGCCGATTTATTTTAACATCTACAAAGATATGCACGGGATAGCATCAAATGTATCTAAAAAAATTCTGGAAGAGATCTCTTTAAGCGATAAGGCCGCGCATTGTGTTTTGCTTTTGCTTGTTTGTTTATTTTTTATTCTGTGTACAATAAAGAGTTAATCTATCGTTTTTTAAACAAAATTCACAGCTATCATAAAATAATACCTTCGACTAGTATCTTAGTTAACCTACAGCCAATAATGGATTTACATTTTAGGGTGTAGGTATATCTATCAATCTAAGCACTTTCTAGAAGCTAGCGCTCTGTAATATTATTTTGGTCAAATGACATCCTTGAACTCGATTCACTCAGTAAAAACAGTAGTTTCACCAAACTTTATTTCATTAGTACAAACCGTTCAAGCATAATTTCCTCCGCCCTTCATCAGGCAGCTTCCGGACCCTTGTCTAGCACCTTAATTTACCGCCCTACGATCTGTACTCGCCACAGATGGAATTGAAACAGTAAAGAAAGACACTGTTTCACTGCCACTGTTGGTTACAAGTAAAACAATATGAAAAATGCTTAGATTTTCTTTACTATGAGATCTTGCCCGTTATCCATTATCTATAATCACATATCTATATACGTTTTTTTTTTATTGTACGACAGGAAGGGGCTTAGCCTTCATCTAACCTGATTATTCATGTTACGGTAAGGCTGTAGTTGGAAGCCCACCTCACCCGGAATCCTCAACAAACTGAGGGTCCGGCTATCTTACCTCTAAATGCCGGAACACAACAATTTAAGAATTGTTGTTATGGCGACAGAATAAGCTAAGATGGCGATTGCGAACCACTAGACCACAGAGGCGGTAAGAATGGTTAAGTGTAGCTGACGGACTTTATTCTCGTTATCCCATAGAAATTAAGTACCATATCATATACTTAAATTAAAAAGCACAATCTCAATAGGTATTTCAAGTCGCCAGGACATCTGTTGCGTCAGACTGGCGTAATAAAACAGGTGTCTAAATGTGGCGGATTTTAAAATTTAAAATTGTATACATATAGGTACTGGATTTTGTTATTTTTCGTAAAAAATATATTTAACTTACATCATTCAAGTTTACCATTAGGACTTTACAAAAAGTACTATAATTTCATGTGTTTCTAAATATATTTTTCATGTTTGTTGATCATCGAAATAACGTGAAAAAAAAATAACTTCAGATACTACCGATCAGAATTATTCCAAAGTTTCAAGTTTTCACTCCTGTCGGCAGTCCCCATTACTGGCTTTTTTATAACATGAGTGCCTCGAGCTTACTTTATTTTATCATAAGACAATGGGGAAGCGCTTGGCCTTCATCTCTCCTGGTTCCAAGTAATGATAAAGGCGAAGGTGGAAACGCACTTCACCGAAATCTTTTTCAGCCTTCATCTTACCTGATTTTTCAAGTTACGGTAAGGCCGAAGGTGGAAGCGCACTACACCCGGAATCCTCAACAAACTGAGGAACTGGCTATCTTACCTCTAAATGCCGGAACACAACAATTTAGAATTGTTGTAATGGAGACAGATTTAGGCAAGATGGCGGTGGTTAGCCAGGCGGACGTAAACAAAGTCCCAACCACCAACCAAACCAAGCACAACATTGTACTCCCGTGATCGAACCCGGGACCTCTGGATCTACTACTAGACTACAGAGGCGATTAAAACTGGATACTTTTACCTGGTCGCAAGTCAGATGATACGTAAAGAAAGACAATCGAACCCACAACCTACAGCGCAGAAGGCAGAGCTAATACCAATTGAGCTATGAGGCTTGTTAAACCAGCGATAGGATCATTCAGCAGTTGACTGAATTCCTTTAGTATCAGAAAGTTGAATTCTCATAAAGTTGAATTCCCAAAATGTTGAATTTCCCAGAATGTTGAATAATTTTTGATCCGCAAAATGTTGAATTCTTTGAATGTTGAATTCTTAAAAAGTTAAATTCCCATAATGTTGACTTTTTTGGGAACACATAGTTTTATCAATCCCATTAGAGAAAAAAATTCCCCCTTCTAAGTTCCCACGAAATATCCCCTATAGACATGCCTTTAGGATCAGAAAGTGTATGGAATAGACTTATAGATATATAGATTTGTTTTGATATAAGTAGGTACCTTTGATGACTGCTGTCATTCTTCAAATGGCCATATCTCTGAAATTACCTACTCGTCCTAGAATATCCGTTGTTAGTTCAAATGAAAGCTATGACTAAGATCTATATTTTCAATGACAGCTGTCAAACTTCAAATGACCATATCTCTGAAAGTACTCGTCCTAAACTCTCAATTCTTAGTTTAAATGAAAGCTTTATAGAAAACTACATTTCAGATGGCAGGTGTAGTTTTGACAGCTGTCCTTGAAAATGTAGATGTTGGTCATAGCTTTGATTTACTCTTAGTGGAAGCATTATACGTTTCAAACATTATGTATCTTCGGTATTTAAAGGATATATATATATATATATATATATATATTAGATTTATTAGATTTTACATATTATGATACCTAAATCGTTTCACTTACGGATAATCGGGATAAAAAGTATACTACTTATGTCCATAGTATGTATACACATATTACAAAATTTAGCAATATTTTATTTGAACTGAACTTACTGGATAAAAATATTAATTTTCTTTCAACTTTCACAAAGTAGTTACACAGTTAGGCACAGGCACCGACCTACATGCTAATCCTATTTAAATAACGATAACTGTCAATATATGTCAATGTTAGATATTAATAATCTGCTTGTACAAGAAATATAACTTTAAATTAGATTAATAATAATAAATACACTTTAATTTCTAAATGAATCCCATTAAAACAATTTCTTTCACTACAAATAATAAAAATAAACAAAATCTAGTAATTAGAGGTAAATACACGTTGACCTAAGATGGAAAATCAAACCAGAACGGCACTTCTCGATGGAAGTGCACAGATCGGGACTTTTGTTCTGCAACGGTTACAATTTAGTTACGGTTACATTTTTCTTCTCTCATTTTCTTGTCTATCTATCAAATGTGTCGACAACCATGAACATTAAATTTCATACGTGTTTATAAGCCTTTCCACGCATACTGCCTGCAATGCAAATTACCTGATACTTGGTGACCATGATTCGTCGTAGTATACGCACGCATATTACCTGTTCCGCAGAAGACGAGAATTCCATTTTAATAAAATGCTGTATTATTTATTATTATTGTCCTTTTTTCCTACCAGTCCACTACTGACAGTAACAGATATTTATTAGTCCATTATGTTATTACCATACACAGAATCATATTATGTATATATAAATTAACTTATTCAATATCTTTTTTGGGTCATCTGCAATATTTTTCAGCATTATTTTCATTTATTTGCTGGAGTGTATCTGTGTCTTGTCGAAAGAATTTCAGGTAATTAGCGAATTAGGTTTTTTGCATAACCGCTACCTAATACTTATGCGTTTATGGCATATCACCGGCAAAAAAAGCATACGCGTCGAATAGTGTAGGAATGTCACAGTCTACAACTACATTTAACATTTTAGGATTCAACATTTTAGGAATTCAACATTTTGCGAACTCAACATTTTAGGAATTCAACTATTTGCAAATTCAACATTTTAGGAATTCATCTTTTTTGCGAACTCAACATTTTAGGATTTCAACTTTCTGATCCCAAAGGACTGAATTCAAGTTATTTATTTTGTTGTATGTCAGTCAGTCACTCACTCACTCAAACTGTTAATAAAATACCTTTGCGTGCTATGTCAAGCCTCATAGCTCAGTTGGTAGTAACTCTGCCTTCTGCGCTGTAGGCTGTGGGTTCGATTTCCACCCAGACAAACATAAAATGAATGTTTGTTGTGTGTTTGAATGTATTGTATGATAAGTATGTATTTACAAAAAAGCAAAGTACCTATATAAGTATTCTATCCATAATCTAGTTCCCATATTACAAGCAATGCTTACTTTGAGGCTAGATGGAGTTGTGTGAAATTAATTTCCTGTAATATTTATTTTATTTTATTTATTTATGTATTTTTTTCACATTTGATGTCCTGGGCCCTGATTGTATAAGTCAACTGGTAATCAACATCGACTTAATTTCTAATTATTTTTCAAAATAAGGAGGATGTTCTCAATTTGTCTGATTACTCGAAGACGCCTGGACCAATTAGAAAATTTGCTGATTATTTTTTAGTTGAAAGGGTATATACTTCACAGGTGGCTCCATTGACATCAGGTCAGGATCTGATGATGAGATCCAGGAGAAATCGAGGGAACTCTACAAAGATCATAGTGCACACTTGTAGCTATTTGAGTATTTTAGGGAAAAGAAAACGGACCACTTATAGGATCACGCGTCTGTCTGTCTGTCGGTTCCTCCATCTGTCATGAAAATTGTTTTATATTCTTCATTATAGTCGGTTTTCTTATTAGTTTTTATAAGGTAATTATTGACGTTTGAAACCTAGCCAAGGCTTCAGCTTTCACTATCGTATTTGACAAATTCTGTCTGGGTTTGACCCTGGTAATCGACTTGAAGTTCACTTGAAATTGAGTTCAAGTAATGCAATTAGGCTTCTGGTCCAATACGTAGTTGAGTTTTTAAACGAATAGTTTCTAATATCCAGGATAAAGTTTTCCCCGCCCGCGACAAAGTGAACCTTTGTGCAAGTAACTCGGAAGTGAAACAAAACCCGACGATCTCCAATGGCCGTCACTTCCGTTCCACCGCGCCACCTGATGCCGACGGCCCGAAGAGGGTATTCCAACAAAAGCTGTCTATTTATCACGCGGAACGTCGAAAGGGAACGAATTTCTTGAAGCCAAGTGCTACGCGAGAGTAAATATATATTCAGGGTGCCTATCAGCTTCATACCGTGGTATAACATTAAGGTAACTAATAAATAAAATAAATGTAAAAAAGTAGATAAAATATATTTAACCGTAGGTAGTTATTTAAGTTGTATGATGTGTATCCTCCTAGTTTTAAGACGGGTTACAAATCATTATTCATTCGAAGTAGTAGTAGAAGTCTTTAAATTTTTTGTATGAAAGGACAATACGCCGACCTGGTTTAAGCCGGTAGGACGACAGCTTTGCGCGGACTTTCAATGTACTGCCTCCAGACCTTATAATGGCGTCTCTGAGGTCTAGTGGTTTGCCTACCGGTATGAGACCTAGAGGTACCGGGTTCGATTCCTAGGTGGAAACAAATTTGTGCTTGGTTTGGTTAGTGATATGGCTCTATAAGTCCGCCTGCTAGCACCATCTAGCCAAAGCATCAATTCTAATTGTTGTGTTCCGGCATTTCAGATTAGTTTTATAATGAATTGATACCAGGAGCCCAACCAGGTATCTCTTTGAAGTTCATCGCCAATTATGATTTGATCTTCATCCAGATTCCTAGAATTGTCTGCAACGCTACATTCTGAAGTTCATCAGATTGGATTCCTAGCATACAACAAAGGTCTGCAATAGGAAACCTGAGCGACACGCAAAGATTCATTATCAGAAACGTACCATAGCGATATCACATCTTTTTATTTAGAATCTCATTTATACCCCTACAAAAAAATAAAAATTATCTACCTACATTAAAACAATTTCTTTTACTCAAAAAACTGAAAAGCTTTCCCGATGCATTCCCGTCGTATAATAAGAAATAGGTAATAGGTACCTATAACATTTTAAGCGTTAGATTATCAAGTGGGATTGAAAGCACTAGTGAGTGTTCACTGCTAATTTCAATTCATTAACAACGAATAAGGGACTTTGATGCAGTAGGCGCCCTGGGCGCGCTGTGAGATGAAAATGTAAGGCGATTTATGGAACGCAACGCAACAAGCATTTGCCGCGCGCCATTTGCTATATCAAATCCCTAAGGCGAACCATATGAAATGATTGGTATGTATACACTGATTTGTCAACAAAGGTATCAATGCCTTACCTGGTAGTCGAACCACTAGACCACAGAGGCGGTTAAAATGATAAAATGTACGTTATTATAAGTCTTCATGCCAACTTAACTACTAACTAAACTTAGCTACTATCAGATAGCATGGAACTAGATACTAAGTTCTGAAAAGAACGCTTGTCTGAGTTTGCAAGAGTACTCTGTCATAATTTGTTCCGAGCGCTCTGTTAGTTTGATAAGGAGACAGGAATTGCAATTCGTTTATGAAAGTTTTGACGTAAACCTCGGTACGTAGGTACGTACTGTGATGGAGCACTCCGTATTAGATTTGAGTGCTACATTGTTTCAAACGAATGAGAGCTACTTTGTCTTCTCACAGAGAAGTTACAATGTATGGACGGGGAGAAACATTTGCTATGGTATCTAACAATATTTGAGTATTTTTGGGTCGAGACTTTGGTTCCGTGGGGGGCCGGTGCTCTAAGCCCGTTTTAAAAAAATGCGGTTGATTGAAGCGACACGTGACGCAAGGGCTGGCTCCAGCGAATAAGCATAGCTATACAGCTTGGCAATGCAGCCAGTGTCTTCTAGTCACGCTTTCTTCTGGTACTGAACAGTTGAGTTACCTATAGACAGCTTGTAATGGTCCTTATGTAATTCGACTGCTTCCTTTGTACATAGTCTATTTATTGTTCATAATGTTGGAAATTCCAGATCATTGTGTTACAATATTGTGCTTGATTTGGTTTTGGTAAGATTTTGTTGAAGTCTGCCTGGATACCATCATGTTGCCTAAGTCTGTCGCAATAACAACTATTCTAAATTGTTGTGTTCCGGTTTAGAGGTAAGATATCCAGTTCGTCAGACTGTTGAGGATTGCGGGTGAAATGCGATTCCAACTTCGGGCTTATCATAACTTGAAAGCAAGTGAGGTGAAGGCTAAGTGATACCCCGTCGTACATTTAAAACAGGGCTGTCAGATAGATGTCATTTTCGGTTTTAGTCATGTTCTATGCTTGGTCATGTTCGGTTATAGTCATGTTTTACCCTTGGTCATATTCTGGTTCGGTCATTTATCAGACAAACGATTCGGTTCTGCTTGATAGTGAGTCTTGACGTTTGCTCTGGAAATAAAATATTGTAGAATCACAGAAATTCTGTATCTAACATTTGCCGGTACTATTTACGCGCCACCCAATGTAAGTTAAATGTAGATACTCAGTTAGTTACTGTTGCGCAGGTAATGAGTTGACAAAGTTTTATTTTATGGCAGCGCATAAAATACGAATAAACAAATATAGATTTTTATATATTCGATTGAAATCCAGACACAGTTAGCTTCTGTAAAATATGCCACTGATTATATTTTAAGATCATGCCATCTTCATCCTCAATTTACTCTAGCGTTTATCTGAAAATACCTTAGCAGTAACAATCCAGCTAGGTACCTAAGTAGTGGGTATCATAGGTAGGTGTGCCGGCAACATGCCTCGCTACACCAATTTCACAATACGAGCCATATCTGTGTAAATCTAATATTGGCATATTGCGGTAATGCGCAAGCAGTAGCTCAACTTCAAAAAAATATTAGTAAATCTATTAAAAAAATCTTTATTTGTAAATAATAGGTAGGTACAATGTGATACACTGCTGGACAGGCGGCAAGCGCATTGGTGATCACAGTAAAGGTTATATACGGTTATATACTTAGTTATGAATTTAATTTTATACATTACAGTCATATATTTATCTGATAACACTCTAAAAATTGGGTTCCCTAGTTTTATCAATAACAATTATAATGCATTTGTTAATTTGATAACGGGCGTGGCACAGGGATCATCCTTATCTACTATTCTTTTTTCCCTGCTTCTTCTTCTTCGTCGTGTCAATGAATCAATAATAAACTACTTAAATTACTTTTGCCCAGAAAGTAGTAATTTAATAGCCTGATCGGTTGCCTGGATCAGGTCCCTCTGTGTGCAAGCAGTTCCACTCAACGGGCGGGAAAGATTGTGCGGCATGTCCTGTGTCGGAGCCCCACACTCACACCAGACATTGTTAGTTATTAAAACCCCATCTGGCTAGATTAGTCCTGCAGAGTTCGACTTGAATCCGGAGCCTATAGAGTGCTTTCCATACTGGCCGCTGCAGGTCGTGCCTGCGTAGCAGTTGCTCTGTCGGAGTGATAAAGGCTGAGGGGAGAACACCCCCCGTGTTTGGTCTTCCAGAGCTCGCATCTTGCTGCCACTGCAGATTTTTCCTGCTGATGAACGACCTGCCAGAATTGGTTCATACTGGTGAATCGTACATGTACGCCGACGATATTGCCATAGTAGTCAGTACGTCATCACTGGATCACTAAACGGAACTGGCGTTGTATTCTCCCAGTGGTTTGAAATAAACGGTTGGACGTTTATCGCTAAAAGACCCACTTTTCTATCTCGGGGAGGCAAATGAGAGAACTGTCAAACACGCCAATTGTGCAGACCAATACAATCACATTCCTATGGTTTTCAATTAGTAGTGGGCTGATGTGGAATAGGCACTTAGACAAAGTATGTGTCAAGCTTGGTAGTGCTTTAGAGATACTTTCCCGAGTAGTCATTAGCGATCAGTCAGAACGTTCCATTTTGCGACAGTACACTCGTTACTCTAGTACGGTATGGAGTTGTGGGGAAGCGCCACCGCCGAGCGCTTGCGCGCGTTTCGCACCCAAAAACGAGCTTTAAGTTGATAGCAATTGCAAGAGTGTCTTGGCGGACGTCGGTGAGACCGTATTTTACTTCCCTAAACCTTAATTTACTCTAGCATCGCTGGTCCTATATCAAGTTGCTCTATACGTCAAACAGAGCTTAACCTAGTTTGAGACTCGAATAGATAAAGATACTTGATAGCACAAGATTCACGGCACTCATAAACTCCGTGACTCAACGACTCGCTAAGTCAGACAAACTGACACACGTTATGGGGCAAACTATCCACAATATCAAAATAAAATCTGAAAACAGAAAAAATATTTAGTAATAAATTCGCTAAATCTCTCTGAAAAAAAAAAAACGAAAGAAATCGACTCGTGTTTCGCCGAGAGATTTAGCGGATTTAATATTACTAAAAAAAAATTCTGTTTTCAGATTTTATTTTGAAATATGGATTTCCGCAAAATAACGCCTGAATCAATTAGCTATCCACTATATGTTGACAAAGAATGTAGTGGCTGCTCCTAGTATCGAAAACTTTCAAATTAAACTGAAGCATTCTATGATGTAAATGATAATGTAGATAGATAGTAATATACTATAGTTAGGACCACTTGAATCATGTTACATGTATATCATGTTGCTCATGTTATCTCTCTATCTCTAGTCTGTCAGTGGTTTCATATATAAAACGAGTTTCAAATCACATAAACAGCCTATTAGTATCCACTGCTGGACAGAAGCTCTTCACAAGCTTTTGGTTTTGCCATAAACACTATGCTTGGCGGATAGGTGAACGCAATATAGATAATACACAGAAGGAAGCTGCTGCCCTTCTTCTGGTGAGATCCCTTGGTCGGCTTTTACAACATCCATGGGCTGAGATGGAAGGGTCGGATTCTTAAGCTTGTACATATCTTCAGAAAATGTAGTTATCTTACTGGTTCAGCTCTAAGATATCGTGCCAGCATAACAACAAATCAGAGCGCCTAACCAGATTGCTACGTAAATGTTGCATCAGCTGAGCTGATTAGTACAATGTGCCACTAACGCGGGCACAAAGTGTTATTGATATTTGTTGGGACTTGTTAGAATGGTTGTATTGAGTATTGCTTGACTAACAATCATTGTAGTTATGCCAAGCGTGGTGAGTATGGCCAAACCTTACAGTTTTGTGTGGTGGACAAAAATGAGCTGCTTAAGTGGGATATGCGCAGTCAAACCCCTCGCATGACATCTCACTTGAAATGCTTGGATCTTATCGACAACCTTAGCTTAGCAATCGTTTTGAGAGACCTTTATGTTACCAATGCAGGGGTAATTTCAGTAAATACATAGTGAATTGTGAATTCAAACTCTTATAACAGTTTATCCTCAAAGACATAGCAAGCATTTGCAACTCTATCAAAGTTTTTTTTTATGTGCAGTTTATAATCATTCAAATGATACCCATAAGATCTTCTTGATACACTAAACCCCTATTTCTCAAAATTACCTTAGTTTCTTTAATTCCTTATACCGATTGATGCTGTAATATTTGCCTATAAAAAATCTAATTTATAGAATCACCCATGTATAAGATATCGGAAATATTATAGGTCTTTTCACCTCGATATCTTCCCAATATTTCCCAACTTAACTCAGAGATCTCGTCAGAGAAGCGAACGAGAAAATCTGTTTTTTTTTATAATTTTAACATTCACGAGTTAAAATGTTTGAAAGTTAGTTTAAAAAATATACAAATATCTACCCCGTACCTTCACTCCGAAGATACGAGCTTGGAATACCGTCACGTATGCGTTACAGGAAAACCTGAGGAAACTTTGTAGGTCTTAAAATTCCGCGGTAATCGATAAATTCTCATACAGAGCATACAGCTCTAAGAATGTATAGTTACAATGTAATATAAAAGCAGCCAAGTGTGTTTAGTATCGGACTGACCATCCGTCGACTTTTACAATCAAGTTTTTATAACTATAGCTTTTTATATGTTTAATTTAACCCGGAGGAGGCACCTCCAGTTATTTTTTTAATTTATAAAAAAAATAGTTTAACGAGACACTCCGCGAACTGCCTGCAGCGCGTGGCACTTCATAAAAACTAGTCTAAGATAAGACGTGAGACGGAAGCTTCTCCCCGCGAGTCCACCCAAAGGTTGCATGGAAGAAATCGCTTTTAAGCGATAAGACCGCCCATTGTATAGTTTTTTTTTTTTTTTATATATATAGGCCGTTTGTAGCGGTCCTTAGTTAATTTGACTGATTCCTTTGTACATAGTTAGTTTAATTGTACTTTTTTTAATGTGTGCAATAAAGTATTTTTCATTCATTTCATTCATTCATTCATTCATTTATTTTCATTCATTCTTACCTCTAAATGCCGGAACAAAGCATTTTTTTAGAATTGTTATTATGGCGACAGAATTAGGAAATATGGTGGTAGCCAGGCGAATTTAAACAAAATCCTACCACCAATTAAACCAAGCGTAATATTACTCCCCTGGGGATCGAACCCGGGACCTCTGGATCTGAAATCGGTGGGTTGATCCACTAGACCACAGAGGCGGTTATGGCCACAGAGGCGGTTAGACCACAGAGGCGGTTATAAGCCAATATTTTATTATCAGTGCTAATAATGTATATAATATATATGTGTGTACGAAGCGTGGCCGGTAGTTTCCAACAGTTTGGTGGCGTTCGATGGAGCATGATATCGGATTGGACACAACTCATGAATTTGTCGGAGTAAATCCTGAGGTTCGCTTAAGGAAGGATACCCATCGTCCATTGCCCAGTGGACTGGCGGAGTATTGAGTGATCAATGTTGTAGAAATAACGGCACTACCCTTTTACTATTTCATTTGAGACCAGATGGTAAATTTTGGGTAGGTTTGTTGTTAACCACTTTATAAATGGCAATATTGATAGATACTTATAGAAAAGACTTTGTTGTTTACCAATGTTACACAAAAAACAAACAAGGAGAATAAACAAAACAGTGTAACAATAGGCGGTCTTATCACTGAAAAAGCTATATCTACCAGACAGCGTTTGGATGGACTGTTACAAATAAGATGATACTTTTAACCTGTACCTGACTTGCTTCTCTAGGGAGGTTTGTATTTTTTTAATTGACACAACTAAGTACTTACATAACTTAGGCTTCACAGCTCAGTTGGCTTTCACAGCCTTCTACGCTGTATAAGGGTTCGATTCCCACCCGGGATAAACTTTCCTTAGATGAATGTCTGTCTGTTGTTGTTTACGTTTTTTTTCTATTTTTAGAAATATAATAAAAGTATCTAAGTACTCATATTCTTGTATGAATCTTAATTTTTTTTTATATGGTTTCCATATATGTCTAAAATATCTATGAAAGCATGAAATCGTTTATTTTAGTACCTTTTTTTACAAATATCAATAGATTTGGGAGACTATAATATCTGTCAATTATCAATTTACTGAAGTTCAGTCGCAGTGCTTAACAATAAAACCTTTATTTCACATAGTAGTATATTTTATAATAAGGGAGTGGACTAGGGAGATGGTCGACAATTGACGGACAATAAACGGTTTTTGTCAGACATAGAAAAAACAAAGGATTTTGCATCATCTATGCCCGAATGTGGCTTACCTAAAACTCTTCCTAAACGCATCGGAGCAGCAGATTTAATCAGTTACTCATCTGCCAAGGTCGTAACGAACGGCACGAAACGGACGGCAGAAATAAGAGCATTTCATGCTCTAATCTTATATATATCTGATATATAGGTATCTCTAATAAACAATAATTATTATATGCTATCTTCACATATGAAAATATGCCACTATTTTTGCATTGCATAGTAAGGTGTGCGATATCCTTTGTTTTTTTAAGATAAATAAATACATTTAATTTAAAAATTTTGTATTCAATGAAATATATACATTTATTTGTATCTTTATCTAACCGAAATTTTACCACTGCTGTTCAAAAATTCCATAAGGAATGGTGGATGTCCGCAAAAACATAAAAAAAAATAAAAAAATTAAAGAAAAAAAGGCATTTATTCACACAACACAAACTTTCAATATTGATATAAAAATACAAGCAATTTTAACAGGTTCCTGTTGTTGGTGAAAAAGTATAGGGTCATCAACGCTGGTTTTCTGCCCCTTTTATGAAAATGTCTGCAACCGCCAAATGGTTTATACGTATTCTAGGAGGGTTATAACTCATGACAGAACTCGATTTCCCGTGTATACTGAGATAGCTTGTTACTAATTGAGCTGCTGGAGTCTGCAAAGCGAACTGCAAACGGCATAAGTTATAGTCTATTCAATTTCAACAGAGTTTATTAACAAATGCATTGCCTACCAGTCTGAAACCTAAATGTTCTATGCTGAAATTACATACCGCAACTCTAAGATAAGATTGGTACGTTAGGTATCTTGCAACAAAGCGCTTAGTATTGTTTTACGACGGAGAAGTTCTTGGCCTTCATCTCACGTGGACTCAAGTTATGATAATAATAATAAAACTTTATTTCAGGCAACGATAGAAAAATTATAGATCTTATTCTAACTTAGTCTACGGCCCATAGTTATATATACCTTAAAAACTAACATACAACTATTTAACTATTTATTAGCATGTAAAGTCTGGACGTGACTTACTAGTGTCGTGTTTAATAATTGTCCGCGATACCTTCTAAACACAACACCTTTCGGCCAAAGTTCTTCTTTATTAAAAATCGATAGATGTTCAGTTGGTACTCGCAACACAACCGACGCAGATTCCGAATTTTTGTGTCATATCTCTCAGCTAAAGCGCTGATAACGTCATCTAGCAGAGATTCACTGAAATGTGATGACCCTAGTGTTTGAAATTACACTCAAAATCACTAGCGAGAAATGACGTTCTTGCTTTTTAATAATAAAATTGTATTTCAAGTGATTGCCCTTGGTCACGACATAGCTCAATTGGTTAGAGCGTTTTCGGCTTTAGGAAAAGATGCGGGATCGAATCCCGTCGCGGGTTGTGAATTTTTGTGACATAACATTTGTAATTGTTGTGCCCAAGTGAAATCACTTGAAATACAAAAATGTTATGCCTTTAGTTGATAGGCGGAATGCAGTGCAGCGTTGGTCATGTTCTTTGTGAATATGATTTAAACAGTAAGGCTTTGTTACAGCCGGTAGTTGCACTTCAGATGGGCTGGTTGTTTGTTCCGTCTCCATGTTGAACCATTGACGTTGTTTGTGTCTAGAAATTAGTCTATTAATCTAGATACATGCTTAAAAAACCGCCAGTGCATGCTTAAACAACCGCCGGTATATTATTAGTCAACACCAAACAGCTAAGGCAGAACTAGTCTTTTTAACCGACATCCCAAAAAAGGATATCGGTTAAGGCTATTTCTCAAGGAATATGTTTTAAGGTAAGAAACTAGATAAATAATTTTTGAATATGATAGTAGGAATCTTGCATTTGCTACGCATTGTTTTAAATTGTTAGAGTAGTTTCTTTTGTCACCTTTTTCCTTTTTTTTTTTGATATTTTTAGCAAAAACGATGTCTACTATAAATTTAACATTTTTATGTAGGTTTCACAACAAAAGACACATTATGAAAAATATTTTTGTGGAAAAATAACTTACGAGATAAAAAATGTTAATCGCTAGCATATATGTGTATATATAAATGTAATAAATAACCGGACAAAATTTAAGTGTTAAACGGAATAGTATTTAAGACGAAATTAAACAAATGGTTAATGTGTAATTGTTTATATAGTGTTGACAAATATTTAACATATAACAATAATTGTAATCATTGACTTTAGCATGACATTTGTAACATTTGCACGCCTGCATGCAGGCTGAGTACATTCACAATCTTATGTTTAAGACCTTATGTACACACAATCATATGTATTCTTGCAAAAAAATTAAATGATTTGATTTGATTTGATTTGACACAGCATTGCTGCTTGGCGGCTGAAATAAGTATGGTGGTAGTACTTCTCCGGACGAGTCCTTTCACAATGGGCTCTACTACTCTCGATAAGACCGCCTATCATACTGTTAGTTTAAATTATCAATTATCCTGGTGTAGAATAAAAAAAATCATTAATAATATTCATTAATTCAATGCTATAAATCGTTTTAGCAAATTCTAGACTTCACGTCACATTTTTGTAGTGCTCTGCGTTACTCAATGATTTATAGTAGGTTGGATGAAGACAGTTTTCTATAGAAATTATACTTCTTGGGATTAAGGGCCTGTTATCCACTGCAAAAGAAGCTAAACAGAAAATGCTAAGTGCTCTTGTCCCTTGCCGCAAGATGTTTTTGTTTTTAGTTTTAGCCTTGTCTTACGTACTTGTAGTACATTTTTGGTAGATTAAATAAAATATTTTACGAGCTGGATATCCTTATATAAAAAAGGAAAGAGAGGAAGGCCAGTTAAATGGTGGAACGAAGACCTGTGGCTGAAAAGCTGTGGCCTCAAAAAACCAGACATAGAGATGACTGGAGATCCATGGAGGCTTTCACCGCCCATGTGCGTTCCACATACGATTTAAACTTAGATTAGTTATTTGATTTAAAATATCATGTATTATTAAATTTTTGTATTACAAATGATTGCATTTACTTATGGGTTCGAGTCAAGTCGTGGGTTGTGAATAATTGTGTCATTATAACGTTTGTAAATATCATGTATTATTCTTGTACCTGTGTGGATATAAAGCTTTTTTTTTATGAATTAAATTATGTTTGGTCAACAAAATCCCATAAATATTTGCAGCGCAACGCTCGTAGCGGCGACACGTCCACAGAGGGCTTGTCATCTTAGCAGCAAGACTATTTCATTTCTTGAGGATGCCTCTTGTAGAAGCGAAACACGTGTCGATTTGATTGTTTAAAAGAAATTTTGCGGATTTGTAATGAAATATTTTTTAGTTTTCAGGTTATCACTGAACAATGGATCTACGCAAAATAACGCCTGAATTTATCTCATCTAATAAGGTATCTTATCAATCCTGCAAATTTTAAAATAAAATGTTCAGTTAAATATTCATTACATTGAATAATCGGCGTCTTAAATATTATATGCACAATTTTCTATTCTGTATCCATTATGTTCATGTTGATTTTGTTACGAATAAACTGTTATTCTGGTAACTGCTATTCTATTCTACACTGGATTGCTATTATAATCATGCGGTGATATTCCTCTCATACGTACCTATTTCCCTACCTGTGCATCTTCTTAAGGTATAAAGGTGGTAAATAATAATTATAAATAATGTTCTCATGTTTCACTATAGTCTAGCATGCAATACTTATTAGTAACATAATAATATTACGATCTGCGATTAGCTAAATTATTTAATTAAGAAAGTCATAAAAGTTATTTTCATTCAGCCATAAAAAAAAAGTATTTGACATTCATCCAAGAAGAGGTCTTACCCAAATATGCAACACGGTTGTAGATGGATCACCAGCCTGACGATATAGAAAGATGATGCATGCGACGCGATGAGGTTTGGTCGACAAAGGGGAGATTGGGGGATGAAGGGGAGGTTGGGGTACGTTGATACTGAGTTATACCGGGCTATACCGTGGGATGTTGGAATTGGAGAGGTGATAAGTGGCTATTACTTCATTCATTCTTCATTCATTGGAAGGAGAATTTAGTGTATCGATGCGGATACGAAATTTATGCTCTGGCAGTAACTTGCCAATTAGTTGCAAGCTAAGCATGAATTTTCTATAAAACTTGTCAACCTTTGAAATTTATTTTTTTACTTTGAAATTAATATATGTTATAGTTCAGTATAGATGCTAGAACGCTTGTATTTCCAAAACACGATTACATAAAATTTTCTCTTTAGCAAAAAATCCAAAGTCGACTCTAATTTGTACAAAAATGTTCGCCATTCAATAAAAACGCCTAATTAGGGCTTGAAACTTTGTACAGTAAATAAACACAGTATACAGCAGACGGTCTGTGTTTTTGATTTTCAAAATTCATATATTTCTATCATCTGGTGGTCATAAGCGCCGTGGTTGAGCGCACAGCAATGTCACCTTTATTATTACCATATCTTTGTTCGAAACTAGAATAAAGTTGCGTTGAGTCGCTAATCTGAGGTACTATAGCCCGTTAATCGGTTGACTTTTGTCAGAAATCGCTTCCGATCCAGTGTATCACTCACTCGTCTCGTGTGGACTTAAAAAAAAACGAACATGTATCTAGACATCACACAATTCCCCTAAAACATTCACAGAATGTACAATGTTGTCAGATCAGCAGTGCCATAACTTTTTATGGTGCCATGAAACCGTTATTTACGACCCCATGACATGGTATTCAATCTTGTAAACATTCCTCAGGGAACATTTTATGGATTTGTGCCACGTCGAAAGTTCGCTACTTCGGATTTGTCATACATTTTAGAGAGGGCCATTATTATATTTTTTACCAGACTAGACAGTAATGTAGTGGATTATACTTTCTAAATTCGGAAGACCGATGGATATTGGAAATAAGGTACTCAGGATAAGCAACTGCTAGCCTTACCTGTGCCTACTTACAGTATTTTTAATAACTTTTTTTTTTTTTATTGTACGACGGGGAAGCGCTTGGCCTTCATCTCACCTGGTAACAAGTTAAGATAAGGCCGAAGGTGGAGGCGCACTTCACCCGGAATCCTCAACAAACTGAGGAACTGGCTATCTTACCTCTGAATGCCGAAACACAACAAATTTAGAATTGTTATTATATCGACAGAATTAGGTAAGATGGTGGTAGCTAGTCAGGCGGACTTCAATAACGTCCTACCACCAACCAAACCAAGCACAATATATTGTACTCCCCATGGGGATCGAACCCGGGTGGGTTGAACCACTAGACCACAGAGGCGGTTAAAAGTTTTAAGGCAGCCCATTGTACTTATTCACTCTTTTATATACATATCGTATTGTTCAATGTATTTTTTGTGAACATAACCGTTTGTTTGTCCACCGCATACAAAAAAAAAAACTTATCAGAACACCTTGTCTATTTGGTCTTGCTGGAATGACAAGTGTTTGATACGGTTTTTTTTATGGTATGGTGACTTAATGTTTACTACTAAGAATAGTTCATCAGTTGGTAGTAACTCTGAATTTCGCGCTGTGGACTGTGGGTTCGATTCCCACCCAGGAAAAACATTTGTGTAAAGAAAATATAGATGTTTGTTCTGTGTTTGAGTGTTTAAAAAAATGTTTTTTTAAGTATTCTATCCGTAATCTAGTTCCCATATTACAAGCTATGCTTAGTTTGGGGTTCGATGGCTCTGTGTAAAATTAATGTGTGTATAAGAATATTACCAAATCTACGATTATCAACACGACTCTAAGCTCAGTCATTATCAGTTTAATTTTTTTATAATAAATATTATTGGACATAAATTTTACACAGCGCCATCAACTCCCAAACTAAGCAAAGCTTGTAATATGGCAAATAGATTACGTACAGAATACTTATTTACTTTTTTGTTAATACATACATATCATAAAATACAACAACCAAACAGAAAAACATCAATATTCATCACACAAATGTTTGTACTGTGTGGGAATCGAACCCTCAACCTACAGCGCAGAAGGCAGAGCTACTACCAACTGAGCTGTGAGGCTTGTTAAATTTAATTTAAACACGTGAAACCGCGTGAAACTCTAGTTCAATCCATTATTTAAGTTATAAACTTGTTCTGACAAAAGAGTTCGCCAAAGCTCTTCAAGTCTTGCTTGTTAGTGTGACGGTGAGAGACTTTATTTGGTCCGAGAGTTTTAGCAAAGGTATTTTAAAATGTAACTCCTTTGCGAAGTAAGCTGCCTTTCAAGCTATCTGAACCCTCGGGTCAGTAACTTTTATACGAGTAGTGGTTCTTTGAAAGTCTACTTAGCTGAGTTATACTCGCATAGTCTCTGGTTTATCATACGTAGTTACATTTGTTTTATAAATGACTTATAAAATAAAATTGATGGATGGGTGTACTATGAGATACATTAACGCGCGTACCTTACGCGTAATAATGATGAGGCTTTAAGAGACATGTAAATACTTTGTAACTGTCTTTTAGTCCGACTTTTTTAAAAATTAAACATTTTCTTTTTATCTTTTACTTCTTCCATTGTAAACAAATAGATTAAAATAATATGTAGGTACAATTACAAAATTACACTAACAGAAGCATTCGGATTACCTAATGACCGTCCGTTATAAACGGTCTATAGGTAACTCAACTGAGACCAGTACCAGACGAAAGCGTGCCCAGGACACTGGCTGCATTGCCACGCTGAATAGATATGCTAATTCGCTGGCCTAAAAAGCTATCCCTTGGGTCACGTGGCGCCTCAATCCAAAACAAATAGAAATTGTACATAATTATTGTTTTCTTATAACGATCGTTATCATTAATAACTACATTTCTAACATGAAATGAGTACTTAAATGAAGCTGTTTACTGTACAACGGAGTAGTGCTAGCTTCATCTCACCTGGTTTAAAGTTATGATAAGGCCGAAGATGAAAACGCACTTCCTCTAACCTGTAAATGCCGAAAAACATTTTTTTTATCGTTGCTATGGCGACAAACTTAGGTAAGATGGCGGTAGCTAGTTGGACATAAACAAAGTCCTACCACCTATTAAAATAAGCACAATATTGTACTACATATTGTACCCTGGTTCGAACCAGGGACCTCTAGATTTGAAACCGTGGGTGAACCACTTGAAGACAGACGGTTCATGCTAAATTTTTGGTCCTTAAATATCTAGGTACTGAATGCCTAGGTTGGGAGCGACACTGTCGGTGTAGGTTGCGGGGTCGATTCCCACACAGGACAAACATTTGTGTGATGAATATAGTTTGTTCTGTGCTTGATTGTGGTATCATAAAGCACGTATAACGTTCCATATGATACTATATATTTTTTTTTGCAATATAAAGATTTATAGTATTCTATCCGTAACCTAGTTCCCCTATAATAAGCTATGCTTAGTTTGGTGCTAGTTGACGTGTGTGAAATTAATGTCGAAAAAAAAACTACTGTAATTACATTATGTTACGTTACACGATTTTACTACAATAACCCACCCAAAGCTAAACTAAGCTTATTCGCAAATGATTTCATCTGAGTACAAAGTCACTTTCATTTCGAGATTGGTTTCCTCCAAAAAATTCTTAAAATAAAGCAGATTCAAGTGTGTTGACCTTTTTGGTGGATTTCGGGATACCTACCCTGCTCAATCTCTGTCGAGTGTACAGGCATTCTTACTACACGCCCGGTAAAGGGGATGATATTTACATGAGAGGGGCGACCCGATATTTTTCTTATAATATTGCTGGTTCTTTCGTAATTAATTGATGTACCTAGGTATGATATGAATATGAGGAAGATATATCACATAATTTTTTCAAGATTGCCTCGTAAGTTGCTTGGTAAGTTATGTTTTTTTTTATTGTACGACAGCGCCTTCATCTTACCTGGTTACAAGTTGAAAATAGCCGAAGAAGGAGGCACACTTCACCTGGAATCCTCAATCAACTGAGAAACTGGCAGTGTTTGACAGTACTTTGTTTGGGTCCGCCTGGCTAAAAACGAGTCCAACGCGCTTTTAGCCGGTTGATTTTTGACAGAAATCGCTTCCGTTTATTTCAATGCTACTAGCCACTCGTCTCACGTGGGCTAATAAAATGTCCTGCGCTAATCTCCGCTCCCCGTGACGCCACACCCGTAATCCGGGATTACGGAACACCTCGTGCACTGAGCCCTTAATTCAAGCGATCCGTGTAGCGAGCCCTTAATACGGAGCGGTTGTTACGCGCTGTACCGTGAATGGAATTTATATCAACAGCCCATTAGTGTTCACTGCTGGACAGAGCCTCCTCCTAAGCTGGAGGTATCGCAGTACAGGTGTAGATAATACACAGGAGGAATCTGCTGCTTTTTTCTGGTGAGATCCCACAACTTTTACGACATCCATGGGCTGAGTGGCGCCACAGCAAGGTATACCTGCTGCTAATTACAATGCAAGGCCTGCGCCATCTCATCTTGTCGGTAATTCTGTTAAGGCTGGTGCAGTTGCTGATTTTGATCCCGTGAGCGGATTAACGCGAATTAGGAAAACTCGACAATGCTTACTTTTAATGGCTTTATGGGTTCCAATTAGGACCAGTGTATCGGTACCTTACAGGTGTAAGAAGTGGGCTTTCCAGGGTTCCAGGGCGTTGATTGTGCGAACGCGTAACCCTAGGTTTGGTTTTTATGGCCAGCGAAACAAGACTGCTTTTCAGCTAAGCCAAACAGCCAGAGCCTCGGCACGCTTCCGTAGCGTACACTATTTTGTATATTTGATGGAAATCGTTAGGCCGCCAAACTAGAGAGACGCCTTTTTTCCCCTTTAACCCGTGGGAATTTATAAAAATCCTTATTTTTGCATCCTTGCACGCCGAAAGGAAGCTAACCTGAAAATACCAATCAAAGTAAATATAAAAAAAAATGCTTTATTTCCTATATTTCCAAACACGTTGTAAAATTGAAAGTAAATAGATTAAACATAGACTTAATATCGTAGGTAGTAAAAGTAAATAGGTAGGTACTTATAAAAACATACTTTGTCTAAATATTTAAGCCTATACAGATATTATGTATGGGGACTGCCTGTGGCCGTGAAAGCCTCCTCCAAACTTTTCCAATTTTCTCTGTCTTTGGCGGCTCTTGTCAGATATTCCAAGCCTGTAGGACATCTGATTTCGGTGGAAAACGTCGATTTTAGATTGTCGATGACCATAACGCATGATTAAAACTTGATAATAACGTTTCAAAAAGGATGGAAAGGACAAAAATTACATTTACATTATAATAATATAATATACTTATTTATTTTCTCTCACAGAAGTTACTAAAATATAATTATAAACTATGCTGTACAGACATATTTAAGACTTGCATTGAGAGAGACTGGAGCCTGAAGTAGGTACTTATAACCCTGTATTACAGTTCACCAGGCCCCTGTTAGCTTAGTCACAACAATATATCAAAGATATATTGATATATTACAATATATCAAACAAAACTACTACATTCCATGTAACAAATAAATAAATTTCATCATTTTGTGTATGTACATTTATCAAGCACAAAACCGATAATGTGCATGCGCAATGCTTTGCAAGCTTCGTCATGTCCTACCACAAAGGCGCCACCGTGATAACGATGTCTATTGTTTCTTGACGCTGACGATACACTGCGGTCTGTGGATAGCCTTGTCGGGGACATGTCTTGAGTATGGATTATTTTGAGTAAATTCATAGATACGGACATAATTATGTAGGTAACCGCCTCTGTGGTCTAGTGGTTCAACCCACCAAATTCAGGTCCAGTGATCACGGGTTCGATCCCCAGGGGAGCAAAATTGTGCTAGGTTTGGTTCGTAGGATTTTGTTTAAGTCCGTCTGGCTAGCTACTATCTCACCTAATTCTGTCGCCATAATAATAATTCTTATTTTTTTTTTGTGTTCTGACATAAAGAGGTAAGATAGCCAGTTCCTTAGTTTGTTGAGGATTCCGGGTGAAGAGCGCCTCCAGCTTCAGCCTTATCTCAACTTGTAACCAGGTGAGATGAAGGCCAAGCGCTTCCCAGTAGTACAATGATAAAAAGGTACCTACCTGAAATGTAAACTAACTTCAAGGCGAGTTATCTAAGGACCGTTTCAAACAGTCTATAGGTCCAAACCAGTATCATCACACGGAAGTGTTCCCAAGAGACTGGTTGTATATTGGCTGGCCTAAATAATAGCCAGCACAGGTCACGCGTCGCTTCAATCAAATGCCCATATTTAAGACACTTCTACACGTTATTGTCGGAGGAAACATCTGACTGTCATAATGAGCATGGTTTTGCTTTCAGAGATTATTAGGGTACCGTACCCAAAGTGAGCCAACGGAACCCTATAACTAAGCTACACGTCCGTCCATCTCTTAGTGGGTTATGTCCCATGAACCGTAATAGATACACATTTGATTTTATAATAGAGTTTGTATTTCTATCGTAAAAAATCTAGTTACATCGCTGCTGCGTAAAAAGACGATCCAATAAACGTTAACCTTATTACTTACTTAATCTGTTTGTCATCTAATGATTTGTTGGCTATCGGTCCAATAAGCAGCTCGTCCAAATTAACTTTAAATTCGCATTTCGTCTAACATGTGTTTGGTCCAACACGCATTTCGTCCAACAGGCATTTCAACAAGCACAAGTTACGTCAACACGCATTTGGTCGAATACGTATTTGGTTCGACAAGCATTTCATCCAACAAATGTACAAATAAATGTTTATATTATATACAAAAATATTCTAACGTGCTAACGAACCATCAAACAATCACTGTTTTATTAAGTTTATTAAGTGTCAAATATTAAAAAAACACATTCTACAAGGTTAGCTGGAAGAGAACTCTTACTAGGGTTATACTCGCTTCTGCTTTATTGTTTTTTTTTTATTGCATGTGTTTTTTTATTGTTTTACGATAATATGTTTGCAATCAAAGGAAGAAAGCAAGCTGTGGCAGCTTTTCTG
Organism: Venusia cambrica; assembly: GCA_951394065.1. Lineage (NCBI taxonomy): Eukaryota > Metazoa > Arthropoda > Insecta > Lepidoptera > Geometridae > Venusia > Venusia cambrica. The sequence goes on along the minus strand of OX596046.1, from coordinate 7,854,339 downwards.
ATGAAACATCAAAAGATAATTCTGGCATATTTAGACATTAACAACTTAGCAGGTCAAGGTCATAAAAAAAAATCAAGACAACCTTGTTTGTAGATCCATGAAATTGATTTCGTTTTGATCCTTACAAATCAAAATTAGCAAGTTAGCAAACGTTAATATTATAAAGTTTGCCAATTTGCAAAAACTCATTTCCTCTATTCGTCTAATCAGAACTTCTTTCTACGATACCAGTGCAATTCTAGCTCAAAATTATATTAACTAACTCAATCGCGCCTGTTCTGTGCCCACTCGAGCACGTCGACAAATCGAATTGCGCCGTGTGTGTACCTACCCTTATCTGGTTTGACAAATGTCATCTACCTCAACCATTACACACAGTGAGCATCCTAGACCGCTGAGAAATACTGAGAAATACAAGAAGGAGTTAAACAAAGCTCATATTAGCGACGCTTACTGCATTAGATACCAGAAGGAGTTTGACCGAGCTTGTTTTATACGAAGCTTACTGCATTAGATACCAGAAGGAGTTTGACCGAGCTTATTTTATAAGAAGCTTACTGCAATAAATACGAGAAGAAGTTTGACTGAGCTTATTTTATAAGAAGCTTACTGCATTAGATACCATAAGGAGTTTGACCAAACTTATAATTATAAGACGCTTACTGCATTAGATGCCAGAAAGAGTTAGACCGAGCTGAAATTATAAGACGACTACTGCATTAGATACCAGGAGTTAGACCGAGCTTATATTATGAAGTCTAATAAGATATTAGATAGATTACTACATTAGATTCTGAAGTTTATATTCTTGTTCAATCGACGTCATAGAATTTAAGCGGAACTACTCGGATTTTGGAATCTCAGGAGTTTATAGTGAATAGGTTTCCCTTAGACAAGCGTGCTAACTTAAACTACATCAACAATTGCATTAAAGATAAGCTGGTGGTCATAACCTTACTTGGAAATAAAAACTGATTAATTCATATTTTTTTTGCTGATAAATTTTAATCCTTTTGTTTTAGGTGAAATTTATGTTAAATGTTGTGAAAAAGTATATGTTCAAATGAAGTAACTAACCTAATATGACTCCTCTGGACAAATATTATTTTTCTTTTTTACGTGAGGTGTTTTTTGACCAGTTGACAGCTAAATGGTGATTTTTCAATGTTAACAAGCTGCCCATTAGGTATTTTGATAATGATCAATGTTTTAAAAAGTATTCAGTATTTAGGTTTATGAGGACTTACAATGTTATTTAAAACTGTTTGTACACCTAAATGTTGAATGAATCATCAAAAAATTTACTTGCCCCAGTTTCTTGCCTTTCTCCTTGTGGTTCCGAACAGGCGTTAGATTTGACGTTTCAAAATGATCCAAAAAAAATTATTGAATAAAAACATTTTCTCTTTGACTTTGACGTTGACCTAGCCTAGGCTTGAACTGTCACTTTCGCCATCATGTTGACCACTGGTAATCGACTGTTAATGGATTTCAAGTACGCGCGAGGGGTATTTCCTGCATGCTCTTTCCATACATTCAATTATTAATTGAAAATAAAACTAATAATACCCATGCTTTCAGTGGAAAGTCAGTCTTCAATAAAGGTAAAGAAAGTGCGTCATTTCGAAGCACTTTGTGCGTGTTCGGATGATAAATTAATTATGATGTTGAGACAAGTCTCGCGAAGCCAGCTCCGGCAAGTGATGGATGGAGGGGTATAGCGTTACCAAGAGCCGTTTTTCTTGTTATATTTTAGTCTGAGATACCCTAAGTCTGCTTTATGTTTATAAGGTTATTATCACAGGGTTTTAGTCTCGATATTTACATTGTAGCTTTCTTATATAAGTCACAGAAGTTAAAAGGAAAAGAAAAATACAAGAGTCTTCTTTTTCTTCTAATTATGGTGTAAACAGTATAGGTTACTAGCAGTAATAGTAGCAGTTAAAGGTTTTTTTGAGAATCAAAATGTTTACTAGAGTATAAAAATGTAATAGTTAAAACTTCTGCCCCCTCACCACGGGGAGGGGATAAAATTTTTGTCCTCTGTTTTTATCCACCTCAGAGCATTTTGTATCCCGATGGTGGATAAAAACATAGGGACACTTTTTTTATCCCCTCCTCGTGCTGAGGGAGCTGTAACACGATTCCGTTACTTTATAGTTTGTTACACTTTATAGTCCTCATTACAAAACGTCGAATCGTCTGGAAAAAAAACTACACTTCAGGAACTTTGTAGCAGTTACAACGTACAGTCGCTTGCCTGCACTAATATGTATACGTTTCATACCATTACGTCATATTCACGTCTGGAAAATTCTGTATTATAGCCTGATAGAAATATCACACCAAATGATTAATATTACAGGACATTCCAAGCCATTAGTTTCACAAAGCGATCTTGTCCTAAACTAAGCAAAGTTAAGTAAGGGAACTGGATTCCGGAAATAATACCTTTTATATAAATTATTTGTTGTTTTTTTTAGTTAGGGTATAGATGGTGCTGTGTGAAATTACAGATCCGTAAAATTAAATAAATATAAAAATGATAGAGGGGGAACACCCAAACACAGAACAAACATCGAACCCACGACCTGCAGCGCAGAAGGCGGAGCTATTACCAACTAAGATATGAGACTTGTTTTTGTCATCATACCAAACTATGCTTATACAAAACGCTCTGTGTAATGATCAGATCAGAGAATAAACCTCGAAGGGATAATGACGTGATACTCTTTTTTATAGAAAACCATTTTTAAATGACTGTACATGAGTGCTGATGAAATGAAATGAAATTTATGAAAATTCTTTATTGTATCTACACTAAAATATATTGGACGATTGACAATTTAAATTGACAGTACCCTATAGTATATCTATCGTTTAATAGCGATAAGACCGAAGAGATAACCTTATGGTGGAGATGATAGTACAAGTTTGGTTGATGATAGCAAGGTAGTAAGAGTAAGAGAAAAAATAAATGAATCTTTCACCATATATAATAATCGTCGACTGCACCAACACAGATTCAATGTTACCATGTTACTTCTATTGAAAACTTACATAATTTGCTACGGCCTTATGTGTTTGTTTGTGGCAATTAGCGTGAGTGTGGACTGCAGTATCAATTAGCTGCTGGCGAGACGCCAGGCGCCCTGGCCGTGGAGGCTACTTTCACAGGCTGGGTTCATAGCTGAAGAGTTTTCTTGGCGATTATCTAAGCTTTGTTCTGTCAAAGTCAAAGTCAAAAAGGTTTTAGTCATAAAGAGTTTTAGGATCATTGTGTTTGTATGTGTGTTTTTATTTTATAGATTGTAGATTAACCCTCCATTAAAAAAAAAAAAAAAAAAAAAAGGGAATTAATCAAAGTAAGCCTTCAATATTGTTCTCCCACTTTTTCTGTTTACGATACTCACAATACTCGACACTGGCAGAATCGATAAAACGGTTGCACGCCATATCAAAGAAGTTGAAGTTGAAGTTAGGATCATTTTGAAACGTCAAATCAACCGCCTGCTCGGACCAGCACACAGGGAGAAAGGCAAGGAACTCGGGCTGGTTATTTTTTTGATGATCCATATACAGTTTTCAATAACATTCTAGCTAGGTACATCATAAACCTAAATACTAATACTATCTTAAGACATTTATTATTACCTATCATCTACCTATTGGGCAGTTTGTTAACATTGAGAAATAGCCATTTAGCTGTCAACTGGTATAGCAACATCGGGCCACGCGTTCTTATCGTCGATATTGTCACAAATTTTGTAGTAGGCACTTTTCATTAAATTACTTTATAAAAACCATTTAAATTTTCGAGCAGAGAGTTTGGTGGCGCTTTGAGGAAGTTTATAATAGAATCTCACTCTCTGAGTAGTCAGTATAGTAAGCGACTACTGCTTTAGGAGTACCTAGTAGAGTTTTTGTGAAAGAGCTCGTCTGGGGAAGTACAACCACTATACTTATTTCAGCCTACAAGTTGAGATAAGGCCAAAAGTGGAGGCGCACTTCACCCGTAATCCTCAACAAACTGAGTAACTGGATATTTCACTACTAAATGCCATAACACAACAATTTTTTGAATTGTTGTTATGGCGACAGAATGAAGTAAAAATGATGGTAGCTAACCAGTTGGACTTGAACAAAGTCTTACCACCAACCAAACAAAGCATAATATTGTACTCCTCTGGGGATCGAACCCGGGACATTCGGATCAGACACCGGAAGGTGAACCACATGACCACAGAGGCGGTAAATATTGTCTAGGAATATTCAAATATCACGGCTAACATAATACTACTGCAAACTCACTGGAAACTAGTGAGTTTGCAGTACGCGAAGGCTCTTGTCATCAATTAGCAGGCTAGATCTAGACCTGTAGTACCCTCTTATTCGTCGAAGTGCCGTGTAGTCGGTGCAAGGTGAACTATTGTTTATTCAGTGACGGTGGTGGAAACACAGAGGAATGTCTACGTGATAGCAGCCACTTTCAACTACAGCTTTTACAATATACATAAATATTATAACAGGATGTAATGGATACGGATAGAATACTCAAATACTTTTTTTTTATTGATACTTATCATACAAAATATGTTTGTCCTGGGAATCGAACCCACAATCTTCAGCGCAGATGGCAGATCTACTACCAATAGTTCATTGCTCAATGAGGCTTGTTATATAAACGGGAAAATTACCACGAATTTATGGTTGTATTGGTGATTGCAAGGAGACCAGCCCGAGTTTCTTGCCTGCCTCCTTGTGTGCTGGTTGCAATTCCGTACAAGCGGTAGATGTGGCCATGAGTTGATAAGATGAAGCACGCGTGGCTAAAATAAACCTATTGACTATATATAAACCGCTATACATATATACCTTATTGTGTTTTAAATTTTGTGAAAATTGTGATTCTAATATTATTGTGTTCACTTCTTTCTGAAAAATATACAATAGAAACTAAGATTTACTCTAGATTCGATGACTAAAAGTAAAATGAATAGAATTATATGAATTGAAATTGTACTGGTGCGAACAAACAAGCTTTCAAGGGTGGCGGTGGTGGATGAATTCTCATTTTTTTTTATTGTACATCGGGGAAGCGCTTGGCCATCATCTCACCTAGTTACAAGTTAAGATAAGGCCGAAGGTGAAAGCGCACTTCACCCGGAATCTTCAACAAACTGTCGAACTGTTATTTAAATATATATAAATAAATATAAATTATAAAAAATATTATTTATTATAGCCTCTTTATTTCCTTAAAACATCAATTAATTGATAATTTAGTGATAATATTACAATTTAAATAAGAATAAATTAACAATTCAACATGCTTTATCAATTATTATTTGTAAATAATCAAGTTAACATTCATGCATTCAATTTATAATTAAAATTAAGTTGGTTTATAATAAATGACCTCTCAACGAGTAAATCCCTCCTCCATTTTACTCCAAACATCTCTGTCTTTTGTTTTGCTTAGCCAGTCCGAGCCTGCAGTCTTGAGTATTTCGTCTATCGGCAAATGTTATCCTGCAGGACGAATAAAAACGTTTTAAAAACTTCCTCTAGTTCTTTTACTGTGAGGACCTGTCCATGTCGTAGTTTTTTTGATTAATTTGTCGTTTGGCGTACCGGCGACGTGGCCGGCCCCTTTCCATATAAGTTTGTGTTTTAGAGCATCTATAATATTGGTAGTTTTTATTATATCAGAATTTATTTCTGTGTCAATTCTTTTGATAATGAGAATAAAGTAAAATAAAGTTCTAATGATGTACTGTCAAAATAACTTCTTAGTTGATATTTCATGTTCACCTAATAAAAAAAAGTCACTTGTGCTTGGGCAAGTGACTTTTTACAAGACAGGTAGCACACAAAACAGGTTCTCACTACTACACCTTCTTACTATCTGTACCTATCATTCTTGGTATCTACGGTTTAACGTAATACACTTTTGTGATATAAAAAAGATAAAGCTTATGTTTGATTTTCTATAGCTAGTTTATTAAGTCTCTAATCAAGAAAAGCCCTGAACGCTCTGGTTTCATCGAGGTGAAATTTCCAGGTTTTAGTTCAAGCCACAGACTTAGTTAGACCAGATATTCTGCGGCTTATAATAATTAAATACAGGTAACTCGTTAGTTATCTGACAAGTTCCCTGTATTTAATGATACTGTCCTTCGTCTCTTCTATCGTAGGCGTAAGACATTACATCCAAGTTTAGTCATTTAGATTCTAGAGATGGTGCAAGAAAAATTGCATCAGTTGATGCTATTTTCAAACAACTACTATTTTCTAACAGAGTAAGTAAGTATGCACTAAATATAGGTAAACTTCTGCTTTTACTCAGATTTGCTCATTGACCAGAAAAAATAAACCAACCAAGTGTGGATGCACAAAGAGTCTCCAATTTACTAATTTTATTTTCATTTTATTATTTGTTGATAATGCGGCAATAGGTATACACTGTAAAAATATCGACTGTGGATCAGTATTAGGGTCCCTATGGCTACGAAACCATGAAAAGCTTTAGCTCTGTGAAATGATATGATATCAAATGTGTACAAACAAACAGGGTCGAAACAGCGAGACGTACCAATCTGTCTCCATAACCAGCAAATACAAGTGTTAACTCGTTGGGTGCTGTAAAACACTCACGGTGTGTTCTTCATAGATCAGCTAGATCTCAGCACCCAACGAGTTAATGCTAATGAACCAACAAACGCAAACGGAACGCACTGAAATAACCACACCGCACCGTAACCGCAGACAACTAAAATATTAACATATTCGCCTAAACGAGCGAGTTTCCTCCCTTACTAAGGGTGGATATACATGTTTTTATATAAATAGATAACTCTTTGTTGTTCATCACTTACAAAAAAAAAATATAGCAAAATACTATTGAAGAACTCTCTATCTAAGCTCTCTAAGCGACACTGGTAAAACAACGGGCGGCCTTAATAATAATACCTAAAATACCTTAAAAATCGCTGAATACGATCTCTTCCAGGCAACCGTTGGATGAACAGAGAAGATAATGGAACTATATAAATGTAAACTATAAAAACCTATAAACTATAAAATAACTAGGTACACACATACATGAAATGCCTATAGGTATATCTAGTAAATTCGAGTTTGTATACTCAATACATATCTTATAAATATTATATACTATTAAAATAATAGTATGTATATAAATGGGATACATCTTACATAAATCATAATTAGGGATAAAAAATGGCTTGTGATAATGATGATCGTTTGATTTAATAAGAAGAAGATCAGTTAAACCGCCTCTGTGGTCTAGTGGTTCGCCTACTGGTGTCAGATCCAGAAGTCCCGGGTTCGATCCTCAGGGGGAGTACAATATTGTGCTTGGTTTGGTTCGGCAGGACTTGGTATAAGTCTGCCTGGCTAGCTACCACAATCCTACCTAATTCTGTTGCCATAACAACAATTTTTAAATTATTGTGTTCCAGCGGAAAGATAGCCAGTTCCTCAAACAAGCACCTTTTCGTCGTACAATTAAATAATACGTTATCTTGCAAAAACCTACGATTTCGTTGCCTGGAGTAGACCACTAGGAAAAAGATCGCATCAAGCTAAATAGTATACAGGCGAGTTTTTTTCCAGGGCCACTGAGGTCAAGTCTGAAACCGTGAGAGTTATCGAAAAGTCATGTTAGGAGTTACATGCTCGACTTATTTTTTTTTAAATCGAGCACGCAACTCCTAACATGACTTTTCGATAACTCTCACGGTTTCAGACTTGCCCTACGTGGCCCTGAAAAAAACTCAACCTGTATATATAGCGACTTTTAAGCTATATAGATAGCTTAAAAGTCGCTCAGCTGTCCCCAGCATTACCCACAAACGAAAGTCATTCCGCGAGTTTCCAGAACAAGTAGCAGCCGGCACAAACTCGCGCCTATTTGTGTACGCGCGTATACCTACTTATATGTTCCTATAATCTTGGAAACTGTGGAAATCGGCGTTTTCGTAAATGTGCTCGTCATTTCCTCAAGCACTTTGTGAGGCTGATGGCACAAAGGAGAATGGAGGCGATACCGCAGAAGGAACGTACGGTGATGATTGCGTTACTGGCTTATCGTGTTCACAGCATTGGCAGTTTTAGTTTGATGTATTTCTTTGAGCTCATTTGTTGGTATAACTTTGTATAGGGGCTGCGTGTATTTTACGGATAAAAAAAACAAAGTAATCTATGTGAATCATAATAAAGTTCCCATATCACAAGCTTTGCTTAGTTTGGAACTAGATGGCGCTGTGTATGTCCTGTAATGTTTATGCATTTTTAATTGGCATTTGTTGACATTTTACTTTATATGAATATACTAGCTGACCCGACAGACGTTGTCCTGTCATTCAATTCAAACTGGAATGCAATACTAATAATAATTATTTATTTTGTTGGTACAACAAAATAAAAAATATTTTTATATTGTACATTATATGTTGGTAAATTTTTATTATCTTTATAAAATATTGTTTATTGTAATGCTTGTTGTCACTGTCACGTAACCGACGGTAGTGATAGGAAGGTGAATAGAAAATGGTGGGTAATAGATATAAATAGGTATATTGATAGAAGTTTATAGTTATAGATTATGTTATATTATAGACGCGTTAGCTATGGGCGTGAGGGGTATGATAGTTTCTCTCTTAGGCAACAGAAGTGGGCTGAAGGCCTGACCTCAAGGGCATTTGGTACACTGGTACTGTCCTGTAGTATGCTGCTGAAGGAGCGTGCCGTGGACACGTCGTGGCGACGCTGAGTGTGGAGGAAGCGTGTCTTAAGGCAGCGTGGTAGCTCGGCGGAAACATCGGTGTAGTGCAACTGTGTAGGTAGCTGGTAGGCAAGCAATACTGGGTAGTGGACAGGCGCAGGCGGCCGTCTGCGCACAGCTTAAAGTTGGGTGCAACAGACCTCTAAAGCCGTTATGCTATAGTGTCATGTTACGTGGCGGCAACTTCTATCGTCTGGAATGGCAGGGGTAGGCCTGCGAGTGTGCCACGCCACGCGGCAGATGGACAGGCCCTACGTTCGATCAGCGATCAATAAACCCCCAGGTAGAACTTCACGGGCACTTAGGACATCGGGCGAGCGTCACGGCTGTCGTCTTGATTAGCTTTTGTAGGTGTTGTCGGCAAGGCTCTTGAGCAAAGAAAAGGACATACCTTTTTTTTGAAAGGACAGTACGTAGGCCTAGTTCTAAACCGGGAGGGCGACAGCTTTGCGCGGACCTGAAAGGACAGACCCTGTGGCTGCGGTGGTTTTTATGTCACACACACCCTTTAAAATGAATGTAGTTCCAGGATGAAATCCTTGATTCCGAGGATACACCTAATAAATGCAAACATAATATAACGCTACGCTAGAATTATGTGATCAAACGATATTGGCCATATACAAACAACTGACAGTTATTTCAAACGTGCTTAGCAAAGCGTATGTAAAGATGGGGCTAAGGTTACATTCAAAAAGTTTTTAATAAAGGTAGTCGTTAAGTTTTCTTAAATTTTATAGGTTTCTGCCCAATTTTCTTATTTTTTTTTTATGTAAGAACCTTCTACGAAGTATTAGAAGTCAATAAAAATATATGAATGAAATCGGTCAAGCCGTTCTCATGTTATAGCGTGACTAGGAATAATAGTGGTTAATTTTTATATATATAGATAGATGAATCTATCTTTTGATTGAGGCGATACATGACAAAAGGGCTGGATCCTATTTAGGCCAGTGAATTAGCATAGCTATTCAGCGTGGCAGGGCAGCCAGTGTCTTGGGCACGTTTTCATATGGTACTGGTCTGGAACAGTTGAGCTACCTATATACCGTTACGGTCCTTAGGTAGTCTGACGGCTTCGTTTGTACATAGTTAGTTTAATTGTACATTTTATCTAGTAAATCTATTTGAATCTATCTTCTTCTACTATTTAAATTTCGATGTGTGTGTGATCCCTACGGAGTTCAAAACGGTTGGTCTGATTTTGACCCATGTAATCAAAATAAACAAAGAGCAAACTAAAGGCAACCCCCTTTTTCCCCGGGTTTTCCACTATACCTACTTCAATAAATAAATAAATTTTACAGGACATTAATTTCAAACAGCGCCATCTAGCCCCAATCTAAGCGTAACTTGTAATATGGGAACTAGTTTACGGATAGAATACTTCGATTTTTTTTCGTAAATACATACTTACTATATACTTAATACAACACCCACACAGTTATCAAACATCTTTATTGATGACACAAATGTTTGTCCTGGGTGAGAATCGAACCCACAACCTACAGCGCAAAAGGCAGAGCTACTATCAACTGAGCTGCTTATTTTCAGCTTGACCTAAGATAAAATATTTAAGATAAATCGATTCTTTCAATAAACATTAGGACTCAACTCAATTATAATCAGCTAATAGCCGTTAAGTCGCCATTTTGGCCAAATGGCTCTTAATAAGTAATTTAACGGAAACTTTTGAGTGTAACTGCCAAAGTCAGCATTTGCAATTTGCACTCGAACAACGCTGTAAAAGCTTGATTTAATGAAATGGCTGTAAATAACTACCGGAGAGAATTCCTGTTGCTTTATCAACTGTTGAAAATCAATAACGTTATTTAAGTACGGGCAAAACTAATATACATATAACCGCCTCTGTGGTCTAGTGGTTCAACCCACCGATTTCAGATCCAGAGGTCCCTGTTCGATCCCCATGAAGAGTACAATATATTGTGCTTGGTTTGGTTGGTGGTAGGACTTTGCTTAAGTCCGACTGGCCAGCTACCACCATCTTACCTAATTCTGTCGCCATAACAGCAATTCTAAAATTGTTGTAATCCAATATTTAGAGGTAAGATATCCAGTTCCTCAGTTTGTTGAGGATTCCGGGTGAATGCGCCTCCACCTTCGGCCTTATCTCAACTTGTAACCAGATGAGAAGGCCAAGCGCTTTCCCGTAGTACAATAAAAACTGTCAGTTAAAACGAAAACTTTTGCAGTAACAGTAATGTTTTTTACAGAAGTGCATGATGTGCATACTTACAAACGAAGCTGGTCTGTACACACCTATAGGTACCTTAAACACGCGAAACCAGTTAGCAGTTAGGAACTGGTAGTAAGCACTACAATAGTTGTTCCCAACTAGAGAACAGATTATTGAGCAACTTGCTAACAGAGTTATGAATTTAGATTTGACTTAAAGTGCTACAAGCACGGCTAACGGAATTTCACTTCCCACTATTATTACATTCAATATATAGTTGGGTCAGTCTTTAAGCTGCAAGCTGTTTAAACTACTGTAAAACATGGGTATAATACTAGTGTTTCTGTAAGAACAGTAGACCTAGAGAGCCCTTATAACCATGCAATAACCGATTTCCTCTTTCACTTTTCCTTTTGTTTCAACTATGATACTATAAATGATCACCTAGGGTAGCCTCTCAAAACTACAGAATTTTCTTTTTAAATAATGTACTAACCACACCAAAACGACACTTTTTCAATTTTATTTTCTCGACAAGCAACTGAACAATGTTTTTTTCGACTTTATAAATATAGAGGCACATTTCAATGTTCATGTCACAACACGAGGCTACAAAATAATTCTAATTGTCACCTTAGCCATGAATAACCCAGCGTTATTCCTGATTTGAGTCGTTACCGTCCCGTCGCGGCCACAAATCACGACACCCACGCACTCACCATTTAAACTCCATTAGTGAGTTTATAGGCTTTCGGTGGTTCCGGCGGCTTATGAATAGGACTCCATTTCCTCCTGTTACCGTTGTAAAAGGCGACTCAACTTATAGAATACACTGCAGTAAGATAAAACTGGGTATACTGGCAGAAGTAAGACGGTATTTCACGCCGAGACAGCTGCTCAACTTATACGAAGCACAAGTCCGCTCTTGTTTAAAGTACTGTTCTCACCTTTGGGATAGATCCGCACAGTACCAGCTTGAGACTCTGGAAACACTTGAGAGGAGAGCCTCGAGATTAATTTGCGATGACGAGATCGTCAAGGCGTCAAACGTGCTCCATCGTAGGCGAGATAGCAGTCAAACGCAAGCCTATCACATTAAAAAAAAACGTACGTTTAAACTTACTACCTTTTTTTTGACATGGGGAAATCCTTTAGATCCCACGCCGTACGGAACTGTCCATTAAGCGCCTGAATGTAATGTTTATTCAGTGCTTGGTTGTTCTGAGGTCGCCATAGATAGAGTCTTGTTGTATGTGCAGTAATATTCAAGCGAAGAAGTGGTTACTGGCTGACTTACTTCTAAAGGCCGAAATACAACAATTTGGAATTGTTGTTACGGCGAAAGACTAGGTAAGATGGTGAAAGCTAGCCAGGCAGATTTAAATTTATTTTATTGTATTTATTTTATTTTTACAGAACAAACATCAATATTCATCACACAAATGTTTGTCCTGAGTGGGAATGGAACACACAACCTACAGCGTAGAAGGCAGAACTATTACCAACTGATCTGTGAGGCTTGTTAGTAGTTATTTTGTATAGGAGTTCTCGTAACTACGCGTACATTAATCTTCATTTCGATACGCCTCTGTGAGTAGGATTACAGAACAAACTCACCCTTTTTCCATTGTTCTTGCTACATAAGCGCATGTTGTTGTTTCAAAGCAAAGGTTAAAACACGGTGTATGCATACGCAAAGAACTTGTTGAATGGACCTATTTTGACCCCTTTACACTGTCAGGGGAAAAATGTGTGTGTGGTTTTTTAATTGCACTGGATAATAAATGAGAATTAATGTGTTCGAATGAAGACATTAATGAATGTGTCTATAATATTTGTCCTTGCTTTTTTTTAGTGATAGCCAAGCGTTTGACCATCAGGCCATTTAAAAAACAAGGAATTAAGACCAACCCCCTTTTCACTCCTTGTGCTGTACACGTTGACTTTTGAATATTTATAAAAAAAAACAGACTCACGACTTTTCCCCTTCGAGGATTCACCTCTGATCACTACTCAGAGCGTGGATCTTATAAGGATAACATTCTAGGAGTAGTCAGAGACAAAACTTGCGTTCGTCACATGCCCACGGCTTGCAAGTAGCTAGTATTCAAAACGTGACAGTTTGCAAGGCTAGATAGTGACACATTTCATTCGAATTTTTAGTCATAGTGCATTATTAGTCATTGTTTGATTGCATGCAAATTTCATGTAAAGCGAGAAAAACCCGTACTTTCTTAACATACAGGCCTTTAAAGAATATAGATTTGAATAAATTTAATGATGATTTGAAAGCAATAAAATGGAATCAAATTTCGATGTTTGATGACGTAAATTGCATGGTTATTTTTTTTAACTTTACATTTCTAGAGCTATTTGATTTTCATTGTCCTATAAAGTCAGTTGTTGTTAAGTTCCGCTTCTACCCGTGGTACTGACACAGTTAAGGTAATGATGAAATTGCGCGACGAAGCTTCAGCGGAATATCACAAAACCAAGCTAAGTGTTAAAAAGAATTATTATAAAAGTCTAAAGTCAACAGTCAACATGGCACTTCATTTTGAAAAAGCAGCCTATTTTAACCAATATATAAGCAATAGTATACATAACCCGAAACTTCTTTGGAAAAATCTTAAACTGCTCTTTTACCTAAAAAAAATAATGAACTGCCCTCTAATTTTCTAGATCCTTTATAAATTTTTTATATAAATTTTAAGCAACAGTAGGTACAACTTGGCTCATGTTGACAATTTGGTAATGGGCTCGTTGGTACACTCATGGTAACACGGCTGAGCTCCAACTCCCAACTAGGTTTCCCTGTGTTTGGGTTTCTATAGGTTAAGAGTTCTCTACAGAATGAGACTTTACATATCTGAGCAACTACGTATTAGATTAATTGAGTCACTTGTTTTATCAAAACTACATCATACGGTTGTTGTTTTTGAACCCCGACTATTGCAATGACAAAAACACTGATACAGCGAGTTCAGAATGCGTGTGCGCGTTTCTATTTTATTATACCTTATAGGGATTACGTGAGCCCATTCTAAATCAAGCACAGTATTTTAAAAAATGAAGCATCGTGTTATGAAGTACAACGCGCCCATGTATCTTTTTTTTTTTTTTTTTTTATTGTACGACGGGTAAGCACTTGGCCTTCATCTCACCTGGTAACAAGTTGAGATAAGGCCGAAGGTGGAGACGCACTTCACCCGGAATCCTCAACAAACTGAGGAACTGGCTATCTTACCTCTGAATGCCGGAACACAACAATTTTAGAATTGTTATTATGGCGACAGAATTAGGTAAGTAAGATGGTGGTAGCTAGCCAGGCGGACTAAACAAAGTCCTACCACCAACCAAACCAAGCACAATATATTGTACTCCCCATGGGGATCGAACCCGGGACCTCTGGATCTGAAATCGGTGGCTTGAACCACTAGACCACAGAGGCGGTTATAATAAGCTGAAGAGTGTGTCAAGTCTAAATTCCTGTGAGCCAAGCCAATGCTCGATACAGCTGTACACTCAGCGGCATAGGTCAGCTGCTTTTAGGGGCAGCTTCCGCTACGCTGCATCGAAGTGCTGGAACAACATTGGTGGGGGCACTTTAAAACCTGCAGAGTATTTATCGTTTCAGAATAAAACTAAAGGAATACCTTATTAACTGGCAGATGATTCAGAAAAGCCTTTTGCATGACACAAGTGCTGTATAATAAAATAATGGGTATATATTCTTTGTGATAATAATATCGGAATTAATTATTGTTCAACTTTAATTATTATTGCGATTGTGTATTTATTTTAATTGATGTTATTGCTTGTTAATTGACTGTATTTTAATTTTATTTTGAATTTTTAATTATTGTTTATATTTTTGAATATACTGATTGATGTTGATTTATTGATTATTGTTATTATTATTCTTATTGATGTTTATTTTGAAATCAATTTAATTCAATTAATTTGCTTCGTGTTGTATTAAGGCCATCACTTTATTATGATAATTACGAATTGTTTAATTTATTTATTCTTTTGGACTTTTGCATGCTATTTTTAAATATAATTTCATATTTAGTATAATTTTGTTTTCACGTCCGCTTAGCTGAAACGGTCCTTGCGGAAGACCAGCGCGGGTTGATTTTGTGCAACCTGCTTCATGCTGAGTAAGGTCCTTTTTGCAGCGACACGACTTAGTACATTTTTTTTTTGTGTAATAATTAATTGTTGTTGCAAATAAAATTCTATTCTATTCCGGTTTCCAAACAATGTGACCTTCACCATCAGAGGCTCTGACTCAGAGCATGTGCATGTTTCAAATGCACACAAAAACTTCCGAAAAACCGAAATGTCCAATGGTGCACAACTGGACTTGAACCTACCCCTACAACCACCACAACCTCCGGATCGGAAGGAGGGCTCCATACCCTCTTAGTAATTACAAATTATGAATGAACAATGTAGTACTTTTCTTAGACTAGACCGTATGGTTTCACCATAGCTAGGTCATTCAAAAAACTTTTCTATTTGAGAGATCCTCTATCCATCTATAGAATAATAGATCCCAGATATTATAACCATTTGGTAAAATACAACGTAATTGCAATCTAGAGCCGAGGCAAACGCTCGTAGCGACATATAGTGACATCATCGAGGAACGTTAATTTGATCGATTTATTTTATACTGCACAAAGATAAGTCTGATTTGAATTATTAGCTCCCGTAGCGACATCTAGTGACAACATTGAGGAACGTTACTCTAGATTGATATAATTTGGTGCTGAAACGTACAAAAAGATAAGTCTAATTTGAATGATAACCATTCAAAACCATCTGCCAATCTCCGAGTCAATTACCTTCACGGATTCTAAGATTTATAACTATTCGTATAACTGACAAAGTTGTGAATTGCTCCAAGTTACACAATTTGGGGTAATCGTCCGATAACGGGCCTCATTGGGGCCCATTCAAGTTTGGGTCCGGCATTGTGGGGCGCTGTGATCAATTGACGGAGCAAAAATGCGTGTCCCTTTAGCAAGTGGTTCGTAGAAAGGTTGATGCATACAGATGTATGATAAGTAGGTACCTACCTATATAAATCATCTCCGTACACATACTACATACTCGATTGGGTCGGTACAACATGAACAAGAAATAACGATTTTTGACTCGTGGTGGGACCACTCTTAAATTGACCTTATGGTCCAGTTAGCTTAGGGCTACTAGTCCAACTATTTAACATAGTAAGGTTAAGCAGCTTGGTTTAAAATTAAAGAAGTACAAGAATTATAATGCTTGTAGGCATTCTGTTGGAAACTAAACCTTAAACTGTATTAAACATATCTGAAAACATTCAAGAATTCAGAATCCTGGAAATTAAATGTCAATCCTATTTTTTTATCAGGACGGAGAAACGCTTGGCCTTTGTCTCACCTGGTTTCGGCTTTAAAGAATTGTATTATCAACAAAGACACAATTGTCACTTATGTGATAAAACAACTAAAATAAAATGTATAAACGTTCGTCATCATATTCTAAACAAGGT
The DNA here is from genome assembly GCA_951394065.1 of Venusia cambrica. Lineage (NCBI taxonomy): Eukaryota > Metazoa > Arthropoda > Insecta > Lepidoptera > Geometridae > Venusia > Venusia cambrica. The sequence continues at coordinate 7,837,791 of OX596046.1, read as the reverse complement.
TGTTATTTGAGAAGGTTACGTTAGTTTAATTGTACTTTTTATTGAATAAATTTATCTTAGGAAGGTAAACACAATTCGAACACAATCAATAGGTCACTACACAATTTAGATATCAATACAGAGTAGTAAGGTAAAAAGAACAATAGATATTATAGCTTGATCATCATGAGCAAGATCAAGAGTAATTTGGTTTTTTTCTTTTTTAAGTTTGAGTTAATAATGTAAGCAGCTAGTCTACTTTGTAATGCATGGATTGAACCATCACTTGATATGTGCGGGTAGCGAGTTATAAAGCCGTGCCCCTTCGACAATAAGAGTACTTTTGCCGATGTTTGATAACTAAGTAGCTTGCTCGCCGCGTCCGACGATCGGTAACTTGTTTTCGCTTGGTGAACGCTATATTAGTGTGGATATTCTTACTCATCGTTTTACGGATAAGAATGCACGTATTATATATATATATATTTTTGTATTCATTAATTTTGTTTCGTTATAAACTTTTTTAGTAGATGTGAGATAATGATATTTAAAGAGCATTTTTATTAATTTATTTTGCAGCTGTAGTAGCGTATTCCAAGTTAATTGTGAATCCATGTACAAACCTAGATATTTTTCATGATTTTTTTGTTGAAGAGGTATATTTATTTTTAAAAGTGCATGCTGAGGTTTTGTTTTTGGCCTTGAACAATACGTAACAAGTTTTTGATATGTTAATAGTAAATAAGTTGTACCTACTGAAACCATTTATGTACAGAGTCTAGGTCTTCCTGGGCTCGTAAAACTAATTCATGTATTGAAGAACCGAAATAAAATAGACAGGTGTCGTCTGCGTACATGGTGATAATGGCCATTTAGCCCTGAGTCTTGAATGTTATTAACATACACTAAAAAGACAAGGGGCCTAGAAAGTTGGCCTGGTTTCAAGTTATGATAAGGTCGTAGGAAGCGCAATTCACCCGGAATCCTCAACACTCTAAGAAACTGGTTCTCTTACCTCTAAATTGTTGTCACGGTGACTGACTTAGGTAAGATGGTGGTAGCTAGCCAGGCGGACTTAATCAAAATCCTACCACCGAACAAAACCAAGCACAATATTGTAATCACATGGGGATCGAACCCGCAGCCTCTGGATCTGACACCAGTGGGTACACTAGACCACAGAGGCGGTAAAATTACAAACTCGCCTGCCAAGCGTAGTGGTAGTGGCAAATCCCCTCTATTGCGCGATGGAATGACCAGCCGTATCCGACATGACGCCGTTATCATGGCAACGGGCGATTTCCGTCACCGTTAATGCTAAAAGGGTGACCGGAAGTCAGTCCGATCGTAAAAGGAGTGAGGCTTCACAAATTATGGGATGAGTTTCTAACTGCGGGTGTTGATACTTTGAATTGACGACGAATATTCCGTTTGCCATCAAAGTTACGTCAGTTTCTTGCTGTAGTTATATATTTATGCGGTATTTATTGTGTAAAGCCTCGAAGGGGAAAAGTCGTGAGTCATCAATTTTTTTTTTAGTTAAATCAAAATCATTATCAATTATCGTATGTAAGCAGTAAGATTTTTTTGGATCATTTTGAATCATCAAATCTACTGCTTATTTGGAGTCGCAACATTTAGAAAAAAATATTGTTGTTCGTTGTTCGTAATTGCTATTTTATATTTTCAGATTTAGGTTTAACTCTACTTATTGGTTTATATTAACCGTGATTTATATATGTATTTACACGTTCGTCCATCAATGCCTCTTTTGCTGGCCTGCAATAATATAGGTACCTACTTTAAGTAATTGGAACCGTCATGAACCTATAAAATAAATAGGTTTATGGTATAAGTACATAAAACTGATAGCAACGATGCTGACCGCAAATAGTAATATACTGTGTAGTTTAACAAGCCTCATAGCTCAGTTGGTAGTAACTCTGCCTTCTGCGCTGTAGGCTGTGGGTTCGATTCCCACCCAGGACAAACATTTGTGTGATGAATATAGATGTTTGTTCTGTGTTTGGGTGTGTATTGTATGATAAGTATGTATTTACAAATTAAAAAAAAAATGTATTTAAGTATTATATCCGTAATCTAGTTCCCATATTACAAGCTATGCTTAGTTTGGGGCTAGATGGCGCTGTGTGAAATTAATGTCGTGTAATGTCCTGTAATATTTATTTATTTATTTTATCTACCTAAGTTGATATAATTGGGAAGGCGGTGACTGACATTACTTTTACTGTTGGCAGGTGGTGCCTATCGGTAGTTATGTGATGAAATGACATCGATCCAGTTTTCAAGATTTCAAGTTTTTTGTATTCTCGGTTTTTTTATAGACGGTTAATCGCGATATGGACAATATCGTTGACCCGTCTTGCTGCTGAAAAAATAAATAAATAGTTAAAAATTGCAAGCTTGAATTAGGTTTCCGTCTCGATCTTATCTGTTATTACTGGCCAGTGGCTCACATTGTGTGTACACGTTTCTTAGATATAACATACTGCATGCACTAGAAATCTGCATCCCTGTAGGGTGCCATTACCGCTAACCCCACTTGGCCTCTTGCCAGTGGTTACCGGCGGGGCTACCATCATGCCCATAACGTAACCGCCTCTATGGTCAAGTGGTTCAACCCACCGATTTCAGATCCAGAGGTCCCGGGTTCAATCCCCAGGGGAGTACAATATTGTGCTTGGTTTGGTTGGTGGTAGGACTTTGTTTATGTCTGCCTGGCTAGCTATCACCATCTAACTTAATTCTGTCACCGTAATAACAATTCTAAAATTGTTGTGTTCCGGCATTTAGAGGTAAGATAGCCAGTTCCTCAGTTTGTTGAGGATTCCGGGCGAAGTGCGCCTCCACATGCTGCCTTCTCTGAACTTGTAACCAGGTGAGATGAAGGCCAAGCGCTTGTCCGTCGTACAATAAAAAAAAAAAAAATACGACTGTTGTGTAGCAGGCGCCATCTACCTCAAAGAAGAGGTATGTGGTTAACATTTTTACCAGCACACCTTTATAATGTTTTTGATATATTCGTTGTTTAGTTTATGATGAAAGTACTTAAGATATAATTGTGGAAGACGTTTGCCTGGTGGGAAAACCAGTGAGCTAAAAAAGAGAAATCACTGACTTTAGCTAATTATTAACTCACAATAGAAATGAAAAGTTTGGTTTACGATTTAGCTATGGATTTAGTACAAAATATTAGATTTAGTTCATTTAGTACAAAATCCGATTCACTCTAGCAAATTTGCGGGCGTTTTTAAACGGCTTTACAGCAATAAAATGAGCAATTAGGTTGACCAAGAAAGGGACAATTTCCGAAGATATTAAAAAGTAAAAGCATCCTTTTATGTTTGTGTGTTTGACGTTTATTTTTAGTAATACTCACAAAAAATGATCATATATTTATAATCTTTTTAATCGATTCAGATTTGGCACTTAAACTGATCTGTAATATATATTAAAAGAAATAACTTACGAAAATAATATTTTAGCTTGTCGTTTAGGACTTTGTATAAGTCTGCCTGGCTAGCTACCACCATTTTACCAAATTCTAAAATTGTTGTGTTCAGGCATTTAGAGGTACCTTACCTTGCCTGTTCCTCAGTTTGTTGAGGATTCCGGGTTAAGTGCGCTTCCACCGTCGGCCTTTTCTTAACGTATAACCAGGTGATATGAAGGCCAAGCGCTTCCTCGTCATACAATAAAAAAACGATCTACATCGAAGTAGGTATCATCGTAGCAGGAAAAAAGTAATTTGTTAAAACACACGAAAGCTAACATTATAACACTTTATGCAGACGTCTTTCTATGAAATTGCGGTAGACCCCTGATCAGAGCTTCAAAGCTCAGAGCTCACATTTCATATTCACCGCCGCCCACCGATAACACGGCTGACTCGCTGAGACTACTAATGTCACCGATATACAAAATACATCGCATTCTCCAGTCTCATGCTCTCCTGGTTTGCTGAGATGCTGTGCAACTATCACTATCAGCACTTCTCGAATGTCTCTTTACATGAGACATGATTACGGTACGGGTTTTTGGTCTTATTTGCCATTTTAATCGAGTCATTTTCATCCACCCCGCTTGCTTAGATTGTTGCTCCCGGGATGGCTGGGAATTAACTATACCGATGTGTGCTACCAAGAGCTGTTCGAAGCATTAATAACTAACCGCCTCTGTGGTCGGTTTGCCCACCGAAGTCAGATCCAGAGATCCCAGGTTCCATCCCCAGAGGAGTACAATATTGTGCTTGGTATGGTTGGAATATGCCCATTGTAACCTACCATTACAGTAGTTATTGTAAATTCCTTGTGAAGTGGGCTTCTTACTTCATCTTCGTACCTTCGGCCTTATCATGTTATTTGAATCCAGGAGAGATGAATGCGAAACGTTTCCTCGTCATACACAAGGCACCCTCCTAGTCACAGTGGTTAAGTGGTTGGATGGCTTAATTTTCCACCATAGGATCAAAACGCATGTGCTGTCCTGCAACCTAATGCATTGAGCCAATAGCATAAGGTATATTTTGTATTGTAATATTTTATGAGTTAAGCAAGTGCCGGCCTTTGCTGTATATTACTTTGGGCCGTAGACTTGAAAATAGTTGGAATAAGATCTGTAATTTTTCAATTGTTGCCTGAAATGATATATATAGTTATTATTTTTACGACATCCATGGGCTGAGTTGGAGGGGTCGATTCTTAATTATTGTTAAGCCGCGACGGCCAAGGCAGAAAATAACTCATGTTGTCCCAAAAACGCCGAATCAGGGTGAAGTGAATCACCATAATCCGTAATTGGCAGAGCAAATTCGCAAGTCAGAAAAAATATGATTCACCCACCAAACGAATGGGCGTCAACTTTTTCCGAAAAGTTGTTATTATCTAATAAACGGGATCATTGGGGAGCCCCACGTTCTCTCTCCAAGGTTGAAATATTTCTGATCATTTCTATTTTTCGACCGTTGGTTTGTCGAAATGTAAAAAAAACAAATTAACTCGTATAACGGATGACACCTGAGGGAACGTGAAACAGCATCGCGTAATATTTTAGGGGTTTGCTTCCGGGAGTCGAAACGAAACCCTACATTTTTAGTACCGATAGCTGATTTTTTTATTGTACGACGGGGAAGTGCTTGGATTTCATCTCGCTAAGCGCACTTAACCCGAAATCCTCATCATCCTGAGGTCCCGACTATCTTTTTTTTTTTTTATACTACTAGGAGACGGGAAAAGCAAGTAGCGCACCTGGTGTTAAGTGTACTCTTGCCTATGACAAAGCCTTACTGCATAGGTCACATCCACAAAGAACATAGCCTTTGAAAATGTGCTTAGGATTTAGGGAACGCTCCCAAGGAATTGTGAAAGTCTAATGAGCGAGTTATGGACTGTATAGTTGGGCCCTCAGTCCTCACATAGAGGATTGAGGTCCCACCTGTACCGCATAAACTATGGACACTGCAGAAAAAGTCTTTACACTAAAATCTCAGCTAAAATCAAACAAATTTTGATTCCAACTTTCACAATTATTTTGGAATCTTCAAATTTTCAACGAGTTTTAATAAAGTAACCTTCCCTCACACCACATGCACATCACGTAAGTCAATATTTCTACTAGAACAAGAACAATCAAAATTGTGTAACAATGGGCGGTCTTATCGCTTAAAAAGCGATCTACCAGACAACATATGGATGACATTTTCTGTTGGAAATAAGATTGGTAAGAACATTAAAATTAAATTTAAATGAAAATTAGCATTATTTTTCTATACCTAGTTAATTATTTACAATCTCTTACTATTAGAAAGTTAACAAAAAAATATGTAATAGAAAAAAAAACAATAAGCTCGCCTTTGCCATGCTCATTAATTTTAAGTATGTATAATATATGCTGTATTTTGTGTGTGCAATAAAGAATAAAGGAATAAAGGCAATACAGTAAAGATTCATAAAATCAAAATGAATAACTGCTTACATAAAATATAAATATTTCAGGAAGTTAATTTCACACAGCGCCATCTAGCCCCAAACTAAGCATGGCTTGTAATATGGGAACTAGATTACGGATATAATACTTAAATACTTTTGTAAATACACACGTACTATATGAACCGCACCCAAACACAGAACAAACATTTATATTCACATAATAACTGCTTTCATAATAATATTACTTATTTACTAATTACTTACTGGTAAGAACATACAAATAATTAAATATTATTACGCATTTTACACAACGCCATCTAGCCCTTAACTAAGCAAAGTTCGTAGTGTAGGAGGAACTAGCTACGGAGACACGAATACATGTTTCATTTTTTGGAGTGAATACTAAATACAGAACAAATATCTATTAATATTCTATGTATTTAAAACAATATGCCGAGGCATATTACAAACGGACGGTGTTCATAATCTTATGCTGACACGTGTACAATATGCCGAGGCATATTACAAACGGACGGTGCTTAAAATATAATAACGCTGACATCTATTCGTATAACAATTATTTATCTCGGTATAAATATCTATTACGATATATTATTGGAAGGAACCTACAATTTATGTAGGCTAAAAAGTTTTACACATTCGCAATTTTTCGATTGGTACCCGTTTGATCCCGTCCCGTTGCGGGTGAATTTATTATTTTTGTAAAAGTTTGATGATCGATGGTGCGGAGGTTCAAGGCTCTTATCCTAAGCTGAGACAAATTGTCACATTATTGGATCTTTTGGCGTTTACACTTGATTTTTATTTATATGGTACGACAGGGAAGCGCTTGGCTTTCATCTTACCTGATTTCAACTTATGATGAGGCCGAAGGGGAAGCGCACTTCACCCGGAATCCTCAACAGTCAGAGGAACTGACTATTGACCTTGAAATACCCGAACAAACACAACAATTCAGAATTAAATTATATTAAGAAGCATTTAGTACTCTAACCGTATTCCAGTATATTATAGTATTCTATATTATGTAATCTTAGTTCCCATATTACAAGCTATGCTTAGTTTGGGGCTAGATGATGCTGTGTGAAATTAATGTCGTGTAATAGTTGTTATAGTGTTTAGTATTGAAACATAGGTTAAAATCAGTTTAAAAGTATTAGTTAAGTATTTCTTGTGGCTGAAATAAATGGCTTTTTTATTTTTATTTATTTATTTTATTTTATTTAATAGTTGTTATAGCGCCAGACTTAAACAAAGTCCTACCACCAAACAAACCAAGCTCAATATTATACCCTGGGGATCGAACCCGGGACCCCTGAATCTGACACCGGAAGATGATCCACTATACCACAGAGGCGGTAAACCTCCCCGCTCCCTTTTCACGGCAGTCTCTGCCCTCACGACCTCCTTAAGTCATTTTTGTTTCGGCCCGACTCATCGCTTTTCAGGGCGGTTCGTGTCATTCACGGCCGGTTTAGACAGTAGCGTCCAAATCCACACTTAGTAAGTCAGCCAAGGGAAACCTCACGATGATTACTAACGTGGTGACCTGGAGCAGCTATGGTGTAACACAGAAACGGGTCGGGTCTGGCATCACCGGACTTGGATGCTCCCTTACTTGGACGTCAGCTATCAGGTATTATCCCGATAGAGAGATAGCTGGGACACATCGTTAGGTAGGCCACTGGTGCTCTACATGACCTGGCTATACCCATGCCTGTCGTTATCTGTCCGGTGGGATCACTCACGCTACACTCTTCCGGATGCTTACCCTCGCAGGTATGGACTCGTTTATTGCCAACGCTTTTGCATCGACATTGCTAAACGACATCGTAGGCTTCCCCTAAACTCAATGTAGAAGTTCAATCCGCAGCCATTTAGATTGCATCCGAATTTGGACTTAACTTGAGTACGCCCCCACCCCAGCCTATCCAGCTTCTTCAAAGCCTGACCTCTTCGCCTCCACCTCTTATGCTCCATCGCATCGCAGACTCTTCAAAGTCCTCTGACCATTTACCGACTTCCGACCCAGTCTCGGAAGGCTAATGCGACTTGAGATGGAGACCGCTCCATCTCCAGTATTTTTTGTATACAAAAATTCCAGCTTCCTCATCATAATAGGAAAAAACGCAAGTAGATGGCTCCTTCAGCCAAGGCCACTGCTGCTACACCCTTCAAGAGCACTTGCACTATATTACCCACCCCAGTTCTTGTTGAGAAAGCCTACTCCCGTGGCTTCTCAGAAAAAGGCATTTTTTTCTGCTCCCATAACTCTCATTGGTGCTAGCTTCGAAAATGTTGTCGCTCTCTTCAGAAAGCGCAACATTCAGTACACTTAAGCTCGAGTAAAATCTACTTAAAAAGTTTTTATGCCCCCACTTTACTTCTTAAACGGCCGTGGCAACGGAATACCAGGGGTTGATTATGATTATCATTTATAAAGAATCAAATCAAATAGAACTCTGTAAAAACACGAATTAATAAAATAAGAAACGAAACTACGAAAACGTATATTTTTTCAGTCATAATCCGAAAAAAACTCCAGACGTTATTAGTAAGCAACGCACCACTCAAGTCTTAGAAATCCAATCTACACAAACTTCTGAAGAGATCAAGCTAAGATGTTAAAGTTTTGATAAATTTGACTTGATGCTCCAACTTTCGGCTTTCGGTATTATTAAGTTGCATCACAAAAACTTAGCAAAACTATGTAAGTACATTAAGATTATCCATGAGTTTGTGATTCTTAGATAGAATAGAATGAGATATTTTTTATTGATAACAGTAATCATATTAAAAGAGATAAACAAGCAAGGATATGAAAATAGTTACATTTCGATATATAAAATGAATGTAATAATAAAGCAGCCAAGTGTGGAATTGAATTAAATTGAATTGATTAATGCTTTATTGTACACAAAATCAGAATCGAATCATACAAACATCGAATTAAACAAACATTTGGCAATCATTGGGCAAACAGTGTATAAATACAATGGGCGGCCTTATTGCTAAAATCGATTTATTCCAGGCAAATTTAGTAGGAGAAACAGAAATTAAAACCATTATAAAAAGTAGCGTACAAAGTAGGGAATTTTAAGCACTAGGGGCTGTGAGCTGTAGTAGACCTAGCGAGTCTCGACTTTAAACTAAATAAATAGCAGACTTAGTCTTTCATTGCTACGCGATGCTTTTGGGCACTTTTTTATATTTTGTTTCTCTATAAGTACCCCTCAAAACCAAACTTCCAAACTCGAGTTTACTTGATTAGGCTTCTCGTGCATAATAATGTCACCCATTTCTATCCATGACGGACAGACACGCCAGTGATTTAATAAGAGTTCCGTTTTGACATCGGAGGTAAGAAACACTAAATACGTGAGAAAAACAGAAACCGCACTCTAGCCAACCCATCCAATCTTGGAGGTATCTGAGATATCCTTTATCTAATTCGAGGCGCGTGTTTACCGCCGCGTTACCACACAGAATACGCAGCAGTGGGTAGTAACGTTACGGCTAGAGCCAGTCCACAATTACACGAAGCTAAGTAATAGGGCCGCACCAATGAATACCAAACACACGTGAGGACAGGGAATACAGGATAGCTGGTTCTCTACATACCGACCACGTGACCACTATGTCGGCGAACTGCGAAAGTGACGTCTTGCCTTGGTTGTATGGGTAAATTAAAGATGGCTGTCACGTACGAACATTGATACATTGAGCTTGTGTTGTGTTTATGAATAGCGCATTATGTCACTATCGAAATTCTTGTATTGGTTTGTATATTATGTTAAATGTAATATATTTTTGAAGCACACTATATAACAAATCTGCCTTAGAGTGAGTAGGCACTGTCAACGTTTCAGCTTTAGATAACCGTTAATTAGATTACCGTTAATTCCATTTTCAGTCACGGTAATTATGATTGTGGTCGCGCTGTAGTCACATTCAATTCTCAATTTGCCGTTCCAACAAAATGTGGGACCGAATGGTTCGGTGACGAAATCAGTTTTAGATGACGTTATTTTCTTCAACTCCCTGCTAGTCTCCTGAAAAATAAACTAATGTCTAAAAAAATATTTTTATACGCGCAGTGCTAATATTTTATGTAAGAATATGTTTACATTTCAACGATTCAAGCTAGCATAAATCAAGCCTAGTCGTATTTTTGTCGTCGTTTTTCTGATATTATGTTTTTATTGGTGGTAGCCAAGCGTTTGATCACCAGCTCACTTGAATTGAAACACGTGGCCTTAGAAAAATAAATAAATATAACATGACATAAATTTTATGCATCAAGCATCTAGCTCCAAACTAAGCATAGCTTTTAATATGGGAACTAGATTACGGATAGAATACTGTAAACTTTTTGTGAATACATACGTACTATATGATACAACACCCAAACTCAGAACAAACATTTATATTCATCACACAAATGTTTGTCCTGGGTGGAATCGAATTCACAGCCTACAGCGCAGAAGGTAGAGTTACTACTCACTGAGTTAGGCTTGTTAGGATGGAGTACGCTTGTCCAAAATAAACCTATTAAAGTTTTCTTTATATCATAGAACTTCACCAGCCTTGTCCACTTTACTGTGCCACAGTCGACCATCTGAGACCCGTTTATTAAAACGATAGCAAAATGCCTTCGATTTACTTTATGTTTATTTAATTTGGTTCGGTCCCGTTTACGAGGGCAATCCGCTTTATTCCATCGGATCGCTACAGATTTGTTTTCGTGGTAACGTATTTACTAGAAATTTAAGCGATTTAAAAAAAAACTATATATATTAAATCGTCGTGAATCTGACTGAATGACTGACAATCAACGCGCAGTTCAAACCACAGGTTCTAAAGGCAAAAAAAATAGGGTAGCTTCCAAAAATGTTGAGGAGTTGTGCACTAAAAAGGATTTAAAGAAATTCCTATGGGATATGTATCTATATCTATATATCGGGAACAAAGTCACGTGCGTTTTATTGTTTTCCTGTTATTACGCTCGTAGCCAATTGGCTACCAAAGTGAAGTGTCTAAATTTATCTATTTGTTTTTTAAAACAATTTGAAACCAAATAAGTAATACATTTTGCTACCGTAAGAGTTACTGATCAGCTGGCGCAGAAAGTTTCCAACGTAAAGGTCCTTCACGTGTCGGAATACCCGTGAATTGATGCAGACCATCAAGTTTACAAGTAAGTATAAGGCCAAATGTGGAAGCGCACTTCACCTGGAATTCTCAAAGGTCTGAGAAAATGGCTATCTTACCTCTAAATGTCGAAACACAACAATTTAAAATTATTGTTATGGCGATAGAATTAGTAAGATATAGGTAGATAGGCAGACTTAAACAAAGTCCGACCACCAACGCAACCATGCACAATGTTGTACTCCCTCTGGGGATCGAATCCGGGACCTCTGGATTTGACACCAGACGACGAACCACTATGAACCACTAGACTACAAAGTTTTCATTTTTTTAACCAGGTGGTTAAAAAATGTGTCACGTTGGAAGAAAGACATCGTAGCTGAGGATCCGGAAGACCAGTATTGCCAGCTTCAAACACCTATTTCATATAATAAATTCGATGAGCGGTCGGCTCAGTAGTGGAAAGGCTGCAGAAGAAGTTAGTATTTACAAAAATAACAATAGTTACAATAGTTACATACAGGTTACAGCAACGGCACAGAGCGGCAACAGCCTTCCACAAGTATTTAAACCACATAATCAATACTAGTAACTTATTTTGTAGCAGGCTCTTTTAATTAAATTATTCTTTATATAAAATTTGCATTTACGAGCAGAGAGTTTGGTGGCGCTTCGAGGAAGCTTATTATAGAAGAATACCAATCTCTTTAAAACGTTCCCTGAGAGAGTCACGAGTTTTCAATCTATTAATTGCCCGTACAGCTCTCTTTTGCGAATAAACATGCTTTCGATATCTGCTGCATTTTCTCATAAAAATATGCTATAGGACAAGGACTGTGAATGTAACTAAAATAAACAAACCTCGCCGTGGTTTCATCAGTAAGATGCCTTATGGTACGTACCGCGTATACTGCCGAACTTAGCCTGCTTGCTAATATATTAATATGAATACCCCATTGCAACTTTGCATCGATATTTAAACCCAAGAAAGTAATTGCTTCCATAAAGTTAAGTATTTCCCCATTTAAGATAATGTTAGCATTGCTGACTTGAACGTTAGGCAAGGTGAATCTAATGCATTTGGTTTTTTTCTCATTTAATAATAGGTTATTTACCGTAAACCAATTAAGAACTCTAGCTAGAGAAGCATTTACACAATCATAATAATCCTAAGCCCTATCAACTCTAATTATTAATGAAGTATCGTCTGCAAACAATACAATACTTATCACATAAATCCCCTACACAGGAAGACAAATCATTGATATAGACTAGAAACAAAAAAGGCCCCAAGATTTATCCTTGTGGTACACTGATGTTAGTGGATGTTCCCGAAGAGTTGCTACCGTTAACTGGTTAAGAATAAGTTTTTCAAATATTTTACTACATGCTGGCAGAATTGAGATTGGTCGATAATTTCCTGGATCCTTTTCATCAAGATTCTTGCGTCGATGCTTCTATTAAATATATATGCTAGACATGGTGATATATCGAAAACAATCGTGCTTAAGATCTTTACGGATATCCCTCAGAGATCTTCAGTATTTTTAATATTTATTGACTTATAAGCTTATAGAATACAATCAGTATTGACGTGTCTGAAGCTAAAGGAAGCATTACACTTTTCAAAACTTTTTTCAAGAATGGGTTGTGTTGTCCGGCCAGACAGACTATGGGAAATTTGTTTTTTCGCCTGTCCGGTGACGATACTGTGTGTTCGGTTGTACATCTGTACACTGTACCTTGGTACGGTCTTAATTCAATGACTATCTATGACTAACAGTTTATTAAAAAACAGTTCGTGCTCTGTCATTTAGCAGCATTCGAGAACAATTTGATATGAACTACACTTATCTAACCAACCAACAGAAATATAAATATATAGGTAGCACGCGACCCATGCGGTAAAGGTAAACAAAAAAAATCTATACATCCAACCAGGGGTACAGAGTGGTTTGTCGGTTAGTCATAGACGATTAAATCTTCATGATAACAGTGCTGCAGACTCACCGTACCACCGCCCATAGATGATGTCTTCGTTCCACCTTTTGAATGGCCTTTCTCTTTTTATCTAGGGGTATCCTGTACGTAGCGATTTGCGGCCATCTATTAGGTAATTCTTTGTATATGGCCCATTTCCACTTTAAGCCCAATATCCTTTTAACCACATTAACGTAGTAGGTAAAAATACTTCTCCCAAATTATTACAACAAACAAATGTTATGTTCTTAATTTGTTTAATGCATGACATGTGGAATTAAAAGTAGACAATGTAAAGTTAAAATACTGTACCATTAAAAATGTATTTTTACAACTCATTATTTATGTCAACAACGACGTCGTGAGTATTATGCATAAAAAATACTAGGAAGTATTTAATAATGTTTATAAATAATTTTGTTTAAATAAAATAAACAATGTACAAAGCAATCAGTCAGATTACCTATGGACCGTTACAAACGGCCTATAGGTAACTCTACTGTTGCAGACCCGTACCAGACGGAAGCGTGCCTAAGACACTGGCTGCATTGCCACGCTGAATAGATATGCTAATTTTCTGGCCTAAATAAGAGCCAGCCCTTGGGTCACGTGTCACCTCAATCAAAATCCCCGCAAGATTTTTGAAAACCCGGAGGGCACCGGCTCCCCACGGACCCAAGGTCTCTACCCCAAAAGGCTCAAATAGGTAAGCTCTGTCGAGACCACTATATTAATACCGGACCAAGGTACAGTGTACAGATGTACAACCGAACACACAGTATCGTCACCGGACAGGCGAAAAAACAAATTTCCCATATTCCGTCTGGCCGGACTACACAACCGTACCACGGTTAAGTAGCGATTTTTTCCTACTGTATGTTAGTTACTGGTTTTTTATTTATTTAATTCGAAAAACCAACAGCTGATATATAATGTCACCAGTAAACATAATAGAAATACATAGCCAATTACAAGTCTTCACTGATAGAAACAGTATAGATTTAAAAACAAATATTAACACTATAACTAATTTACGCGTACATTCAACACTGAGCTTAAAAACAAAATAAAAACAAATAATAATATAAATGCTACAAAGAAACACTAGCTACTAAATATAATTAAATTTAAAAATATTGTTATTCTAAAAATGTTATTATTGTCCTACTGAATGTAAATTACTGGTATTATGAAAATCGTAATATTTTCCTACTGAATTTAAGTTACTGGTATTCTGAAAATCGTAATTTTCCGCGGCTTTTGCCGAGTCATGCGAGTATTTAATTTCCTTTATAATATACACCCAGTCTCGAAATGGCACGCTGAAGACTGTAGATTGGATGTGAGCGTTGAATTATCGAATTTGATAAGATCAATTCAATTATGGTACTCTCTACTGAACGTTCTAAGGGGTTTTGTTGAACTAAGTTTTTACTTTAATGATGATAAGGTAAGGTCAAAGCTACGAACCAAAAAATATATGAACAAATACATTAAATAAATAATAATAAATATATATTACAGGACATTAATTTTACACAACGCCACCTAGCCCCAAACTAAGCATAGCTTGTAATATGGGGACTAGATTACGGATGGAATACATATTTTTTAATATTAAAATTTATAAATTTATAGAATACATTAAATAAACAATATGAATGAAAATATATTGACCTTTCTGGAAAACAGATTTGAATGTATGCCACAAGTTTCAAAGAAATGGTATTTAGAATCTGAATTATAAGCAACCATAAAAGATAGGCATCGGCGACAGAATAAATAAATACTACGTCCTTGGCACACAATAATAAAAAAAAATGGCATTCCGGGAGTGAAACAGAACGAAGTGAGCGACAGAAGGGAAAACTTGAAAAAGCAGACTACACCACAGATACTTATATACAGAAGTGTGGTGACGGTAACAGTAACAGTCACAGTGTCGCGAGATCAAAGGCTTTTTCCAATGTCAAAAATAGCTAATAACAATAGAAATAACAAATATTTTGTTTTTTATTGGAGATAGCCAAGCGTTTGACCACCAGTTTACCTACTTGGAAAATAAAAGATGTGGCCTAAGATGGAGCATGCTTGTCTAAAAGGAACCTATTCACTCTGTACTAAAATACTCCAAGAAGCCTGAAGAAGTTATAAAAAACATTCGACGATATTTTCAGACATAAGTGCGTACCCTATCTAAGTAATCTACTGTACATAATTGAGTACTAATCTTGTCTCGATAAGCGCAGCCACGCTTGCATCCCACGAGACTGGCGGATTACACACTAATGGCGAACCCAGCGAGACCCGAAATACCTCTGAAAATTGCTCAGCATGAGCGAAGCGAATCAAAATATCCTAAAATGTTACAACTAGCTGCTGCTCGTTGCTTCACCTGCGCACTTTGACTTTGACTTTGGCAGATGTGAAGAAGTAACAAATTTTATAAATTTTTAATAAAATGCGTGTACGCACAATCTTTCACACTTTTAATATACCTTTAAATAAATTAAACATTGTTGTCTGTGGTAATTATTTATGAATATTAAACATACATAAAAGATGAAAATTTAAAAAATAAAATATTGAATTCGCAGTTCATATCGCCACCTATCCGCATTTAAAAATAAATAATAATAATAATAAAAACTTAACTGACGAGGGCTACAACTACCATTCCTCAACATCACCCATTGCAATGGCAGCTTACTAAATATAAACAAATGTTTTGGTTATGCCAAGAACCAAGTTCCAATGAATGAAATGAATGAATGAATGAAAAATACTTTATTGCACACCTTAAAAATAAAAACTGGATATCTTAAAAATAAATGTACAATGGGCGGTCTTATCGCTAAGAAGCGATTTCTTCCAGACAACCTTTGGATGGAGAGGATCCAATCTGCTGGTCACTCAGCTCGTGGCTACAACACTATCCTGCGTTAATGTGTTCCAAAGCAAAACCACCGGTATTACCCTCGTGGACCTACTGATAGGACAAAAAAGTAGGTGCATGAGAAAAACCCCATGTGGATGCTTTTTGCCAAGAATCTTATTTTCAATCCGCTAGTCGTTCATTTCGTGCCTACACGATCCTGCGATAATGCGTTCCAATGTTCATCTGGATACAAGTTGAGATAAGGCCGATGGTGGAGGCGCACTTCACCCGGAATCCTCAACTAACTGAGGAACTGGCTATCATACCTCTAATGCCGGAACATATTTTTTTTTTGAATTTTTGGTAACAGAATTAGGTAAGATGGTGGTACCTAGCCAAGCGGACTTAAACAAAGTCCTACCACCAACCTGGAATCGGTGGCGCTGTGGCCGTCTGATTGGCACACGCGCTATCGACATTTCAACAAGATAAACCTACAAATTAAGCGGGCAAAGCCAATAAGAGGCGGTAGCAGCTAATATACCGCCTTTATACCACCTTTATAACACCTCGCCTGAAATTAATACATCCGTCATCGATGCTGCATACAAGACGTCTGATTTACTACGGTTTCTAGTGACGACCTGAGTCACTGTATATTCCAAACGTGGTTTCTCGGCGCTTTAGGATTTCCCGTGTGGCCCACAATTCAGCCTGATAGACGGTGCAGTAGGACGGCAGCTTCAATTTGTGGGTTTTGATATCGGCTGCATTATTCCATACAGATAATGCAGCTCCGACCTTGCCCTCAATCTTGCTGCCGTCCGGGAATCGGTGGGTTGAACCACTAGACCACAGAGACGGTCTCTCATATACCCAATTTTGTCACCATAACAACAATTTCTTAAATTGTTGTGTTCCGGCATTTAGAGGTAATAGGGTAAGATAGCCAGTTCTTCAGTTAGTTGAGGTTCAGCCATATCACCTAAAAAATCAAGTGAGATGAAGGCCAAGCACCTCGCGGCGTACAATAAAATTAAAAAAGAATCTTGGTGATAATCGTGTAGTCGCTCAGCTCGTGCCTAAGCCCTCTCCATCGCTAATGCGCTCCAATGCAAAACTGCCGGTTTCAGCTAATTCATCTTCCGATCGATACCAGAGGGTTATCGGTTAGTTACTTACTGCTCTGTCTGTCTGCCGGGATTTCAATGTGATGTATTAGATGGGGTGAGTGATACTAATACTTTGAAAGCGATTGACGCATTGTTCTTGTGGAATCCTGTTTTGGTAGAATACTTGAATTTTAACATCATGATCATCCTCCGAACCCTTTCATCACTACCTGCCTGCTCTGATTGAGATTGAGAATACCGATGTAGGTATATCGACTACCCTACAATGTAACGTTGTGTACAAACAGCTTTATGTTTTATATGTTTATATTTGTTTTTAGTTTATAAGGATTATGGAAGTGAAGAGTCTGAGAAGCATTATAGGCATTGATATTAGACGATTTTTTAAATGTATCATATGTATAACTTTTTAAACAATCATGGTTATGCACACTATAACCAATATTAGCGGGATATTTACCATGATTTGTTGTTCTATGAGCTATCCGATATTTCGAAGCAATTGCATGCTCCATGATCACGGATACACTGAAGACTATGCAAGTAGGAATGAAGGTAGTTAATAATAATTGTAATAACAAATATTACAGGACATTCATTTCACACAGCCCCATCTAGCCCCAAACTAAGCATAACTTATAATATGGGAACTAGTTTATAGATATAATACATGTATATTTTTTTTTTGTTAATACATACGTATTAGTAGTTCGTCCCGAACCGAACTGAGATCTCGTGATGTCTGGTTTGAGTTAAGTATTTAACCATTGAGATTATTTCTCAAATAGAACGTAATACTGATAAAACATTTCATATAGGTAGGTATTCTGTTCGGATATAGCCATTCAAAAGATTTGGGTGAAACATTGTATTTTTTTTTACCCAATATCTTCAAAACTACCCCACTTATCAAAAATCCCCCGCGACAATCAAATTTTATTTACGTTATCTCTTTACAGTTTAAATTTCATGAAAATCGGATAATCCGTTTGTTAGTTATTTCGTCACAAACAATGCCACCTACATACATTAATACATGCATAAAGTGCCGGATTTCCTAACATAACTCAGAGATCTCGTTCGTTTCGCTCATTTGATCAACTATATGATACAACACTCAAACACAGAACAAACATCTATTTTCATCACACAAATGTTTGCCCTGAGTAGGAATCGAACCCACAACCTACAGCGCAAAAGGCAGAGTTACTAGCTATGAGGCTTGTATATTTATATATATATAAATATTCAAGCCTCATAGCCTCATAGCCTCATATATATATATATTTTACTGCGACTAACGGCACTAATACCACTGGTTTTCATCCCGAATGCAGCCCGATCGTGTCAAAACAACCAGTTATAACTAGCTATAACTAGTTGTAACAAGTTAGCTATGTACAATAAATTACCTCTTGATATGACGCAGCTACCTTTCAACCAATTTAGGCTTTTTTTTTTCAGTACAACCCTTTCCTTTAACATTTTTCCTTTCCTTTTTCCTTTGCGTTAGTAAATTCATGAGCTGCGTATTTGTTGAATAAGTAAAATTGAACATGTCGAATAAAATGTTAATTTTCATATCTTCTAGGGATTTATTTAGATAGGTACTAATTAACTACAAAATAATTTATTTATTTGTTATAAAAAATAATAAAAATATTAAAAGATAAGTCCTTTTTAATTTTTGTTACCTGTGTTAGGCAATGTAACAAAAGCGAATAACTTTGAACATTGAACTACGCACGGTCGGACTAGCGCTTTTTTTACTTTTTCAATTTCTCCCAACAGGATACCAGGCTCGAGATAGATATGAAGACCGTCCTCTCGATTAAAATTCCGGTTGGTAATCTCAATGGCCTGCTGAACCAATTATGGTATGTAATATTGCTTTATTGAGACAACAACAAATCATGGTAAATATCCTTTGTAATAGTATCATATGTAGTTTTTTTTAAAGAACAGTCATTTTTGTGAAGTATATGGAAAATAACTTCTAATAAATTTAACCAACCAACCAACCCCAACTAAAACAAAACGAAAGTAAAAAGGTAATATTTGACGTAATTGTATGCAATATCGTTGACGGATGTAATAAGTTTCAAGCGAAGAGGTGTTATGAAGGTGGTATAAATGCGGTATATTAGCTGCTGCCGCCTCTAATTGGCTTTGCCCGCTTAATTTGTAGGTTTATCTTGTTGAAATGCCGATAGCGCGTGTAAGACCCCTGCCAATCAAGGGACCCGCCTATCATTTACGGTTATACTGTTTCTTAGTTAAGCGAGTTATCCATCAATCAAAGGCTAAGCCAATAAACCTGGCTTATATTATTTACACATTTTCATAGAAAACTGGGAATTTTAATCCCAGTATTCATGTCAACTCAACATATCTACGGGAAATAGGTAAACAGTCGTAAGAGGTGAGGCCCTCGCTTTCCACGTGTGCATGTCGTAAGACACGACTAATAGTCCAGTCATGTTAGGAGTCTCAAGAGGAATTTATTGTGTATTGAACACAAACCTAATGGACAGGATCCATGAGTCGTAGTGGTGACAGCTAAAGTTATTTAAAACTGTGTTGCAAAATGGGAGAAAATAAGCTGGAAACTCGAATACACCATTGTTTTGGCGTTCTAAAAGTTGTCTCATAAGTGTCATAAAATCTTGTGTCGGTGTGACCTTAAATGAAAAGAAAGGTCAGAGTCAAAAGACTAAAAGTGTAATGAAACAGCATTGAAGCAAGCTGCCCTTTACACTGGCCAGAAGCTAAAGTGCATTGCTACCTCAGTCTATCTCTCATTCTGAGGTTGACTGCATTTTTGCCTAAGTGACTGGACTGTAAGGGTTAAAACCTCATAAATGAAATAAGCAGCAGGCAGCAGGGCCCAGACGCTAAATGTTGCCACGCACAAGCTAGGCGTGCCAACGCTGGTTTTCAGTCTGAGCCAGACCCGGCACCAAGCACACACACAAGCCTTATTAACTAAAAAAAGTAAAAACTATCATAGAACTACTTTATATCTACCTAAATCTAACTATGACTAACACGTACATTTAAATAGCACTTTTGCAATTCTATAAATACATTTTGATCTAAATAATATAGACAATTTACATACATACTTATTTACATAATTACACATACAAATATAGGTACATATCTATATAAATACACTCTGGCCTAATAGTTGCGGTTATGGGAGTTCTGCTTAATGTCACTTTGTACCTCAGATTGCGCATAAGACCTAACACTTCATGTTATTCGAGTGTTGATGATGATGCTATGTGTATTCTGACAAGTGCACTTGCCAGCTGCCAGAGGATTTAAATACAGGTTGTTCTATTGTTTGGTCAAATGACACTCCCACGTGCTAATTAGTTCTACGTGCGTCACTCAACTTGCAACGTTTTTTATAAATATTTAGTATTACGAGTAGCTGCTACCGTGACTTCATGCGCGTGGTACTTGGATAAAAAATATGGCAATCCATGTGAAACCAAGTTTCCCAGTCTATAACGACGTATAATAAAAAAAAGTCAAGGTTTCGGCTATCCAAAGGCAAAGTTAAAAGTCAAAGTCATTTTTTTTTATTAAGGACGGAATTAAATTTTTGACGCGCTCAAATTTAGGTATCTAAGCCAGCACACTACCAGCAAAGAGCCCACGTACACATCGAAACTGCTTGACGCCCGATTTAATGCAGGAACAAACTTATCTTGATACTTGAAGGTTAAGTATGGTAAATAAGGATAAAAAAAACAAAAAATATATTACAGATAGTAAAAATCCATATGGGTTAGCAAGAAAAGAAAACTTAAAACTAATAAATTATGTATTAAAATGGTGCTACACGAGTATTTATTTTCTTCTTCTTTCTATTCTATACCTATACCTATATATAAATTTATAAAATTTAAAGTCCTGACTTACTGGTATATATTATCAACGCACAGCCTAAACCACTGGTCCTAGAGACATGAAATTTGGAGGGTATGTTTATCTTGGTGTGCAAACGCTCACTAAGAAAGTAATTTTAACAATTTTCACCCAAAGGGGTTCAAATCGGGGCTTGAGTTCGGAGTGAAATGTTGCATATTTTCGAAACCGTACATGATAGTTTGAAATAAGCAATGCTAAATTTAAGGGTAGGGGTTCAAATATTTAAGGAAACAACCTTTAAAAGGGTATAATCTTTTGAACTGTAGCAGGTAGCAGGATCAAATTTTCAGAGAAAACGTATTTTTACACGAAATAAACTGAAAAAATAATAACAAAGGGGATTCACATACAAGAAACGTATTTATAAATTGTTATTTTAGCTCTGCCGTTAGCTAATGGTAATATCGATATTTTTTTAACTTAGTGTAAATAAAGCGCTTAAGTACTTTAGAAATGGGGATCGGAACCTTCAGTGTGCGTGCGTGTCTGACACACGTCGCCCCCAAAAACCCCAAAAATGATATACATATTAAAATTTCATGAAAAAGTGACATATCCGCCATCTTGAATTCCAAAATGAGAATCATAATCGTAATCCATCAAAAAAAGTGATATAATGCATATATTTTTTTAAGAAAGAAAAAAAAATAAGTTTTTTATTTTTACATGCAACCTTAGATTATCTATTATATTTTCAAAATTATATCATGTGACCTAAGACTTTAAGCTGTTTGTCACAGCTGATCAGAGAAAGTCAATTAGACTAATTGATATCGAACCAAACATCCAAACAGTGACCTGTCTGTACATTTTTGAAATGGCGATGTTTGTCAAAAATAATCCTGATTAGTTTCGTCGACCCTCAGATTTCGTAATACGTAATAGAAGAGACCAAAGTAAGATATGTGTACATTCATCAAAGAACGCAACGATGCGCAAGATAATATTTATATTAATCTGCCAAAAACATTACGGGCACTACCGACCCCACCACTGTTTCAGAAAAAGTTAAAGGTCACATTAATAAATAATGTTATTATAAAATCGCCCAATTTATGAATGACAGACATTTTATTGATAATTCTGATACATACTTTTATTCTGATTTAATATCTAAAGATAAATTCTTTGATATATTAACTTGTGACATTGTCAATTTTATTCTAATATTTTATCTTTGACATTTATTTTATTGTATTAACTATGATTTTTAGATTGTTCATAAATCACAAAATATTGTACACCGTTATAAGGTAAAACATATTGATGCACATTCTGACATTGTTACCATCTCTATTTTTCACATGTATTCATGCAATAAATATTACTTTAGCTTACTTTACCATTTCTTTAATTATTTTTTATTAATTAGCTATATCAATGAAAAGTATAAAGTTATTGACAGTTCTAATAAAAACTTTTTTCACGCACGCACACCATTTACGTTTACTTTTTGAACAGGTTTATGTGTATATCAGTGATGCGTTGAAAACAGTATTTTGTCAACCTTATTTTTGTTCAACAGTAAAAAGTATAACGTAGTGAAATACAGTATAATACTGTATAGTTAGCAATCCTATACTATATTAAAAAATGCTAAACACCCGTGCTTACAAATCCCCCCTGTCTTAGCGCGGAATGGTGATCCGGAACGTAATCGAGTCTAAATAAAATAAATAATAGTATAAGGGAGATTTTCTCTGAAAATTGTATGGAGATATTTTAGTGCGTTTTCGATTGCCTTTTTTTTGTCACAGTTGGAAAATTAATTTATTTGAATACAAAATAATAAAAAAGACGTATAGAGGACTATAAAAGACACAATTTAATATAACTTTCGCTATAAAATATTCAGCGGATTTAGCTTTTTATGTACCTGTCCAGACACCATTTTTCGTCATTTACATCGACTCTTGCGACGGTAAACACGTATTTATGTGAATATATTGTTTCGAACTGCCCAGTTTTTCATCTTTTTCATCATCGTTTGTCATCTTTGTAAATGAATATATAAGCTTTAAATTTTTACCATGACATCTCTGCAGTTGTGTTTCCTGGTTTATTAAATGGCACCTAAAAACCATTGATATTTGTTGATGCGTCCTTAATGAAATTTTTTTTTTTTCCCTTTTCGAAATCGCGTCCAGCACACAAGGAGAAAGGCAATAAACTCGTCCTAGCTATTTTTAGATAGGTATACTTTTTATTATAATTTAAATAACAAAACGTGTAAGTATGTACATCATAAACCTTTTCTCAAAACGTTTATTATCCAAACATCCAAACCAACTTTCAGCTCGAAACTTGACGTAGACAGAAAAAAAAATGTCGTTGACATTCGAAAATGATCCTGAAAAATCTTAATGAATAAAGACATTTTCACTTTGACTTTGAGCATGATGATGGCTTTCGACCTTTAAGATTATACAGCTCTAGCCCTCTTCGGGTCCCCCCACACTGGTGAAACACAGCAAACCGTTTGGCGCCGGACTTTGGCAAGAGGTGTTAGATCCAGAAGTCCTGGTTTCGATCCTAGGGAGTACAATATTGTGCTTGATTTGGTTAGTGGTAGGACATTGTTTAAGTCCGCCTGACTAGCTACCATCATCTTACCTAATTCTGTCGCCATAACAACAATTCTAAAATTTATTGTGTTCCGGCATTTAGAGGTAAGTTAGCCAGTTCCTCAGTTTGTTGATGATTTCGGGCGAAGTGCGATTCCACCTTCGGTCATATCATAACCTGAAAATCAGGTGACACGAAGGTCAAGCATCTCCCCGTCGAACAAAAAAAAAAAGAGGTGGTCACTAGCCAGATGGGACTAATCCTAGTAGACCTACAAGAAGAAGATCACACATAACTAAAATTCTAACTATACTGATGTCCAATATGTCATGTTGTTTTGAAACCCGGTGGCTGTTACTTATATCCCAATACACAAAACAAGCAAGTTTTAATTGAGTTGAAATGAACTCGTCGACATTTGGGAGTTGTCAATCATTTGTTTTTGGTTGCCGGAGGGTCGGGAATTTCTAGGAGTAGTAATAAGCTACCTCTAGTTCCATATTACAAGCTATGCTTAGTTTGGGGCTAGATGGCGCTGTAAAATGAATGTCCTGTAATAATTATTTATTTATTAGGGTCGTTACACAATGAAAATGCAGACGCTGAGAGCTGATTATAAGTTTTCGCATATTTAAATATTATTAAAAGCGCTAACTTTAGTTGTCTTAATAACCAAAAACAACTGACAAGCCTCAAAGCTCAGTTGGTAGTTCTTCCTTCTGCGCTATAGATTGTAGGTTCGATTCTCATCCAGGGCAAAAATTTGTGGGATGAATAATGATGTTTGCTCTGTATTTGGGTGTTGTATTGTATGACAAGTACCTATGTATTTTCAAAAAAAGTGTATCAGTAATATTATCCGTAATCTAATTCCCATATCACAAGCTATGCTTAGTTTTAGGCTAGATGGCGCTGTGTAAAAAATAATGTTTCGTATATATATATATATTTTAATGTTCTGTAGGCAACCCACGCATCTACCAGTATTAGATAGTTAGTTTACCAAACAAGAGGCGAATTGATAAGGGATTCTTATAGCTTATTCATTTCAACATTTTGCAGATACATTTATTAACCAGCAATATCTGGTATCGTTATTCTCTTTGAAAAACTCCACACTTACGAATTGTCGATCGGATTTGGACTTAGAACAACTTTCGGGTGTCTCGGAGACTTAGCATACGATTCAGTATTTGGGAACGTAGCAGCTGTTCTAATGTTTATACAAAGCCGGTTTATGAACGCGCGTTACAACAAATTCTAGCGAAGTTTAAAATTGTTAAATTTATTTAAATTTTGATACATTATTTATGTTTTTGTGAAGTAAGCAACATTAATACAAAATATTTTTTATTGTATTTCAAGCGATTGATCACTTGGTCACAACATTTATAATCAGCGCTTAGCTGAATCGAATATCGCACAAAACCCTGATGACCTGATAAATTGCATCAGGTCCTTTGTGGCTCAATTAGTTAAGAGCGTTTCCAACTTGAGGAAAAATATGCAGGTTCGAGCCCCGTCGCAGTTTGTGAATTGTTCTGTCATTATAACATTTGTAAACGACTAAATAATCTTCGATAACATTATGGCACCAACTGAAATGTAGTTACGTAACCGCCTCTGCGGTCTAGTGGTTCGTCCACCGGTGTCAGGTCTAAAGGCCCCAGGTTCAATCCCCAGGAGAGTACAATATTGTACTTGGTTAGTTTGGTGGTTGGACTTTGTGTAGATCCGCCTTGCTAGCTACCTTCTTAGCTTACCCTCTTACCTAATCTTATAATTACTTGAAACTAGATGAGACGAAGGCCAAGCTCTACCCGTCGTACAATAAAAATAAAAAGATATGTCAACTGCAAAATCTCTTAGTCGGCTTTTACGACATCCATGGGTAGAATTGAAGGGTTCGATTCGTTAGCTGCGATCACCACGGCAATTTATTACTATTACTCGTAGGTATTTGATTTGCTCAAATTAAGATACTTTTCGTAAGAGTTTTTTTATTCATTGCGCCCGCCAACTTGAGGCATTACCAACTGCTAACTTGCCCGTAATTATACCGGGAACCATACCCTTCATCCGGAATACAGCAATGCTGGTTGGCGGGTGAAATAGATATGGTGGTAGTACTTCCCCGGTCGAGCCCTCTCTACTACGCTCTACTACTCTAAAGATGACACAAAACGTCCTGCAGCATATATTAACACATATTAACTAAGTATAGATTGTAATATGGGAACTAGATTACGGATAGAATACATTTATATACTTTTTTTTTAAATGTAAAAACATACCTACGTACCTATATGATACAACATCCCAACACAGAACAAACATCTTTATTCTTCACACAAATGTTTGTCCTGGGTGGGAATCGAACCCACAGCCTACAGCGCAGAAGGCAGAGTTACTAACTGAGCTATGAGGCTTGTTATATAAATAACAAATAATAAAATGTAATATTGTGCTTGGTTTGGTTGGTGGTAGGACTTTGTTTAAGTCCGCCTGGCTAGCTACCACCATCTTACCTAATTCTGTCGCCATATCAACAATTTTTAAATTGCTGTGTTCCGGCATTTAGAGGATTATTTCGTTCAACTTCATTAGCGTTGCTGTTAGCTTTGTTCGAATAAATTGAATCAAATACATTCATTTTAAACACAAAAACTTCAATTCAATATGCAGATATACAAAATAGTTCAAATATTTTTTAATTAATTCACTTTCGCGCAATTCTCATATAACACTGAAACGTGTTATATGAGAATATAACTAATAATAACTAATGATGATACACTAGGGAATAAATGGAGTGACAAAATTCCAGAATGCGTTGCTACAGAAAAAAAAGCTTTGAAGGTATGCCCAATAATCAACTGCTTAGTTGGTAATTGTTCTGCCTTCTGCACCGTAGATTTTGGCTTCAATCTTCAAATTTGTGTGATAAATATAGATGTTTGTTCTGTGTTTGGGTATTGTATTGTAAGTATTTACAACAACAAAAATATGTATATACTACGTATGTACTAGATTACGGATAGAATACTACCATTAGACGCTAGTAATGTATTACCGTATGCCCCCATTTTTCATGCGTGGGGGCAGATAGCCACAAGTGTTACATTCTGCCACCGAGTGGGGGTCGTTTGTGGAGGCAGACTCTAACAATAAATCTTGAGTTAAAAGCCAAATGTTGTCTCATATCTGTACACACTACTCAGTATATTCAGATATATCACCTTATCATTAACACTACAACCCATAATTCTGGTAAGATTTCGATTAAGTTGCGTACTGTTTCGTTTACACTATCGATATATCGAGAGGCACGTTTTTTACGTCTACACTCAGCGACAAAACCAGCGTTATAACAAGCGGTATTAGTCCTGAGTCACGTATTGAGAATTTTTAACTGCATCAGAAGTCTAGTAGTTCGCCCACCGATATCAGATCCAGAGATCCTGGGTTCGATTCCCAGGGGTACAATATTGTGCTTGGTTTGGTTGGTGAGGTTTGTTAAAGTCCTTAAATCTGTCACCAGAACAACAATTTTAAATGGTTGTTTTCTGGCATTTAGAGATAAGATAGCCAGCTCCTCAGACCCCTTCGGCCTTTTCTTAACTTGACCAGGTAAGATGAAGGCCAAGCGCTTCCCTGACTGGCAATTAAAAAGTCTTTAGTTAAAGACTTTTTAACTAAATAATTACTTTTTAAAGGCTTCCGGACATAAAATACCGCTATTATAATGAAACGTAACAAAGATGTACCCACTATTCAAGCAAAAAAAAGGTAAGAATTTGGAGCCATGCCAGGACTTAAGTCATTAATAACAGATTTTAGCAGGACGGAAAACAGCGCAAATGTAAAGTAATCTAAAGCAATAGACTAAACAAACTATATTTTCTTTTACTAAGTCTTGTAGAACTGACTGACATTTAACGCGCTACCCAAACCAGAAATAATAGAAGTTAAAAAAACAAGGTAATTTCCTTTTTTAGAGGGGTTCTTTTACTAAGAAAGTATTTTAAGCAAATCCCACAAAATTACGGGAATTCATTTCTTCCTTAGGCGTTCAATAGTGGAATGATATTGATAGTAAAATGAAAACTCCAATTATATTTTAAGGAGATTTTGATGATGGTTCTACTAGCCCTACTAGTGCACCCCACTCTACAAGGAAACTATTTATCAATTGTTTTAGAGACGTCAGTAAATGATATTATGTCTCTGGCATTCTGTCAAATGTATCATCGTCTTTGCTTATAGGATTATTGTAATACTAATAACCTTATTGCAGCCAATGTCTTGGACACACTTTTGTGGCAGTTGAGTTACCTATATACCATTGGTAATCGTTTTAGGTAACCTAACTGCTTTCCTTGTACAAAGTTAGATTTATTGTACCTATACATATTTGAACATATCTATTATATACTTCAAACGGGAAGACTATGTGCCGCGATCATGAAAATCACCCTGATGGTGGTTCCCTGAGAAAACCGAAACCAAGTTGGTGCATTTATCAACTATCCTTAAAACATTATTATACCTTATAGGCCATTTGTAACGGTCCTTAGGTAATCCGACTGCTTCCTATGTACATATTTAGTTTAATTGTACATACTATTTTTAAATTTAATTTTAATTTATAGAAATTCTTATCGCTTATACCATCCATACATACTTGTTCGTAAGTGTTAAAATCTTGGTGTTTTCGCGCGTTGCTGAATTCTCGTTTTACGGCTTGGCCCGGTTTGCAAGAAGTAATTACAGCATATTTTCTTTTATGAAACTGAAAATAAGTTTTCGCGAAATCATTCCGACTTTTCTCGGGTTATTTTTGAATACAACTAAGAGATGGAAAAATCAAGTAGCATCAAGCAAGATGTGTGCATCTCTTGCTTATAACAACGCCTTACTGCGTAGGGCACATCCTAAAAAAATATAGTCTACACGGCACTACATTGCGCCCGTCTACATGAGGCATCAAGGTGTTATATTGCATCATTTACATATAAAAAAAATAGTTTATTCACAATTCTGTAATCGGGTTTAATGTTTGTTCCAGTTGGTTTACATTGTATTATTGCACATACACATATAAATAATATGACAAGTGGAATGTATATTATGAACTAACATGTACCATTTCAATGAAATAAACAGGAAACGCACAGATAAGTACACAAAAAATGATTAACTAAAATACAATTTAAATAAATAACATAAACTTACTATAAGTACGAAATTACATGTAAAAAATATCAAATGGATTATCTTCAAAATTAATATCTTATAGATAGCCAATTGGTTTAGATAATTATGTATATACCTTTTCACAATTTTAAAATTACAATACAAAAAAATATATTAGTATTCATATGCATATGTTCCGAATTCTGGTTCCCATATATTAAAAGCTATGCTTAGATTGGGGCGAATGGCGTTGTATTAAATGTGTAATAATATTTATTAACTTATTTATGAGAGACCAGACCAACTAGTACCAATCTAA
The DNA here is from genome assembly GCA_951394065.1 of Venusia cambrica. Classification (NCBI taxonomy): domain Eukaryota; kingdom Metazoa; phylum Arthropoda; class Insecta; order Lepidoptera; family Geometridae; genus Venusia; species Venusia cambrica. The sequence goes on along the minus strand of OX596046.1, from coordinate 7,808,679 downwards.
ATTGTAAATGAGCTGCCAACCTTTTATCTAAATTACATGTACAAAATGATTAATTAAAACTTGTTCAAAGCTAAAATACTTTGCATGGCTGCTCGCTATTTACGTAGAAACTTAAAATTACAATCGTTTTCTCTGCATGCTCTGTTAACTGTTTAAACAAATGACAGGTTTTCAACCCCTCCTGTTAAACTTAAGGTTGCATCGGAGACCTTTGAGTTTACTTAACTTCAACAAGAATTTGCAACTGGTCGGTATTCCATTTAATGCGCTTAGCTTTTAAATATTAATCATATTTTGGGAATGTATCATTACTATGTAGCCTTAACAACAATACTTAATTGTTGTGTTCCGGCATTCAGAGGAAAGATAGCCAGATCCTCAGTTGAGGATTCCAGGTAAAGTGCGCTTCCACCGTCTGCCTTATCATAACTTGAAAATCAGATGAGATGAAGAGATGAGGTCAAGCACCAGGGAGGTTGTAATTTTTTTATTATATTTTTTCCTAGATTAAATGCAGTTGTGTACTGTAGTGTTTTATATTAAAAATACTACATGTTTTATTCATTTTATCACGAAGGATCTAAACCGTGTATATTTAGAATCAGTATAAATACTTTTATGTTTTAATGGCAACATTTAATGCTATAAGTTTATAAATGTTCATTTCCCAAAAGATAACATGGCACATTTTGCAGACATTTTAAATAAGTAAACAAAAATTTTAAGAAATTCAGTTCATTATATATATAGGTATATGGATTTTTTTCTCAAATTTTATCAATAATGTATCGAATACCTAGTTAATCTAATTCATTACGCCGGCGACTAGTCAGACATAACTAGCATATTAATGACCCGGTTACGTTTACATGTCAGTGAAGTGACTCATAATTTTTGACCTTACCGAAAATAACTCACGTGGTTTAAGAGGTCAATTAGTTATACTCTTATATGACCTATTAACACTTTTTTTACAAATAATTAGAAGAACTGAAACAAATTTAGTCCATTGATATTATTTATATTATAGAAACGAATCGGTAGTTATAAATACTTGTGCGATGTGTCCATACAACTCGAAAATTGTTTAGTATGGACCAATTATGAGAATAAACACGCTCGTTTGACCGTAGTCAAATTATAGCACAAAGCTAACGGCCAACGGCTAACGGCCAGCAGCTAACAGCTAACGGCCATTATGCGTTGTTGAATATTTACGTTTATTTAATGAAAGTCTTCATTGACCAATATTACATTATATACATCTGAGTAGAAACGAAACTCACCTGAGCGATACTTGTATTTATTACTCGTTTAGCAAGTCATTATTTTATAAATAAATAAAGGTTTTTGTACCTACATTATTATTATTTACGAATAAAACATATGCGATCCCTTCAGCCTATAGAAATTACTTATTAGGCTTTTGTAGTGCACCCCTTCACTTCATACGCTACGCTATATAGAAAGCTACGCTGAAAAAGTCAAGTCTTAGTACTTCTAGGACGATTGATATGTTCTATCAATTGGTCTAGATTATGACGTTGATTTTCAATCAGTCTGTTTTATTATGAAAATAATGCTTGTAACCTTGGCATACAAAAACATGCAATTTCTGATACATGAATAGTATCTAACGTTAATCTACTGAGGGTAATGTTAAAATGAATGAAATATCAAGTAATTTTTCATGTCTTGGTATATTGAGTTTATTTAACACAGCTATTAGCTAATAGACGTAAGTCAAATGGTTATTATGGGCTCAGTATAGAGCATCTGCTGTATGCGGGGGTACATATACCTAGAGTTATAGCTATGCTCTTTAGCCTCTGCATCGGTCATTCACATCTTCATAATGATCTGATAAAAATAGTATAGTAGTTTCAATTATCTAAAATAGAACCAGTAATGCCTAAACAGGCATTGCTGCGTCGTGGCATAGATGTTGGACAGCTTACTTGATAGACAGTTGTGTGAACACATGGATCTCCATGAGGCGCAGTTTTTGTTTCAACCCACTCTCTACAAAGAAGCCGCCATCATAAGTCTAAATCATGCTTTTCTATACTACACAAGCAGGGAAATACAGGTATATGCCTTATTTCTGGACCTGTTCAAGGCATTTGACCTTGTGTCACATTATGACATTCTTTGGCAGAAGAAGAAGAAGTTTAACCGAAACAAATGTGCCAAAGGACGAAATGTTTGAAAAAAGGAAAGGAAGGAACTACATTTTAAAAAAAAAATATGACAATCAAAAAAATACTGTTAAATGGGTGGTTTCGTACTCGAATGAATAAAAGTTGAACTGCGGGGTGAGACAGGGGGGGATTATTTCGCCAAAGCTGTTTAACCTATACATCGTGGTTGTTTTTTCGGTTGTTTTTTATTGTTTTGTTTGTTACCTTCGTTACTACGTATTTTATGTGAAACTGATATTTTTTTATCTTTGATTATTTACTTATATACCATTTTTCTATTTTTCAACGCTCCCGGAAGTACCTAGCCGCCCGCGACACAGGGAATCCTAGGGTGAGGGCTAGTGTACAAAACAATATAACAAAGCATTCATTCTATTATGTAAGCAAATTTATGATACTTCTTATGTTATTTTGTTTTGATGACTTTCAAGCCTCTCAGCTCAGTTAATAGTAGCTCTACCTTCTGCGCTGTGAGATGTGGGTTCAATTTCCACCGAGGACGAACATTTGTGTGATGAATATTGATGTTTGTATTTAAGTTTTGTATTAATAAGTGTTTATTTACAAAAAAAATAAAAAGTATTATATGGGTAATCTGGTTTATTTTTCATTGTACGACGGGAAAGCGCTTAGCCTACATCTCACCTGGTAACAAGTTAAGATAAAGCTAAAGGTGGAGGCGCACTTCAACAGGAATCCTCAACAAACTGAGGAACTGGCTATCTTACCTCTGCATTCCGGAACACAACAATTTTAGAATTGTTATGATGGCGAAAGAATTAGGTAAGATGGTGGTAACTAGCCAGGCGGACTTCAACAAAGTCCTACCACCAACCAAACCGAGCACAATATTGTACTCATCCTGGGGATCGAACACGGGACCTCAGGATCTGAAATCGGTGGAATGAACCTTTAGAGCACAGAGGCAGTTCCCATATTACAAGCTTTGCTTAGTTTGGGACTAGAAGCCGCTGTGTAAAATTAATGTCCTGTAAGTACATGCAACTATTAATCATGAACTTTAGTTCCAATATTCTTTGTGGTGTAAGACAGAGCCGACGCAATAAGCGTCTAACATATCTACTATGTACTTATAACCGGGAACGACAGCTTAAAGTATCCCCTGAAAAACGTATACGTAGAAACTGATGTTATTTGTTATTTCAAATATTTTGAAGTTAAAGAGAGTTTCTCATCTATATGACAAAGTTATTCATTAATTCATGCGATATTAACATATTTTATGCAAATCCTAAGCTCGAAAGGATTACCATTTTAAAAACATTTAGAAGTTATAATGATTATGATTACTTTGGATTACATGCTTTTTAATAGAATGAATTGAAATACTTTTCTGAAATACAATTTAAGTGTCACCCAATTTTATTTTCAATAATTTGAAGGTGTGATTGGTTTAAACTGATTTTGTGAAGGAAGAAAATGCGATGTTCATTTACATTACCCTTAAAGTTGTATATATTCTATATTTCTTGTTAATCCACCACTAGAACAAATATTTGCAATGGGCTTTCTTATACCATTTAAAGTTCGGACATACAGATTGACAAAGAAGTCTCGAAATACCTGATAAGATCCCGCTTGCACTTCAGAACACTAGTATAGAAGTGATCTGAAATAACCACAGAATAATGAATATCTCTGAATAAAGTAAAAATAAATCTATCAGTAACATAACGATTACCTGGATGACGTCACGTGCTACGCCGTAGCAGTGCTACGCTGCTCGAAGCACCACTACGGCGTAGCCCGAGCCAGATATTGCTTCCTTTGATAGCTGTCGACTCCCAGGAAAATACTACAACGTGCTAAGCTCAGCCACATTCACACAAAAACCTAATAAATAAGCTATATAAACACACGATCCCCATATTTTTTTATAACAATGTCAAATGAAGTAGTAGAATCTGTACTAAGATATGGGATTATTTTTTGGGGTGACTCAAGAAATAAAGATGATATAGATAATGCAAAAGCGTTGTTTACGAATATGTTTAAAAAACAAGAAACGAATAGTTGTACACCTCTATTTAAAAAGCACAACATTTTAACACTTCCGTCCTAATACATAATCGAAGTAGACATAATCCTAACTTGTTTCCACGTCTGTCTGATTTTTTTATGAGAAACAAGCATGAAGATAATCTATGTTTACACCCAAAAACCGCTTTGCTGCGAAGTAGTATAGTCTGCATGGCTCAAAAAATCTTTAATAAGATACCGAAGAGTATACTAGAAAACTAAAAAAAAAACTTATTGTTTTATTTATCAATAAATTTTTAATTCTTACATTTTAATTCTTACGTTACAGCAAGCTGTAACGTTGCTGACATAACATGTATATAATTATTCTGTCATTTTTATATCGCATGTGCAATTATCTTTACCTTATTTAATATGGTTTAATTAAAAAAATCTGAATACAGAAAGATATATAGGTAGTAACAAATTTGCTCATTTAGTTTGATAAAAATAAAATCATTTAAATCAGTTGATTTCAAAATTTTCAAACTAATTTAGCGGATTTGTTACTACCTATAAATCTTTCTGTTTTTAGATATATATAGGCAGTCCTATATATACTCAATTTAATTCTGTAGTGTTAAAAGAACAATATTTTAACATGTCTTTACATAAATTGGACGAACATCCTGTATGCACTCGGGCCGTTTCCAAGAACCTATTATGCACACAGCGCGCGAATAATGTATACGGCGAGCGAACGATACCTTTTATAATACCTCGACTGATCAACAGTTTGCCTCTTGATCTACGGGACAATTTGACACCAATTAACATTAAAAGTAGATTAAAGAAATATTTTATGCAGTAATTTCGTGTAAGTAGGTTACTTATTATTTAAAGATTGTTTTTTTATGTTTATTTTTAAGAGTGGCTCACGATAGCACAAGACAAACCTTAGTGATTTAATGTGTTATCTTAAATTAGTTATGTAATCTTTTAATTATTTTGATAAATAAATAAAAAAAAAACATAAAAATCCACTAAGGTACGTGCATTAAGCCAGTGGACGGTCACTGCTCGATTCTTCAACCTTCAACACAAATAAGATATTTAGGAGTAATACTAGATGAAAATTTATCTTGGAGTGAACATATCTACAGTCTGTCAGGCCGAACAAGAAAATTAATTTATATTTAAAAAAAATGCGTAATGTCATGAGCTTCAAATCATTCATTAGAGTATATTACAGTCTTGCTGAGTCTATACTAACATACTGGATAAAGGCATGGGGATATGCAAATAAAACACATTTAATAGAACTGGAAAGAGCCCAGAGAGCACTGTTAAAGGTTATATGTTTTAAGCCACGCAGCTATCCAACCGACTCCTTATACAAAGAGAGTGCAGTCAGACAAGCAGTCAAACAGAGTGCAGAGTGCTCACAGTCAGACAACTTTTTATCAAAGAAACCGTGGCCCGGAAACATTCCCTAGTGACTAAGAGTATCCTTGAGTCTAGACAAAACAAAAGAAGAAAAAACATTGTTTTCCAAATCCAAAAGTCTAGGACTAATTTTGGATGTGTGTGGCAAAGCTTTAGGGCCCTGATTATACAATGGGTTGAGAAAAACAATAGATATTTTTAACTCAAAAAAAAGAACTTAACAAACTAGTTACGGAACGCTTACTTCAAATGTCATACGACGACTCAGAGAACCTTCTGCTATTGAATAATATCACCAGTGATCTAATACATCTACACATACCCTCTCGCACACACACACATACACACACACGCATACACCATTACACACATCCTATAATACGCTATATGTAACCAGTCATACAAAATTGAAAATGTTTATATATAATAAATTATTTTGGTATATAAATGGTTACATAATGAATAAACTTGTTTCAATTATTTTATATTAAACTTGTGACAATACTTATGACCTGACTGTGTATATATATTTCATTAAAATCTACGCATCTATATTACCCGCTTCCTCCTCTATATTATATTATGTCGTCATCACAGAGAGAGTCCAAAGCGGATCGCTGTAACCTCGCCACACAGGCTCGTACGAGACCTAGTGCGAGGGACAGAGCTCAGCCAAGGTAAACTACACAAAAATAATCCATAGTGAAGACTTCATATTGTAAGAATGTACCTTTAATCTAAGTCAACATTTTTATGAAATAAATAAGTTTTTATCTTATCTTTTATCTTATCTTATCTTACAACAAAGCATATTGCTGAGTCGATCGCCAATTTGATGCATTTCTATGCCAACAAAATTTATTTTATTCTAAATACCGATTTCTATGAACTCTCATATTTCTTATTCTCTTCTTTTATTCTCATCCTTTCATAGGACTCTCATTCTATGCAAAGAACAAAGTAGTCGTGGTTTAAAAATTTACTTCTCTAGCCCACGTAAGTCTTGACAGTCAACCAAGGGTCTTCATCAAAAAGGCAGTAGCTTTTTTCTGTGTCTAAACAAAATAATTACTGTGAGCACCAATAAGTCTGCCAAGCGTGGTGATTATAGTCAAGCCTTATTGTTTTGAAGAAAGTTCTTCCCACATTGTGGCAAATAATTGTGTGCTGATGTAGGATTTGCGCAGTCAAAACCCTGGCATGACATTCCAAAAGTAATTCTTGGATCTTATCGACATACTTAGCTTATAGACCTGTTTAATTAAAATTATATGAATAAGAATTTGGCTTCTTATTTAAATTAATAAGTCAGTACCTTGACCTGATGATTATCCTCTGCCGCCTTTTATCATGAAAACCAACCCTATTAAGATAAATAAAAATGGTATTTGCTATCTAAGCCCTGTAATATTTCACAAGATATTAATCTTATTTACACCTTTTGCAACTTCTAATGTCTATAGTGTAGTTTCGGTAAATAAATAAACAAATTAAATTATAAAGTCAACCTCCTATTACATTACATCCTACTAGACTCTCTTAGTTTTACCCTCTAAACGTGCCTGCATGTTACAAAAAACACCTGCGTAGAAAGTTATAAAAATAAAGTAAAAGAAAGTATAACAATGTTATTTTATAATTTAGATGAAAAATAAACATTATTTGAAATGCGCAATCGATATTTTTTCAAATGACATTATTTTTTTGTCTCACTCAATACCCACTCCTATTTCTCGAAAGCTACCCTAGTTTCAAAAAAGAACCTATATCTGACCGATGAGTATAAGTGTAAAGTCTGCATTATTTTAAGAGTAGTAGAGCCCCTTGTATAAGGGCTCGCCCGAGGAAGTACTACCACTGTACCTGTTTCAGCCGCCTAACAGCATTGTTGTTCCGATTTGAAGGGTTTGGTTGCTGGTGAAATTACGAGCACGTGAGGCATAACAACTTTATGTCTCAAGTTGACGGGCGTAATGCAGTGCCGTGTAGGCTATGCTGTTTGTGGATGTGAATCTACGCAGCAAGGCATTGTTATAGACAAGAAATACACTTAAGCAAATAGCCCACCTGAGCTATTTGCCTGTTCTCCCTCCTAGTTGCATAAAAAAATCTTGTCTCCTAGTTGAATAAAAATAATCTAATTCAAAATTACGAATTGCTCGGATCAACCATTAAAAAGATATGGGCGAAATATTTTAATTCCAATATTTCAGAAACTACCCTTGACTATCTATCAAAAATCGCCAGCGAGAATGTATATTTTTTTTAAATATTATCTCTTTAACATTTTAATCGTTCGAGTTCTTTCTTAGGTTTAAATATTGATGCTAAGTTGCAATGGGGTATTCATATTGAGTCATTAGCTAGCAGATTAAGCTCGGCTGCATACGCTGTACGTACAATAAGGCATCTTACTGATGAAGCTACGGCGAGGTTAGTTTATTTTAGTTACTTTCATAGTATTATGTCTTATGGCATACTTTTATGGGGAAATGCAGCTGATATTGATAGCATTTTTATTCTACAGAAGAGAGCTATACGGGCAATTTATAAAATGAAAACTCGTGACTCTCTTAGGGAACGTTTTAAAGAGATTGGTATTCTTACAGTCAGCTCCCAATACATTTATGAAAACCTAATGCACGCTCACAGAAACATTGATGAGTTTAGTAAAAGAAGTGATGTACACCGTGTTAATACTAGAAATAAAAATAAACTTGAGATACCTAAGTTTCGCTTAGGAAAAGTAAATAATTCATTCTTAGGAAACTGTGTGAGATTTTATAATAAGCTTCCTCAAAGCGCCACCAAACTCTCTACTCGTAAATTCAAATTGTATATAAAGAATAATTTAATTAAAAGTGCCTACTACAAAATTAGTGATTATATCGACGATAAGAACGTGTGGCCCGATGTTGCTATACCAGTTGACAGCAAAATGGTGATTTCTCAATGTTAACAAATTGCCCATAGGTAGATAGGTAATAACAAATGTTTTAAGATTAAGTATTTAGGTTTTTGTTGTATCTACTTAGAATATAATTACAAATTGTGTATCTAAATGTTGAATGGATCATCAAAAAAATTAACCGGCCCGAGGTTCTTGCCTTTCTCCTTGTGTGCTGGTCGCGATTCCGAACAGGCGGTAAATTTGACGATTCAAAATGATCCTAAAAAATCTTAATGAATAAAGAAATTTTGACTTTGACTTTGACTTTGAGTTACACCCTCACAAACATTGCCACAAACATATAAATATACAGATCCGGATTTCCAGACTTAACTCGAGATCTTGTTCGCTTCGTTGCCTCGATCAACTAAAGGTTACACTAGTAACCCGGTAGTTACCAAGAACTTATTTCTGTGGAAATGCAAACTGCAGGTTCCTGAAGATTTATTTCGCATAAAATATTACGGACGTTGCGGCAGCGACGCATCTGTGTTCCTGGGAAATTCAACATAAAAACACCATTTGCAAAAAAAAAACTAGTAATGAGTTACGTTTTAAATATTAATTGCCTATGTGTATGTTTATTTTAATTACAATATTACAAATCAATGAATACCTTAATCATATTAATTAACGGAAAAAAATCTGTTATTTTTGAAAGCGCATAGATTTAATTAACAGAATATTAACCGGATGAGGATAATAATAAACTTTACACTAATGTTTACTCAGATATCATGATATGTTACTTGATTCTCTCTACTTACTACGATTAGTATTTATTTTTTATAAATTCTAGCATTTAAAAGTCAATTCACTAGTCACAAATATTTTTGATTATTTACTTACCGTAATAGAAAAAAAAATAACAAAGATAAGTGATTCAGAAACCAGGAAGAAAACAGGAATAAAAATTAAAAAAGACTATGCTTAGCTTAATCTAACTATGACGAACACAAATATTTCATAAAAAATATCAAAATCAAAATAAGGTTCAGGGAGGCTATTGTGACCACCGGGAAAATGCAACTAATTGAAATAACTGCTTTTGTATTTTATTCTTAGAATAGTGACATCTATGAAACGACAGTGGAACAAATACTTCTCAAAGAAAATAATATATGGATCGTACAAACTTTCCTTACTACAGTGACATTTATATTTACGAAAGGACCTGAGACGAAGTTTGCGCAAAAAAAATATTAGAAACCTCAGTTTAAGGCTGTGTTTTAAGTGGAGAGCAGAGTTAAAATACGGTAAGCCCTTTTTTATTATTTATTTGAAAATAATGCTGCAATAATTGTGAAATATGGCCATGGAAACATTAGCCCCTCGAAATCTTGAAGAGGGGCTATTGTGACTTTAAGGTTAGTTACAATTACCCCATCAAATTTGAATGAAATCAATTATCGCTAATGATCTTGTCGATGTTTTAGTCAGGTAAAGCAATAACTTTTTATAGTATAATCGGCAAATATTTATAAGAACTATGGGTAAGGTTCAGGGCCTGGATGTTTACAGGACTACCATAATCCTGGTAGTTCCTAAATTATTTGAAAATAATTGTGGCTGTGTAATAATAGTGGTTATATTCCTTGCTTCGGGGACGTTAGTTATTTGTTTCAGCTATTTCTAAGTGTACCTACTTACCGACAAAATAACAGCGAGGGCCCCAGATGCTAATTTCAGTAATAAGCATAATATAACAGTGAGGGCCTCAGAGCCCTCGCTGTTATTTAATATAAAAAAAATGGTGTGCTCTAGCTATTCTTATGAAGTTTGAATCTCACATTTTCTACCAGATTGCTTCCTTACATAGTTTCTTACTTTGTACCTGGTAGGTACCGGTAGGTATAATTTTAATTTAATTAAAAGGTGTGTTTTTGTTAAGATGGCGCGGAGATATGGTGCGGTAGTTTCATTGAGCATCTCTTAGGTATATTTTTTATATAAATAAATAGATCTCAATAGAATTACCTTGCTTTTCTTAACCTCCTACATTATTAAATAGTTATTAAAGCTTCGACTTCGCTGTAACTGCCTAAGAAGTAAGATGACATCATTTAAATTAAATTTAGGTAGGTCCTTACTAATAATTGAATGAATGAATGAATTATTTATTAGAAATTTAAAGTATATTTTTATAAAGTATTGCATCAAAAAAAACATTACTGGTTTGAGTTGTAAATAAAATCAGTTCTTGTAAAATCCTTCTTAAGAGTTAGCTGTTTTCCTTTTGAGGTACTAGGTACCTCAAAAGGAAAACAGCTAACTCTTAACTTCTTAGTATCCTAAAAATACGTTATAATTAGAGACAAAAAATTACCAAGACAACCAATTTTTCTCTTCCTCGTTCTACTTATTCCAAGCCTACTTCATTTTTATCTTGCACTTTGATATAGATTAAGTATACCAGTCTTGAATGAAGAATTTTTTGTTACAAAACGACACATAATGATACCTACAACTGTTTGTCGCAAAATGTCATAAGCTAAAAAGCTATGTTATTCTCTCTCGTAGTAAAGATAGCTTTAAACGGCCTCGCAGTCTGCAGCATGCCAGGCAGGGGGTCTGGAGACGGTGGCTGGAGGCAGCTTAGCTGGAAGCGCTGCAGGAGACCGACAAATGTGATGAACAAAAATGGCCGCGCTAAAGGCACTCCGGGACAGCTTCTACGACCTGGAAAGGTAACAGTATATAATGTTTGGATTAGCAGTATTGACAAATATGTACTGAAAGTACTGAAAGTTATTGCTCCTGCTCAGTTCTGGCAATAATATCATTTTGGGGTAGGTGTGATCTACCTTCTGGCTATTGTCTATTCCGGGCAACGGAATTGCTGGCTATTGCTAGCAATTACGGTAGAATGATCACAACACTGGTGGACCTTTAAAGGTTTAGCTAGGACCTTTAAAAGTTCAGCCTGTTTAGTAACTGAAGTTTAGCGTCAAACAGAAACCGTTTTGATCGGTGTGCGGGACAGTCCGTGCTTTTTGAATAAGCTTGCTACCTTTATCCTTGCTCCAGAGCTTGGATGGAGTGAGATCTCTCGCCCTTATCTGAAGCGAATTAAGGCATACACAATACGTTTCTATCTGCACTTACCTCTCCTTCTTGCGACGTTTTAAAATATCAGAGCAAGAGGTAGGTTTGTGTGACACATATTGAGCTCTTTAGCTCGCAAAAAAAAAGCAAGGTGAACTGAACTTCAAGGCATAACCAAAATAATACTGTTAGATCCATCTTTTCCCTAGCTGTTTCTGTCGCTGAGTAGTGAGGTACAATCATTGCAGTCCAATGCTAGATATGGGTCTGGTGCGTTTCTATATCCAGTGCTTTAATATGATTTCAAACCATTTGTCTGAATTCAATTTCCAAACTACTGCAAATAATACACTCAAAGTAAGCAACTTCAGGGCTTAATTATCATAATTATTACATTTTTATTTCTTTACAACGGTTGTAATTTTAAACCTATAACGACCACCCCGATTTTTCCATGACCATTCAATCTTTGCCCGCCACTGTAAACAAGTTATCGTTAAATCTTGCTGGAGTATGTCAATGTCTTACCTAAGCCAAAGATATACAAATGTTTCGAGGGCATTTTGAACTTTCCGTCTTGCAAGAACCTCTCAGGTTTGAAGACATGTGGCTCTTCCCAGTACTGCGCACCCATGTGGATATCTGCCAGTGAAATTAGTACTGTCGTATCCTAAAAAATGTAATTCAAATCATGGCAAATTATTTTCTATTCTTACACTTAAAAGTTGATATTCATTTGTGTGCTGACCAGTTTTGAGTTATGAGATCTAGAATTAAGTTTAAGCAAGTAACAGTTAGTAATGCTAGTTCTTTTGCTTTTCTTCTTTCTCGATTTATTTGATGTGATTTATGTGATCTGGGTGACCTACCAATTTAATATCATAGACATATAATCAGATAGAAATCGATTTCGTTCACTTGAAATAGAATATTCTTTTTTAGTATGAGTAGCTTGACTAGACTTATAATTGAAATGACATTGCAATGGCCATTATATTTCAACTGAATAACTTTTTTGTAAATAATGGCTTGCTGAGAAAATATCAGAACTCAAGGCTTTTTTGTCAACAGTACTTCTATTGTTAAAGGCTCCACGTTAAACAATAGCATCATCTAGGTTTTTATTTATCATAGGATAATTTAAATTCATTATTATTTAAATCTTATAAATAAATTATGAGAAGATCATTGGAGCCTCATCATCACCATCCATATCAGTATCATACAATTGCTGAACAATTCTATAGTCTCACTTTAGGGATCGAAAATCCAGCTAAAACAGTCTTCTTGAGGACTCGACGAGGCCCAGCAATTGGAGCGATATTGTAGAATCGAAGAGATTCAAGAAGAAATGCTGATGTATACGGAAGTCTGGAATAAAATACGTAATAGTAAATATACTTATCGCAGATCCAGGATTGTACTGGGACCGTTAGTCACTGGGGCGAGCTCTTATTTTACCATAACCAGTATTAACCAATTTAGTACAACATATACCTACCGAAATATTGACGCAAATGAGACTTTTTCCACAACATCATTCTTTCAAATACAGTTACCCACAATCCACTATCTAAATATTTTCAACTAGTTGTAGTTATGTGGTAAAGAGCTTAGAGTGGGGGAACTGGTGATTTGTATTACAAGTTTTTTTCTAACCTACCATAAGCATGGGATCTTGGAGAAATCGAGGTAACTCTTCAAATATTATAGGCACACTTGAAGCGATTTGGGTATTTTAAGGGTGGGTGTATTACCTCAAAAGTAAGGATCGTTCTGTAGTTGTATCGTTCCGATCGTAATCTATCGTGTTGAAGTTCTCTTACAAATAAAGAAATAAATATTTCAGGACATGCAGCATGCCCTAAGAAAATGAGCAGTATTTTCTCAAAAAACCTGATATGACAAGGTCCATGCAGAGCATTTTTTTGTTGTACTTTTTATTGTACGATGGGGAAGCACTTGGCCTTGATCTCTCCTGTTTTTGTAGTTGAGATAAGGCCGAAGGTGTAGGCGCACTTCACCCGGAACCCACAATTAACTAAGGAACTGGCTATCTTACCTCGAAACGCTGGAACACAACAATTTTTAGAATTGTTGTTAAGGTGACAGAATTAGGTAAGATGGTGGTAGCCAGGCGGAATTGATAAAAGTCCTACCACCAACTAAACCTAGCACAACATGGTACTCTCCTGGCGATCGTTCCGGGACCTCTGGATCTGAAATCGGTGGTTGAACCAATAGACCACAGACCTTTAGACCTTTACTACGAAAAGCATGTTTTAATGTTGTGCAGTCAAAAACCAACAGCAATGTGAGTAGTTATGACACCTATATGACACACCTTCGTCATATATGCCTTGCCATCAAACCTCTTCTACTCAGAAATCTTTTGCCTTCCTGTCATGTCAGCTAGTGAACGAAAAGCTGTACAAAATTACCTGTGACTATCATTCCAGCAAGGAACAGCGTCTCCTAACACCAGGTCAATTTCTTCATGTATCTTCTTCTGCATATTGCTGTCTCGCAATACATGTATGAGTGCGAAAAGGAGCGCATTATTCGGTGTTTGAGAAACAGCTACTATTAAGTCCATGCATATTACTTTTAGCTGGTCTTCTGAAAGTGCAAAATTAGTAATAGGAATTAAAATTTGAAACACGAATTCGGGTAGGTCCTAGTTGGTCCATGGAACATGACGTCATACCACAAAATTCGATATTTTTTTCCTTTTTTGTACTATGGAACATGTAATAATTTTATTTTGAAATTGTTTCATAGGCCAAGGTTAATAAGCCCCTTAAAATTATATTTTTTGTGATATTTCTAGTACCACCAGGTACTAGAATGCTCTGAGACTGAAAATCCTCTACATAATCTGGAGAGTCCTCCCACCGTTTCTTGCTACGAATATCCATTCCTTCGATTTTTAGGATTATTTTACCCAGGCAGATGTTTGATCTATGGTATTTATTTTACTCGTATTTTATTTTTATTTATTCAGGTATAACAGAATAATTGTCATTATCAGTGTCATTTAGGCAGGCAGATTCATGGAAGATTTTGGGAAAATCTGATTTGATTTTGTTCTATGGCATGAAAATCGGGTAAAAAGCAAGTATGGAAAAAAATGGGGAGAAAATGTCTTATTTTGTTCAATGTCGTCATGTTCCATAGAACAAGTGGGACCTACTCACGAATTTATGTATCCTCAAATACAGTTTTAGATACACATAGAGACTACTATTCATACGTGGGGGCTGATAGCCATAAGAGTTACCGTCTGCCCCCACGTGGGGGTCGTTTGTGGGGGGAAAAATGTATGAAATACCTGTATACATGGGAACACCCGAGTCGATTTTTTCTAGAAATGTATAAATGAAGTCATTCCTTCCATTTTTAAATATTTTATGCTTTATTATTGCTTCCTGAAAAAAAAACGATTCGTAATTACATCCAACAGCTGGGATAATTTACCAGCTGGATAGTTTGATTATTATGGTTCTTAATAAAAAGTAAATACTACCAATAACAGAGCATTTTCTACCAAAGGTGGGTGCAACTCCCGTATATGTCTGTTTAGCCACGAACATAAGTGTACTTTAACCTACCTCTGAAATCTTGCTTGACGCCACCTAAATCATTTGCCATAGATGAAAGGGCCCAAAATGATAAAGTTGGACACTAAATATTTCTAACAAACAAATCATAAAAAACTTGACAAGAGAAATCAACTTCTTAACGACTTTCATCAAAGTTTGACGATACCTATTTCGATTTTTATTTTATCTTACTTCCATGATTTCATTTATCTGCGCATTGAGATCAGCTATGATGCAGTATCCACTGAGTCTGGGAGCCAAGAACCTGATCCAAGGCAGCCGACTGAGAAGGCCCCCAGCCATTGCAAATGTTTTAGACCGTTGCTCGAATAGTTCACGCATAGCTGCCCACCTTAACTTGCTTATAGATTCACCTGAAATGTAAACAAATTAAATCATTTTAATCGGTAAAATCAGACACTAATTATGAATTATTGCTTCATAGTTAAGTGATTATGGAATAATCAAGCCTCATAGCTCAGTTGGGTTGTAAATCTAGCTTCTGCGCTATAGGTTGTAGGTTCGATTTCCATCCATGACAAATGTTTGTTCTGTTTTTGGATGTTGTATCATAGAGGACACATGTATTTACAAAAAAAAAAATAAAAAAAAAATCTTCACCTTGGTGTTCCGCGAGTAACTTTTTATCAATGGTCATACTATGGTTAATTTAATGTACCCATGGAACACCCGGGTGTACTATGGGTATTTTTTTGTGACAGAAGGGTTCATTATTAGAATAATATACCTATACATGCCTTTATAAGTAACTGTCAGAATTTGATTCAAACCTGCAATAAATGTCCACATAACATTCACCACTGCCAGAGATATGTCTAAAGCTGGATCCACTGGTACTCCATCTGCACCCTGAAGGTTGCCAATGATAAGTCTTAGCGAGTTTTGAATCTCAATTTCCATAGAAGATTTCCCGAACCCGCTGTTCTTGAGGTCAGTTAATGCGTGTTTTTTTAGAGTCTTCCATAAAAGTCCATCATTAAAAGTTATACCTTAAAATTAACAAATCATAATTAACATAATTTGGATCCGTGGAGAGCCGATGACCTCCAGGTTTTCAAAAATGTTGCGGGGCTATTGATTCAGGTGACACGTGACCTAAGGGCTGGCTCTTATTTGGGCCAGCGAATTAGCATAGCTATTCAGCGTGGCAATGCAGCCACTGTCAACCGCCTCTGTGGTCTAGTGGTTTACCGATTTCAAATTTAGAGGTCCCGGGTTCGATCCCCATGGGGAGCACAGTATATTGTGCTTGGTTTGGTTGGTGGTAGTATTTTATTTAAGTCCGCCTGGCTAGCTACCACCATCTTACCTAATTCTGTCGCCATAATAACAATTCTTTAAAGTAATTGTTGTGTTCCGGCATTCAGAGGTAAGATAGCCAGTTCCTCAGTTTATTGAGGATTCCGGGTGAAGTGCGCCTCCACCTTCGGCCTTATCTTAACTTGTTACCAGGTGAGATGAAGGCCAAGCGCTTCCTCGTCGTACAATAAAAATAAATAAAAAAACTGTCTTGGGCACGCTTCCTTCCGGTACTGGTCTGGAACAGTTGATTTACCTTTTGACCGTTTGTTAGGTAAATCGCGTACCTTTTTATTTTCCCGACAGTTTCTGCCGTGTGTGTTACGATGGCCGTGATGTCATAAGACATCATACTGTGAAAATGACTAAAATAAACCTATAACTAACCTCGTCATAGCATCATCAGTAAGATGCCTTATTGTTCGTACAGCGTATGCAGCCGAGTTTAATCAGCTAATGACTTTGCATCAATATTTAAACCTAAGAAAGTAGTTGCTATAATAAAGTTAAGTATTCTCCCATTTAAGATAATGTTAGCATTGCTGACTTGAACATTAGGCAACGTGAATCGTTTTTTTATTTTTTATTTATTTAATAGAAGAATATTTACTGTAAACCGATCAAGAACTTAGCTCGAGAAGAATTTACAGAATCATAATTATCTTTCCCTGCTTTATCTTTTCCCTTGCCCTAACGACTTTAAATATTAATGATGTATCGTCGGCAAACAATACAATGTCATTCATTTCATCACAGATCATTGACATAGAGAAGAAACAGAAAAGATTTTAAAATCGACCCTTGTGGTACACCTATGTAAGTGGATGTTCCCGAAGATCTGCTACTGACTTTATAGATACCGGCTGTAGCCCAGTCTGCAAACACAGAGCCAGATTTACCTTAACACGTTTGTAGTTGGAAAATATCGTCGTATTTTGTATGTACTATGTTAGACAATATGATATTACGTTCATTCGGATCATTTAAGCAGGTAATAAGGGGAATCATTTTACCAATGTTGGTTTTAAATTTCATGATGTGAAATTCGGTGATTGGCCTGTAAGGGATTTCCGGAAGCTCCTGTTTTGAATAGCAATTCAAAATAACACAGACAAAATGGTCTGAGAATATTTTTTAACATGTATTTTTGAAGGGGAATATCACTACAACATAACTAGTAATTCGCCCCGAACTGAGATCTAGTGATGTCTGTCGGTTTGTGACGGAGATAATTTCTCAAATAGAACGTAATTATCAACAACAGTGTGCTTTCATTACACCTTTTTACCTTACTTTATCATAACTCTTTAACTCTTTATTCACCTGAGTCACAGATAATAAAATCTCTAACATGAAACAAATGTTGATATCGTTTTGAAAAGTGCTCTCAAAACTGTTTTTTTAGTAGTCGTGGTTAGAAAAATCTAACCCTACGTATGTCTTAAAGTCAACCAAAAAGGCAGCAGTTTTTTTCTTTGTGTAAACAAAACTTTCACTATGAGCACCAATCTATCTGCTATGCGTGGTGATAATGGCCGTACCTTACAGTTATAGAGGAAGTTTTTTCCACATTGAAGTGGGTAATAATGTAGGTACATTATGTTGATATGGAATATGCGCAGTCAAAACCTTTGCATGAATTTATCGACACATTGAGAGAGTGAGAATAACAATAGATAAATTTATCAGTTTTAATGAAATTTCGAAAATCCTCTCTTATCTTAGAAGACCTGATGATCATAATTTACCCCCTTCATCTGAAAAACCACCCCGAATAAGAGTCAAAATAATCTTATCTTGAAATCTGCAGTCTCAACCCTATTTTATATTTTAACATATTTTCAAGACTTCAATCTCATTTACCCCTTTTGCAAACCTTGATGTAAATACAGGTGTGGTTTAATAAAATCAAAAGAGAGTTAATTGTGAAGTCAACCTCCATTAACAGTCTTTCCTACAAGACACACCAAGCGTTTTAACTCCTTGACGCGCCCCTTTGTTACGACAACCACCCCTAATATAAATAAAAATATATATTTTGTGAATATGCAGTCGATACTCTTTTAAATGACACCCCACAAGCCAAAAATCTTAGCGTCTCACTAAATACCCCTATTTCTCGAAAACTACCCTAGTGTCAAAAAAAATCTTCACAATTATCGATGAG
The DNA here is from genome assembly GCA_951394065.1 of Venusia cambrica. Lineage (NCBI taxonomy): Eukaryota > Metazoa > Arthropoda > Insecta > Lepidoptera > Geometridae > Venusia > Venusia cambrica. The sequence goes on along the minus strand of OX596046.1, from coordinate 7,789,968 downwards.
TATTAATATAATTTCTGCATGTTCAAAATTTTGAATTGATCGGCTCAGTTATTGAAAAGATATGGGTGAAAAATAGTATTTCATTTCACCCCAACATCTCAAAAACTACCCCCCTTATCAAAAATCCCCTGCAATAAATATGGAATATATACATATTTATGCAGGCATGTTATCATGCATAGTACATAAGTTATTGCTAAATAATTTTCAATATTACTTAGAAATAATGATTTTCGTCTAGACTTTATAATTATTTTTGCTATGCATAACATCGTGTTCATAACGTGAGCCTCAATTTCAAAGATTACCCATTTCATATAACATGTCCCAATAAAATCATAACATAGAAAACGTAGGCCCTTAATAAAATCATTGACTGAATTTAAGCCAAATTAGCAATAAAATGTTACTCACCAAGCCTTTTCCCTGAAGTGCGCAACCTCCAGAAGAAGTTATCTGGCCTCCCATCAAAGTCCTCGCAGTACATCGTCTGTCGAACATTCTCGTCTCCAAACACAACCACCACATTACCTCCCGACATTCTCAGGCCCAAGACTTGAGTATTGTATTTCTCTGCCAGTTTGAAGAAAGCCCGCTGTTGTGAACCATGCCTTTTTACTGCGGAGCTTAATTCTAAGCTTCCCAGGTAGGGAATCCAAGATGGACCTACAAAATTAAAAGGCTCTTATCACAAGGATAACATAACTTATCAAGCAAAAACACTCGCTATTGAAGCATTTTCAAGCCGAATTGAATTGATACTCTGTGAGCTTGTTTAAGTATAGGAACTAGGTGACAATTAAAATAAGTACTTTTATATTTTTTTTGTATTTAAACACTAGCACCAAACCAAACACCGCTATTGATCACACAAATGTTTTTCCCGGGTCAAAATTGAACCCACAACCTATGGCATAGAATGATCTACATCCAACTGTTGTAAGGTTTAGTTGGGCAGGGTACAAACTATATTTGATAATCAAAGATCACTGTAAAAATTAGTTACTTAATTTATTTAAACATAAAATGGTTTATAAGCTCCTTACAAATGTAACAAGTACCCACTTTATTTGTGGTTTTGATAGGTACGAGAACGTGTGCTAATAATTTGAAACAAAACATTGATTTTACATCACCTGGAGGATAATTGACAGGCTTCATAATTGACGTCAAAATGTATATAAAAACAAACGCAAGAAAAACACAGAATAAAATTAATAACAGCATAATTAGACGTCTTGGTTAGAAGAGCGCTCTAAAGTGTAATGAGTAGTTTATTTGAAGGTACAATTCAGCTGGCTCTTAAATCAGTTACTATTAGTTGTTCCTCAGCTTTAGGTACGCGTTATATGGGTTTTGGAAAATTCTACCCTCAAAAACCCATGTGTTTTGAACTACTTGCAAACCGAGGGCATGTGCTGGCCGTAAGTTTGGACGTTCCTCTAACTTCCTACAAGTAGGTGATCTCATAAGATCCATGCTCTGAGCAGTTATCAGAGGTAAATCCTTGAAAGGGGAAAAGTCTTGTGTCTTAAAAACTAATTTATTAACCAATTATAATATTTTTGAAATCCAATATATAGATATTCCATGTTGGTTCCAGTTATTGAACCAACATGGAACAAACTTTGCACGTAAAGTTTCATTTAGATTAATTTAATTTAATTTAAATTGGAAACCAATACAAAACCTCTTATTTAGGCCAGCGAAGTAGCATAGCTATTCAGCGTGGCAATGTAACCAGTACCTTGGTCACGCTTCCGTATTGTACTAGTCTGGAACAGTTGAGTTACCTATAGGACGTTTGTAACGATAATTGGGTAATCCGACTGCTTTTTTTGTTAATTAGTTAGTTTAAACCCCCAATCAACCAATTGAACATAATATTATTTATAATCATAACATATAATTATATTATTCATAGAAAATCATTGAATTTCAAAAATATGGTTGATATTGGATACTTATATAATGTATGAAGTGGCAATTTTTACGTTTTTAAATCACGATGTGGTTTGAGCTGCAATTTACCAAAAACCGTCTCATGCGTTACTAACCTCAGAATCTACCGTAGGTTCAGCACCCTACATCGGTTAATATGTAAACGTGCTAAAAACTTGACAAGAGAAATCAACTTCTTAACGACTTTCATCAAAGTTTGACGATACCTATTTCGATTTTTATTTTATCTTACTTCCATGATTTCATTTATCTGCGCATTGAGATCAGCTATGATGCAGTATCCACTGAGTCTGGGAGCCAAGAACCTGATCCAAGGCAGCCGACTGAGAAGGCCCCCAGCCATTGCAAATGTTTTAGACCGTTGCTCGAATAGTTCACGCATAGCTGCCCACCTTAACTTGCTTATAGATTCACCTGAAATGTAAACAAATTAAATCATTTTAATCTGTAAAATCAGACACTAATTATGAATTATTGCTTCATAGTTAAGTGATTATGGAATAATCAAGCCTCATAGCTCAGTTGGGTTTTAAATCTAGCTTCTGCGCTATAGGTTGTAGGTTCGATTTCCATCCATGACAAATGTTTGTTCTGTTTTTGGATGTTGTATCATAGAGGACACATGTATTTACAAAAAAAAAAAATAAAAAAAAAATCTTCACCTTGGTGTTCCGCGAGTAACTTTTTATCAATGGTCATACTATGGTTAATTTAATGTACCCATGGAACACCCGGGTGTACTATGGGTATTTTTTTGTGACAGAAGGGTTCATTATTAGAATAATATACCTATACATGCCTTTATAAGTAACTGTCAGAATTTGATTCAAACCTGCAATAAATGTCCACATAACATTCACCACTGCCAGAGATATGTCTAAAGCTGGATCCACTGGTACTCCATCTGCACCCTGAAGGTTGCCAATTATAAGTCTTAGCGAGTTTTGAATCTCAATTTCCATAGAAGATTTCCCGAACCCGCTGTTCTTGAGGTCAGTTAATGCGTGTTTTTTTAGAGTCTTCCATAAAAGTCCATCATTAAAAGTTATACCTTAAAATTAACAAATCATAATTAACATAATTTGGGTCCGTGGAGAGCCGATGACCTCCAGGTTTTCAAAAATGTTGCGGGGCTATTGATTCAGGTGACACGTGACCTAAGGGCTGGCTCTTATTTGGGCCAGCGAATTAGCATAGCTATTCAGCGTGGCAATGCAGCCACTGTCAACCGCCTCTGTGGTCTAGTGGTTTACCGATTTCAAATTTAGAGGTCCCGGGTTCGATCCCCATGGGGAGTACAGTATATTGTGCTTGGTTTGGTTGGTGGTAGTATTTTATTTAAGTCCGCCTGGCTAGCTACCACCATCTTACCTAATTCTGTCGCCATAATAACAATTCTTAAAAGTAATTGTTATGTTCCGGCATTCAGAGGTAAGATAGCCAGTTCCTCAGTTAATTGAGGATTCCGTGTGAAGTGCTTCTTCGGCCTTATCCCAACTTGTTACCAGGTGAGATGAAGGCCAAGCGCCTCCTCCTCGGGCACGCTTCCTTCTGGTACTGGTCTGGAACAGTTGATTTACCTTTTGACCGTTTGTTAGGTAAATCGCGTACCTTTTTATTTTCCCGACAGTTTCTGCCGTGTGTGTTACGATGGCCGTGATGTCATAAGACATCATACTGTGAAAATGACTAAAATAAACCTATAACTAACCTCGTCATAGCATCATCAGTAAGATGCCTTATTGTTCGTACAGCGTATGCAGCCGAGTTTAATCAGCTAATGACTTTGCATCAATATTTAAACCTAAGAAAGTAGTTGCTTTAATAAAGTTAAGTATTCTCCCATTTAAGATAATGTTAGCATTGCTGACTTGAACATTAGGCAACGTGAATCGTTTTTTTATTTTTTATTTATTTAATAGAAGAATATTTACTGTAAACCGATCAAGAACTTAGCTCGAGAAGAATTTACAGAATCATAATTATCTTTCCCTGCTTTATCTTTTCCCTTGCCCTAACGACTCTAAATATTAATGATGTATCGTCGGCAAACAATACAATGTCATTCATTTCATCACAGATCATTGACATAGAGAAGAAACAGAAAAGATTTTAAAATCGACCCTTGTGGTACACCTATGTAAGTGGATGTTCCCGAAGATCTGCTACTGACTTTATAGATACCGGCTGTAGCCCAGTCTGCAAACACAGAGCCAGATTTACCTTAACACGTTTGTAGTTGGAAAATATCGTCGTATTTTGTATGTACTATGTTAGACAATATGATATTACGTTCATTCGGATCATTTAAGCAGGTAATAAGGGGAATCATTTTACCAATGTTGGTTTTAAATTTCATGATGTGAAATTCGGTGATTGGCCTGTAAGGGATTTCCGGAAGCTCCTGTTTTGAATAGCAATTCAAAATAACACAGACAAAATGGTCTGAGAATATTTTTTAACATGTATTTTTGAAGGGGAATATCACTACAACATAACTAGTAATTCGCCCCGAACTGAGATCTAGTGATGTCTGTCGGTTTGTGACGGAGATAATTTCTCAAATAGAACGTAATTATCAACAACAGTGTGCTTTCATTACACCTTTTTACCTTACTTTATCATAACTCTTTAACTCTTTATTCACCTGAGTCACAGATAATAAAATCTCTAACATGAAACAAATGTTGATATCGTTTTGAAAAGTGCTCTCAAAACTGTTTTTTTAGTAGTCGTGGTTAGAAAAATCTAACCCTACGTATGTCTTAAAGTCAACCAAAAAGGCAGCAGTTTTTTTCTTTGTGTAAACAAAACTTTCACTATGAGCACCAATCTATCTGCTATGCGTGGTGATAATGGCCGTACCTTACAGTTATAGAGGAAGTTTTTTCCACATTGAAGTGGGTAATAATGTACCTACTGTTGATATGGAATATGCGCAGTCAAAACCTTTGCATGAATATATCGACAAATTGAGAGTGAGAATAACAATAGATAAAAATATCAGTTTTAATGAAATTTCGAATATCCTCTCATATCTTAGAAGACCTGATGATCATCCTTTACCCCTTTCATCTGAAAAACCACCCCGAATAAGGGTCAAAATAAACTTATTTTGAAATCTCAATCAGTCTCAACCCTATTTCATATGATATTTCATATTTTAACATATTTTCAAGACTTCAATCTCATTTACCCCCTTTGCAAACCTTAATGTAAATACAGATGTGGTTTAATAAAATCAATCAATCAATCATTAATTGTGAAGTCAACCTCCATTAACAGTCTTTCCTACTAGACATAACAAGCGTTTCAACTCCTTGACGCGCCCCTTTGTTACGACAACCATCCCTAATATATATAAAAATATATGTTTTGTGAATATGCAGTCGATACTCTTTCAAATGACACCCCACAAGCCAAAAATCTTAGCGTCTCACTGAATACCCCTATTTCTCAAAAACTACCCTAGTGTCAAAAAAATCCTCACAACTATCGATGAGTATTAATATAATCTCTGCATGTTCAAAATTTTGAATTGATCGGCTCAGTTATTGAAAAGATATGGGTGAAAAATAGTATTTCATTTCACCCCAACATCTCAAAAACTACCCCCCTTATAAAAAAACCCCGGATTTATGGAATATGTATATATTCCATAAAAAATATGGAATTTATACATATTTATGCAGGCATGTTATCATGCATGGTACATAAGTTATTGCTAAATACCCATTACCCATTTTATATAACATGTCCCAATAAAATCATAATATAGAAAACGTAGGCCCTTAATAAAATCATTGACTAAATTTAAGCCAAATTAGCAATAAAATGTAACTCACCAAGCCTTTTCCCTGAAGTCCGCAACCTCCAGAAGAAGTTATCTGGCCTCCCATCAAAGTCCTCGCAGTACATCGTCTGTCGAACATTCTCGTCTCCAAACACAACCACCACATTACCTCCCGACATTCTCAGGCCCAAGACTTGAGTATTGTATTTCTCTGCCAGTTTGAAGAAAGCCCGCTGTTGTGAACCATGCCTTTTTACTGCGGAGCTTAATTCTAAGCTTCCCAGGTAGGGAATCCAAGATGGACCTACAAAATTAAAAGGCTCTTATCACAAGGATAACATAACTTATCAAGCAAAAACACTCGCTATTGAAGCATTTTCAAGCCGAATTGAATTGATACTCTGTGAGCTTGTTTAAGTATAGGAACTAGGTGACAATTAAAATAAGTACTTTTATATTTTTTTTGTATTTAAACACTAGCACCAAACCAAACACCGCTATTGATCACACAAATGTTTTTCCCGAGTCAAAATTGAACCCACAACCTATGGCATAGAATGATCTACATCCAACTGTTGTAAGGTTTAGTTGGGCAGGGTACAAACTATATTTGATAATCAAAGATCACTGTAAAAATTAGTTACTTAATTTATTTAAACATAAAATGGTTTATAAGCTCCTTACAAATGTAACAAGTAACCACTTTATTTGTGGTTTTGATAGGTACGAGAACGTGTGCTAATAATTTGAAACAAAACATTGATTATACATCACCTGGAGGATAATTGACAGGCTTCATAATTGACGTCAAAATGTACATAAAAACAAACGCAAGAAAAACACAGAATAAAATTAATAACAGCATAATTAGACGTCTTGGTTAGAAGAACGCTCTCGAAAGTGTAATGAGTAGTTTATATGAAGGTACAATTCAGCTGGCTCTTAAATCAGTTACTATTAGTTGTTCCTCAGCTTTAGGTACGCGTTATATGGTTTTTGGAAAATGCTACCCTCAAAAACCCATGTGTTTTGAACTACTTGCAAACCGAGGGCATGTGCTGACCGTAAGTTTTGACGTTCCTCTAACTTCCTACAAGTAGGTGATCTCATAAGATCCATGCTCTGAGCAGTTATCAGAGGTAAATCCTTGTAAGGGGAAAAGTCTTGTGTCTTAAAAACTAATTTATTAACCAATTATAATATTTTTGAAATCCAATATATAGATATTCCATGTTGGTTCCAGTTATGGAACCAACATACAACAAACTTTGCACGTAAAGTTTCATTTAGATTAATTTAATTTAATTTAAATTGGAAACCAATACAAAACCTCTTATAAAGCTTTCTTCTAAGGGCTAGCTTTCTGCTAGCCCTTATTTAGGCCAGCGAAATAGCATAGCTATTCAGCGTGACAATGTAACCAGTACCTTGGTCACGCTTCCGTCTTGTACTAGTCTGGAACAGTTGAGTTACCTATAGGCCGTTTGTTACGATCATTGGGTAATCCGACTGCTTTTTTTGTTAATTAGTTAGTTTAAACCCCCAATCAACCAATTGAACATAATATTATTTATAATCATAACATATAATTATATTATTCATAGAAAATCATTGAATTTCAAAAATATGGTTGATATTGGATACGTGTATAATGTATGAAGTGGCAATTTTTACGTTTTTAAATCACGATGTGGTTTGGGCTGCAATTTACCAAAAACCGTCTCATGCGTTACTAACCTCAGAATCTTCCGTAGGTTCAGCACCCTACATCGGTTAATATCTAAACGTGCTATGAACCCTGGTGAGGTACAAAAACACAGGAATAATGCGCTCACTTTAAAGAATCAACATCCTTAGAGTGTTATAGTAATAAATAAATAAATAAATAAATATTACAGGACATTAATTTTACACAGCGCCATCTAGCCCCAAACTAAGCATAGCTTGTAATATGGGAACTAGATTACGGATAAAATAATTAAATACTTTTTGTAAATACATACGTACTATATGATACAACACCCAAACACAGAACAAACATCTATATTCATCACACAAATGTTTTGTCCTGGGTGGGAATCGAACCCACAGCCTACAGCGCCGAAGGCAGAGTTACTACCAACTGAGCTATGAGGCTTGTCCTACTATAATCCTTAATTATTCCCTTACATTTTATAAAACTAAATAATATTTACTTATCTGATGCACTGACGACGGTGCGATATCGTACCTTGCAGATGTTGGGAAGGAACTCGTTACCCTCGTCTATTTTGCCACACCAGTACAATCTGGGATACTTCAAGTCCGACATAAATAAGTTCCGTTTACACAAGTATGATCCATTTAAAGCCACATCTTTATATTTCAAGTGAGCTAGGTTATTAAGGTTGTTAAAACGCCTATGTGGTCTTGTGGTGTGTCCAGTGTCAGATCCATAGATCTAGGGTTTGATTCTTAGGGGAGTACAATATTGTGCTTTGTTTGATTGGTAGTAGGACTTTGTTTAATTCCGCGTGGCTAGCTACTATCATCTTACCTAAGTATGTTGCCATAACAATAATTCAAAATTATTGTCTCCCGGAATTTAGAGGTAAGATAGCCAGTTCATCAGACTGTAGAGGATTGCGGAGGAAGAGTGCTTCCACATTCGGCCTTATTATAACTTGAAAACAATTGAGATGAAAGCGTTTCCCTGTCGCACAATAAAAAAAAAACATAAAATGTCATGAAAAATCGTAACAAATCAAACGTCTGTAGTGATTCAAACACATAAAAAGTTTTCGAATCGAAACATAATTTTTTGTCGGATCCGACTTAGAATCCGATAGATTTCGAGCTATAAGTAGCGTTCCCGGAATCTCCGAACGCTTTCCGAATGTTTGCTATACTGATCAAATTAATCGCTCCCGAGTTGTTTCAAAATAAATTTGTTTTGCGATCACTGTGCGTAATTACGCACAGTGATCGCAAACCTTGAAAAGAAAGAGCATAAAACTGACAAATTTGACTGAACAGAAGAATTATAGACGAGATCTGAGAGAATGATAAGTGCGTAAGGCTGGCATGGCTAGCAAAAAATTATGGGAATTTGATACTCAATTCTGTTTTGAGAAATAATGGGTCTTATCGCAGAATAGCGATCTGTGCCAGTTAAACGTAAAACCGTAGGTTGTAGGGGACATTAGATCCTATCTACGATCAGCTCCTGCCATTGGCAATCCATCACAGACCGCGAGACAAATGATCCCGGAATCGATAGTTCCCGCTGACAGTCTCGAAAGTAAGCTTTCTGCACGTTTGTGGACATTATTCTGGTACTGAACATTATACCTATAGGTGTGCAGTAAGCCATTTTATTTAACAAACTAAAAGGGTTTTCAAAAATCTTGCGGGGCTTTTGATTGAGGTGACACGTGACACAAGGGCTGGCTCTTATTTAGGCCAGCGAATTAGCATAGTTATTCAGCGTGGCAATGCAGCCAGTGTCTAGGGCACGCTTCCGTCTGGTACTGGTCTGAAACAGTTGAGTTACCTATAGGCCGTTTGTAACTCAAACTTACTGGTCCTCAGGTAATCTTTAAAGGAATCAGCCTTTGTACTTAGTTAGTTTAATTGTACATTTTATTAAATAAAATCATATTAATTATACATGTACAAGCTAAATATGTATGCTAGCAAGTTTTCTCTCTAAATCTCTCTCTCATTTCTAAAATAAAGAAACATTTCTTTATTTTAGAAATAATCCATTGAGTTTAAATCCAGTTACTGAGACGAGACGAACAGTTGTATATCACCATCAATTCAATTAATTGAATTGATGGTGATATATTTATTCATACTGTAGGATCACAGGGAACACTTAGTCACTTAGTCATTTTGGTTAAATTACACTGAAATACACACAAAACTATTCGAAAATAATAACAACATCAGCAGCCCATTAATGGCCACTGCTGGACAGAGCCTCCTCCAAAGGAGGCATTTGCCATAATCACCACGCTTGGCAGGTGGATTGATAGTCGAAGTAAAGGTGTACATAATAAACAGAAAGAAAGCTGCTGCCTTTCTTTTGGTGAGATCCCTTGGTCGGCTTGTACGACACCCATTGGCTGAGTTGGAGGGGTCGATTCTTAAGCCGCCACCGCCAAGGCATAAACCGAACATTAGTAAAATAATAAAGATTTCGTATCATGTAGACGCTCCTTAAACCACTCGATCTTATTTTGCTGATTATTAAATTTCTTTGAAAGCGGAACATTTTAGGGTTCAGTACCTAACAAAAATAATATATACTTTTTGTGTTGTTACTAGGAATTATTCAAAAGTGATATTTATACATTAAGCGTTTCCCCGATGTTTAATAAAATATAAACATGACCAGAACTACTTTAACATTATAGATCAATAACAATCTTTCCTTCCCGAAAAGACGTATAAACTTGCGCATCGGGAAAGCCATTAAATTAAAATAATTCAGATTTAAACTAGTTCTACTGAGATAACGACATAGAGGCGGTCACAGGGAGTTGATAGATGGAGGTGGCTCAGAGTTGATTAAGGAAGCCCTAATATTTAGCAGTGGACATTATGTGTGTAGCAATAATAAAGATAGTAAATTGAGTAGGTACCTAATTCATCATCATCATAATATCGCAAATTGCTGGTGCTGTTTGTGATGATAAAAGGCTTTGAATAAGTACGTATTATTTTCTATGAATATCGCCCAAAGTAAAAACTTATTTCAACGTTATCTTTGGTGATAGTTTGAGTGAATTCTGCGAGTTTCATTAAAAAACAAGCTAAACCAAGTTGCCGAAATAACGTTCAATTAAACATTTATTTTGTGACATAATTCATATTTCAGGACATCGATTTCACACAGCGCCATCAAATCCCAAACTTAATTACAAGATTAATGAAACACAGCGCCATCTAGTCCCAAACTAAGCAAAGCTGTGTTTGTCCTGGGTGGGAATCGAGCCCACAACCTACAGCGCAGAAGGCAGAGTTACTACCAACTGAGCTATGAGGCTTGTTGAACTAGGCGTGTATAACAATGCTTAACTGCGTAGGTCACATCCACAAAGAAAATAGCCTACACGGCACTGCACTGCAGAGGCAAGAAGGTGTTAAGCCTCGCGTGCCCGTAGTTTTACTCACCGGCAACCATACCCTTCAACCCGGAACACAGCAATGCTGCTTGACGGCTGTAATAGGTATGGTGGTAATACTTCCCTGGACGAGCCCTTTCACAAAGGGCTCTACTCTTAAAATATGCTCTATATGCAAGCGCACCCACAATACTGACCGGACCACCTCGCTGAAAAGCAATGCCGATTTGCCAGCGTAAATGAGCCACTTCACTAGCTTTGTCTTAGCCCAGATGGCATCGGTTTCCAGACCCAATGCCTCACCCGCAACAGGCTCAAACACGATATAATAAGCTCTGTAATTGTATCGTGAACCTTGGCTGAATCAGCCGAACCAGCCCTCAAGGTCCCGCTCCCAAGAGACGAGAGGTATGACTCTCGTCTCATACCGGCCCGCCTATAATCATCACGTAACATACTACCAATTCGACTCGAAAGCGGCTGGATGAATAAATGCAGATATAAAAACGTGAGCTACATTCGAAGGAAAATTCACGTTTTTTGTATGGCGACCCCTTGTATTATACATATTTTTTTGCTATTTTTCCAATAAAGTATCGCAGTAACGTGAATAAATCAACGGGCTTCCTTCACACATAGGATAAACAGTACAGTTTTTTTTAAATGATAGTAAAACGATTAAAAATTGAGTATGAACCAACTACCTACGAGTACCTAATAGAATTCTTGTAAGCCAGTAAGACGGACGTTTCAATAATAACAAAACGTTACGCAATATATCTAATTCAATGTTTCAGTTGACCTTATTTGGGAAATAGCGAAAACGCCAAGAGATTTAATATCCAGCAATAACTTAGCTGAGCTATGTTTACTTAAACAGCATAATAAATAGCAGCTGGTTTACTTTACAACTTTACTATACATGGGTAGGTACTAGTATCTAAGCAAAGCCCATTGAATATATATTTTTAAGTAATCCAGATTTAATTTTAAAGTCTGCTAAAAAGTATTTTCATTTATTCATTAATTCCATCATTCATTTATTCATTCGTTCACTCATTTGTTCATCCATTCATTCGTTCGTTCATTCATTCATTCAAAGTTCTTATATTGTATCTAATGTTGAAAAACACGAAAACAAACTCTTTTTAATTAGATGTGGTTAAGCTCCTGGAGGCTCACATTTGGTTCCTGGACGAGGATGAGGTAGATGGTGAAGCGAAGCACCAGGCTTCGGCAGGTCCTACCACTAGCGATAACATCATTTAGCTATAACCGTTGACTAATAATAAGAATATATATAACAGAACATTAATTTCACACAACGCCATCTAGCCCCAAACTAAGCATAGTTTGTATTATACTAAGAGTCAATGATTCCGTTGCCCAGGGTAAACCACCAGGCTTGAAGAGTAGTAGTTCCTTGTGAAAGGGCTCGTCCAGGGAAGTACTACCACCATAGCTATTTCAGCCGCCATGCAGCATTATATTTTTAACTGCCTTTGTAGTCTCAGTGGTTCGCCCCCGGTATCAGATCCAGAGGTCCGATCAGGGGGAGCAATATTGAGCTTGTTTTGGTTGGTGGTAGGATTTTGTTTAAGTCTGCCTGGCTAGCTACCACCATCTTACCTACTGCTGTCGCCACAACAACAATTCTTAAATTGATGTGTTACGGCGTTTAAAGGTAAGATAGCCAGTTCCTCAGTTTGTTGAGGATTGAGTGCGAGCGGGTGAACTGCGCTTACACCTTCGGCCTTATCATTACTTGATAAACAGGTGAGATAAAGGCCAAGCATATCCCCGTCGCACAATAAAAAAATATGTCTCAAGTTGACGAGCGCAATTCAATGCAACGTAGGTCATTTTATTTATGAATGACTCACGCAGTAAGGTTTTGTTATAAGCAAGTTTTTCTTAACATCAGGTGAGCTGCTTGCTTGTGCCGTCTTCATGACGTATAAAAAATTTATCCCACTCACAACACAATGCATAGTTTCCCAGGCAAGTCTTTTTCTTTTGTGTGGGCTGTGTTGTGTCAAACCTGTAGATCTGCGATGATTTTGGTATGTTAAGCTGTACCTTGACGTACCAAAATCATCGTACAAATCTGACAACCAGACTGTCAAGCTGCAATCCCCTGAAGAATAAACATCATAAAGATGTACCCTAACGGGGGTTTAAAGCCTTTCTGCATCAAGAGCCATACGCTCTACCGCTGAACTCACGCAATTGCGATGTCGAGAAACATATTGTACTACTCATATAAGTAGATACTGGCTTCATCATTATCTCCCAGGACTTTATTTTATAGGTTCACGAAAAATATCAAGGCGCCTGAAGAAGTTTTCACTTCAACAATTCTTAAAACAGAACCAGTTATTTTGCTGCCAACTGTACCTGAGTAACGCAATTATAGGTAAGGTCAGACGCTCAGGTCGCGTCTGCGACGTATTAACTTTATTTTCTTCTGACATTCGATTCAGTTATGAAAGCTCTTAAGCCTATTTGAAATGCTTTTTAAAAATAAGTTTACGAATCGCTATTGAGACTATTGCATTCAGAATTTAACATTTTAGGTCGCATTATTGGAAGTCTTAGTGATTTTGTGTCCAATGAAGCCTAATAAAGTTAATATTTGAGTGCTACGTTACATTTACTTGAGGCAATTATCAAGCTGTTGCAAATTATATGCTCTGTTGACAGATCATTTTTTTTTTATTTAAAAGATAGTATAGATCTTTTCCTAAGGCTTGCGTGGTCAAGTATGAAATCTGTAATATATACCTACACGTAAAAATCAAAATCAAATATTGTATCTTCAGGAAGATTTTTTGGAATCGCGACTAGCACAACACGTTTTTTTTTTCGTGTAATAATCATAGCCCGAAAAAGTACTGCATGACATGGGCTACGTCTGGAAGGTGACGGTGATCACAGTATCGGTGTTAGGTAGGTAGGTACTAAGATAGATGAAAGCTGCTGCCCATCTCCTGGTGAAATCCCTTCGGGGTCGAATCTAATGACATCCAGGAGCGACAGCAGAGGGACCCATACTAACTAGAAACCTTTTACTCTAAGATAAAAAAAAACTGACCAAAGCTTGCGTTACAAATTAACGATGTCTGTGGTGAGAAATCAAACTACGGTGGTACATCTTTCTGAAGGTCAAGCAGGATAGGGCAAAGCTTATTTCTTGGCGTTTTATTTTATGTCCATGTGATACTGCCCTGGTACAGCTATTTTCTGGAATATTATACGTTTGATTCCTTGCCTCGTGTAGGACGTTGTATGCGCCTATACGTTCTAATTTTAAAGAAGTCTTACATTATATGAAAACTGATATTCTGGCGTAGTTTTAGAAAATTTGAAACATCATCATCACTCAAAAATTATTACTACAGAACATGGGCAAAGCGTAGCAAGCGAGTCAGTAATTGTAGTGTTGGTATCTCTATGATAACCGTGGGATTTTTTATGTACCATGCTCTTGACTTTTTGCACAGATAAGGATAAGATCTACGATGGAGTGAACCCACACTGATAAACTACCTACTGTATGCTGCCACTTATATCTCAAGTCTCAAGTCTTTTTATTGTACGACGCGTAAGCACTGGGCCTTCATCTCACCTGGTAACAAGTTGAGATAGGGCCGAAGATCCTTCAACAAACTAAGGAACTGGCTATCTTACCTCTAAATGCCGGAACACAACAATTTTTAGAATTGTTATTATGGCGACAGAATAAGGTAAGATGGTGGTAGCTAGTTAGACGGACTTAAACAAAGTCCTACCACCAATCAAACCATGCACAATATATTGTTCTCCCCATGGGGATTGAACTCGGGACCTCTGCATCTGAAATCGATGGGTTGAACCACTAGACCAAGGAGGCGGTTAAATAATATATAATATATATAAATAAAGGCGAGTTGATGATAGCAGTATTTATGTTTAGTACTAAAGAGTATGTTGCCCATCTCCCAATAAGAGTAATGGGGGGATTAGCCATTATCACCACGCTTGACAGGTGAGTTGGTGATCACAGTATTAGTGTCAGGTAGGTTCTTAAATGAATGGAAGCTGCAGCTCCTCCATTGCTTGCCAGAATCCTAAAGTCTAATCGAATGACATTCACTGAGATGTATCTTTCATATCATGGAAGATACATCTCAGTTTTGATCCTATAGACTGTGCATAGAAAACCTAAACCGAAGTAAGGCTACAAGCCCTAGATAGGCCAAGGTAGGACACCTTGCATATTAAATTTTGATTGCAATGTTTTTATTGCGACTACTTTTGCCATTGAGGCTCACCTCAGCATTATCTTGGCGAGGACGAGATCTCGGCCTGCGGCAGGAGTCACGGTTATTTAAATAGCGTGTCTGCACGTTTTTATGTTACAGATCGTTGACACTCGGAGCCACAAAGGAGCCACAAAGTCAAGCGCCAAACTTAAAAATCTCAGAAAACCATCTATTGAAGCTGAAATTGGACACTTCATGACTTTGGACAATTTCATGGTTTTATAACGAAATATGCTGGTAGAGGTATTGCAGCCACTAAGTCTGGCGTCGAATAAGAAAAACCGAAAACCTCCGAGGTTTTCGGTTTTGAAACTAAAATCCTGATTTAAACCAGGTGGTCTTTTTCATGTACGCTATGATCAGCGCTGGTGGTACCTTGTAAATGTTCCATTGTGCCACATCGTTTCGCCTATACCTTTATCATCTATATTGGTAAAGAACGGAATTCCTTGCCTTCGTCTGTTCTTCCGCACGAGTTCCATCTTAGAGTCTTCAAGTCTAGAGAGAATAGGTTCCTTTTAGACAAGCGTGCCTCTCAGGCCACATCTTTACTTGTTTTACATGTAAGCTGGTAGTCAAAAGCTTGACTATCAACAATAAAATAAAGCATCGTTTCGCTTCTACCTTTATCATTAATATTGGGTAGGAATGGAATTCCTTGCTTTCGTCTGTTTTTCCGCACGAGTACAATCTTGGAGTAGTCAAATATAGTAGCTGGTGGTCAAACGCTTGACTATCACCAATACAAAAAAAAGGGTAGATTGGGGTGGCTAGACCCCAAAATTTTAACCTGTAGTGCGGGTTTTTGGCCTTAGGCCAATGTTATATTAATCTGTCAGGTAATTAAGTAAATTCAAACAAACCTTACCTCTTCACCGAGCGTGGACATTCAAACAATAGTTAGGCGCAACACAAACAGTAAATGAATTACTGAGCCCAAACTTGGGCCATTTACCTTTGTTTACCTTAAGGTTCTGCGGTCATGCTCAAATTATTCGCCATCTTGGAATTATATACTTTAACTATTCAAGGCCCAAAATTCGTTTAAAACATCAGGATTCTGTTTATATATAATACCGCTTAAAAGCTGATTGCTTTTGTTTTTTAATTCTAAATTCATATGAATAAACCATAATAATTTACATTCACTTCAATCATTACATTCAGGTAACTTTAAATTAGTACAGAATGGTAATTTTACTAATTCAAGCACCCATTGATAAATTATACCTTTAGCTAAAATACATATAAAATACGCGAGTTTAAGTGAGCACACGTAATGTCGACGTGTGATCCCGGTGTCTCGTGTTCCACATGCACTGTTCTTCTTCTTCTCGCCCTATCCCACACTAAGTTGGGTAGCGCATCACGTTCACTTCTTCCACTCTCCCTGTCTCAGTGCCAACTTTATCTTCTCTTCTCTCTCTCTCTCTCTTCCCCGGTCAACCCCAACTCTTTCGTTCATTCATAGCATTCTTAGTAACGTGACTTTTTGTGGCCGGGTGCAAGGCTATCTGTGCTCTATAAATTACACTTTGACGAATGTGCGCACGATTTTATGGACCAAATCCCTCCATCTCTTTTTCACCACCGGACTAGCAGACGTGCGGCAGGCTAAAACGCGTAGATACATTGTAAATCTTCCATTAAGCCGAACTCATCGCTCCACTGCCACCTTTATGGTTTATACTAGTAAAAATGGAACTTCTTGCCCTCGTCTGTTTTTTTGCACGAGTACAATCTTGGAGTCTTCAAGGCCAGAGCGAATATTTTCCTTTTAGACAAGCGTGTTCCACAATAATTGTAATATATTCCATGTTAATATTTTCTTCTTTCATCTCTATTTCACTTTGTTGAAACCATATTAAAAACGAACACATTTCATATGTATAATTCATAATTATTTGTAAAAACCTCATAAATATCGGACTTAATTCACGTTTTCCCATCAAATGCAGAAATATAATATTGTTGTCGTAATATCAACCCCTTAAAAGCCTTGTCCATTTCACCCGACGTCAAAAAGTTTTAACCGAAACAAACAGGTAAGCGTCCAGGCTAACAAGCCTTACAGCTCAGTTAATTAATAGATATGTATGCATACAGCGCTGTAGGTTGTGGGTTCTATCCCCATCTAGACAAGATACTAGTGTTCTGTGATCTAGACAAAGTTTTGCCTTGTTTGTGGATACTGACGCTGTGTGAAATTTAGGTATTCCTATTATTTACTGATCAAAAATGCAAGTTTGTGTATAGTTGCATACAAAATGGTAAATAACTTCTATATAATATTCATTTACAGACTTCAAAACTTAGGTCAATCTCAGTTGTGGGGTACTGTAACCGATCGAAGCAGGTAATTTGCAATGATTTATTACAGTATCCCCGAGCCTGTTTGCTTTCAATTTTGATGAGGGGACTGTGGGACCAATTCAATTATTTAAATTAAATACTGCCCATGGAAATAATTAGATGCGTCATTTTTATTTGACGTACGAATGGTTAAAAATTTGCACGCAAATGACTGCCCTTAAGCGGAGATGGACCCCAGCCATAGTAGGATAGCCTACATACTAGTATTTAAAAAAACTGGACAAAAATGGAAAAATATATTGTAAGTATTAATATCTAGATGAACATATTCCTTCAATACAAAGTTCTATTCTTTTTCTGTGAATTTTTTTTTAATTAAAACGGGGAGATGCTTGGCCTTGATCGCACCTGATTTTTCAAGGTATGATAAGGCCGAAGGTGGAAACGCACTTCACCTGGAATCCTCAACCATTTGAGGAACTGGTTAACTTACCTTTTTTTTTAATAGTTCTACGGAGTAGCACTTGTTCTTCATCTCACCTGGTTACAAGTTGGTAAGGCCTAAGGTTGGATAAGGCCGAAGGTGGAGGCGCACTTCACCCGGAATCCTCAACTAACTGAGAAACTGGCTATCTTACCTCTAAATGGCGGAACACAACAATTTTAGAATTGTTTTTTTTTTACAGAATTAGATTACATGGCATAATGATTACATGCTAGCCAGGCGAACCCAAACAAGGTCCTACAACCAACCAAACCAAGCAAAATATTGTACTCCCCATGGGCATCGTGTCCGGGACCTTTGGATCTGGTGGGTTGAACCACTAGACCACGGAGGCGGTTTAATTGTATGTCAGTGAGTTTATGTGTGGGAGTGTGTGAGGGTGTGTGTATATGTGTGCCTGTGTGGCGTGCGTTAATGTGTGTGGTGAATCAACGGTGGAAACCGTTGATTCATCACATTCATAAGGTGTTATCTTGATTCGGGCTGAGGATCGAGAAGTTTGGAGTTTAAATGCCACTCATTTATGGTTCGAGTTCCGCAATAGCATCCACCTTCTTGAGCGAAGGGCTTTGTTCGAAGGGTGACAAGTTCCGTCGGTTCCCGGGACGGCTGCAATGTACCACGCATATTTCGCAGCCGATGACGGCACATTCAACAGCCCATAGCAATATATACCTTAACACTAAAATATAAACCTCTATGAAAAGAAACCGTGTTACATGTCACCGTCTCTAATCGTGTACCTGGTAATAAAGTTAATATATAATAGAGATACCTATGCAAAATATATTGGTTTTAATGTATATATCGCTATGGGCTCATAAGATCAATAAGATCTGTTTCTTTTCTATTGTTGCCTGAAATAATAAATGTTTTAGTTATGATTGTTATTTACTATCGTATAACGAATCGGTGAAAGAGACACTACTCAAACTCCCAGCGACCTCCCCCACTTGGAAGGAGCTCAGATCCTATTGTGGCGTTGGTTTGGGGAGGCCCTATGTTCTGCAGTGGATAAATGTAGGCTTTTTTTTTATGTGCGACGAAGAGATCGCTTAGCCTTCATCTCACCTGGTTACAAGTTGAGATAAGGCCGAAGGTGGAGGCGCACTTCAACCGGAATCAACAAGCTGAGGAACTGGCTATCCTGCCTCTAAATGCCGGAACACAACATTTTTAAAATAATTGTCATTATGGCGACAGCATCAGAAAATTTGGTGGTAGCTAGCTAGGAGGACTTAAACAAAGTCCTACCACCAACCAATATGATGATGATGATGTATGTGTGATGACAATAATTATCAAAGTCGAAGCAACATTGCAGTAGAATAGGCAGCAGCATTCGCCAGATTCCAATACGATTACTGCAAACTCTATACACCTACGAAGCGTGGTCATTATGGCAAAAATCCTTGGAGGAAAACGTGATGCGTCGTGCTGGTTTTTACAAAGGTTTTGATAATATTATCTTGAAAAGGGTTGAAAGCTAATATGCTCTATTAAAAGTTATTGCGTGCCTTCATAACATTAGGTTTTAGTTCCAAACTGTCCTTGATACAATGGCCCTTATATAGTTGACCCCTAGTTATCTAAATAGTTAACTGGTAGGTATACGAAGTAATTATCTGCAAATGGTGATTACCTTTTGTATAATTCTTAAGTTATCGTGAACCCTTTGAAGCCTAATGAACTCGCAGCTCATTACTTTCAGACAAACTATTATTAGGGACCAGTAGTATAAGCAGCGAAGATTAAATTTACCTCTGACAAAAATATTAAAATGTTTCAAATAAAAGGCTGAGAATTCATATTCATAATAATACTGTGCTTATCTTTGGCATGAATTTGTTTTTGGGGCTCTAATAGTTATTTTTTAATAATTCCAATATCTAATAAGAAAATTCTTTGTGATTAAAATAAATCCAGATTTTACGTGTATACGTTTATGAAGTACAACAACTCATATGCGTTTCAAACTCACTACCATACTTAAAATGTAGTTAGCAAATTGTTTTTTAAGCTGATGTGTTAACCTAATTATTATTATGACAAAATGTACTTGTCTGTTATTTATGTTAACATTATTTTTATGTTTTCCGTTTTCTATGAGGTAAAAATTTCAATGACGTAGCTTAAATATTTAAACGACAAAGGTAATAGCCGTAACAATAGAACGCCAAACAAGTAACGCAGAGGTCACCTACCATGCTATTCTGTAATTTTTTATCAAAAATATAATATACAACTGCTTTCTTGTCACTGATGAGGTCAGAAAGCTTTATAATAATCACTATTGTTATAAGCAGGCCATTAAATTAGTCTAACAAGGAAATAGTAGATATCTCACCAAAGGCGCAAATATGCGCTTTGACAAATCTTAGCTATTTGATTTGGTCCGGTGAGAGCAGAGCTCTGTAGGTTTTCAAAAATCTCACGATGTTTTGGATTGAGGTGTCACGTGACCCAAGGGTCTCTTATTTAGGCCAGCGAATTGGCATATCAATTAATATCACTAGACCATAGAGGCTAAATTGGAAGGTCGAAAGAGGTCAATTCGTAACTGGCTGCATTAGGTAACAATACAAGCTATCTAGAAGCAGCTAGGACACATATTTCCCGGTTTCCCAGATTTATTTGATCAGTCATTACTGTGGCATTCCCAAGAATGGGGCAGATTCCGAGAATTCCGTTTCAGGGAATTTGGTCCCGAATTTGATGCTACATAAAATGTTATCAAAACAATTAAAATTAATTCAAAGCAACACAATAAGTTTGGAGTTCCTTTTGATGTTATTATTATGTGAAAGGGAAAGCCATTTATACCTGAAAGTTTAGTAATGGTTTGAGACTTTCTGAAAATTTGATATGAATAATTTATACAAGGTGAGTTTTGCTAGTGGCCCACTTGGTCGTTGGATGGGCTACTTGGGCGGTGGATCGGTTTTTGGTTAGTCAAGTTTCAAAAACTGTGTGTTCATGGAAATAATGGTTTTTTGTATTGGAACGAGATTAATATATATCATAAATGTCGTATAAATTCAACCATCTTTTGGCCAGTTCCAATACGCTTCCACCTTCTTGTAATTCTTAAACACATTTTACACATAAATAATTAAAAAAAATGTCATATAAAAACCTATATACAAAGGTGAGGTTAAAGAGTTTTCTGCCAGCAAACCTTTGAGAGAGAGAGACAGGTGATACACTGAAAAGGTAGATGAGTGTACTTGAATTAAAATATAATTGTAAAAGACAAATGAAATAATTATACAAACATAATAATAATAAAAATTACAGGACATTAATTTCACACAGCGCCATGTAGCCCCAAACTTAGCTTAGCTTGTAATATGAGAACTAGATTACGGATTGAAAACTTTAATACTTTTTTTTGTAAATACACACTTATCATACAACTCATACAATATATCAAAAGTATACCTACACATACATGTTTAATACCTACTAAATATATAAATATAAAGCAAAATATATAAATACAATATTTAAAAATATATTTTCACATATTTATACCTTCGGATTTATCATTACTTGAAACCAGGTAAGAAGAAGGCCAAGCGCTTGCCTATCGTACAATAACAAAGCCCCTTGTATTCAAGCGCGGTAGATTTGCATCAAGTGCAAATTTACAGCATAAAAACTTCACTTAGCTGTCCTATAAACCAGTGCACTAGACAAACAGCAGTGAGAGAAGAATGGCGGCAGAACTTTACTTAACCACCTCTGTAGTCTAGTGGTTCGCAAACCGATCTAGATCCAGAGGTCCCAGGCTTGGATGGTAGGACTTTGCTTAAGTCCGTCTGGCTAACCTTAGTCTGTCGCCATAAAAAACAATTCTAAATTGCTGTCTTCCGGCATTTAGAGGTAAGAGAGCAAGTTCCTCAGACTATTGAGAATTCTATAGGTGAAGTGCGGTTCCCCGGTACAATAAACATAAAAAAACTACTACTAATCCGAAAATCCTGAATGACCACAACCACTCTGCCAAGAGTGAGACTGACTAAGAAGAAGTAGGTACTTGCCTCTATACACAATCCTGCTGTCAAAAATAAAAGTTCCTCATACCTACTCCTTCCCACCTTGCCGTGGCGGTCACGGCTTAAGAATCAATTCTTCCAGCTCAGCCCATGGATGTCGTAAAAGCTGACAAAGCGATCTCACCAGAAGAAGGACAGCAGCTTACTTCTTTGTATATGTATATATATTTATACCTTTACTGCGATCACCAATCCGCCTCCCAAGCGTGGTGATTATGACAAAGTCCTCCAGCTTTGGAAGAGGTTCTATACAGCCGTGGACACTAATGGGCTGTTGATGTGATGTTATACTTACTCGTACTATGAGGCCAAAGTGAGAGTAAAGTGAAATGAGAACTCGCGACTTCCCTTGTCCTTTGCCTCAAGCTTGCATAAGTCAGCTTTGAGTCTGTTGCTGAAGCGATACCTTGTGACGACCGACCGTCAACCACCGAATGGTAGACCCATGTATGCTTTCTCCACGCTTCGGTCTATGCCCATTTTATACATTCTAACACGGCCTAGGTGCCAGAGACAGGTCATCTGAGACACCTGACATCGGATTTATATTCTCCTATAATTCGGCTTGACCACGAGCTTTTCGATTTCAGAGTTTTTCACAATAATAAATGGAAAGGAAGTTCAGAAACTAAAACCTAAGGTTGTATAGAAGAGATCGCTTTTAAGCAATTATACCGCCCATAGAACTGTTATCTTTAGTTTTAAAATTGACAATAGTCCTATATAATTTTGGTGTAGAATAAAGAATTTGCATTCATTCATCTATTCTTAAAACCAGACTACTGAAAAATTACGGGAATATTCTCATCTGAAATTGTTAGTAGGTATATGTTTTTGGTTCATCCATTATTTATCATCTATCGAATAAACACAGCTTACACTTGGATTGTAAATTTTATTGAAATTATTCTGCAGTTCTTAGAATTTCGATAGATGATGTAGTTTTTCTGCTATCACGATTCTCCTTTCACATCTCGATTAAAAAAATGGTTATGTATGATACCAATTATTGGCACTCTACCCTACCTGATTGGGGTATTATATTCTAATCTTCCTAATAGATCATATATGCAGGAGACAAAGCGTATCAAACCACCGACCCCCCACTTTTGAACCACCAAGCAAGTCTGCGCAGCCGCCATATTTGAATTACTATTACTTTTTAGCAAATGCCAAACCAAGTGCGTACCTAATTTTCACCTTTTAAATAAAACATTAATACAGTCCACTACTTACAATATATCACCGCTGAGTCATCAACATAATGGTCCTTCAAACCAGTCTTGGACCACCAAGTAACTCCATGAACAACATACCACATTTATATCTAATTTATTTTTAAGGATTCAATTACAAGCACATTTTAAGTCCCAAGCCGAGGAGGTTTTTACTTCACATGGTCAAAGTTATAATGAAGCTCTAAATAAAAGTACTTTGTAATTATCGTGCTGACTTACACACACCTAAAATACCCTGTGGTTGCCTGACAACTACGACCAACTTATGATACGTGGTTGCCTAACCTTTTTCTTTGTTAAAACTCAATAACTCAGATCGCCTTTAAGTTATCATTTTTTTTAAAACATTTATTACCCTCTGGAACAATTATAAAGTGTGACCCAAAGGCTGGTTTGGCGAATAAATATAGCTATTCAGCGTGGCAATGCAGCCAGTGTCTTGGCACGCTACCTGGTACTGGTCTGGAATAGTTGAGTTACCTATAGGCCTTTCGTAACGGTCCTTAGGTAATTCGACTGCTTCCTTTGAACATGCACAGTTAATTTAAATCCACATTTTACTTTTAAATTTTATTCAGAGGCCCATATTAAGCTGGATAACTTCACATTGGTAAAGATTTCCACACCTTGGCTTATGTGTTGCTGTTGTTTGGTGTAGTTGTTAATACAGTTGTCCAGTTGATAGCAGTTGTTGTACTATCGGCTTGCATTCAGCTCGTTTGATCTTGCCCGAGTGGGTGTGAGGCAGTGCAGGGACAAAGGCTATGCCACCGTGTAGTCGTTTGTGCTCGCTCAATGTATCTGGGAATATTATTTGTTTTTTTTAAAAAGTAGTAGGGCCAAAGTACATGTTGAGATGGTGTCATCGAACGATGTTTTTTTTTTTATTGTACGACGTGGAAGCGCCTTTATCTCACATGGTTTCTAGTTATACGACCAAAGGAGGAAGCGAAGAAACACGGAATCCTCCACAGTCTGGAACTGGATATCTTACCTCCAAATGCCGGAGCACAACCATTTAAAATTACTGTTATAGCGACAGACTTAGGTAAGATGGTGGTGGCTAGCCAGGTGGATATGAACAAACGTATGAAAAAACCACCAATCAAACCAAGCACAATATTGTACCCCCCGGGAGCTCTGGGTCTGACATCGGTAGGCAAACCACTAGACCTTAGAGGCGGTTTCATTAAACCCATCGTGCTGAGTATAATAAACACAGGATTTGCCGATAGGATAACAAAACTCTTGACATAAAAATTACGGTAATTCTTATTGACAGATGAGGATAAGGTCTTATTAACTCTGTTATGAAAGGCATACCACGGATGTCATGTCTTGGATAACCTTTAACCGCCTCTGTGGTCTAGTGGTTCAACCCACCGATTACCGAACCGGTTTGGTTGGTGGTAGGACTTTATTAAACTCCGCCTGGCAAGCTACCACCATCTTTCCTAATTCTGTCGCGATAAAAACAATTCTAAAAATTGTTGTGTTCCGGCGTTTTAGAGGTAAGATTCCGGGTGAAGTGCGCCTCCACCTTCGGCCTTATCTCAACTCGTAACCAGGTGAGATGAAGGCCAAGCGCTTCCTCGTCGTACAATAAATATATATATATATATATATGCCATTACAATTGATTGAATTGCTTAAATTATTCTTCTCTGTTGCAAAAAAAATGTAAGTAATTGATTATTTAGGATCGTAAAACAGCGAGTGCTGGAGGTTGATTTCAAGTATTTCAGTGCCTTTATGCGCTGGAAACCAGGTATGATGATGATCTTTGCAGATAATCTGAAATTTTAGAGAAGAAGGCGGAATATATAAATACGATACATGAAATTTGTTTACCGTTCACAGTCTTGTGTATCTGGTCCCTGGAGACGTGGCAGGATTCCTGGACGATGACAAGAGCGGCGGGTCCACTCTCCGTCGCGTACACCACGCACTCCTCCACTCCAGGCACTGAACCGATCACCAGCTCCACTTCCTCCGGAGACACCTAGATTCAGTGGATTTTGTCAAGAAATGCCTCTCTATACATTCTTCAACACCAAAATCTAAAGACAACATTGAAGTCCATTGGTATCCTTTCGGATAAAATCCCATGATTTGACCCGTTTTGGTGAATGAGTTTATCTTTAATGCCCTAGTCAAACCGTGAAGGACAATGGGGCTGAAGATATAGTTGGTATTGGTAGTATTTGATTTTAATCTACGACATTGTTATTATTAAGCTATCATATTTGACTTTTGTTAAATAGTTGGCACTACAATATTTTTTTTTTTTTACTGTACCTATCTGTGTTTTATTTTTATTTTAGAGTAAATAATATAAGCTTGACACAGCAGACCAGAGGGCCAAGATAATTCTTAAGACCAACTGATGTTACTTACCTGGATCTACAAACAATAAATTCATTTCATTTCATTTCATATATTATGATAATTGATACTTCTTTTCGTGTGAGCTGGGTAGTTTGGTTTTTTTCTCGATTAGAATAGGTATCTGACCAAATAAGTGTGCGAATACTTGCTTATTGCAATCATAGGTACGTTGTAAATTATGGATTGTTGTTTAAAATTATATAATTCAATACATTAATCCATTAGAGTCCACTGCAGGCCAGTCTCCTCAAAATCTGGAGGGTTTTGCTATAATAACAATGCAGGCGAATTATTGATCGTATTAAAGGAGTAGATAATATATAGAAGGAAGGTGTAGATAATACGCCTTCTTCTAGTAGGGTCCCTTAGTCGGCTTTTACGACATCCATACGACCGCGTTAAATAAGTTTATAAATCTCCTGTATTTCAAGTTTACTATCCATAGTTTAATATCAATCATACAAAATATTATATATCTTATTTAGGTCAGCGAATTAGCATGGCAATGCAGCCAGTGTCTTGGGCACGCTTCCGTCTGGTACTGGTCTGGAACAGTTGAGTTACCTATAGGCCGTTTGTAACGGTCCTTAGGTAATCTGACTGATTCCTTTGTACATAGTTAGTTTAATTGTACTTTTTATTGAATAAAAATCATACAAAATATGTGTTCTTACATGACTTCCCATGAACTTGAAGGAAAACTTCTTCCTCTCGAGGTAGAAGAGACGTGCACATTCATCTATGTAGAACAGATCTCCTGTTTTGAACCATCCGTCCACGAATGATTCATCGTATACTTCTTGGTTCTTGTAATAGCCCTATAAAAGTCTCATTATAAATAATTTGTGTTAGGACTTTGTTTGGGTCCGCCTGTCCTACCACCATCTTACCTAATTCTGTCGCCATAATAACAATTCTTAATATAATGCTGTGTTCCAGTATTTAGAGGTGAGATAGCCAGTTAGTTGAGGATTCCGGGCGAAGTGCGCTACCATCTTCGGCTTTATCTCAACTTGTAACCAGTTGAGATGAAGGCCAAGCGCTTCCCCGTCGTACAATAAAAAAATTGGTAAGAGGGGAGCCGGTGTCCTCCTGGTTTTCAAAAATATAGCCAGGCTTTTGATTGAGGCGACACGTGACCCAAGGCTAACGAATTAGCATAGCTATTCAAAGTAGGAATACAGGCAGTGTCTTGGGCACGCTTCCGTCTGGTACTGGTCTGGAACAGTTGAGTTACCTATAGGCCGTTTGTAACGGTCCTTAGATGATCCAACTGATCCCTTAGTTTAATTGTACATTTTATAAATTGTTTGTTCATTAGCTGACTATATCGATTGTAGAAGGAAGTTTAAACATGTCCTTTTAACTTTTTAACTAGAATTTTAACTAAAAACGCATCGTCTAAAAGTAAAGTCAGTCAAAGGAGGTTTTAAATTATTTGAAAGTAGAATGAAAGCATTATTGTGGACTAACGTTGGAGCTATGGGTGATGGGTGACAATGGAGTGTGGTAGAAGAGACCGTGCTGTGCTAAGCTCGCCTAAGCGGGATAAGGGTAGGAAGAAGATAATCGATGTTTTATTTTTATTTTTTTATTATTCGACGAGGACGCGTTTGGTCTTCATCTCACCTGATATTAAGTTACGATAATGCCGAAGGTGGAAGCACACTTTACCCAGAATCCTAAACTGTCTGAGGAACTAGCTATCTATCTTACATCTAAATTTCGGAACACAACAATATTAAATTGTTGTTATGGCGACAGATTTCTATCGTGGTTGCCAGGCGGAAACCAAGCTAACTGGATCGAGCACAGAACTTCTGGATTTTACAGCGGTAGGTGAAGCACTAGACCACAGAGGTGGTTAAAATGAATATATGTATATGAATTAACAATGTATATTAAATACTAGAACTTACTTTGATAGTTGTAAGACCTTTAACGTAGAGCTCCCCATTTTGACAAAGTCCAACTTTCTTCCCATTGTCGTCTACAAGCTGAAAAAAAAAATTCAGGCAACAATAGAAAAAAAATATAGATCTTATTCTAACTTAGTCTACGGCCCATAGTAAAATGTCCGAGTCAAATCTTATCTGTTCTCAATATAGTTTGCTTTACTCGGAACCAGCATCATAGCAGGATTGGAAGAAGCTTTGTCTTTTGCTCTATATGTTGTGGATTCGATTCCCATCCAGGATAAATAATTGTGAGTGATTGATAGATTTTTGCTCTATAGAATATTTTGTTCATGCAAAAATAATGTAAGTATTGTATTCGTAATTTTGTTTTCAGTCTTCACTGCCATTGAACCTTTGCTTAATATGAAATGCAAAATAGTGCTTCAACCAATTAGCTAGCCAATTGGTTAAAGCACTATTTTGTGGAGATCCATTTTTTATTCTTAACTAGAGAGACCTGTTATTGGCATGTACTAATAATAAGAACAAGCAAGTATGTATAAATTAAGCTGTTGGTCTTTTCAATATAAAATAAATTTACCAACAACAAAAAAAGGTGAAGATTCTCAATTCATAGGAATCTATTTTTTGATGTTTGTTCCCCGATTATAAGTAAGGAAAAAACAGACCCCTTATAGGATCTCGCGTCTGTCTGTCTGTCTGTCTGTCCATCCGTCCATCCATCCATCCGTCGTCCATCTGTCATCAAAATAATTGGAAAAATACGTCATCCAGGTAAACGAAATTGTGTCATATTCTTCATTGAAGTTGGTTTTCTTTTTAGTTTTTTACCGACTTCAAAAAATAGAGGAGGTTCTCAATTCGGCTGTAGGTGTGTGTTTTTTTTTAAATCTTTGTTACCTCAGAACTCCGTCATTTCTCAACCGATTTGACATTTTTTTGTTTGTGAGGAGTGTATTATTCCAGATTGGTCCCATTATCCAGACATAGTGAACCAGGGGTGCACTGCACCATAGTATGATTCTTTCTCTTCCGATTCTGAACATTTGTTTAGGTCATCTGTATTTCTTTTAGTTCCCATCATCATCATCATCATCATAACGGCCCGTAACCGTCCACTGTTGGACATGAGCCTCCTCCAGGACTGGAGGAATTTTGCCATAATCATCACGCTTGGCAGGTGTTTTGGTGGTCGCAGTAACTGTGTAACATGCCCAGACGGATGCTGTTGCCCATCCCCGGTTTTACTTTATTCCCTTACTCGCCTTTTACGACATCCTTAGGAGTAAATGGAGGGGTCCTATTCGTCGAAACCACCTCGGCACTAAGTTCCCATCATTGCGTAGATATTTCCGAGAATCCCGTATTATTGCACAATCTCTCTCAAATAGGGTGTTGTAGACCATCTTCAACGACACCATTTAATAATTTTATATTTTCAGAGTTCTGAGGTAGTGCTAGTAGTCGTTAATGACTTATGTTAGACGCCTATGGCGGCGGCTCGTAAAGTCTGATACCATAACTGTTACACAGTTCACACGAAGAAAGAAAGAATAAAAATATGTATATAAAAAAAATTAAGTACATATCACTACTGCGATCACCAACACGCCTTCCAAGCGTGGTGATTATGACAAAAAAAATAACTCTATTGCTTTCTTTAGTATTGGGGGAGGCCCATGTCCTATTCAGTGGACTTACTTCAAGTTAAAGCAGCCAGAATACATCATGAGACAATTCCACTAAGCCCAAACAATACTAGATTAAATTGTTTTTTTACTGAGAACAACATCATCATCATCGTCATCTGATGATGAAGCCAAAGGCCTACCCTAGACCTACCGGAAGGCAGGCAGTTCAGTATCAGCATAATTATTATGCTGATACTGGAAGGTAAGCAGTTCAGTAGGTCTACTCTATTGACCGCAAACACCTCAGGAAAGCAAAATACGCAATTTCGTTTACTTGGATGACATACTTTTTCCAGTTATTTTGATATAAAAATCAAACTACTACCCCGCTTTTGATTAAATTTCTATCCACCTCGGGACAATCGGGACCACCTCGAAAGTATAGCCTACCAAACATAACAAGAATTATCAAAATCTGTTGCAAATTGGCGGAGAAATTACAAGGCAAGTAACAACATGCAGCCGAATTGAGAACCTCCTCCTTTTTTTAAGTTGGTTAAAAAAATAAAAATAACTCTAGGTGTAAGTTCATATAACTTGAAGGCGGCCATACAATAAACATGTTATTTTGCTTGGCAATTCGGCACCACCTTCAAATTATATGAACTTACCCTTAGAGTTATTTTTATTTTTTTATTAGTGGTGAAGTAGGTTCCATTTTTTTTTCAAAAATAACTGATTAAAATGTAATTATTCATATTACTGAGCGTTGCGCTGCAAGTAGGTATATAGTGACTTGCAGCGCAACGCTCAGAGACAGAGGGCTCGTCTTTTTAGCAGCAAGACTATATTTACTAAGGATGCCCCGTGTGGAGGCGAAGCACGTGTCAATTAGATATTTTTTTTAATTGAGGATTTGTCAGTAAATATTTTTCTGTTATCAAGTTTTGATTGTAATTTGAGGTTATTATTTTTTCTAGGTCAAATGACGATAACCACTTACCATGTATTCAAAGATATTGACGACTTCTCCTGTATTCTTGAGAGGACCCCCCGGAGCTGTAATCGTGATAAAGCCCTGAGTCTCTGTGGACCCGAACACGTCACCAAGCACTGCTGTTGGAGATAATTTGTCCTGGAATATACATAAACCTTTACTACACTAGTGGTTCTGTAAG
Organism: Venusia cambrica; assembly: GCA_951394065.1. Classification (NCBI taxonomy): domain Eukaryota; kingdom Metazoa; phylum Arthropoda; class Insecta; order Lepidoptera; family Geometridae; genus Venusia; species Venusia cambrica. Next base: position 7,759,568 of record OX596046.1, on the reverse strand, counting down.
AACAGTAGACCTCGCGAGTCATGTTATAACCGATGCTTTCCTCATTCACTTTTCCTTATAGACTTTTGAACGAATAAGGGTATAAGTTGTAGCGATTACTCGCGTTCCCTTCGTCTGAGTAGATCGAACCTGATTTCTACAGATTTATCTTGCAAAGGCAAAAAGGACTGCGGATTTTGATTAGTAAACGTAGGTATAAATATTCCGAAAAAAAAACTAAAATTTATGTTAATGGTTCATAATTCCACGGCCGATATGCCTATAAATAAGAGTACTATCTCGGAGTCTGTAAGTCCAGAGTGAATGGGTTCCTTTTAGACAAGGGTGCTCCATCTTAGGCCACATCTTTACTTGTTTTTCAAGTAAGCTGGCATTTAGTGTAATCAGGCCCGGTACCGGGGTGGAAGAGAAAATTTTAACTTAATTTGTGTCATCCTCCCCGGTGCTCTTAATTATTCATTCGGCCGGGGATGATGACACAAATTCAGTGTCCTCATCCCCGGTAGAGAAGGTAACGAAGACGATGATACTAATTCAGAGTCATATTTCGCTACATTGAGTACTTCTACAAAATGCGTGGTGTTGGCAAGTTGATAATCATAATCTTTTTAATTGATAACTATTATGCATCATTACAAAAACAGCTTGTACTGATTTAAATTGGACATTTCTATAGTTGGTAATTTTTCTGGTTGGGTTTTTTCTATTCCTGGTATTTTTTCTAGTCGGGTGTTTTTATACTTGGACGTTTTTCCGATTAGGCCGATTATTTCTATAGTTGGATATTATATTAGTGCGTTTCTATTGTGACATTCCTTGTTCGGTACCGGGCCAAGTCCACCGGGCCAGATGACACTATATCGACGGTGGTCAAATGCTTTGCCAAGTAAAAAAAGTTCCATTTGCGCTTTAATTAATTGCTTGATTCATTTATATAAGTACGAAGGAAAAGGTTGTTGCATTTGTCTACAACTCAAGAACTACAAGACAAAGTATCGGAGTAAGAGTTATTACTGATAAAACAGAATAGATAGTTTTGATTACCTTTAGAGCAGCCACGAGCTCAATAGAAGACGGTGCTCCCAGTAAGTACAAAGTCTTCAGTGATGAGAGGTGGTCCTTTGTCAGGGTAGGTAGCAAGGTTTTCGCAAACGCTGGCCCCAAGAATGTCCATGTTGGCTACAATCAGTATATTTGAAATATACGTTTTGCTGCATAATCTTAGTGGCGTATTGGCTCACAAATACAGTTTTGTATTTATTGATGAACCGCTGAAACTCGTTTTTTTTTTAATTTATACTTAATTGCACACACATATATATAAGTATGCAAACATAAAAAAATGTATGGCAAAGGAGAGCTTCACCCTAAAAACTAGGTAGATAGAGAAACGAGATTACATAGAAGGGAAGAGTGTTCGACATTAATCTAAAAAAATAACTATCCCAGACTATTATATCCTTCAGTCTCTACCCAATTTAATGTATATGTCTTTAGGTGGTAGACAAATGCAAAGCAATTTACCCTGTAGGTGACCAACATCTCTTTCACCCATTCCACGTCAGGAACCCTCTGCGACATTAGGATCGGCACGCGGTACACTACACATGTGGTGACCACCATAGTGAAGGTCACCCACTGAGGAGTAGTCAGCAGCATGCACATCTCGGTTGGAGTCGGGAACTGGCTGTGGTAGCACCTGGGAACAGAAGACGTTTTGACGCTGTGCTGTGAGATTTAGGTCATAAACGCTGATAAGAACTCAACTATATCTAAACTCCTTGCTATTCCCACTTTTTCTACTTCTACTTCGTTCTTTCACTTTTATTATATAATACTAGATACCACTTCTTTTGCTGAAAACCAGCGCTGTGGGTGTGTTTTCACGCAGCTTCAAAACTATGGTAGTGTTATTTTCCTATGTTTACTTTGCATCGTAGAAGCTGTTATCTCCATCTTGTATATATTTGTGATTAGTTATAGGGTATGTGTACTTCATTATAAGTTAGTAACTACGTTGTTTCAATAAACATTTTCTATCATTAATAAATAAAAGATAAGTTGTGCCTCATCCTGTGGCTCTATTATTTTTATTCACTACGTCAATCAGTACGATATCCACATTAGAAGATTATAGGATCCTTTCCGTAGAGAAAATAAATTAGAAGTTATGTCAGTATCATAATCAGTTGGAAATTGGCAGTTTTTTTTTTTTTTGTTGTACGACAGGGAATCGCTCGGCCTTCATCTCACCTGGTTACAAGTTAAGATGAGGCTGACTGTGGAGGAGCACTTCACGCGGAATCTTCAACAAACTGAGGAACTGGCTATCTTGTAAACAAACTTACCAAGAAATAGGTAGCTGTACGGACAAGCCTCTGTGCGATATGAGGGTAGCTTTGGGTAAGCCAGTAGACCCACTCGTTGGCAGCATCATCACCGTGGAATCTACATCAGCGTCTGGAATTCTAAAAAAACATAGAGTGAGGAACATCAAACCTTACTTTTTAGTTAGAAAAATATGAACTCCCTTCTTCTGGGATTGTTTTGGTTACTACGGCTATACGAATTTATTTTGAATAAGTATATATATTTTTTAATTTTTATTAATCTACTTGTTAGTTAGCTATGTAAGTTTTTGTGTGTATGGAAAGGACATTTTAAAGTGTAAAATAGTGTGAGGTAGGTTATATTTTTTTTATTATTTATGGCAAATAATCCTATGTTAGTAGGAAAAAATAATAATATTCGCAATATAGTTTATTCACATATTCTTTTCTTAGGAATCAAAAAAGTCCTCTGCAGGAACAGACTTGAATATAATGAATCTCCATTTATCATCCCTCCGCATAGATCTGCCAAACTCACCTCGTGTGACTCGCAATTTAGTGATAACATATTGGTATTTGAGTTGTTGATGCTGCACAGTACGTGATAAGACTACTTTTTTTTAGGAAGCTTACTTTCAGTAAAGCTGTACTATTACCGATAAGACCACCTGTTGTTGCAAACTTTTGTTGTTCTCCTTGCTTGTTTGTTTTTTGTGTTGATTGGTAAACAAGTGATCTCGTGGTTCGCACACCGTTGTCAGGTTCAGAGGTCCTGGGTTCGATCCCCAAGGGAGTACAATTGTGTTTGGTTTGGTTGGTGGTAGGACTTTGTTTAAGTCCGCCTGGCTAGCTACCACCATCTTACCTATGTCTGTCACCATAATAACAATTATTATTAAATGCTTGTGTTCTGGTTTTTTAGAGGAGTGATAGCCATTATCTCAATTTGCTGAGGGTTCTGGGTGAAGTGCGCTTGCATCTTTGGCCTTACCATAACTTGAAAAATCTGGTGAGATGAAGGCTAAGCACATCCCCGTAGTACAATAAAAAAACAATAAGTAAGTGTCTATCTATCTATAAGACAAGATTTTGCTTACATAAAGCCATCAACATCGCCACTAAATCCAGCCACTAGTTCTTTCAAAGCTTCATCATTGTTGGACATGTTGACTTCGACTTTCAGTTCTGGGACATCTTCAGATGCTGCCTTCACCTTGTCGTAAAGTTGATCATCACAGAATACCACGCATGGCTCGATGAGTTTCAAAAAGTGGGTTAATTCAACTGAAATTACATAATTATCACAAACTACCTCATTAAATAAAGTTTTTTTTTTATTTTGTTTGGGTGTTGTAATATAGTGCGTATGTATTAGAAAAAAAAATGGCCAACAAAGCGACAGTAAACGATTTGTTAGCTTTTTATTGTGATAGGAGCTAAAGGCTTTAATGCTGTGACGTAAGGCGCTTAGTTAGGCCAACAATTTTTTTTATTGTTGAAAGTTTACAGTGCTACCAGCTATGGACACATAAATACTACGACAACAATTGCAACGCTGGGGATGGAATGTATGGGGTAGCAATGCTACTTTGCTATGTTACTAATATAGAATTTGATATAAACGCAAAGTTTGCTATGACAGTCGTTGGAATGTCTAAATAACTATTGATGTAAAATCTGAGTTAATTTTTCAATAGCACAACTTAATATTTTGATAGGTTAAACTTTGTAATTACAACTATAGCTATTTATACGTTCCAACAACTCCTATTTTGATAGACACAGCTTTGGTATTTTATCTATGCTCACTTGAATAGGAAGACAAAATGCGGCTAGAGGGAGGGGTGGTGTCACATCTTGATCTCATACCATAGTCCATTTGCATTTCGGCGCTCTCTAAAGTGTGCGTGATTGAGTTTTTTTGATTTGATACATGATACCGTTAATGGGTTGAATATGGAGGACGATATAATACGTTTTTTAAATAAACGTGCACTCGGCCATCTGATCCAGCCCTTGATAGGTAAGTATCTACACAGCAAACTTACTACTTTATGCAATTGCACTTTGTGGGCCGACCAGAAGTTCTTGACTTGCGGTAAACGGCACCATAGAATGACTTATCGAGGTGGCTGGTCTCAGTGTCAAAACTTGGAAGAGACATGTCCAGCGGTGGACTGCAGTAGGTTGATGATGACGACATAATGTATCTCTTGCCAATCTCATTGGAAGCTATTGTTTTTAGGTAAAGATAATTTAGTTAGCAAAGATTCTATGGAACCGGAAGCTAATGCGGTAAATAATAATTACTTTTCAGTATCTTGTAATAAAGGTCATAAGTTCGGTACCTACATTATAACCACTGTCCAGCAGTGGACGCTAATGCGCAGGTTAGTGTGATGTGTATGATCACTTATGTGCCACCACGGTATTTGACGTTGCAAATTGGTCCTAAAAAATCTTACTGAATAAATATATTTGACTTATGACTGTGACTTTGGTACAATGTATGGATTTTATGTGATAATTGTTATTACCAACTTACATAACACGTGACCCAAGGGCTGGCTCTTATTTAGGCCCGAATTAGCATAGCTATTCAGCGTGGCAATGCAGCCAGTGTCTTGGGCACGCTTCCGTCTGGTACTGGTCTGGAACAGTTGAGTTACCTATAGGCCGTTTGTAACGGTCCTTAGGTAATCTGACTGATTCCTTTGTACATAGTTAGTTTAATTGTACTTTTTATTGAATAAATGTAAACTATATTAAAAAAAAACTTACATAATCATTATTTAACATCTTTTGAAACATACATTTTTTTTTCAGGAATGGACTCTGACTGAATTTGATACCTCAGACTTGTTAAATTCACTTGAACTAAAGGCATTAGGCTCGTTGACTCCTGGGAAAAGACTTCACCAGTTGCTATCAACCATAACTGTGGGCAAGGTTCTCCTTGCTAAAACTGACAACGGGAAGAGCTTGACTAGTCAGGATCGAGCATTGCTTGTCAGACTTACTGTCGAAACAGAACTGAATTCTATATGTGAACGAACCAAAACCATCAGAAAGGATGTGTGGCAAAAATGGACAAAAGAAGTTGTTGAAACTTTAAAAATCGAGACACCTGATGTCTATTACGTGCCCTACCGTGTCCTTGATGGCAGAGTCATACATGCTAGTTGTCTCTTCCATAATCGTCTTATAACACCGACGCTACCTCAACTCTAGTGGTGGGAGTCGTAAAAGGAAAATAATTACATTGGTTTTGACTAAAAAAATTCAACTTTTTAAAAACCGTTGTAGAATTACACTATAAGTAATTGTTAATGAATGTGTTAGACGTAATATTCTATAATTTTATGTTATCATGGCATTTAAAATTCGACTGTTTAAGCACTGTTGTAGAATTATACTATTGGTAATTGTTAATTAATGTGTTAGAAGTAATATTCTATATTTTTTATGTTATCAAAATCACTGATCTCCTGATTCAACCATATTCTATATAATTTACATAAATGATTTTTATGGATAACAGTTGAAACATAAGCGGTTTAATTACATAAAATTAATGAATATTTTTAAATAAAAACATTGTTAATGTTTATTGATAATATATATAATATTGTATTATTGTCTAGATATTTTTCAGTATTGTATATATATTTTGTAATTTTGTTAAATATATAAGTATATATATGTATTTTTTTTAATATTCTTTACTTTGCATTTTATTGATTTCACCGTATAGCCTCTAGATGCATCCACAGTTAGCTTAATTTACTTTTAGTTTTGATGTGTTTGTCTTGTTCCTATATATTTTGTTGTAACTATGGAAGAGTTGGTATTTTTCCGCAGGTTTTGAATATTTTAGAGTACGAAGTATGTATGAACGAACACTAAAACTATTTTCTAGTATTTGTGTATGTATTTTGCGTTCTCTGTAATAGCAAGCAAAATCGAAAAAGCGGGGAATATCAGTTCATTCATGGTCTACAGCGACAAAATACGTAGGTAATAAGGCCAACAAAGGAACTTTGATAGGGTAGCAAAGGAAAGGAAAGGCTCCATTGTTGGAGGATCAAACTATCGTTGATATAGAAACTATAGGAGAGTAGTGCATACATTTAAACTTTGTTGGACTGACAACGTTAACAGATCAACAAAGTTTGCAGCTGTTGTTAATCTAACAAAATACATTGTAACAATAGTAATCTTGTCATTTCGACAACCTTACTATATACGGCTTCCAGAGCCGTTTTAAGTTTCAAGTTTTTTTGTTGGCCCAACAATATTTTTTTCTCAGTAGGTACATAAGCTATGCTTATAGCTTGGTGAAATAAATGTCCTGTAATTTTTTTTTTATTAGAAAGAGAAGATAAAAAGAAAAGTAACAGAATTTCTTTTGCTATTTTAGGAGTGCCTATACCTTCAATAGGCAGCTTCTGGGAAAGCTTGTTCTATCGTAGCTCAGGTTATGCCCAGGCAAGCCTAGATGTTGAGAGCTTACTCTTGCTCTCCATTTTCATGCATGCTGGAAGGGTTCCGAACAAAATGGTCCTAGTATTTTATTTTTGACCTATACTAAAAATATTTCCACGAGTGATATCGCGCGTGCTCAAATATTAGATTTAGATTCAATTTGAGACTTACACACGGTGTTATTAGGGTCCATTATAAAAGGCACTGTCCCCGCGAACATGACACCGAAGTATACCGATGCCATATTCTGGTGGTTCCTCATCGTGATCATGCAATTCTTCCCTCTTGCTCCCTTGGCGATCAGGGCGCGTGCGATAGAGATAGACTGTGACAGAATCTGGGCATTGGTAATCTTCTCACCGGACACGGCATTGATCTGTAACACAAGATTCGTTGCATGATACCTTTGCATGACACTGTCTTTCAGGGTTCCGTACCCAAAGGTGGCCGATGGGACCCTATTACTAAGCCCACGCTGTCTGTCTTACCTTTTAAGGCGGTATATTTTGATAAATTTGTGAATGTTAATTGGTAAATGGTTGAAATTTTCAGAGAATATGTGTTTTATAATGGATTTAATTTGGGCTTTCGGGCGCGCAATAAAAAATATTATATATTCTTATTTTTATCAATAGTCTTGCCTAACGTAGTTTAGCAAAGTCTTTAGAAAACCTTCAAGGCAAAGAATTAAAGAAAAATCCTTACCCTGTATCCCAAACTACTTGTGTATTCGCAGATGACGCAATTACATAAGCATGTCTAAATATTTATGCTAGATTACGAATAGAATACTTATATACTAGGGGACTTTTTAAACCAATCAACAAAGAATAAGCATCTGTTATTCCCTTATTTGCTTCGAGCAAACGTAACATAACGCGGACGCATAACGTAAGTTGTAGCGGGAGAGTTTCGGCACAACAGCTTTGTACCCCACTGTCTCAGAAGGCGGGTTATGTTTTTCGAGAGTACGTATGTACATACATACTCTCGAAAACGTTAGTACCTATGGGATTTCTAGCTTCCACTCAACATTGTAGTTAGAATCTTATCTTATTGCGCCGTGATTTTAACTAGTTAATAATTTTAACAGGTATCTTTATCGATTGCGCAGTGTGATCAGATAAGCCAGATTCAAACTCTTCAGCCTCACATTTATTTTTGTAATATGTGCAATGTTGTCAATACACGTTTTTTTTTTCAAACGTGTTGGGTCATACAATGTTAGTTTCCTTTTATAGTACTAGGATACATTCTAAATGTTTTGTGTGTCTATTGATTTTTAACATGACCATGTTAAAGTCCCCAGCTACAATTATGTTACTATATTTTAGTCAGTATAAGTAAATATTATCTAGTTATAAGAAAATTTATTAAAGCATTCTAAGAAGCGTTTTAAAATATTATCTAGTTATAAGAAAATTTATAGAAGCGTTTTAAGAGTAGTAGAAGCCCCTGGTGAAAGGGCTCGTCCGGAGAATTACTACCACCATACTTATTTTAACTGCCAAGCAGCATTGCTGTGTTTCAGTTTGAAGGGTGTGGTTGCCGGTGAAATTACGGGTACGTGAGGCTTAACACCTTAATGCCTCAAGTTGACGGGCGCAATGCAGTGCCGTGTCGGCTATGTTCTTTGTGGATGTGACGTATGCAGTAAGGCTTTGTCATAGGCAAGAGTACACTTATCACCAGGTGCGCTACTTGCTTGTCCCGTTTCCGTATAAAAAAAAAGCTCTTTTTAGGTAATCTATAAATAAATAAATAATAAATAAATATTACAGGACATTCATTTTACACAGCGCCATCTAGCCCCAAACTAAGCATAGCTTGTAATATGGGAACTAGATTACGGATAAAATACTTAAATACTTTTTGTAAATAAATACGTACTATATGATACAACACCCAAACACAGAACAAACATCTATATTCATCACACAAATGTTTGTCCTGGGTGGGAATTGAACCCACAGCCTACAGCGCCGAAGGCAGAGTTACTACCAACTGAGCTATGAGGCTTGTCAAAATCTATAGATACACATGATTATCACTTTATATTCAAGAAGCTCTAAAGCAAAGCAATCAAATACTTGCTTTACAAAATTGATTTTTTTATATTTTTTTATATTTTTCGTCGGCGAATCACATCTAGTTAGATAGTTAGAGTTACCTATACCTATACCTATAACATGAAGGCAATTTGAAATTTTTGTCTGTCTGTCTGTTTGTACCGGACGGGAACTATTACGGGGATCTGATGTTATAAGTATTTACTACTTTTATTTAATGTAAAGAATTAGGGTTCCACGCTAAAAAATAGAAGCCGTGGAATCTATCGTATTGTACTAGATTTTTTTAGAGTAGCTTCTTTTCGTGGTGTAAAGTGGAATAAGAAAGGATTTTGATAGTTGGATAGTTACTAAGATTAGGTCCTTACATATGGAATTGGCGTTTTGTCGTACTGGCCACTTTGATCTTAAATATCTCCTCTTTGGTTAGGAATTCCAAATTCAAATTTAAACAGCTATTTACTCATGCATTTGTGTTTCGAAAACCGTAATTCATTTGTTTTTTTCTCTTTTGCTTTTTTTTCTGCGTCACTCATTTCACAAAATGGAAAACTTAAAATATCGCATTATTTACGAGTACGAGTTCCACCGTGGCACCAGTGCTGCAGAAACGGCTCGAAGGATTAATGATGTGTATGGTGGTGGTGTCGCAAAAGAAAACACGGTGCGTTTTTAGTTTCAACGCTTTCAATTGAGTGAAGCAAACCGACAAACGCGCGTCGACTGCTGCGTTACATTACTCAACCGGCACAATAATGAAGGAATTTTAAATCGGATGTGAATCACATGTGATGAAAAGTGGATCCGGTACGATAATCGTAAACGCTCATCGCAATGGCTGAACCCTGGTGAACCAGCAAAATCTTGCCCCAAGCGAAAATTGACTCAAAAAAAGTTACTTGTAAGCGTTTGGTGGACTAGTGTCGGTGTCGTACACTATAGCTTTCTTAAATCTGGTCAGACGATTACGGCTGATGTCTATTGTCAGCAACTGCAAACCATGATGGAAAAGCTCGCTGTTAAACAACCGAGACTTTTCAATCGCTCTACGCCACTGCTGCTTCAAGACAACGCTAGACCACACACGGCCCAACAGACGACTACCAAATTAGAGGAGCTTCAATTGGAATGTCTAAGACATCCACCGTACTCTCCGGACCTTGCTCCAACAGATTACCATTTTTTTCGAAATTTGGATAACTTCTTGCAAGGAAAAAAATTCAATTCCGATGAGGCAGTCCAAACCGCTTTCAAAGATTTCATTGATTCCCGTCCGAATGGTTTTTTTAGTAAAGGGATCAATGAACTACCTATAAGATGGCAAAAGTGTATAGATAGCAATGGTACATACTTTGATTAATAAAATATATTTTAATATGAAAAAATTGCCTTTATGTTCCTCCCATACAAAACGCCAATTTCATATGTAAGGACCTAATATTATATCTGTTTTGTAACATTTTAAATTGTTTAAACGACAGGATAATCTAACACTTATCTAAGACATGACTTGAGATAATCTTATTTTTTATCAATAAATTTAGTTATGTTATTAAAAAAATAATTGATAATAAATGCTTGGTCATTGTTGAGAGAAGAATGTATAATAATCAAGACAAAAACATTCCTCAAGGCAAAACTACTTTGACACGCAATATGTTACATAAAGGTTGCAATGGTCTACCACTATTTTTTCAATAACCGTGCTTTTTAACCAACTTCAAAAAAAAGGAGGAGGTTCTCAATTAGTCGGATTCTTTTTTTTTTTTTGGTATCGGAGAGATTACTCGAAGACGCCTGGACCGATTTTGAAAATGTTTGATGAAGCACTGCAAGATTATGGCGAGGAAGTCCTATAATTCGCCTATATTTTCTATATAAAACGAAATGGATCGTGTAAAAATATCATAATTACGTGTAAGTTATTGTTACTACTGTTGATAGTGAATATTTTCTTCTGTTTTTTATTTTTTTATTATCATTCAAAGAACTCAAATATACAAAAAAAAAATTTTACTTCACCAGAAAAAAAATATTAAATCAGAACTTTTTTTTTTAAATCGAGCACGTAACTCCTAACATGACTTTTTATACCTCTCACGGTTTCAGACTTGGCCTCGGTAGCCCTGGAAGAGAACAAGCTTTCACCGATTTCAGATCCAGAGGTCCCGGGTTCGATCCCCACGGGGAGTACAATATATTGTGCTTGGTTTGGTTGGTGGTAGGACTTTGTTGAAGTCCGCCTGGCTAGCTACTACCATCTTACTTAATTCTGTCGCCATAATAGCAATTCTAAAATTGTTGCGTTCCGGCATTCACAGGTAAGATAGCCAGTTCCTCAGTTTGTTGAGGTTTCCGGGTGAAGTGCGCCTCCACCTTCCTTGTTACCAGATGAGATGAAGGCCAAGCGCTTCCCCGTCGTACAATAAAAAAAAAAAGAAGAGACCATTTTTCGCCGAATCACGGTATGACGCACGCTCTGCACTCATTCGGCAACCGGTTTACGCTGGTAAGTACAATGTACATCTGCACTAATTACGCAAATTACACCCGTCCCGATAGATACTTATCGCAGTATTCAATTTATCAATTACTTTTCTCTTATCTATCAATGTAGGTTGGCCGAGGTGGTTCCAGCTAACGAATAGGACCCCTCAATTTCCTGCTAAGGATGTCGTAAAGTGATTAAGGGAATAAAATACACCTGGGGATGAGTAAGTACGTTGCACCAATACTGCGATCACTAATCCGTCTGCCAAGCGTGGTGATAATGTCAAGCCCCTCTATGGTCTTGGAGAAGGCTCGTGTCCAACAGTGGACGGTTACGGGTTGTTAAGATCTATCAATGCAGGTACCCAACAACATTTTTGATACCATGTTTTTGCTGGAACTGATCGGAATTGTATTTTGTAATCTCGTTGGAACCTCTCAACTATATTTAAAAAACTGATCTAATAGAACAGTTACTGGATGGACTATTATATAATTTTTATCCGACTTCTAAAAAAAGGAGGAGGTTCTCAATTCGTCGGAATCTTTTTTTTATGTACCTATGTTCCCCGATTACTCTAAGACGCCTGGACCGATTTCGGAAAATATTTTTTTGTTTTGAATACTTCACAGGTGTTCCCATCGTCACCAGGTCAGGATTTGATGATGGAATCCTGGAGAAGTTTTCAAATATTATAGGCACACTTGAAGCGATTTGGGTAATTTTAGGGTGTACGTCAAAAGTAAGGTCTGTTTGTCCGTCCATCTATCATCAAAATAATTGGAAAATATCATCTAGGTAAACGAAATTGTATCATATTCTTTATTGAAGTCGGTTTTCTTATTAGTTTTTAAAACGTAATTATTAGCATAGCTATTCAGCGTGTCAATGCAGACAGCGTCTTGGGCAACCTTGCCTCTGGACTACCAGATGTGTGATGAATGAGTACAAACGGCCTATAGGCAACCTACAAACCTCCAGTAGGTTCTGGAACAGTTCAATTGCCTATACGGCGTTTGTAATATTTGTAACAGCTACGCTGAATACTGTTCAGATCCGCCGCTATCCATCATATAATTTCAAACGCCAGGCTAAAACATTCAGGCTCAAGTCAGCTAAGAGGATTAGATAGTTATAATCCTCCATGAACCGGTTACTTGACTGTTCTCGTAAATAGATCGGTTAAATTGTTAATAATGGTAAAAACAGTAACTGGCTTCATTACTAAAATGAAGCCCAGGATGTAAATATCTATATATAATATCTTACTAGCTTCATATCTCAGTCGTAAGTAGCTCTGCCTTCTACGCTGTAGTTGTTGGGTTTGATACCCACCCAGGACAAACATTTGTGTGATAATTACAGATTTTTGACTTCGTATTATATAGTACCTAAGTAAATATTTACATTAAAAAAATATTTAAGTATTCTATCCGTAATCTAGTACGGAGTAGTGGCGCTGTGTGAAATTAATATCCTGTAATATATATCTATTTATTTATTTATCAAACTAAACTATACCATAAAACTATAAAATACTTATTAGATAACTTATTAGATAATATTAGATAACATTCTACCAGTTATAGAAACAAAACCATTTTTTAATTTGTGAAGTGTATAGACGTATAAATAAGAGCAGGCGACTGTACATTCTGTTATGTAATAATATGTAATTGTTGCTATCTAGTTCATAATTCTTATTGATTTATTGGCTACATTAAAACGAAGATTGCTGCAAGATTTTTTTATTTAAAGAATTTTTTCCGTCTAAGTGGGGTTAGATTAAATCCAGCTGTGTTGCATTACATTATGAGCATGCAGAATTTGCTGAAATTACCCCTTTTGCTCATAATTGAGTATTACTTAATAATCAACAGTCCATTACTCTCCAAAGACCCTCCTCCAAAGCTGGAGGGTCTAGCCAGAATCACCACGCTTGGCTGGTGGATCGCAGTGTGTGCAGTATGTGTCGATTATAAAAAAAAAGCTGCTGTCCATCTTCTGGTGATATCCCGTAGTCAAATTTTACGACATCCATGGGCTGAGGTGGAGGGTCGATTCTTAAGCCGCGACTGCCATGGCAAAAACATAATGACTTTTAAAATAGCGAAGACATAAACTTTATTAACACTGTATTACCCACAGAACAATCCTTTATTCTTTATTGCACACACAAAATACAGCATATATTATAAACATACTTAAAATTAATGAGCATGGCAAAGGCGAGCTTAACCCTGCAAAGAGTTCTCTTCCAGCAAACCTTAAGAGAGAGTGAAATTTAAAAATAGTGGGTATGTGCAAATATCTGAATATCAAAGTAAATTATAAGTTATACAACAAAATACAAAAGATACGGACATTCATGTTATTACTAGCGTATATAATACAATATAACACAACGAATACTTACTAATTATAAAATATATATAAGTACATAAGGACGATACAATAAACTTAATAAATATTTATTATTGTTTAAATACATATATGTATATAATTATAGAAACAAATATATATAATATATAAAATAAACATACATAATAACTATACCTGTATAATTTATAAAGAAAGATAATGCTCTTTGACTTTACGTTTGAAAATAACAAGCGAGGGACTAGCGCGGATATCATGAGGAAGAGAGTTCCATAGCTTAACGGAAAAACAAGTGAAGGAGCTTCCATATCGACTGGAGGAGTGACGGGGAGTAGAGAGTAGAAGGGATTTTACTGTTCTGCATGGCTTACCACGGGGGACAAGGAAATCAAAACGATCACGAAGATAAGATGGATAGAGAGGATTGTTTAAAATGTTATAGAGAAGAGAAAGAACATGCAAATCACGGCGGCGACGGATCGGTAGCCATTTCAATTGAGCTCTGTAAACGGAGACGTGATCATACTTGCGCAATCCAAATATAAATCTGATGCACAAGTTCTGAAGACGTTCCAGCTTATTGAGAATCTCCTCAGTGGCATCAAGGTAACAGCAATCAGCATAGTCCAAAAGTGGTAACATCAGAGTTTGAGCTAATGTGACTCTAGTCTCAAAGGGTAAGAACTTCTGGAAACGCTTTAGAGATTGGAATGTAAAGTACACTCGTTTGCTAATTCCACTGACATGACTTTTCCATGACAACTGTGTGTCAAAAATAACACCCAAATTACAATCAATCATGTGTTCTGTGGTATTACCTAATACAGCTATGTTTTTATCTGGAGCTATAAATATTTTATTAGTTTGTTTCTTTTTTATATTATTATTAATACGAAATAATGTAAAAGTGTATGTGTGTGTGTGTTTGTTACAACGTTTTCGTAATTATAGGTACTTAACCTATTATGATGAAATTTGGAATGTTGATATTTTTTAAGGTTCTGGAACGCACTTGTATATTAATTTTCGAAGTCAACCCTCGGTGTGCATGCAACATGAAAGTCAAATTTCACAAAAAGCTATTATCTGTGTTATACAGTATTTAAGTATTCTATCCGTAATCTCAGTTCCCATATTACAAGCTGATTGATGATAATTTTACACAGCGCCATCTAGCCCCAAACTAAGCATAGCTTGTAATATGGGAACTAGATTACGGATAGAATACTTAAATACTTTTTGTAAATACATACGTACTGTATGATACAATACCCAAACACAGAACAAACATCTATATTCATCACACAAATGCTTGTCCTGGGTGGGAATCGTACCAACAGCCTACAGCTCAGAAGGCAGAGTTACTACCAACTGAGCTATGAGGCTTGTACAATTGACCTTGCATTGTTTGTATGGCTCTCCGCCTTTTTTTTTTACAATTAAACCGCGGTGACGTGGCTCAGCGCATGAAATAATGTTTGTGACATAATATGTCACAAACCTAAAGCTCGACAACTTTTAAACCGATGTCACCCGTTATGAGAGCTAAAAACAAAGATAATCATAAAAAACAGTTTCTGTGACCTTTGACCTTGAATAACTTACGACACACGAGATTTTATGTGACTTTGAGACGACTTTTACGTCAATAGGAAGGTGAGTACGAGTTTTCAGCTTATTATCTCTCATTCCGAGGCCCCTAACTCAACTATAGGCACAATATCTCAGAGCACACGTCCGCTTCTTGCATACTCTCAAATATTTAATTTAATTAAAATCTCGTAATCAATTAATTATAGTGAAGACAAAAGTCAAAGTCAAAATGTATTTATTTTTTAAGATTTTGTAAGATCATTTTGAAACGTCAAATCTACCGCCTGTTCGCTGAGTCGCAACCTAACTAAGCTGAACACATAAGAAGAAAGGAAATAAACTCGGGATAATTAATTTTTTGATGATCCATTTAACATTTGAATACAAACGTACAGTTTTAAATAACATTATAAGTAGATATCATAAACCTAAATACTTCATACTATCATAAAACATTTTTCGTACCACTTGCTCAAAAAAGTGACATTCTATGCCACAAAAAGCGAACATAACAATAGTCATTTTTAATCTGTTAAAAACAGGGAAAGAAAATTGTACTGAATTTCATTCATCATCTAGGGGGAGAATGTGTTTGAATTTGGAATACTTACCGAAATTTATACTGAACTACATCTGTGTTTACACCATTGAGTTTGTATATAAAGCATAATACATCTATTTGAAAAAGGAATACGCATTTATTATGCAGTTATGATTATTAAATAAAATTACGAAAACCGACGAGGCCGTATGAGCTTGATGCCTTTGCTTTTCCGACAAAAAAATATTAGTCTAGGAATTTGCCGCGTTTTTGTTTTCTTCAAATACATAAACGTTAAGTTTATTTTAATTTATTTGTATAAATAAGTTAATGTTCTAAAAATACGTTACGATGTTAAATCAAAGCGACAGTGACAGTGAATTGTCGGATTCCATCAGTGCAAATGCTGCCGCAATTATAAATAACTTGCTTCCAACAAAATCCAAGGAAAATTATTTCAAAACTTATGAAGAATTTTCAACGTGGAGAAGTGCGAAAGGCCTATCAATTTCAGAATCAGTAATTCTTGTCTATTTTGATTATTTATCCAAGACAAAGAATCCGAATACACTTTGGTGCATATACTCAAAACTGAAAGCTACAATAAGCATCAAACACAGCATTGAAATAAATAGATTTACGAAATTACTGGCTTTTTTAAAAAGAAAATCAGAAGGGCATTACGCAAAGAAGTCTAAAATTTTTACGACTCAAAATGTGGAAAAATTTCAACATGATTTAACTATGAATATTTCGTATTTTAGTAATGGTAATTATTCTATATATTTACCTGTTTTTTATCTTTGTTATAGGTGGCAATAATTTTTGGACTCAATGGTGCTTGCCGCGGATGTGAACTTGTAAACTTAAAGGTGGAGGACGTTGAAAATGATTCCAATGAGTTACTGCTGATTAATATAAAGGAAACCAAGACAAAGAAAAATCGGTCATTCATTGTACAAGGACAATATACTAAAATCATTCATAAATACCAAGTATTACGTCCCACCAACATAGAAAGCAATAGATTTTTTATAAACTATCAGAATGGGAAATGTACTCGACAAGCCATCGGCAAAAATAAAATTAGCAATATGCCAAAGGAAATTGCTAAATATTTAAAACTTAAAGATGTTGAACTCTACACCGGTCACTGCTTTAGAAGAACTTCGGCGACTTTCTTGGCGGATTCAGGGGCGGATATTACGTCAATAAAAAGACACGGTGGTTGGAGCTCTGATAGAGTAGCTGAGGGTTATATCGAAAGCTCAATGGCGAATAAAACCATATTAAGCAGTCAAATTAACAAAAATATAAAACATAATCCATCAGAGCCATAACCATCAACTTCCGGCATCTTATCTTCGTCCGTAACTCACGATGCACCACCACCACTATCTCCGACGTATACTATCTACAATGAAACGCAAGTTCCTCAGACGCAAGAACAGAGAAATACTCAAATCAACTCATCAACAATAAATGTACAAAACAAAAATGTAACTCTCTCTATCAATAATTGGACCAATGTTTCGAATGTTAACTTTTACTTTCAATTGTCATTATTTTTAATAAATGCTTATCTCATATGATTATTGTGTTAATTTTTTCGCAAATGGTACGAAAAGTAGAGTATTTTCCTCGGTGATAAAGCAGTCTTAGTCTTGGGTGACTTAAATCCCTCGCTACACTCAGGACTTGTCTTAAATCCCTCGCTTCGCTCGTGATTTAAGTTTTCAACACCCTCGCTACGCTCGGGAGTAAACCTCGAGTCCTTCGTTACGCTCGCGATTTAAATCGTCACCCGCGACAGAAGACACTGCTTTATCCCCTTGGTTAATAATCTACTATTACCTATCTACCTAATGGGCAGTTTGTTAACATTGTGAAATCACCATTTAGCAGTCAAATGGTATATAGCAACATCGGGCCACGCCAGACAAGTTTCAAGAAGATAAAGGCTTTTTTAATAGTACGACGGGGAAGCGCTTGGCCTTAATCTCACCTGGTTACAAGTTAAGATAAGGCCAATGGTGGAGGCGCACTTCAGCCGGAATCCTCAACAAACTTTTTTTTTTGAAAGGACAATACGCTAGCCTGATTCTAAGCCGGGAGGGCGATAGCTTTGCGCGGACCTGCTCAGCAAACTGAGGAACTATCTACTTTTTATCAGCAATATATATTATAATTATATTATGTACATTTTTTATTTTTATCAACTGCCGTGAGGGCGAAGCCACGGCCGGAAGCTAGTTGTTTAAAAATTATGAATGAATGTTATCGTCTCTATTTTATATTGTGTCAATATGAAAGATAACAAGGTCGTATTTAAATGATTACTACTTGCTTCTACTATCTAATTCTAACCATTTCTGTGGTCTAGCTTGCTCACCGGAATCAGACCCAGACAGAGGACCCGGGTTTGATTCCCAAGGGACAAATTTATTCTTGGTTTGGTTGGTGGTAGAACATTTTTCTTGTGTTATTGTTTGTATTACATGGCGGTCGAACCCCACAACTCGGCCCATGGATGTCGTAAAAGACGGCTAAGGGATCTCACCAGAAGAAGGGCTATCGTTTTTGTAATGTTTGCTGTCAAATTGGCTAGCAGTTAGAAAATGCCTTGGCATTATGCTGACCATTTGTTCGATTTATTTTAAGTTTTGTACAAAAGTGTTACATAATTAAATAAGGACAGCTGCTTTGATCTGTGTATTCTATCTACACCCTTACTGCGATCACTAAGTAATCTGCCAAGCGTGGTGATCTGTCCAGTTGTGGACACTAATGGCTGTGGATGTGAGACAGAGTTGTAAAAAGACAAAGACTACTTTTTACTTGTATATCGTGCGGGTGAAGCAACGGGCAGATGTCAGGTAATAAATAAGTAAATGTTATCATTTCTATTTTATATTGTGTCATTATATACCTCTTTATCATCATAATGTGCAAGATAACAAAGTTGTTTTGAACACTTACTTATTCTATTAACTGATTTTAAGCGCCTCTGTGGTATTGTGGCTCGTTCACCGGAATCAGACCCTGAATACACGAGTTTGATCCCCAGGGTACAAATTTGTTCTTTGCATGTTTGGTGTTAAGACTTTGTTTGAGTCCACCTGGCTATACTACCATCTCTCCTAAGACTTTCGCCATAACAACAACTCGTGAACACGTGAACAGTAGGTAGGTATTTTTGTATGTTTTTTCCTATTTTTTGTTTTTTCTTACATACCTTTATACTTTTTCTTACTTTTAAATATATTTCTTATTATGTGTTACCGTCTGCTACCACGTGGGGGTCGTTTGTGGGGGCAAACGGTAACAATTCGTTTTTATGTGCTGCCTACTTGTGTAAGAGTTATAAATGATTTTTCTTTCTTTCTTTTTCTTTCTTCAGCATTGTGTTCTGACAGTAAGAGATAAAATAGTTAGTGCCTCAGAATCCAGAGTTAAGTGCGCTACCTTCAGCTTTATCATTAGCTGTCATCAGATTAGATAAAATATAAATATCTATTCACGCTCTTGAAGAGCCAATTATCTGGATCTACAAACGACCATAGAAAAAACTTCTTTCAATAACTAGGCATATTATTAAGACCTACGTCTATACTTTATTTTTGATTTGGTTCACAAATTTTGCGTTTCATTGTAATCATAATAATTGTTCTCATCTTCCCACAGTGGAGCAAAACATAATCATGTTTATAATAACGAAATAGTAGCCATTATAAATCAAATTAGCTTGTGTAATAGTTCTACAAAGTTGAACATATTTTTGAAACTAAGCCCAATGCTAGCATATTAATGTTTCTGAATTAACATTTGGAATGCATTCAATTACTAATTGACTTTTAAACTATTGGAGATGAAACAAACGAACAGCCCACCTGATGTTAAGTGCAGCTTTCGCAACAACAAAGCCATATTGCGTAGGTCATATCCACCTACGCTGCACATAATCGCACCCATCTACTTAATATTATGATAATAAGCAGCCGCCTCTGTGGTCTAGTGGTTCATGCTACCGATTTCAGATCCAGAGGTCCCCAGTTCAATCCCCATGGGGAGTACAATATATACTCTATAATATTGTGCTTGGTTTGGTTGGTGTTTTTTTTTTTTTACAATTTATAGGCAGACTCTTGACCGCGACCTCACCTGATGGTAAGTGACGAAGCGGTCTACGATGTAGCGAGCTTACCTAGAAGATACCTATTCACTCTTCTCTTGAAGATTTCCAAATTATACGTTGTCGGAAAAACAGACGCTGGCAACGAGTTCCAATCTTTGGCTGTCCGCATGATAAAAGGTGAAGCAAAGCGCTTGGTGCGGGAAGATGGTATGACTTAATTAAGTCCGCCTGGTCTAGCTACCACTTACCTAACCAATCTTACCTAATTCTGTCGCCATAGTAACAATTCTAAAATTGTTTTGTTCCGGCATTTAGAGGCAAGATAGCCAGTTCCTCAGTTTGTTGAGGATTCCGGGTGAAGTGCGCCTCCACCTTCGGCCTTATCTTAATTTTTTACCAGATCAGATAAAGGTCAAGCGTTTCCCCGTCGTACAATGAAAAAAAAAACCTGTACGTGTTTATGAATTTTGTTCATTGTTAATTTATTTATATGAGCTTTGTGCACTAGTGGGTATTGACCCCCGTTCCGATCCGGAGGTTGCGGGTTCAAATACAGTCGTGCATCATCTGGTTAAACAGAAGTTTATGTACGCATTAAACACATGCAAATGCTCAGACTCTGAGGGTTACAACGTAAGGCCAACCGGCATATCGACAAAAATCCGAATGGCATGTCACAATTAGGATATTACTAGGATTCCGCTACTAACTCTCTAGTATACTAGAATACTAGCTACTTGCAAACCGTGGGCACAAGCCAAAAGTAATTTTAGACGTGCCTTTGACTACCCCATTGTAAGTGGGAGTATGTTAAGGTTGGACTAGTTGTAAATATTCAAAAAAATGATGGTGAAAAACCAGTTGAAAGTTTGAAACAGTAGATTCTTACCATAAACACATCTTCGGGATTCTTCCTCAGGCAGTAGAACAAGATCTGAGGGAGGCTGATCCCCTCCCGCTTCCCGGCGCCGGAAACCCCCGCCTGCAGCACCTCACCCAGGATACGGTCCAGGTAGAGCTGGGAGGGGAAAGGCTTGCCGCGGACCACGGAGTGAGACATTGTCTGGAAGAAAATATGGTCTGTAATGTCGAGTCCTGCATCAGTGAGAGAGTGTAACCAGTGATGACCTATGGATCCGACAGGTGGTCGCGGAATATAGGCCTCGTGAATAAGTTCAAAGTCGCCCAGCGACGGAGAGCCATGCTTGGAGTTTCACTTCGTGATATAATCCAGAATGAGGATATCTGACTGACTGATTACTGACATAGCTCTCAAAATTAACAAACTGAAATTGTAATAGGCAGGTGACATAGCTTGCAGAACCGAAAAATGTTCTCGATCAAAGGTTCTCGCAAGGCGACCACGATTGAAAATAGTGAAACAAAATGTGGGAAGACGACAGGGAGGTTATGTATAAGACGGCTCAGGTCGATTGTGGCATTAGACGGCTTATGTTCAGCAGTGGAAGTAAGTGGGCTGAAAATCATTTCATGTAGATCCATAGCTCTTGGATACATATCCAAGATACCACATTATAT
Source organism: Venusia cambrica (assembly GCA_951394065.1). Classification (NCBI taxonomy): domain Eukaryota; kingdom Metazoa; phylum Arthropoda; class Insecta; order Lepidoptera; family Geometridae; genus Venusia; species Venusia cambrica. The sequence goes on along the minus strand of OX596046.1, from coordinate 7,738,006 downwards.
ACATACACACACATAGACACCCACATAGCTTCGATGATCTATTACCAACAGATTTTTCTAGATGAATTCTTAGCTTCTTAAGTCCAATGTGGGTCGGACCTGCACATAAGCTCTATGGACTTTTAGGACTCAATTTTATGCAGAACCCTACCATCTTTAAGCGGTATCTTAATCCGAATCACATTTGGCCAACTTGGATGTTAAATCAATCAGATTCCTAATTAACGATAATTGATATCATGTCATTAAGCTAACAACCTTTCATTATATAATTAATTTGTTTCTACTAGATATGGTAGTTTGTTTTGGTATCTGATAAAGATTATGAGATTATGTTCAAAATAATCTAGACAACCTGAGTTTTATATAAAAAAATAGGACAAGTTTTGACAAAGCCACGCTTAAAAACCCATTGCTACAATTTAGTACATCAACTTAAATATATCTACTAAAATATAGCATTCATTATTTCGACATCGCGATGTGCATGTAAATTTTAATCGAAGTAAGCAGTAGTTTGTATCGTCATTCGTGATATGAAATTAGTTGCACTCACCAATCTGAAGCTAAATCTCAGGTCTCACGGAACACACTAGGTCTTCCGATGAAGAAGCGATTATAACAGAACGACAAACATCATACTTATCACAATGAAGCAATATAGGTATTGCAGTCAACACGCAGCAAGTAGTCCTTGATAGTGACAACGTGGTTGTATAAAGACATGTACACACTGTGTAACGCAACACTGTTGTACACATTGTGCGCTCTGTCATGTACACACTATGAAACACAACACCGTTACACATTTTATGTGCTTTGTAATATACACACTGTGTAACGCAGCACTGTTATACACATTGTGCGCTTTGTCATGTACACTCTATGAAACTCAACACCATTACACACTCTATGTACTTTGTCATGTACACACTGTGTAACGCAGCACTATTATACACATTGTGCGCTTTGTCATGTACACACTATGAAACACAACACCGCTACACACTTTATGTGCTTTGTCATGTACACACTGTGCAATGCAGCACTGTTACACACATTCTGCGCCTTTTAATGTACACACTTTGTAACGTAGCACTGTTATACACATTGTGCGCTTTGTCATTTACACAATATGAAACACAACACCGTTACACACTTTAAGTGCTTTGTCAAACTGTGCAATGCAGTACTGTTACACAAGCACTGTTACTGCAGAACTGTTTTACGCTATGTGCGCTTTGTCTGTGCACACCAATTAATCACACATGGTTTGTTTTGATTTAAACTCGCCTTTACGCTGGAACAACTAGATAAAAGCAGTACTTGACGGTCCTCTTAACTAGGACGAGCAGCAGTGAGAGAAGAATGGCGATGGATTCAAGAGGTATTCACATCCATCGAGTTGTATGAATTGACGTGGCCCAAGGATGACTATTGTTTAGGCCAGCGAATCAGCATAGCTATTCAGTGTAGTAAAAAAGCCAGGGTCTTGAGCATGCTTCCGTCTGGTACTGGTCTGGAACAGTTGAGCTACCTTTATACCGTTTGTTATGGTCCTTAGGTAACCCGACTGCTTGTAAATAGTTGAATTACCTATTATAATATTGAGTGAATCAATGTTTAAAAAAAACTCTTACAATATGGCCTTGATGTTGAGGAAGAAATGTTGAGGCGACACCACCAAATGCGCAATCTAATCATCTCGAATCGACGTCTATTGCATAATTCAATAATACTGGCTTTTGCCCGACGCTTCGCCCGCGTGGTAGCTAGATAAAAGCAGATATATATATGCTTAATTTAATTATGTTTGATTAGCTATTTAATCATGAAAAGGTTATCAAATCAAAAAAATATAACTTTAATAAAATTATACATGTACAGCACTTATTATAATATCAAGTTTAAACTGATAATGCAGTATTTTTTTTTTACTAAATGACGGGTAAGCGGCCTTCAAATTATAATATATTTAAATTCGAATTTGTAATATTGGTAAGCTATTTCAGTAATCACAGTAATGGTGTAGGCATAGAACATAGGAAATACCTACGTGGCTTTAAAATATTATCCATCCAAGTTTGTCGAGGAGAAATCGTTTCTAAGCGATAAGACCTAACATTGTACACATATACATTTATTTTGTTCAGTAATCCAGATTTATTTATTAAGTGTAAAGTAATGTATTTTCATTTTTTTTTATTTACGACTACTAAGTGCTTAACCTTCATCTCACCTGATTTTCAAGTTATGATAAGGCCGAAGGTAGAAGCGCACTTTACCCGAAATCCTCAACAAACTGAGGATCTGGCTATCTTACCTCTTAACAGAAATTATAAATAATAATAAATTTTACAGGACATTGTTGTAATGCCGGAATACAACAATTTAAGAACTGATGTTATGGCAACAGAATTAAGTGAGATACCAGGCGGACTTAAACAAAGTCCTACATCTTTTTCATATTCATACATTCCAGGATGAACCCTTACTAATATTACAGAAATAATATTTTCTGTAATACTGTTTTATTTATAAGTTGAACAATAAGTTATGTTCATTTGTTCCATCATTCATACATTCCCGGACGAATCCTGATCCTTACCAAAGAAATAACATACATAATACTAATATACTCCTCTTTAAAATCATTATTTTAACCACTCTTACAAAAACTTACCTATTAATGGTTGCCTGCGTAGTAGATATTTGTTTTATAAATCCGACCGTAAACGCACGGCTTTACCTTTATGACTAAAACTACTCTAAATTGATATAGTATCTGTAGGTACGTGTTTTACACGAGTAGCTGTTTAACGCGTGGGTGTTGTTCGCAAACTAAAACAAATCTGGGTATGTATATAGTTAAATACTTATCTGATAAAACGTTGCCATGTATGTAGGACAGAATGGAATAGAACAGTGCAGGTAAACGTTTGTAGCGGCCGAAATCGAATTCATTTATTAATACTACGGTAGTATTTTATTATCTGAGATGAATACATTCACCACTATAAATAACTACCTTACGAACCGCAGGAAAACAATGCTATATATATATATATAATGCTATTGGCTGTGATATTATGTGAGGCGGAGGTACTTTCCCATTCGGGCTCTTCAAATTGTTAGTAGGGAATCCTACTATGCCTAAGTACTTCTCGATTAAAAGAGCTCAGGCTACCTTACTATAAGCGCAGGAACACAGTACTATATAGATTTGGTGCTATTCTGGGAAGCGGAGGTACTTTCCCATACGGGCTGCTCAAATTGTGAGTAGGGAATCCTACTATGCCTATTTCTCGATAAATGGAGCTTTGGCTACCTTACTAACCGCAGAAACACAGTACTATATAGATATAGTGCTATTGGCTGTGATATTCTGTAAAGCGGAGGTACTTTCCCATACGGGAAAAATACTAAAATTGTGAATAGGATTTCCTACTTTGCCTATCAACCTATCTAGTTTAAAGAAGGCTTGGCAGAACCAGGAGTGGGCTGTTAAAGAAGATAAATATTCTATAGGTATTTCTTTAAAAATGCAGGATATGCAGCTATCTCGATCTCTGCACAGATATAATTGAAAATAAAATAATATAATGTGTGTTTTTTTTTTATCAAAATAAAATTAATTCAGATGAATAAATGTAAAACTAACCTATAAAGACACGAAGGTCAACTAAGGTTGTAAACAATGCATAGGTACACAAAATAATATTGAAATATTAACATTCTGTTTAAATTGGTACTCATTCTAATTAGATAAACACGTATGATTGCTTAATTACATTTAAACCAAACATCTTTGATAATCTTGTGCGAGCCGGTTTTTGAAGCTATCAGTTGGTCGCAACTTAGAACTAAATAAACGATGAACGAATCTAGGCAAAATTATTAATTATTATGAATTATTAAATGCGGATATACTTGTTACCCACTACTTCCTCTTTATTTCTGCCATCAGAACCTGTCAGATCATTCCTAATTCCCTCAAATCCCTCCTTAGCCTAACCTTTCCCGCTCTTATTTGTATATTATGTAAATTTATAAATATAAATAGCATTAAACTGTAAATTTTGTATATAGTCATCACACTCTAACCTCATTGCTTTTATATATTTTTTACTTATAGCTTATTTTTGTATGTGTGTTTTTATTCTACAGATTGTAGATTAACTCTCCATAAAAAAAGGGAATTCAAAAAAATCAAACTAGAATTCACGCGAATCCCATTATACCGTCATCTGCTCCGGTCGCAGACTCGGTAAATATTTCGATACAAAATTCCAATGTTATCACTAATCCTCAACCTTTTTGGAAAGTCATTAGTCAGTGCAAAATTACCTCCCCAGTTTTAAAACGTATTCCTAGAGGTGCCCGTCTCTCTGTCGCCACAGCTCTCGGACAAGCCATCAAAAATGCAATATCTAAAAATAATAAAGAGGCTTGGGAACATCTTCTAATATTTCCGTATAGTGTACTACACGTAAATAAAGATTTAGATCCTAAAACATCATTAACTATTAGAATAAAGCAAAATTGTGTAAGGTACACTGCTCGCGATGAGCGCACACCTTTTTTGTGTAATGATCAGGACCCGATTAGAAATTCTAAATTAAAGCCATCCCCCGAGTCTGCTCTCTTCAAACTTGTAGAGAGTAAGATTAGCGATGGTGATATTAAGGGTGCCTCCCGTATACTTTTTTCTAGTGACACGATAGCTCCAAATTCCGTTGCAACCCTCATTTCTCTTGAAAGTAAACATCCGGCCCCGGGGCCAGATTTCCACCTCCCCGATGCACCTCAAGATAGTGATTGCGCTGTTGAGGCGACCAGTCAGGATGTACTCAGTGCCGTTATGTCCTTTCAGAGTGGCTCAGCCGCTGGCCTGGATGCTGTGTCTCCACAGCATCTAAAGGACCTGCTATCTGGTGGGTCTGGCCATGCGGGTGATGTCCTTCTTGAAGAACTGACGGCATTGATCAACCTCATGCTGTCGGGTCGAGTCAACAGCGAGATTACAGAAATCTTGTATGGTGCTAACCTTTGTGCTTTAAAAAAAAAGGATGGCGGGATAAGACCCATAGCCGTAGGCACCACCTATCGCCGCCTTGCAGCCAAAGTCTGCTGTCGCAAAAAAGCCGTGTATCTAGGCGACTATTTCCGACCCGTGCAGCTAGGCTTTGGTTCGCGAGGCGGTTGTGAGGCCGCGGTCCATTCTTTAAGAACATTTTTAGATCGAAATTACGGGGAGGTTATTCTAAAAGTAGATATCAAAAATGCTTTTAATTCGGTTGACAGAGGCACCTTGCTAAATCAAATCAAATCCAAAATTCCCGAAATTTATCCTTTTCTTTTTCAATGTTATGGTTCGCCATCTAAATTAATTTACAAGAACCAAACTATTTCATCTGCAGTTGGCTGTCAGCAAGGTGACCCTCTAGGCCTGGCCATTTTTAGCCTTGCCATTCACCCAATTATTCAACGCCTGAAATCTAAATTGAATGTTTGGTATCTCGATGACGGAATCCTGGGTGGCGATGTGGACTCAGTATTTGGCGATCTAAAAATTATTATAGATAAATTTCGGCAGATTGGCTTAGAACTAAATTTTTCGAAATGTGAAATATACATTTCAGATACATGTTTGGATAGAAATTCAATTATTCAAAAGTTTGAGACTCTGGCTTCCAATATTACTGTTGTAGATAAGAGTTCACTCCACCTACTAGGTTCACCAATTCTTGATGAATCGTTTCCGGGTTTCGTCGACGACAAAATTCAAAATTTTATGAAGGTTTCGGACAGACTTTCAAAAATTAACTCACATATGGCTTTCACCATTATAAAATTTTGCCTTTTTGTCCCAAAATTTACTTATGCTTTACGATGTTGTCAACTGTGGAAACACAGTGAGCTGGTGGAAGGCTTAGACAACATAATAAAGAACACCCTTTCCACGGTTTTGAATATTGAGTTGGATGACAGAGCATGGTCGCAGGCCTCATTGCCTATTCGATTGGGCGGCTTAGGTATACGCAAAATTTCTAGTGTTGCTTTGCCAGCGTTCTTGTCTTCCGTCTATAGTACACATTCTTTGGTTGAGAAAATTCTAACACCATCAATTTCGGCTGTTCCAGGCAATATACTCCAAATTTCTTATCTTGACGAGGCTCGAAATGCTTGGCATAGTGCTTGCCCTAATACCGATCCCCCAAAACACCTTTCGGCACAACGGCAGTGGGACGGGCCTCTGTGCGAGTTGACACGGAATTATCTATTACATACGTGCTCAACCTCCACAGATCGTGCTCGTCTCTTAGCTGTTTCAAAATGGGAATCAGGTCTTTGGCTGCAAGCACATCCATCCTACAATACCGGTACACTTATGGATCCTGTAACTTTCCGTATTGCCACTTGTCTTCGGTTGGGTGCAAGATGCTGCGCCTCTCACCAGTGCCGGTGCGGTGCGGCCGTAGATCAATTTGGTTTTCACGGACTTTCGTGCGCAAGGTCTGCGGGCAGGATTTCGCGCCACGCTAGTCTTAATGACATTATTCGTCGAGCGTTTACCAGTGTCAATGTGCCAGCCGTTCTTGAACCGAATGGTCTGTTACGTGATGATGGTAAGCGGCCCGACGGTATGACTCTTGTCCCTTGGGAAATGGGTAGGCCTTTGGTGTGGGACGCTACCTGCGTCGACACCCTAGCGCCATCTCATCTGCCTGGGACATCAGTTAGGGCTGGTGCGGCGGCTGATTCGGCCGAGGATCACAAAAGGCGCAAATATAGTGGTCTCGACAGAGCTTACCTATTTGAGCCTTTTGGGGTGGAGACCTTGGGTCCGTGGGGAGCCGGTGCCCTCCGGGTTTTCAAAAATATTGCGGGGCTTTTGATTGAGGCGACACGTGACCCAAGGGCTGGCTCTTATTTAGGCCAGCGAATTAGCATAGCTATTCAGCGTGGCAATGCAGCCAGTGTCTTGGGCACGCTTCCGTCTGGTACTGGTCTGGAACAGTTGAGTTACCTATAGGCCGTTTGTAACGGTCCTTAGGTAATCTGACTGATTCCTTTGTACTTAGTTAGTTTAATTTATTGAATAAATGTATACTTGTTATTAAAAAAGGGAATTAATCAAAGTGCCGAATCTTCAATATTTTTTCCCACTTTTTCTGTTTACGATACTCACAATACTCGACACTGGCAGAAACGAATAAAGCGGTTGCACGCCATATCAAAGAAGTTGAAGTTGACCTTTTTATCATTTTTTACTAAGGGGTAAGGGCCGCTCTCTTTACGTAGTTATTACGTAATTATATTATCTGTAGATGCCATTACCAAGCAGATATTACTTTCATGGCTAAACGTAGTTAGTGCATAGAACAATTTTACTTCCTAAAGCCAAAGAACAGAAACTCGGAACAATGAAACCTGTTGGCTATGAGCCTGCTTGGGTCAATGATAGACGGCGCTTAAATATATCCATTACCATTATCATCATCATCATCATCATCGTCATCCTTATCATGCTAGCTAGCATGCATAGCTTTTATTATTTTTGAATAATGTAGGAAACTGTATTCTATGCAAACATTTTTAGAGAACCCTTAAATAACATTCGGTTATAATTGGTTACCTACATACATGATGCCTACCATCTAGACCTGAAAGTACCTGCGTACTTATCCCGCCAGTGTTTACTTTTTTCTCGGTTTTCTACGCATAAAAACATGAATGCATTCAGGTTTAAAGGTAGGTGCTCAATTACAAAGATCCATGTTTGTACATCAAACGTAGGTAGGTAACGTAGGTATAACATTTTGTACTTACCGAGACATTACTACTTATTTAGTATAAATAGCAAACTAATACATATATTTCATACAGTGTAGGTAGTGTTCGTCTTTCATTTAATCAGAAACTTTCCTCAGGGTCAACAACTCACGATGCGATAGGTTCAGCAATTTTAGAGAGAACTTATGATCCAGAAGCAGTAGCAACACGGGTGGTCAGAAGTTGCTGCATAGTTGTACTGGTAATGTCAGTCGACGTTGGTAAACGACCACATCTGCTAATGTTCTATCTTGATGAACTTTTTACTTTTAATTACATTAAAATTAATGCGATACCATAACAACCATTCATATTTTTCATGTGATTGACTTTTTGACAATCATTTTGACGTTTGGCACGTTGACACAATAAAGTTTCTTGAAAACAGAAAATGTTTAAGACCAAATAGTTTTTATGCAATTTAAACGTTGTCTGCGTTAAATGCCCCGTTAAAAACGCGTAAGGCTTAAATTAGTTAATTTAGTGTCAGAAAAACAGGCTCGTGCGCTTCGTTTGACGTACATGTTTAATTTTCGTCAAATTATTGTCTAGCTTGCATAAATCCTGTTACTTTTCCGTAAAACGGAAAAATTTTTTTTCATTATTGTGGGAAATTGTCGATTAAGTACCTATGTCAGACAGACGCCATTTTACACATCTTCCCACGATTTTCTTCTCTTGTCTCTACGAAGGATTTTTTATACAGAAAGAGTGCCAACGAGTTCCGATCTTGGAAAAAGTTATTTTGGTGTAAAGGGACGGCTTATATGCTCAATAATGTTTTTGTCATCATCTAATGAGTCCAAATACTTCAATTATAGTCCAAAAAACGATGTGAATAAAAATAATTCAATGGTGTTGTGAATTATTCTATAGATCAGCTGGTCATTCAAAATAACGCTAATCACATTTAACTCCGCTAATTAGTGGTTTTGGGATGTTTATTTTGACAGTTCATTTAATATGACTAGTGGCTTAATTATTGCGTGAAATGCATTTAAAAATCGTTATGCAAGCCCGTATTATTATAATTAAAATTATTTCAAACAATGTGTCCAATGTAATATCACGTTTCTTAAAGTTTATATTAAGGGGGATGAAAATGAACTTCAAATTATTAAATCTCACCAAACGAGAGATCTTGTCAGACAGATTTTGGGAACAAGCCCGTAAATCAATATGACTTACTTCTCTACATTTGTGTATAGTTTTTTTTATATTACTAAACATGTTACGCAACGCCATGCGCCGCCTATAGCCCTAAGCAAATCTTGAAATGTGGGAACGTACTACGGATAATATTATGACTTAAATACTTTTTAAATGTTAACCTTTGACACAATACAACACCCAAACACAGAACAAACATGTATAGTTCGTTTTAGATAATGCTTATTTGTTGTTTCCAGTATAATGTATTACAGAAAAAATGGGGAGTTTCAAGGCAGGAGAGATAAACAGTATAAAAAAAACATATAATAACCTGTTTTGAACGCGAATACAATGTTTCATTTCTTAATCACTTGAATGCCACTGGTAATTACAATTACCAAAAAAAAAAGCCAACTTACGCCACTGGTACCAATGAGGTTCGAGTGAATGACCCGGTCGAAGAATGTCAATATTTCATTATCCACAACTCGATTGTGCTTGGTCTATAGTTGAACATTAGAAATATTAAAAGGTAGGTAAGTAAATAAAACTCATCACCTACTTTTCATAAATTTGTATAAATGTATAATTCAATGAATAAATAAATATAACTGGAGACTGAAGGTCCATCACACACAGCGCTATCTAGCCCCAAACTAAACATATCATGTAATATAGGAATTAGATTACGGATACAAAATTTACAATTATTTTACCTTTTTTCTACTGAACATAGGCCGCTCCCAATCGATGCTACAAATAACTTTCTGAATCGCCTCCATCCATCATCAATCTGAGAGATATGTCAGTAATTTTGGATCCATATCCCAGATTTTATCACGTAGTGAAATTCGAAGCATAGCTTTCTTCATATCTCGCTGTGCAACTTTAGTTGGCGACCACGTCACGGGTCCATAGGTCATCACACACTGATTAAAGACTTTCGTCTTGACGGTCAGCGGTAGGTATCTTTGACGAGATGATTTTGAAGCTTCCCGAACGCTTTCCGATCCCAGGTGGATTCGTTAGCTGAAGGCGGCGCATTGAAGTGCCCCAGCACAACCGTGTAGTTGGTTTTCGAGGCATGCATGACCTTTGAAATTTCGTCATACATGACCTCCACTTCATCTTTAGGGCGTCTCGAAGTCGGGGCATAAACCTTCAGCGAATACCGGTCGGTAATTCTGAGTATAATGTACGCTACCCTGCTCGAAACGATCTCAATCTTTAATAGGTTGTTGGCAAGCGACTTATGGAAGAGAAACCCGATACCGTGTTGGAACAGCTAATCAGCTAATCAGCCTTGTTCTACTACGTGAAGGGCAATCGCCCTCCACGTAGTAGAACAAGTTGCTGGAATTAAGGGTGATCGTATCCTCCCCCTCTCTTTGGACTTCTATTAACCCTTTGATATCCCAATGTAATTTGTTTTCCACTTCTTCCAGCTTAAATAACTTCTCATTGGTCCTCAATGTTCGTGCGTTATAAGTTACCAGGTGCAGGGTTCGGTAGCCTGATCCCTTCTGGGGATTTTTAGCACCCCTTGCCCCGCCATTTTCCTGGCTGCTACCTTGACCAGGAATAGCAGAGCCGCTGTTGAAATAGGCCATTTCATAAACGTGCCAATCATTATTGAGGACTTTGACGTAATCGCTTGGCAGGTAGGAGGACGCTGCTTATCCCGTGATGAAATATGTGCTGTTGTGGTTGCACCAGAAATCTGGGTGGGAATTGAATCAACAACCTACAGCGCAGACAGCAGAGCTACGCTGCCAACTGAGCTATAAGGCTTTGATAAGGCTTAGTATAAATATGGATAATTTAAAAAGACCTACTCGGAAATAGAACCCATAACCTTGTGCTTCAGAGGAAGGACTTTTATATTGAATACTAATTGTTTAGATAAGTGAAGATATTTAAATTGTCAAACATTTCGGGTTTATTACCACGGTAATATGTAATTTTACCTCGATATTTCGAAGCGGTTTCACGCTCCATGGTCACGAGTAGACTCTTGTAGTGGTAATAAACCCGAAATGTTTGACAATTTAAATGTAGTGAATAACCACGAAAACCTAAAAACTTATAAGTGAAGATAATCTATCAAAGATCAAGGACTAGCGAAAGATAACTGTGTGTGTGCTTGTTTTATTATCCGGTTTTATTTAGTACGTGATTGTGTCTTGGCTGTCATGTCAACATTACGTAACTGCCATCACACTAATATTATAATAGCAAAAATTGTGTATTCTTACGTGCAAATTTGTAATTCAAAGTAAAACTGACTGACTGATATATCAATGCACAGGCTAAGTTTTAACTGCCTCTGTGGACTAGTGGTTCAACCCACCGATTTCAGATCCAGAGGTCCCAGGTTTGATCCCCAGGGGTAGTACAATAATGTGCTTTGGTTTGGTTGGTGGAAGGACTTTGTTTAAGTCCGCCTGGCTAGCTACTACCATCTTACCTATTTCATTCGCAATAACAACAATTCTAAAACTGTTGTGTTTAGGCATTCAGAGGTTAGATAGCCAGTTCCTCAGTTTGTTGAGGATTCCGGGTGAAGTGCGCTTCCACCTTTGGCATTATCTTAACTTGAGACCAGGTGAGATGAAGGCCAAGCGCTTCCCCATCGTACAATAAAAAAAAACTGTTCAGAATTGACATGCATTTATAGGGTAGGTTTGTCTTGGTGTGTTGACGTCCATTAAGAATGGAATTTTGATAATTCACACATTAAAGGGGTTCAAAATGAGGTTCAAAGTTCAGAGAAACACATATACGAGTATCTGAAACCACACATGAAAGTTACTTCGCTAGCGGTCCCCGTCGTACAATTAAAAAAATATATGTAGATTGCCCGTATTTAAAAAGCAATGGCATGTATTTAAGAAGTTTCAAAAGTAAAGTGTTGGGTTCAAAATTTAAGGAAAAACCTTATAATGAGCTATTTTAAATTTTAACAGTTAGTTAAATTGAAAGTAAACATCCGGCCCCGGGGCCAGATTTCCACCTCCCCGATGCACCTCAAGATAGTGATTGCGCTGTTGAGGCGACCAGTCAGGATGTACTCAGTGCCGTTATGTCCTTTCAGAGTGGCTCAGCCGCTGGCCTGGATGCTGTGTCTCCACAGCATCTAAAGGACCTACTATCTGGTGGGTCTGGCCATGCGGGTGATGTCCTTCTTGAAGAACTGACGGCATTGATCAACCTCATGCTGTCGGGTCGAGTCAACAGCGAGATTACAGAAATCTTGTATGGTGCTAACCTTTGTGCTTTAAAAAAAAAGGATGGCGGGATAAGACCCATAGCCGTAGGCACCACCTATCGCCGCCTTGCAGCCAAAGTCTGCTGTTGCAAAAAAGCCGCGTATCTAGGCGACTATTTCCGACCCGTGCAGCTAGGCTTTGGTTCGCGAGGCGGTTGTGAGGCCGCGGTCCATTCTTTAAGAACATTTTTAGATCGAAATTACGGGGAGGTTATTCTAAAAGTAGATATCAAAAATGCTTTTAATTCGGTTGACAGAGGCACCTTGCTAAATCAAATCAAATCCAAAATTCCCGAAATTTATCTTTTTCTTTTTCAATGTTATGGTTCGCCATCTAAATTAATTTACAAGAACCAAACTATTTCGTCTGCAGTTGGCTGTCAGCAAGGTGACCCTCTAGGCCCGGCCATTTTTAGCCTTGCCATTCACCCAATTATTCAACGCCTGAAATCTAAATTGAATGTTTGGTATCTCGATGACGGAACCCTGGGTGGCGATGTGGACTCAGTATTTGGCGATCTAAAAATTATTATAGATGAATTTCGGCAGATTGGCTTAGAACTAAATTTTTCGAAATGTGAAATATACATTTCAGATACATGTTTGGATAGAAATTCAATTATTCAAAAGTTTGAGACTTTGGCTTCCAATATTACTGTTGTAGATAAGAGTTCACTCCACCTACTAGGTTCACCAATTCTTGATGAATCTTTTCCGGGTTTCGTCGACGACAAAATTCAAAATTTTATGAAGGTTTCGGACAGACTTTCAAAAATTAACTCACATATGGCTTTCACCATTATAAAATTTTGCCTTTTTGTCCCAAAATTTACTTATGCTTTACGATGTTGTCAACTGTGGAAACACAGTGAGCTGGTGGAAGGCTTAGACAACATAATAAAGAACACCCTTTCCACGGTTTTGAATATTGAGTTGGATGACAGAGCATGGTCGCAGGCCTCATTGCCTATTCGATTGGGCGGCTTAGGTATACGCAAAATTTCTAGTGTTGCTTTGCCAGCGTTCTTGTCTTCCGTCTATAGTACACATTCTTTGGTTGAGAAAATTCTAACACCATCAATTTCGGCTGTTCCAGGCAATATACTCCAAATTTCTTATCTTGACGAGGCTCGAAATGCTTGGCATAGTGCTTGCCCTAATACCGATCCCCCAAAACACCTTTCGGCACAACGGCAGTGGGACGGGCCTCTGTGCGAGTTGACACGGAATTATCTATTACATACGTGCTCAACCTCCACAGATCGTGCTCGTCTCTTAGCTGTTTCAAAATGGGAATCAGGTCTTTGGCTGCAAGCACATCCATCCTACAATACCGGTACACTTATGGATCCTGTAACTTTCCGTATTGCCACTTGTCTTCGGTTGGGTGCAAGATGCTGCGCCTCTCACCAGTGCCGGTGCGGTGCGGCCGTAGATCAATTTGGTTTTCACGGACTTTCGTGCGCAAGGTCTGCGGGCAGGATTTCGCGCCACGCTAGTCTTAATGACATTATCCGTCGAGCGTTTACCAGTGTCAATGTGCCAGCCGTTCTTGAACCGAATGGTCTGTTACGTGATGATGGTAAGCGGCCCGACGGTATGACTCTTGTCCCTTGGGAAATGGGTAGGCCTTTGGTGTGGGACGCTACCTGCGTCGACACCCTAGCGCCATCTCATCTGCCTGGGACATCAGTTAGGGCTGGTGCGGCGGCTGATTCGGCCGAGGATCACAAAAGGCGCAAATATAGTGGTCTCGACAGAGCTTACCTATTTGAGCCTTTTGGGGTGGAGACCTTGGGTCCGTGGGGAGCCGGTGCCCACCGGGTTTTCAAAAATATTGCGGGGCTTTTGATTGAGGCGACACGTGACCCAAGGGCTGGCTCTTATTTAGGCCAGCGAATTAGCATAGCTATTCAGCGTGGCAATGCAGCCAGTGTCTTGGGCACGCTTCCGTCTGGTACTGGTCTGGAACAGTTGAGTTACCTATAGGCCGTTTGTAACGGTCCTTAGGTAATCTGACTGATTCCTTTGTACTTAGTTAGTTTAATTTATTGAATAAATGTATACTTGTAATAAACAGTTAGCAGGTTGAAATTATCAGACCTAACAAATAATAAATAAAATATAAAAGTGGGTTCCCATACAAGAAACGTTTTCATAAATTATTATTTTCTACATTTTACTAACTTTGTGTGAAATTAGTGCTTACTTTGAGGTAAATAGATAAATAAATAATTAAATCTAGCGTAAATAAACTGTGTGTGATTCAATATTGTACTCCCCATGGGGATTGAACCAGGGACCTTTGAATCTGATACCGCTAATGGCGAACCACTAGGCCACAAAGGTGGTAAAAAAATTGTTAGACAAAAGTGAATGGTTCTATGTTGCTCTTTGACGCAAACCCGTTCAATCCGTTCTGATTTTTTTGTTAATTGCTGAAAAAAGGATTATTTCATTCGTTTTGTACCATGTTGTATAACACAACATGGTCCAAATAATAAAAAAGTTATTTCTTTTGGAAACCTTTGCAATAGCAGACACCTGAAAAGTGAGTAAAGTAAGGAAGACTACCAACAGATTATTCCTGAAACCTCCGTTAATTGGTCGTCTTATACCAGGTACGTACAAACCAATATAGTGTTTCAATAGTCAGATGTTCAATTTCCTATGTTATTGCTATGTTTTTCGCCCATTGCTGTGATTTTTTCAGGTGACCACAGAGAGGATTATGTCTAACAAGCGATGGGCTTTGTGCCAATTTGGAAGCACCTCTGATTTTGGACGCGCTCCAGAATGTTCGTTTGAATCAGATCTTGTTGGCATTGTTTTTGAGCAGTCCAATTAGGTGCTAGAAATATGCCTGCCAAATAAGAGCAAACAAGTTTGCCCTACAATTATATCATATTACTCAATATGATGTTTATTTAAAACCTTAAATATATAATGTTTATCTAGATAAATTTGAGTGATAAATTTATCTAGATAAACAATTGAGTGACACTTAACTGGCCCGATGACGGCGTTGCTGTCGTCGATGTGGCCGAGTGAAAATTGAAAATGGCGTCGTTAGTGCCACTTTATGTACCAGGCCATACAAGTTTCAGGCGAATAGAAAAAAAATAAGATTAATAATTCACATAGCTTAATAACTTTGAAAACAGGAATTAAAGTTGAAAATACCGGGTCAAATCAAGAGCAGGACAAAAATA
This sequence comes from Venusia cambrica, assembly GCA_951394065.1. Classification (NCBI taxonomy): domain Eukaryota; kingdom Metazoa; phylum Arthropoda; class Insecta; order Lepidoptera; family Geometridae; genus Venusia; species Venusia cambrica. Next base: position 7,722,538 of record OX596046.1, on the reverse strand, counting down.
GTCAGGACTCATGTATTTTTAATGTATTTACTTGTTAATATTTATGTGAGGCATAACAATATACATACGGAGGTTTGTTTGGATACTTACATATGTCATATTATTTTGTCTTATTATATTTTTCTTAGAAATATCTACTCGATATAACTGAACGTGTTTGATCGAGCTTGAACCCGTGAATAGTACCTACAACCCGCACAATTTAACTGTGCGAGGTTGTATATGTATATAATGTATATGTGTATGACGTAGTTTGGATGTGTTTTTATATACCCAGATATTTATATTATAATAAATCAATTCTCGGAAATCTATGAATATAATATGGAATGATGATTATAAATCTGTGCGTTGATTTATGTTTACTAACATATAGGCAAAACTGTTGTAATGGGTAAACCGTTTGAAATGTTTCTTAAAGAGTTTTAGGCAGATCAATTTACTGTGGTTCACAGTGGGTTCAAGTAAAAACTTGGTTCCAAACTTAATAACTAAAAAGTTAGAAACGCTAAGCTTTGGGTCGATTAAGTTGTATTAACATTATCTATAGCCACCTCAAAATCACAATTCAGCTCACAGATCAAGGCCTCTCTCGCTTAGCTACGCCTACTTTGATTCAATTTAATTCAATTATTTCCATGCATATTCAATATTATTTATTTCGGTTAACAAAACGGTGTTTTTTAAGAACTATGGTAAGACAAACTTCAAAAATTAGGTTGGGTTCAAAACAGTTAACACAGTTAGAAGTAAAACTGGTACCTAGTGCGTGGTATGTGCTATGAGTGGGTCTTCTGAAACCACCAGTATATATACAATATATACAATAGGATACAACATAAAATATAAAACTAAGTATCTTTAACAGCTACAGCAGGTGGCAGAATATACTAACAAATGTTTAAGGCCTAAATTATAAAAATTATGTATTTATGGTAATAAGCATTCTACGTAAGTAGTAAATGATTAATTACAATGTAGATACTTTTAATCAGAATCTTTATATATTGTGTAATTGAGGTGTATTGCTGGCAGTGAGGTCACAGCAAACATTGAATAAGGCTGTAAATCCGTAACGTAGAAACCATGACTGTTTCACCTCTGGCTAAACAAGTAAGTGATTGATCTGAAAAAGTAACAAGTCTATTAATATCAATTATTTCTAAGTACCTCAAACTATAGAGCCGGTTGCAAGTTTGTTTACATTGAAAGCATCTGTACAGTGTGGAAAAAATAAATAAAAACCACTTTAAATCCTTAATATAGTTTATTTTATCTAAAAGAAACATTCCTTTATTGTTAAAAATAATCATAATTGCAAGATTTTCTAAAATTCACTTGCCTCACCTGGGAATCCGGTGATTTTTATAAAAAATATATTGATATAATTTGTAATAAATTATTAATTTGATATTAAAGTTTATACTAATGACCATTTTTTTTTAATTATCGGCTTTCTGTATGTCTCATTGTTCCAACTAATCTCATTCTGGTGGATTTTGACAAGACTTTCACTGACTGATGTTATAACTAAGGCTACATTTATTTTAGAAAATAAATTTGGGTTGCACGCAAAAAAAACAATGAAATACAATATTCACTCTCAAAAAATCTAGTACAAATATGGTTAAATGCAAATTTTTTGAGCAAACTTTCCTTTCGTAGTTGCTACGAAGATACCCCAATAAGGGTGCAATCAGAAAAGTCTTGGGAAATTCCCATGAGATAACGGAAACAAAGTCCTGGGCATTCGGTAGTTTAAAATAACATTACCGTTGCAGTGTGCTCGACTAGACTATATCCCTTACGACGGCCAATTTATTAAAATTGCATAAAAATCTAATTGAATTAATAAACAAATATCTTTTGGCTGTGAAAGCTGTGTCTGCTAGTATGGACCCTTCCGATCCAGAGGTTGTTGGTGTGTTTTTAGCTTTTGGATATTATACAAAGGTGAACGTACTTCTGTCTATATTAAAGTAGATGATGAACCTGACCATACAGATCTAAAAATGATCACAGATATCCTCTTATTTTTAAAACATCATGAATCTGTCTATTTCTTTCTACACTGTTGCTTTCTAGAACATTTTCGAAAGACTAAGAAGGGAAAAGGTTAATCTTGGTATAATTGCTGTTTGTTTATGACCGCAGATGTTTGTGGCCAGCGCAACATGGCTTGCAGCGTTCTCGGCAAATGGAGCGGTTACCTTCCCGACAGTGCTAATCCATCAGCTCCAACAGAACGACACATCCATTCAGATCGATTTTGAAACCTCCTCGTGGATTGGTATGCTTCTTATCGTAACTGGATATTCAAGAGAAATCCGGTGTTATTATTGCTGCTGGGATCATTATAATACTTCCAAATCTAAAAGTTGCGCTTTCCTTCTCTCGTGTTCATTTTGGTCTTGGATGATGCCACAGTGCAAAGCACTTGATCAAACCCAGAAATTTTAGCTAACCAATTTCTGTGTGCAGGCGCAATACATGGACTTGCTGCTATACCAACCGTGTTTGTTCCACTCCTCATGCAGTGGAAAGGCAGGAAGTTCGCGTTCATCGGAGCATGCGTGATGCATATAGTCGGATGGATCACAGTTTGTTCAGCCCAGAGCGCTACCACCTTACTCGTCGCTGAGTCCATCCACGGGCTCAGCATCAACAGCTTGCTGGCAACAAGCTTCATGGGTATCACTGAAATGCTGCCCCCAACCTTCAGACATGTCAACATGCTGTTGTATGGAGTATTTGGCTATTTGGCTGCGTCTGCTAACGGATTACTAAATCAGTACCTACATTGGAAAACAATCAGTATGATTATGTGTGTGCCTATTATTTTAGCTCTTGTTATTGGCAGCAGGTGGCCCGAATCACCTCACTGGTTAGCGGTTAATGGTGAGTTTGAGAAAAGTGAAAGGAATTTTAAATGGATCAGAGGAACGGATGAGCAATCGATGTCAGAACTAAACGCGCTGATTGGCGCGCAGAAGGAAAACATGGCTGAAAGCAGGAACAAAGCAATGTCTTTAGGTTGGTTGAAAAAGTTTTCCAGAAGAGATTTTGTGCATCCTTTATTGTCCATGTTTGTTCTTCAGTATCTAGTATATGGGAGTGGAAATATTGTTTTTATAATATATTCCTCAGATATTATTAAAAAAGCCACTCAAGACGAGAGCATCGCTTGGTACGGTGTGTTTTACAATGTTATATTGTGTCCATGTTATTTGATAACAATAGGATTAGGTCGGTTTTTTAAAAAAAGGGGGATACTGCTTACTTGTGTTGCTGGTACGGTTATATGCTTGCTCGGTGCATCGATCGTCAACTACTTGCAGGTCGTTGGTGTGTTGCCAGCAAAGTTTATACTTTGTTTCTTCCTTGTAATGGGGAATGCGATACCTAGTGCTATTGGAATCATGCCGATAGCGTACATTTTTAGTGTTGAACTGATACCTGTAAAACACAGAGGCTTAGGAGGCGCAGTAATGGAGCTATGTATATGTTTATTTCATTCATCGTCTTTAAAACTAGCTCCGTACATGTTTATTTACTTCAAAATGTGGGGCACTTTCTTGGTGTATGGGACAAATGCTCTCGTTTGTGGTGTGATTATATGGAAATTTGTGCCTGAAACTACGGGAAAAACCTTGCAGGAGATAGAAGATTATTACAATAAAAGAAAATTTGTTTCGAGAGATGTTTTAGCAGATCAGTCATATGTCGAACTATGTTCATCAAGTTTTTGAAATTTTAGTATCGATTGGTTGTAAATAAATTATATTTATATCTATTGCTCCTTCATTGCTATATATTCTAGGAGATACCTTCCAACATAAGTTCACGATCCGATTCTCAATTGCAGGAAGTTAAATTGCTTTAAGAACTTTGTCTCATGTAGCCCGGTTGATACTTGCCGTACAAAGTGTATGTACATACGAGCGATTTTTTTTTACCTGATGTCAAAAAAAGTTATTTGGTAATCGCATTCATAGTATTGGTCACATTGATAAATCTGGTATGACTTATATTACGGCAGTTTAGATAAACGCGTGAGTGTCGCGGCTTGAAAATCGATCCCTTTAACTCACTTAGCCCGTGGATGTCGTAAAAGGAGACTAAGGATCAAAATATGTAACCCCTTTTCTAGAATCAACAATTCGCGTGCTAAGCGTGGTATAGCCTGTCAACAGTGATATAATTATTGGGCTGCTCAAGACATTTTTTAACTCCAATAAAAGGAGGAGGTTCTCAATTCGTCAGATTTTTTATTTTCTTTGTATGTAACATACATATATTACAACCCCAATTACTCGAAGACGCCTAAACCAATTTGTAAAATTCATTTTTTGTTCGAGAGGGTTATACTTCACAGGTAGTCCCATCGTCATCAAGTCAGGATTTGATGGAATCCTGGAGAAATCTAGGGAACTCTTCAAATATTATAGTAGCATACTTGAAGTGATTTGGGTTTTTTTAGGATGTATCATCTCAAAAGTAAGGAAAAAACGGACCCCTGTCATCAAGTCAGAATCTGATGATGAGATCCTGGAGTTATCGAGGGAACTCTTCAACTTTTATGCACACTTGAAGCGATTTAGGTATTTTTAGGATGTATTACATCAAAAGCAAAGAAAAAACGGACCTTTTACAGGATCATGTATCTGTGTGTCTGTCATCGCATGAACCACTATACCGCACATATATGAGGAAAATTTCTCGCAACGAAATCTAAAGCAACATTCCGGCAACTATCGTCTATGTTAGAAACAAATTGCTCGTTGATCGCGCTCTGAAAACTAAGAATACTGTATTGGATACTTTTCCGGATAAATCCTGATACTTTGCTGAGCCGAGCTAGACAAACTGAACTATTTATTAAAAAACTAACGATACCTACCTTCTTTTATTCATTGGGAGAGAGCAACTATAGTTCAAGAATACAAGAAAGCTGTATACCTTTAATTGATCGAGTGAGCGAACGAAATTTCCCAGTCAAGTTGGGAAATGTGGCACTGTACATAAGTACAATCTTTCTGACGTCATAACTCTCAAATGGGTTATCCGAAACACAAGTGTAAATTGATAAGTGGGGTAATTTAAAAAAACTGGGGTGTTTTTTTTATGTTTGAATTTCCAGAAATTACACTCATATATAGGTAGATTTTTTTAAAACTATTTTGGATGAGAAATAGATAGTTTTTGAGAAAAGAGATGTCGAGTGAAACATGGTTTTTTTTGTCTTGTGAGATGTCGTTTGTCTGCACATATCAAAAAAGTTATATAACTTTTTAATAGGGATAGCTTTTTTAATGTGGGGGCGCGTTAAGAGGGTTAAACGACTGAAACCACAAAACTGTATTTTCTATGTTTAAAATTATTTTATTTTTGTTTTTAATAGTAGTTTTCTAGATAAAGGGTTACATAGAATGAAGAGCATTCTATGTAACCCTTATATATATATTATAAAGATAGTAACCACGTGAGGGTATGGGGCTTCTTAATTAAACTTGTCTATTTTATTATTATCTTCCACTTAATAGGGTTGCCAAACCTAGGGAGACGATAATATCCAAAAAATACTTTTGGGATGTCATGCATGAGGTGGAACTGCGTACAAGACCTCTTTATTGTATGCCATAAAGTAGAAAAAACTTCCTACAAAACTACTAGGTTTGGCCATAATCACCACGCTTGGCAGGCATATTAGTGTTCACAGTTAAAGTTTATACAGAAGTTGCAGAGAAACATAAACGTTTTATTTATTTATATTAGTCAGGGATGGCGCTATTCTGTCACTCTGGATTTGCATAGAGAATGAGAGTTAACAACGAAAGAGAGCCTCAAAACCTCGTGTGAATAAAGAGAGATTGAGAAAGGTGTGCTTAGAGTACGATGATATAATGAAAGCACAGATTTTTCGTTTATAACTTTGTTTTTAAGAAATAATCACCTAGCATTTATCAGACATCGCGCCATATTAGTTACAACAAATTAATGATATACATTTCAGATGTTCAGCAAATTATCATCCCAGTTTATAGTTTTCAGATCTGTAGGTAGCCTAGAAAATTGGTGCCTTCAAACGTTGGAAATCAAAAAATCGGAATGATAAAACGTATTAGATATCCATTAAAATACCGATATTGCATTAAAATCCGTCTGAGAGCAAAACGTTGTAAAATAATTACATGCGTCCTAAAAAAATATGAGAACGGTCATAATTTAAAAATATGCTATCTTTGTTAAAAAATAACGTAAGATGAGTTGCTGTAGCCGGGCGTGACATCGAATAACCAACCAACAGTCGTCCCCTCGAGATGAAACTAGTTTTGATCTCACAGATGTAACCACGGACACATAAACAAAAGACACACGTTACTTAGTAGAACAACCAAGATAAATGCCAGAGAATGGTATTTTATATGAGCATGCGAGTCCGTAGACTGGTGCGTCCATGTTTGAAATGTGATTCTGCGGCTCTGGGGGCTGAGATGTGGTTATGACGACTCGCTTTGATATCGCGACTGCAGCCAACTTTGTTCAAGTGAGTTTAGAAGTGCAATTCAAAAGATACTGTGGTGGTATAAAACTTTCATAGCAACATGATTATGTTGCTTTGGGCTAGTTTGAAAATATATGCGCCTAATAAAACTACTTAGTATAGTTATGTAAACATGTAATAATATATTTTTTAACCGCTTCTGTATGGTCTAGTGGTTCAACCCAGGCGTCTTGGAGTAATCGGGCAACATACATAAAAAAAAGATTCCGACGAATTGAGAACCTCTTCCTTTTTTTGAAGTCTGTTTAAAAACCGTACTGAATTTCGAGACACTGGATTCTCAACATAATGTGAGTTCTAAGCGCTTCTGTGGTCTAGTGGTTCAACCCACCGATTTCAGAACCAGAGGTCCCGGATTCGATCCCCATGGGGAGTACAATATATTGTGCTTTGTTTGGTTGGTGGTAGGATTTTGTTGAAGTGGCTTGCCTGGCTAGCTACTACCATCTTCGTCGTCCATCTACGTCGCCATAATAACAATTCTGAAATTGTTGCGTTCCCGCATTGAGAGATAAGATAGCCAGTTCCTCAGTTTGTTGAGGATTCCGGGTGAAGTGCGCTTGGGTCACTTCCACCTTCGGCCTTATCACAAGTTGAAAATCAGGTGAGATGAAGGGCAAGCACCACGCCGTTGGACAACAAAATAGGAATAGCAAAGTAAATAAGCTTACGTTTTGAATCTAGAAAGTGTGTTTCTACTTTTATTATTGTAATCTGTATGCCTGAAATTCGGATCTCCCGTAAGCTACACCTGCGGGATTTGACATTAATTATTCTGATTGAGGCGCGTTAATTTGCCATAGTCATTCACAATGCCATTTGATGGTCTTTTTTGATACATCTAAAAAGACTACCTTGAATAATTTACTATTATTATTTAATTAATATTGGTATTTGACGCTCAATCCTAGTCCTAGTAGATAACTTAGATGATCCAAGTCATAGAAAATTCTAGTAGTGGTGTAGTCTCTTTGATACAACATTCTAAGAATTCATATTGTGAAACAAAAATAAATCATCATATGCATGTTATACATTTTGGAATTTAAACTTTATTAGAATCTCACTTTAATAAATAGAATACTTTGTTTAACGCGAAGTTTTATGCAGTATCTTCACGCAATTACTATCGCGCTAATCCGTAAGGCGTTGACATTTATGTGGACTGGACTTTCATTAATGCGTATTTTTTAAATACGGAGTTTAAACGTCAAATAAATTTATAATCAAAGCCCGAACTCCTCTAGTCTACACAATAATTATTTTAAGCGAAAATTATTTAACCCATTTCACCCCGGCCTTATAAAATTAAGGGAAGAGCTCTAAACGTAATTTCATTTAATTCCACGTCATATTCAGTCACCGTTCGGTTGAGTTTGAGTTTGATTTCGTTACACTAAAGTATTTCTTATGTAATATCAAATATGAGATAACGGATAAAGGACAGGCAGACGATGATGATGATAAGATAATATAACGCCTATCTCTCGATCACACCGTGAGGAATTCAAAAAGTACCTACTCCCGATTTAAAATCCGTGTGCAAGCAAATAATACAATATGTAGGTTTAAATACTTCCTTTTTTAATTTTCGGGGAAGCGCTTGGTTTTCATCTCCACCTGGTGTCAACTGATGATAAGATCGAAGGTCGAAGAGGTCGAACTGGATATCTTACCTCTTAATGGCGAAACACAATTATTAGAATTGTTGTAATAGATTAATACCAAGATTATTGGTAGTAACTGGCCCGGGGCTGCCCACCAACCAAACCAAGCACAAATTTGTACCTCCGAAAGATCGAACCTGGTACCTCTGGGTCTGATACTGGTGGGTGATCCACTAGTCCATAGAAGCTTGAGACAAAGTGTACAACGTTTTTTTTTACTACTAGGAGACGGATCAAGAATGTAGCCCACCTGATCTTAAGTGCATCTCTTGTCTATAACAATGTCCTATTGCGTAGGTCACATCCACAAAGAACATAGCCTACACAGCACTAAATTACGCTCGTCAACTTGAGTCATAAAGGTGTTAGCCTTACGTGCCTGTAATTTCACCGATGACCCTTCAAACTGGAACACGGAAATGCTGCTAGGCAACTAAAATAGGTATTATGGTAGTACTTTTCCGGACGAGCCCTTTCACAATGGGCTCTACTACTCTACGACGTATTTTTTGGACGTTCCTCTGATTTCCTCTAATTCGTTTTCAAAATTCCATACAACAATTTAATTGATTCTTATTCCCTCATCCCACACAACCGAGTAGTACCAAGAAGGATTGACGTTAGGCAGGCGGCCGGTCTTAAAATTTCAGACAAAACTGCTTACAACGTGGCCTTAAAGAAGACTTGTTTTGCTGTCCTATAATATACTGAAATTCTATACGTATTATGGATGAGTTTAGTCTTCTTATCAGTATACTAGCTAATTAGCCAATCAATCAAATTGTATTTGCTATCAGTAAAATAGAGAGAGTATGCAAAGAAAAAGGTATTCAGTATACATTTATAACCTGAACAATTTTAGCAATCGTGTTTGCTTTTTTTTTATTTAATATTTTCATATCAAATTAAAAAAATACTACCAAAATTCAGTATCAACATATTTGTTAGAATAGTTCTTAAAATAAAGATTTTAGTTGCATATTAGAAATCTTAGTCAAATTAGTCTTATTGTCTTAAAATTTTTCAAAAATCGAAACACCTTTTCAACAAAAGTAGTTTCAACTTGTAGTTAAATACATTTGATCTATCCACTGTTTACATATCAGTTGATAAGGCATTAAGTAATTTACAGCCTTGTATCTACTACAATGTTTAGCGATGTTGAGCCTAAGATTAAAAACATAATCGATGTTTTTACCTCTTTTTCTTTGATCCGATGATTCATAGTGATACGGGTGTTTTAGAACCTCATTTAAAGTTAAATATACACGGACAATATCTTTTTTTTTTATGTTATCTTTATTAGTAATCAATATATCCTTCGATATATGTAATCTATGTGCAGATTACATATATCGAAGCAAGCTCACATACGTGTAAAAATGATACAAATAATAAATCAAAAGAAAAACACCTAACTCATTATTTTACTAACTCATCTAGTAACAAAGACCTTATAATAATAAGTAAATACCTGAATATAGCTATTTCACTAGTACATAGTAACAGTAACTAATCTAAACTCGAGCGCAATATGCGATGAAGAGTACCTATCTAAGCACCTCTAAGGAGCGTGTGTGAAACGTAGGACGACACGCGAATAAAGTTTGATCAGCATTCTAGATTATATTGATAGAATGCCTACAAATACCTACATTATAATCAGAATTACACAAAAATCTCATAACCTAGAGTCGTGCCTCGTTACGGACACACTCCATCAAAACATGTCGGAGGTTGCTTAGGTATACCTACCCATCCACGCCTTAGTAGATCAATAATTTTCGTGAACTTGTGAGTGATTTTGAGTGATGCTAAGTTGCAAGCGACCATCATGGATATACAGATGGTGCCTTTAAGCCTTGACTGAAAGCATATCTAACAATTCTCATTATATTTTTAGGTAAAACGTGCAAAACTGTGTACTATGTTTTGCCATTGTTATTTTTTATTTTTCACGTGTATTTTATTCATACTAATATATTAAATCTAAATCTGGATTTGAATCTGAATGAATGAAATTTCTGTATTTGATTTGCAGATACTCGCAGAATGCTAGGGAACGAGTTTCAAAGACAAATGCCACCAAAATGGCAGAGTGCAGCGTTGACAGCGACAAACGCAGTAGGCACGTGATAATGTGCCCCGACCGAGTGTAATTTAGCCCCGGACCGAATACGTGAATGTAATTAAACAGGACTCGTGTGACACTGTGGTGTAACGTGACACCACTCTGGTTATATTACCGTTGAAGATGAATAATAATATTGTTACCAGCGCAAAAATAATGTAACAATAAATAAAATTCTTTGTTGAACACAAAAAATAATCATTTCTTTTATTTATTTATGCAGTAACACCAATAAGTTAAACACCAATTTATTCAAACATAATACCTACCTAGTTTTTCGCCGCGAACTGCGATCTCCGTAGTTAGGTATTAACCACGGACACTATTTCACAAATAGAACGTAATTAACAAACGATAAAAGTGTGCTTTCTTATTACCTTACAAAAGCACTCTTCTTCTCAATCTATCTTTATTCATCTGAGTGTTGAAGGCTCTCCCTTGTTGCTAACTATGCAAATGTCTTATTCTATGCAAAGCCAGAATGAAATCAAAGAACCAAACCGCCGACTGTATGTCACATTAAGTGGGTAGAAAACAATAAGTGAATAATTCACCCTTCACTGACATGAAACATAAGTTTTGAAAAGTACTCTCAAAACCGTTGCTATAGTAGTCGTGACTTAAAAATCTACCACTCCAGTCCACGTATGTCGTAAATTCAACCTTGTGAAAACCAGACTTTAACTGTGTGTAATCAATCTGCCTGCCAAGCGTGGTGCTTATGGTCAAACCTTACAGTTTTAGAGGAAGTTTTTATTCCACTTTATGGTGTACCTATAGTTTATAAACAATAAATATAATGTGCTGTTGATGTGGGATTTGCGCAGTTCACAATTAATTACAAAAAAAAAACACTTTTTCAACCCTTAATTTAATACATTTAATACCTTAATTTAATATTAATACAGGGGTGGTTTCAGCAAATGAAAAACAAATAAAATTTATACCCCTTTTAACAGTGAAAAGTCAAAAGTCAAAATTTCTTTATTCATTAAAATTTTTTAGGATCATTTTGAAACGTCAAATCTACTGCCTGTTCGGAATCGCGACCAGCACACAAGGAGAAGGGCAAGAACCTCAGGCTGGTTAATTTTTTGATGATCCATTCAACATTTAGATACACAATTTGTAATTATATTCTAAGTAGATACATCAAAAACCTAAATACTTAATCTTAAAACATTTGTTATCACCTATCTACCCAATGGGCAATTTGTTAACATTGAGAAATCACCATTATCATTATTTTAAATCTTACAAGACATACCAAGCGTTTACCCTAAGTATTAATAAGTGAAATGTATATTTTATGAATGTGCAGTCTTCTTTCTCTTTCAAATAACACCACACAAGCCAAAAATCTTCTTACCTTACTTAAAACCAGTTTCTCAAAAACTTCCCCAGTATCAAAAGAATACTCAAACCAATTGATGAGTATTCATATAATCTCTTATTTATACTTTATAGCCAGTTCTTCAGTTTGTTGAGGATGCCGGGTGAAGTGCGCCTTATTTCAACTAGTAACCAGGTGAGATGAAGGACTAGTGCTTACCCGTCGGGTATCAGTGGGATTCCCCTAAAAAGTAAAATTGCGGCTTTGTCTGTTGCGCTGGAAGCACAATTTGCAATCTACTTATTTGCTAGTCAGCATTTGCACGTTACATTTCTGTGTGACACTCGGCCAGTTGCACATTTTCTTTGATAATTTGAACTCATTAATTTTCATTCAGTCAAGCTAGCGCTTTATTACGTATATAATAAATACATAAACTGTGCTGCTTATAGGATAGTGGATCTTTGGAGCTAAAAGGCACACCGAGTGCAGAGACTTGAATATATTTTGCATACAGATAATAATATGTTTCGTAAAATCTCTAAATTTGCTTGGAAAAAAAAACGACTTTATTTATGGGGATATTGTAATTAGACCTAAGAAAGAGTAGGAGACCTTTTAAGAGTAGTAGAGTGCCTTATGAAAGAGCTCGTCCGGGGAAGTACTACCACCATACCTATTCAGCCGCCAAGCAGCATAGCTGTGTTCCGGTTAGAAGGGTATGGTTGCTGATAAAATTACGGGCACGCGAGGCTTAACACCTTTATGCCTCAAGTTGATAGGTGCAATGCAGTACCTTGTTGGCTATGTTGTTTATGGATGTGACCTACGCAGTAAGGCTAGTTATAGCTAGAGATGCACTTAACATCAGGTGGACAACTTGCTGGTCTCGTCTCCTAGTTGTATATAAAAAAGCCTATTTATTTAAATAAATTAGAAGAACGAATTGACCTAGTATAAAATGCGAATATCCATCAACGTTTAGGGAGAACTATATATATATAACAGATGATTGCAATCGAATATTCGAATAACACCTTTAGGTTGGTTCAACATAAAAATCTGTTTTTTAGTATTCGAATAATTCGAATCGAATAGTACATAAGTACCCTTCAAAAAAATTAATATTCGGATATCAAAATTTCAAATAAATGCAACCCTAGCCGAAACATAGTGATAATACGCTGGAATCTAATTTCATCATCTTAAATGCACAAAAACAGTGAAATCTCATCCAGATGATGTAACAGACGTATAACTTTTCCGCTTCAAGGATTCACCTGTGATCGCTATTCAGAGTGTGAATTTTATGTGGATCTCCACTCACACTACTAGGGGTTAACAGAAGCACGTCCAAACACACGTTCTATTATAAATAGCTAGCATTCAATACGTGACAGGTTGCAACGATGTTTAGTGGAATATTAGCCAAGAATGCCATTAGATTTTTTGGTCCTAGTGCCGTTTTTTACAATATGAAGTGACATACATACTGAAGGCATGTGCATGTTTCAAATGCCCTTATCCACTTAGCCACATCATTTTCATCACAGAGATTAAAATTAGCTGTGTAATATGTGGCAAAATGTTTGAAACATCAATGCAGTTTGCATAAACTCTGTAACGTACAAAGGGGCGGGTCGACCGCGTAATTGTGTGTCCCATCCCATGTCGGAACGCTCTGGACATCGGCCATTACCACCGACCGACTAGCTAAACATAGTGGACTTTACATGTAGACCATCATAGCGATATGCTTAGTTGAGCAGCTCAGTGACTTTGATGATCCGTAACACCGATAACCGCCTCTGCGGTTTAGTATGCCTTCCGGTGAGATCCAGAGGTGCCGGGTTTGAAACCCAGGGGGAGTATAATATTGTGCTTGGTTTTGTTGGTGGTAGGACTTTGTTTAAGTTTTTTTTTTATTGTACTACGATGAAGCGCTTGGCCTTCATTACTCTGGTTACCAGTTGAGATAAAGCCGAAGGTGGAGGCGCACTTCACCTGGAATCCTCAACAAACTGAATACTGCCTATCTTACCTCTAAATGCCAGAACATTAAAAAAATTTTGAATTGTTATTATGGCGACAGAATTAGCTACGATGGTGGTAGCTTGCCAGGTGGACCCAAATCCTACCTCCAACCAAACCAAGCACTATATATTGTACTCCCCATGGAGATCGAACCCGGGTCCTCTGGATCTGAAATCGGTGGGTTGAACCACTAGACCACAGAGGCGGTAAAAACGTTAAGTCCGCCTGGCAAGCTACTACCATCTTACCTAATTCCGTCACTATAACAGCAATCATATTTTTTTTGTGTCCTGGCATTTAGAGGTATAGAGATTAGGTATAGGTATAGAGAAGATTCAGTTCCTCAGTGTATTGAAGATTTCGGGTGAAGTGCGTTTTCACCGCCTTATTATAACTTTAAAATCAGGTGAGATTAAGACCAAGCGCTTCATCGTAGTACAATAAAAAAAAACAATTTTCGTCGTACATTTTTTTTTTTTTACTTTAAAAGCGATTATTTTTATATACTCGCTCAACAAAATGTTTCATACAATACTTTGCGTGCTTAGTATTTTCAGCAATTTTTCAATCCTTCAATTTATTAAATTTATAAAAAATCTTTACAACCCTGTATGTCTTTTCCAGTATATGTTATGTACATACAAACGTAACATACATACTCCTTTCACCATTTCAGAGAAGGTGAGGGGAAATAAAGAGTTTACATGATCTTTGTCGATGACATACACATCCACACATTTGTAAATGTGGATCTGTGGTAAAAATATCTTTATGTGCTGGACAACAAAAAGCCATCGTCACGCTCTGTAAAGGGTTAGTAATTATAACATCCCCTAATTGTGCCACGCTGGCCTTTCATATCTGTCAACGCAGCATGTTAGGTGTCGCGATATGAGTGTTATTACAGTTATATCACCTCACCTCATGTCAAGAATGTAATATTGTTTGATGCTGAACAGAGGTCACGAAGCTTCATCAAGTACTGTCACGTAGCTTGCATATTGTAAAGCAGGCAGCCTGCATAATTGGATCAGATATATAGTTACTAGATATTACTGTACTTAACGTGACAGTACGTTAAGTACAGTAATATCTAGTTAATCAACAATAGTTAGCATCAAGTAACTTTTTCTTTCTTCCTCTTCTACGCATTATCTTCATCATCATCTTTAAAGTCCACTAAGGTACTTACTTTATAGATATAGGATATTAATTTACACAGCGCCATTCAGCCCCAAACTAAGCAAAGTTACAATACAATATAATACTTAAATACTTTTTGTAAATACATACGTACTATATGATACAACACCCTAACACAAAACAAACATCTATATTCATGACAATAATGTTTGTCCTGGGTGGGAATCGAACCCACAGCCTACAGCGCAGGAGGCTATATATTCTGGTGTTTTGTTATATTTCAAGATTAAGTAATTAGAAGGTACGTTAAGGTACTACATTTTAGTATGTATTAAATGATATAAAAATTAACTACAAACCGATAAATTACGTTATATGTTTTGTATGTTATATGTACTTATATGTCACCGTGAGATTGTAATATTTGTTAGATAACCCTTAGTTTCGCGGAAGGTAGGTATACTACGTACACAGGTCTATCCTAGTTTGGGAACACTATGATTTCCCTGTAGAATGTTAACTTAGCTACAAGCCTATGAGAATGTTATTTTCGATTTAAAACGTTTGTAGATACGAAATAAGTTATCTTTATCCTATCTTTTAATAACACCCATAGGTAGGCCTTTGGTGTGGGACGATACCTGCGTAGACATAGCCTGGGACATCAGTTAGGGCTGGTGCGGCAGCCGATTCGCCTGAGGATCACAAAAGGCGCAAATATAGTGTCGACAGAGCCTTTTGGGGTGGAGATCTTGAGTCCGAGGGGAGCCGGTGCCCTCCGGGTTTTCAAAAAATTTGCGAGGTTTTTGATTGAGGCGACACGTGACCCAAGGGCTGGATCTTATTAAGGCCAGCGAATTAGCATAGCTATTCAGCGTGGCAATGCAGTGTCTTGGGCACATTGGTACTGGTCTGGAACAGTTGAGTTACCTATAGGTAATCTGACTGATTCCTTAGTACATAGTAAGTTAGTTTAATTGCACATTTTATTACATTTATTATAATCTACTGATATAAACCAGGCGATAACCCAATAACCATGTAATGTTAGAATAACAAGATACGCGACGAGTGTAAAACTGTAACATCTGCTGGCGAACAGCGAAGTCAGCCGCAGGTGCAAGTAAGTGAAGTATGAAACGTGTCGGGCCACCGCCGCCTGCATTATTCATAGCAATACAAACCTAGTCAGATGTCCGCAGAGGCGAAACTTGCTTCCTTGACTAAATATAAATATATAATATTAGGTCTTTGTTTGAAATGCCTTCGAAGAGTTTGTTGTCACTCCAATCCAGCAGACTTTTTCAAGAAGGGCATCGATAAATTGCCACTGCGCTGGCAAAGCATGGCAATGCATCGACTTCATCGACTTTGATTGACGGAAATAAATAAGATAAAAAAAATGGCTTGCATTGATTTCATACATAACGGCAATTTCATAGGTGAAGAAATCTATTACTACATATTTTACACGACATCTAGTCCCAAGCTAAGCTCGTAAATGCTTGGTTTTGTTGGTGGTTGGACGCCTAGCTACCACCATCTTACCTAATACTTTAAATTACTGTGTTCCGACATTCATAGCTAAGATAGTTCACTCAAGAAACTGAGATTTCTTGAGGATTCCGGGTGAAGCGCGCTCCCGCCTTCAGTCTTATCATACTTGAAAAAAATCTGGTGGATGAAGTCCAAGCACCTTCCTCGTAGTAGGTACAATAAAAAAATAAGCCAAGCTTGCTATGGGAAAAATTACATGGAATCAGATATTATATTCTTTTTTTGTAAATACATACCATAATGAAGCAATATAAACTCAGAAAAATAATAAACATCTATATTCATCACACATAATGTTATCCTGGTTTTGAATCGAGCCCACAACTTACAAGAAATAGGCAGAGCTATCACATCACATCGCTGTGCCAAATAATATTAATTTCGATATATTATTGTGTTTAATCTTATTGAAGTGATATGTTGACATTTCATTTAATTTAATTGTACCGGATTCTAATTCGAATTGTATTCAATGGACATGTCAGGTAAATTAATTATAATTATTATTTGTACTTATACTAACTCTAGGATTAGCTGTTGTTCTACTAATACTAATATGGTGTGAACTGAAATAAAAGATGCTATACTATTACCAAAGGAGATGTTTTTTTTTTATTGTACGACGGGTAAGCATTGGGCCTTCATCTCACCTGGTTACACAAGTTGAGATAAGGCCGAAGTATGTAGGGGTACTGGGTCGGATAACCTCCTCGTGGTGTACCCTGGGTGCCGTCGATCACTTCCCACTTGTGGGGACTTATCGACGGCAGCGAATAATCCGACACGAGGGTGTCCTCCACGTGTCTCTATGAAGTTAGCATAGGGCACAGTGGATGGACAGGCGGTCGTCCGCGGGGCGGGGAGTCCCAGTGAGGGACTCAGTGGATCTCCGGGTCGTGGGATGGCCGGCCTTCAAGGCTGGCGGCGCGGCAGGGAGGGTCAACTCGGCCACCCTGTCGGGCAGTGGGATCAGATGGGTGTCTGGGGGCCGGGAACGTAGGGGCGTTCAACTGGCCTCCATTGCACAGACCCTCATCCCTGCCGAACGGCGGGAACAGCCTGGCGACCCAGCTGTTCCCACCATCCCCCCCAGTCACACTGGGGGGGCTGTGGGGCCCCTGTAAAGGGGCAATCGCCGGTGGTGTTGTGGTAGTTAAGGCTAAGGCCGGTTTCCCACGACACCACCACACAGCGAAAGCGAGTCACTGCGGAGTTTAGTGGGTATTGCCTGTCGCTAGGACGGGTTGAGTCCCACACACGGCCTCGTCCCCAACGAGGCTATGGTGCCTAAACGTATTCTCCTTATAAAAAAAAAAAAGGCCGAAGTATGTAAGGCCGTTATTATGTGGTTACCAAGATGCTGCAGCGCGTTCAGCACGTTCTCTGACGCGGGAGTTTCTGACTTCTATGTTGTCATGAGAAGTCGGATAACTTTTGGAATAGGATAAGCCGCTCCAACAATGACATTTTGAGGGCTGTCTTTCTTTTTTTTATACAACGGGATAAACAAGTAGTCCACCTGATGTTAAGTGCATCTCTTGCCAACAATGCGTTAATGCGTAGGTGATACCCACAGAGAACATAGCCTACGCGGCACTATATTGCGCCTGTCAACTTAAGGCATAAAGTTGTTAAGCCTCGCGTGCCCGTAATTTCACCAGCAACCATACACTTCAAACTGAAACACAGCAATGCTGCTTGGCGGTTGAAATAGGTATGATGGTAGTACTTCTCCGGACGAGCCCTTTCACAAGGGGCTCTACTACTCTAGTCTCGGATAATCTGGCTAATCCAATCTTTAAGTATTGGCACACTTGGCCGAGAACAAAAAGTGACTAGGGTACCTACTTTATGTAGGTATCTATCTAAATACTTGAGTACTTATTTATTTTAAAATTTTTAGAATTTTATATTTTGTAATTTTGTGATATGGGTGTATCATGCCTGAAATAAACCAATTTTATTATTTATTTATTATAGCAAAAGGATCATGACCTTATTTTTCTTTCCCTCTTTTTCTGTCTGTTGGACAGAGTTTCCGCATAAAATTGAGGGTCTTGCCACAACTATGAGCTGTTACTAAACTTCAATCTACCCGCCGCGACCCCGCTTCAGTGAGGTTTTTAAGTGGTGTAATTGGCTTTGCGGCCAACGGGCTGGCCAAAGACACTTCATATTGAGTTTTGTCCGAGTCCAAGTATTTGGTAATCACATAGTTTTAAAGACGGATCGTTGCGTTTTTCAGAGGGAAAGCTACGCCATTAGACCCAGGTGTTGCCAGTATAGCATCGTCAAATACCACCATTATTTTTTTCTACTACACGGAAGCGTTTGACTTTCGTCTAGCTTGGTGTCAAATTATGATTAGGCCGATAGTGAAAGCGCTGTTCACCCGTTATAGGTTGATACAAGAGTCTATGATATGTGAAATGGCTTAGCTTCAGCGATCATGATATAATATACAAATACAAATAATTTATTTCACTTAATCTAACATACAGACCCTCTTTTAAGTATGAAAATACCTGTGTTAGAGAGTCCCGCTCTGTGTGTGTGTGTGTGTATGAGTGTGTGAGAGAGATGGTGTGTGTGTGTGTGATGGTGTGTGTGTGTATGTGTGATGGTGTGTGTGTTTGTGTGTGATGGTGTGTGTGTTTGTGTGTGATGGTGTGTGTGTTTGTTTGTGTGTGGTGTTTATTATGAAACAATTTCCAGGAGTTTTTCAGTTTCCTCGTAGTTAAGTGTTAATAGCCATTCAGAGTTTTTTTGCATTTATAAACAATTGTTCAGAGAGTAGATACTTAAAGTTCTATTAACAGTGTTGTAGAGGTAAGCAGATTGAGTAGCATACTACTACCTACAATGAAGAAGGGAACAGTGCCTCTTCATTCCATGGTGGAGTGCTTTTTGCTGAGGTGGTACCTTTTTGGCCCAGGCTGCAACCCGTCGCAATATGCTATGTGTACCTATTATTATTATTTTTTCTTAAACTTTTGTTATTAGATATGTAAGTTAGTACCTATCTACCTAGGTTGTGTGTTCATTTAAATGTCTGCGCTGTGTTGTTTTTTGTTCTTGGTTCCACATAAGAGTAGTGGAAGCCCCTTGTGAAAGGGATCGTCCGGAGAATTACTACCACAATACCTATTTCGGCCGCCAAGCAGCATTGCTGTATTTCGGTTTGAAGGGTATGGTTGCCGGTGAAATTACGAGCACACGAGGCTTAACATCTTATGCCTCAAGTTGACGGGCGCAGTGCAGTGTCGTGAAGGCTGTTTTCTTAGTTAATGCGACCTACGCAGTAAGGCATTGTTATAGGAAAGAGATGCACTTAAGACCAGGTGGGATACTTGATTGTCCCGTCTCCTAGTTGTATAAAAAAAATAATATGAAAAGATGTTTCTTCTTTCTTTCTTTCTTACCAGTACTATAAATAAAGGTGAAGGTGAATATGTTTGGCTCAATTAAACATCTACAATGTACGGATTCAAATATATAGGCTTATCATATAAATCATACATTTTGTCTTAAGTCCTCGTGAGTGACTGTAATTGTCGTAGTACCTAGCTACACTCGACAGTCGAATTTTAAACGTAAATTGAATAGTTTGGAAATCACACAATGTAAATTGTAGCTCATAGTCGTGGAGTTGTAAAATTAGAGCTGAATTTTGTAGGACATTCCAACTTGTCTGTATTCTACGTAGCAATTTCACGCGTCGTTATATTCCGAATTTGGTGATTCTGATGAATGGTACACACTACAGTTGTCATTATACGCTAATTATCTTTTCACTTCTATTGCTCGAAAAGTGTGTCATTTACGCCTAGCATAGCGGGCCTAAAATGCTTTTTCAAGCGCAAGGGTAAAATAGTAGATACGCAAGGGACTAAAACGACCGAAGTTGATAAGCTAACCTTCCGAGTTGTGAGGTCTGGATAAACTTTGTAGTAGACCACACACAGAAACAACCACAACCATCTTAAACTTGAACTAGCTTAATATATTATAAGCTTAATAAGTTTTAATATGGACATCCTCCTCGCTCGAAGGTTTGACGACTTCCAGCCTCCTGAACAAGCCAGGTTTTGAAAAGACTTAGTACCGTAGACCACATACATACGCTCCGGCAGATTATACAGTAGACTGAAGAGTATAATCGGCCATCATGCCTAGCGTTAGTGGACTACGAGAAAGCCTTCGATTCAGTCGAAACCTGGGTTACTACAGTCTCTTCAGCGGTGCCAGATTGACTACCGGTATATCGAAGTGTTGAAGTGTTTGTATAACAAGGCCACTATGACTACCCGTCTCCAGGACCAGAGCACAATCCCTATCCCGTTGCAATAAGGGGTAAGACAGGGAGACGTTATCCTATATATATTATTATATCTCCGAAACTATTCACCTCTGCACTGGAGGATATATTTAAGCTCTTGGGCTGGGAAGGATATGGTATCAATATTAATGGCTATTACATAACTCACCTTCGGTTTGCTGACAATACAGTCCTAATGGCTGAATCGCTGGAAGACCTCAGCAAAATGTTCAGAGACCTCAACATCGCACCCCGACAGGTGGATCTAAAAATGAATATGAGTAAGACGAACACCATGACAAATGCTCATGTTGCATCCATGCCTGTCAATGTTGGAAACGATGTTATGAAAGTTGTAGATTACTACGTCTACCTAGGCCAGATGGTCCAACTAGGTAAATCCAACTTCGATAAAGAGGTCAGCCGACGAATCCAACTCGGGTGGGCAGCGTTCGGTAAGCTTCGAAATATCTTCTCGTCAAAGATACCGCAGTCCCTTAAGTTGCCAGTGTGTGCTACCAGGGATGACATACGAATCCGAGACGTGGTCGCTAACTGTAGTCCTTATGAATAAATTCAAAGTAGCACAGCGAGCATAGCTCGCTGAAGAGGGCTATGCTTGGAATTTCACACAAAACTTCAAAAATTAATCTTAAAGTTATGGTTCGCCATCTACATAAATTTATGGTTAAAGACATTTTATCATAATAATTACTAAAACTCGCTTACAGTGAACATAAGAACAAGGGTTAGCATTAATTTTAGTCTCATTTTTTAGTAAGTAAAAAGGAAGGAGTACTGTTATAATGTAGTACATTTACATAAGCCTATGAATAGATAGGTAACATAGTATGTATGTTGACATGGCGCTATCAGTTATATACTACGTCCTCAACCTTCACAGATCTTGCTTGTCTCTGAGTTGTTTCAAAATGTGAATCAGATTTCTGGCTGCAAAAGCACATCCATCTTACAATACTAGTACTAAAGGTGGTAACTTTCCGTGTTGCCAATTCGATTGGGTACTGCGCCTCTCACCAGTGCGGCTATAAATCAACTTAGTATACACAGACTATCATGCACTAGTTTTGCCGGCAGGATTTCGCGACATGCATGCCTTAATAACAATATCCATTGATCTTTTACCAGTGTCAATGTTCCAGTTCTCAAGCCGAATAATCTGTTACGTGATGATGGTCAGCGGCCCGACGGTATGGCTTTTGTCCCTTGGGCAATGGGTAGGCTTTTGATGTGGGATATACCTGAGTCGTCACCTTTTCATCACATATATGTCTAGGACATCAGTTAGGGCAGGTGCTGTGGCTGATTTGACCAAGGACCACAATAGGCGCAAATTTAGTGGTCTTGACATACTTATTTACGCCTGGGGGTTGGGACCATGGGTTTGTGGTGAACCGATGCACTCAGGGCTTTCAAAAACCTTAATGGGCTTTCTATTGAGTTGTAACGTGATCCTTGGGTCACGTGTTACATGTTAAGCCAGTGAATTAGCATAGTTATTCATTACATCGTCATATTCGTAGCAATGGTACAGCCAGTGTTTTGGGCACGCTTCTATCTGGTACTGGTCTGACACAGTTGAGTGAAAGACCTTTAAACCGTTTCTATCGGTCCTAAGGTAGCCCGACTGCTTCCCTTGTATGCAGTTTAATTGTTCATGTAATTCAAATAAAGTAAAAAATAGGTATAGCAAGTTATGTTTGCCTATGCATGATTAAAATAAGGTTTATTCAAATAACAATATAAATGTAAACATGCTATCTTCGCCTGTAAAGCGGCCTCGTCAGTGAATGATACAAATATGATTTTATTCTTATAAAAATAAAACAAAACACATTATTAATAGAACAAATATGTACTTGATATCTTAAGTCATCTGTTTAATAATACTACAGTCGTTATACATATATATTTCCTTTCTAAGAAAATGATTTTCAAAAGTAGCAACAATTTGACATTTTAATAAAATTATTCTTCCGACATGGTTTGTCATAAAGACACTGGAAGTTTATTGATCGGACCAAAATTAGGCCCGATAATCTGCGGAAGATTTTTGGATTTTGTTTTTTTCTTCTTTTTTTTTCTTCATTACATAATCAATAAATAGTCCTTCCCAAGTGTACCGGTTATTTTGGCTCTCCTTATTGTAAAGACGCAAATGTTTTGATGAACATTTTATTTTTAGCTTTAAGTACCTATTTCTTGTTCCTTACAAAGGGTCTCTGCAAGAGTCCCTAAATTTAGTTGTTGTACGCTTTTGCATCTTCAAGCCCTTTCAGTATCTGTTGACTTTACCCACATATAACTATCCGTATGTCATGGAGTGAACATAAGCAAAGTCAGTCTTTTAAGGCTAGCTTCGTTCTTATAGGTTTTATTTGTTTGAAAGCTTAAAAGAGGTTTAGACTGGCGCAGGATGCCCAGCAGTGAGATGAAACAAACTGCTCGTGATGATGATGAAGATCGTAAATCCTTTTCGCCATTGTTTTACAGGTAGAGTCAACATGATGGTTCCAGTTCAGCCTTGGGAGGCTCGAGATCAACAGCACATTATTGTCCACCACAATGTGGAAAGAACTTCCTACAAAACTGTCAAGTTTGGCTAAACAATAATTTAAATAAAATAATTTAAACACACACACACACTGGTTCACAGTTAACGTTTTATTTATACACAGATGGAAGCTGCTGCATTTTAGGTGAAGCTCCTTGGTGGACTTTTACGATATTCGTGGGTGGGGTAGATTAACCACGACTACTAAGGCAATGGTTTTGAGAGCACTTTTCAAAATCAAACTTTTCGAGATAGCAAAGAGTGACTTATACACTTACTATGTACTTTTTTCATTATACGACTGGAAAGCACCAAGCCTTCGTCTCACCTGGAAGGTGAGAGCGTACCGCAACTGGAATCCTCAACAGTCTGAGGAACTGTCTGTCTTACCTCTATTTAGAGGTAAGACAGACAGTTCCTCAGACTTTTATTTAGAGGTAAGACAGACAGTTCCTCAGACTGTTAGCATGTCTGTCTGTCTTACCTCTATTTAGAGGTAAGACAGACAGTTCCTCAGACTTTTATTTTGAGGTAAGACAGACAGTTCCTCAGACTGTTGAGGATTCCAGTTGCGGTGCGCTCTCACCTTCCAGGTGAGACGAAGGCTTAGTGCTTTCCAGTCGAATAATGAAAAAAGTACATAGTAAGTGTATAAGTCACTCTTTGCTATCTCGAAAAGTTTGATGTAGCATTTTCCTAGAGATCCTAGATCAATCTAGGATAGTTGTTCTGGCGACCGACTTAGGTAAGGTGGTGTCAGCTAGCCAGGTGGAATTATAAAATATCCAACCACCAACTGAACCAAGCATAATATTTACTCTCCTGGGCATCGAACCCGGGACCTCTGGAACTGACACTGGTGGAAAAACTACTTCTAGCTTTGCATGTAATGAGAAGAAGCACCGAGAGAGAGCCTCAAACAGTCTGGTAAATAAAGAGAGAGATTGCGAAAATATGTGCTGAGAGTAATGTGTATTGAAAGCGCACTTTTATTGTTTGCTAGTACCTCATTTTGTGAAATAAGTGAAATAACCTCCTAACACAAACCAGACGAACTACAAAGCTTTATTTATTCTAAGATATTGTGTAATGTTTGTATGCTTTTAAGCCGAATATTGTTTCTAGTCTAAGATTAAATCTTGTTTCTCCCTTTACCTAATTATGCTAAAAGAGACCTTATTTTAGTTTTAATTTCGCCGTTGAAATTATTTTTAATTATATCTTTGCTTATATTCTTATATCAATTGTGTGTGTGTACAATAAAATGTAAACTAGTAAGATTATAACACCTTTTAATCTATTATATAGGTTCACAAACAATAATGCATTCAATTGAATCATTAATTCATGTTATCTATAATTGCAGGTACAAACATAACTATAATAGGAAGAACTGCATTCTCAAGGAAAGGACAATATCGTTACATTATATGACAGTATGAATGCATTCTTTCTCCATAATGCATCTCCATAATGCTAGCTCCGTTTATATCTTTGCTGCTTGTGGCGCAAGCCCTGTTTTATTAATATTGCTGTTTGAACAGTGGAAGGAAAAATACGGTGATACAATCGCAAACAGCTGTTAAAGTTTTTCAAATAATCATTTTTATATTCAAATTTAGATTAGAAGGTGTGTGAAGTGAGTGACCACACGTTAGGTAGCATACATACATTTGTATTAAATTCTTTACAAACTCATTCGTTTTACAAATGTATTGGAACTTTTACTAAGCATCTGTATACAAAAAAATAAGTGATGTGTCCACACACACACATTTTTTGGCCATAGTGCTACTTTAGTAAAGATGTGAACATCTTCGATTCTTCTTGAACATCGCATTTTAAAGTGCGTATTCCAACTGACAACTTTACTAAAGTACATACTTACAATACACAGTACAGTATGTTACAATATACAGGGTGAGTTTTTTTCAAGGGCCTCTGAGGCCAAGTCTGAAACCGTGAGAGTTTTCGAGAGTTAGTTACGTGTTCGATAAAAAAATAGGTTCTGCATTAAAGAAAATCTATTATATTCTAATCTATTATATATATCAATCTTGGCAATGGTAAACCAATAAAATAAGTGCTAATATTTAATTTCAGTCTTTTGTTAGCCGAGCATGTTTTCTTCTTTTAAAAATTTCAGTCGTCAGCACAATATAAAAACCGATAAGTTATTTAAATATTTGATCTACTGCAATAATTGTACACTATGCTTTGCCGTGCCATCACGAATATTCAACCTACTCGTAGAGCATTTGGGTAATATTAAACGTACTGCGATTGCATGGCTCAGATTTGATGTCTATTTGATATTTCGTCTCATTCAATTGTATGCAGTGCACTGGGGAGCCTTTCAGGCAATCATGTTATTACATTTTGTGCATGTTCTAGTATTCCGCTTTTCTTGTTTGACCTTGAATCTTTGCCTCCTTTGTACCCAACGGCCTTAAGGCCCTCTTATTAGACGTTTTCTCTTTTTCCAATGGAAAATTATAGTACTTCTGAACTCGAGACTTGCACGAGTCTTTTTTTTATATATGTATTACTTCAGGTACCTATCTACGTTATAGGTAAGCTGAAAACATAATAGCTGAAAAAATTCTAAATAGCTAAATATTTATTGAAAATGGTACGTTTCTAAATTTACAAGAGAAATATTGTGATACCTACATTGAATATTGACTTACGATTTATTTTAAATGATAGTTTACATGTAGATCTACATTAAAGGTAAGCTAGTTTTTTGATATCAATTCAAAATTAATTTTAATCATGAATTATTTGAAAAATACACTCACACCGCGCGCCCGCCTTTCAATCAGTAGCTCTATGACCACTGTCGTCGTCGGACGTGTGCTTGTCGTCCTCGCAGCGATCAGACAACACTTAGGTAGAGTCAGAACAAATATTAGGACGAATTTAAATAAGTTATTTGTTCTGTGCCAGTAAAGGTACCATCATATGGTCACATTACCTACCTACATACCAGCAACGCGATCTCAGAATAAGAGTTATCAAAAGGTTTTATTTGCGATACGCATGCACCACCTACAGCTTGCCGTTGTCAACTCTCATAATCGTTTCTGCCGCGATTTTAGCTGCGTACCGCGCCTTAAATATATGCGGCAGCGAATGGAAGTGTCACGTGGTACACAGAAGTCGGTTTGATATGGCGTTCCCTTTACTTTAATTATTATTTTTGGAGTTCCGTAATACTTAGCCACTTTTTGGTAACGGCGGCGCTAGACGAAACGTTACAATTGTATTTTGTAAATGTGTGTTCAGTGACTTCCATCAATTGACTACGGAATCGGAACTCATCACATCTTACTTTTTTGTTTTTTCTTTGCATTTTATGTTTTGCCCTGATATATTGTCATAAATTGTTGTGAAATCAGTTTGTATTTCATCATTCGAAATAAAAATAGAAATAAGATAGACAATTATTTACTAACGTGGCACGATGTTGCTATACCAGTTGGCAGCTAATTAAATGGTGATTTCTTAATACTTACAAACTGCCCATTTAGTACCTAGTTCGGAAGGAACTTATCAATATTTTGAAGATATGTTTATAATGTAACTTAGAAATGTTGTTTTTTAGGGATCATCAATAAATGTATAAGCCAAATAAAAAATAAAGCTACAATAAGCGAATTCAATTAGACAACCACCAAAAATGTGTGTACCTATCAAAAATATAGGTTGGTACAGGTTTTTTTTTATATGCTACTAAGGAGACGGGACAAGCATGTAGCCCACCTGGTGTTAAGTGCATCTCTTGCCTATGACAAAGCCTTACTTTATCGGTCACATCCACAAAGAACAAGCCCACACGGCACTGCATTGCACCCGTCAACTTGAGGCATATAGCATGAAGGTGCTTAAGCTTTTGTGCCCGTAATTTTACCGGCAAATTTTCCCTTCAAACCGGAATACAGCAATACTGCTTGGCGGCCGAAATAAGTATGGTAGTAGTAATTCTCCGGACGAGCCCTTTCACAAGGGGCTTCTACTACTCTTAAAACCTTAGGTACCATAAACATGAAAATTACGATATTAAATAAGTAGATATAAAAAAGATTACACATATTATATACCTACCCAAACAATTTTTACCTATCTATAAATTCAAATCATAAGCTTAGATATGTAATTACTTGCCAATATTTATATTTATGTTTACAATAGCACATCCTTTTTATATTTACTTTTATATTTATTAGTAGGTACCTACCTACTAAAAATAATTTCAAACTCTAGTTCTTATGTTCACTATTAACGATTTTTTGTGGTTTTTATGGGAATAAAAGTATCATATCTGTCACTCAGAATAATGATTCCTATATCTTGTATTATTACAATGAGAAGGGGCTTTGTTGTGGCATTGTGTACTTACAAATGAGAAGGTCACCACAATCCCGAAAGCGTCTACGTACGATCACAAAAACGCCAAGATTTACTTGACATCGGTCACAAACCGTGAATCCCACACCACAAAAAGCTTTAAGCCGCGGCTCGGAACGATCGCGAATCGACGGTGTTGTTTTCATGAAACCTGCTCAACTCAAGCATTTGTAGAGATTGCTCGACTTTGATTGGTTCATCATAGAATTTATGCTAAAGCGTACTAATGCGTTAGCTTAGGAATCAGTTGCCAGCGTTCATTTCTTTTTGAACCTACGACTACGAAATTAGATTTTTATTAAGTATTTATTTTTATTAAAGACATCTTGTTGGAAAGTCCATCCTATGTTTTTTCATGTATATTTTGTGTTGTTTTTTTATTAAATATTGTGTAGGTAAGTCTTTTTTATATTCATATCGAAGCTCATTCTTTTATTGACTTTGCTTGTCTAGGCATTAAACAAGCATTTAGGTCAAGGTAGTGCTTTTTGATTTTATAATTAAGATTTCTAGCAATTTGTTATTCAAGAACAAAGTGAAAACTTTCTTAGTACAAACTCGCGCATTACTTAGTTAATAATTGAACAAGATTAAATAGTAGTGAAACTGTGCAAAATTAAGAAAGTATTTATAACAACTTTGTTTAATAAATCTTATTATTCTAATAACACTATAAACATAGATATTTAATAATACACAATAAAACACATTACAAATACTTATATACATAACATTATTCGAATGCAACATTTTTAAATAGTGCTCTTTGACTCTGCTCTTGATGATAACGAGCACAACATTATCTAAGTACTGAATTATTATTATGAACTGAAATGTCAACCTGGATTTAAATAAGACGTTCGTTAGGTACCGTGATATGACGGTGACCTTTTTAGAAAGACTGCAATCAGACCCCGAAACCAAATGTGTCTCGGAATGATTAGGGCCATGTCAAAATGGCGGATGCGCGTTTGAAGGGAAGTAACAAAAACCTTATTTAGATAATTTGGTTGGCAAAAAGCTTTTCCCGTCACACAAAAATAATAGGACTTGGATTGGACTGGATCCCCAGAATGTCTAAATCAAATACTTCTAATTTATTAAAGTTCTATAGAAAGTGTTCACATAAATTCTGTAATATTTTAATAACGTCAGGTATTTAGGTCTAGGTATTTCGATTGAAATACTTTCATTTGGGAGTTTAAATTAAATACCTTATAAATAGCTTATTATACGGAAAAGTTTCGTCATCTAATTCTTAAAGCCCTTCCTTACCTATCTAAATCAAAATCTTCTCAGATCATACGCCTATAGGCATTTTGGAAAGGTTTGCTTCATCGTAGATATAACTCATTCTTGCTCGGGCAAGTCTCAAACTCAAGAGCTTACCCTCCTGATACATAAAAAAGCACCGCCTTGATTGGTAGATCCAATGTGACAAACTTTCCAGGTAGATTAGTTAGATCAGTATTATTCATGCCTTTTGTATTGTAGTGGGAAGCGCTTGGCCTTCATCTGTTTCTCATCTGATTTCAAGTAATGATAAGACCGAAGGTGGAAGCACACTTCATACGGAACCCTCAACAGTCCCAGGAACTGGCTATCTTACCTCGAAATGCGGGAACAAAACAATTTAGAATGATGTTGAAATAGTGGTAGCTAGCCAAGTGGACAAAATCCAAACACCAACCAATACTGTACTCCTTTGGCGACTTGGAGACCAGGTATATTAAGAATATTGGCTGTAATTCTGTGTAGATATTGTTTTTCGTTCATATGTCATGTTGATTTTTATCTAAAAAGTGCACAAACAAAAAATTATATCTAACGCTTAGCTCTTGTATTTTACAATTACCCTCGTGCGTCGAGGCTTATCTCGGATAAACAACAAATGATGCAACTTTGAGTAATTAACACTCGCGTTGGAGTGAAGCTTTGGTAAATTTGTAAATAAGAGGATTGAGTTTGGTTGGCAAAAGTTTTGTTTTATGTTTTGATAACAATATTTTCCGACATCATAATGCTATACATCAATTTGAGACTTCGAGGCCGTGAAATTAAACTATATCTGGATATATATGCATGTAAGTAGGTAACAAAAGTGAGCTATAACATCAAATTTGCTGTCGATAGGTAACCAAATAAAAAGGTGAGGCAAAAGATAAGTAAAAAGAATAGGTGAGTTAAAAATAAATAATAACCCATCTGTTTCCATTGCACATAGTTATATAATATTCAATCTCCATAATATATTTCAATGACAAGTTTTACTTATATTGGGGCTAAATGTCGTTTGTTATTTTTTTATTGTACGACGGGGGGTTGCTTGGCCTTCATCTCACTTGATTTTGAAGTTATTATACGGCCGAAGGTGGGCGCACTTTACCCGGAATTCTCAAAAAACTGAGGAACTGGCTATCTTACCTCTAAATGCCGGAACACAACAATTTAAGAATTGTTGCTATGGCGACAGCATCAGGTAAGATGGTGGTAGCTAGCCAGTATTGTAAAGATTTCTCGTATTCGATTCCATTATGGGCACATTTTTATGATAACCAGATTCCTTGGGCTGACTGAGTATGTAATGTATAAAAGACAGATAGAGCTAAAAGTAGTTTAAAATCCCCTTCTGCAGGACAAAGGTTTTATCGAAGTGACGCCCTGACGGGGGTCGCGGGCCTTCGACAAGCCACGTCTTGCTTCAATCTGTTATTCATGAGGGTTCCAAGTTTGGTAAAGGAGTGACCATGAATTTATGATGAACATACATACAAAAAAAATAACAATATTTTTCCCCCTCGAGGATTCACCTTTGATCTACTGAGATCGTGGAACGTCTTATGAGGATCACCTACTAGGGGGTAGTCAGAGGCACGTCCAAACGTATGTTTGGCACATGCCCACGGTTTGAAAGTAGCTGGATTCAATACCTGACCTTCACCGTAAGAGCGTTTGCATGTTTCAAATGCGCACATAATATTCAAAAAAACGAAAAATCCATGACTGAATTTGAACCCTTTGAATTTGCCTAAGTCATGCCGACTTAGGCACACAGCACTTAGTAAAAAGTGGTTAAAAATAAATAAAACGCATCTTTTTCGCCATTTCAATGGCTTTAAATTGGACAAAATATTTTTTTTATTGTTTTTAGATTATATTTTTTTGAAAATTACAGCCAATATTCATACCTTTAGTGGTTCTAGAGCTCAATTATATTTGCCGTGAGAACAGTGTCGCGCGCATATTTGTAGGTAGGTAAGATACACTTAACGAAACGAAATGACGTGGGTGGATGGCCAAAATTTGACACAGATTAAAAAACGGGCATCAACCTTTATCCAACACTGCTAGCTAAAGAGCATAGCTAAGCATAAGTAAATAATACTACTACTAATATAGTAATCCTAAATTTGAAATGTATTTTGAAAAGAAAACCTTTCCCACTCTTATTTGTTGTGAAATAGTGCAGAACGAAGACTTCTCAGTCTCTGTATATCAGTCTTCGTGGCTTAAGACGACTTTCAAAAGTGGGCTAAGTACGGATAAAGCTTAAGAAATGCAAACGCGGATGCAAGTTGGGATCGTCGAAATTGTACGATACGTTGAGGTCGAAATATTATATTTATCCTTTACTAAGACATGATTGGGAAGCGCTTGGCCTTCATCTCACCTGGTGTATAAGGCCGAAGATAAAAGAGCATTTCATGCATTTCACCTTTAAATGCCGGAACACGATAATTAGAATTGTTGCAAGCGACGAACTTAGGTAAGATAGTGATAGCCAGGCGGACTTGATGTAAGTTTATAATAACATGCCATAGTTTAGTTATGTACCTCCTATAGCTTAGTGGTTGTCCAACAGAAGCCTCAGAAGTCCCAGTATTAATCCCAGGGGGTACATATTTGTGCTTGGTTTGGTGGGTGGTAGGACTTTGTTTACCACCATCTTACCTAATTTTGTCGCCATGACAATAATTCTTAAATTGCTTTTTTCCGGTATTTAGAAGTAAGATAGCAAGTACTACCTCAGATTGTTGAGGATTCTGGGTGAAGATTGCTTCCAACTCCAGCATTATCATAACTTGAAAACCAGGTGCGATGAAGGCCAAGCGCTTCTTTCTCCATCGTACAATAAAAAATAAAAATCTTGTCTCAAACTTTAGAGCATGATTTTGTCAGGTTTTAGTTTAAGAAGTTTTAGGACTTGTGTTAAGTCTTGTGTTAACCCTACCATCATTTAAACAAGTCTCATAGCTCTGTTGGTAGTAGCTCTGCCTTCTGCGCTGTCATCCGTAATCTAGTTCCGATATAACAAGTTGTGCTTAGTGTGGGGCTAGATGGCGCTGAGAGAAATGAATGTCCTGTACCTAATATTTATTTATCTATTTATTATCTTTTTTTTATGAATAAATTTTTATTCAATAAAAAGTACAATTAAACTAACTATGTACAAAGGAATCAGTCAGATAACCTAAGGACCAAGACACTGGCTGCATTATAAAGAGTTAAGATAGCCAGTTCCTAAGGGTAATGTTTCAGGGTGTGTTTTCACTTTCAGCTTTATCATAATTTGACATCATGTGAGATGAAACCTAAGCACTGCCCCGTCATACAATAAAAAATATCCTGCAGTCTACAGCCTCCTGGTCACACTTGCTCGGTCCGATTTACCAAGCCTAATGTCAGGTGGGGATTCCTTGCATTGTTGGGAGGCCGTGACTCCTGCTATGGTGGAACAGTCCTGAACTGGGATTGACAGCATAAATAAATAAATATTACCAAATATAATTTATATATTAACAAGCCTCATTTCATCGCACGATTCCCACCCAGGACAAACATTTATGTGATGAATATAGATGTTTGTTCTGTGTTTGGGTGTTGTATCATGTAGTACGTATGTATTCAAAAATAGTATTTAAGTATTATATCCGTAATCTAGTTCCCATATTACAAGCTATGTTTAGCTTGGGGCTAGATGGCGCTGTGTAAAATGAATGTCCTGTAATATTTATTTATTTATTTATATACAGCATTATCTAACCCTGAACATAGCCACATAATAACTAATAGTACTAGCGTGCTTGCCAGGCTATCTGTGTACTATAAATTTCTTTTCGGCGAGTAAGCGCACGATATCTTTGACCTAATCCCTCCATCCCCTTTCCACCACCGGACTAGCAGACCTACGGCAGGCTACAACCCGTACCTTGTAAATATTCCATTATGCCGAACATATAGTTTCGCCTCTACCTTTATCATCAATACAAATGGTATAAAATGGTATAGAATAGAATTCCTTGCCTTCGTTTGTTTTTCCGCACGAGTACAATCTTGGAGTCTTCAAGTCCAGAGTAAATCGGTTCCTTTTAGGCATGCATGCTCCATCTTAGGGCACATCTTTACTTGTTTTACTTGTGTCAAAGTTTGAATATCATAATAAAATAAAAACATTATAGCATCACTACTAGGCAGGTGGATTAGCCCATCGTAAGTAGATAAGTTAGGTATATACCTACCCTGGGCAACGGAATCGCTAGCTTTTGCTAGCGGTTACGGCTGAATGATCACAACACTGCTGGTAGGATGTGTAGGTCCACCTACCCTCCGGGAGAGCCAGTGCCTTTTGGAAAACCTCGCTCCATCGTAGACCTCATCTTTGCTCTGGCCTAGAGATACAAGACCAGCGATAATTCAACACCTAATCCATCACATATAAAAAACATCAAACCAAGATAAAAAAAATGTTATGTTCCGGAATTTAGATGTAAGATAGCCAGTTCCTCAGTTTGTTGAGGATTCCGGGTGAAGTGCGCCTCCACCTTCGGCCTTATCTTAACTTGTAAACAGGTGAAAGAAGGCTAAGCGCTTCCCGATTACAGAATCGTAATATTGTCTTCAAGTGTAATTATACTGCAGGTATTCAAGTCAAAAGTTTGTTAATATTTACATCAATATTATTAATTGCGACGCCCAGTATTTTGCTGCTTGTGGCAAAAAAACTGCCAATCAACTGCGACTCCATTTTGCACCAGCTGCCGCTTCACCTCACAATTTTATTCTGCCGTATGGTCTCAAATCGGAACGTACCAGTTATATTAGGATAGCTGGGCTAGTTCCATCATTGATCTGTTTACTGGTGTACTTGGATTTATTAACTTGTTTAGCAAAAAAAAAAAATGATTTTAAGTATTCTATCCGCAATCAAGTTTACATATTAGAAGCTTTGTTTGGGGTTATATGGCGCTGTGTGAAATGAATGTAATATTTGTAATATTTATAACTGTAAGTAGTTATAACTGTAATATTTTTTTATTTTTATTATCATAAAATCCAAGCTGGACATACCATAGATAAAGGTAAAATAAATTAAAATATTGATACTCTAATTAAATCAATACGACAAGCATAAGTATGTATGATCTTTAGATGGTGCAAAGTTCCATATTGATTAATTAACGGCTATTTTCAGGCCACAGCCAATTATGTTTTTTTTTTATACAACTAGGAGACGGAACAAGCAAGTAGCCCACCTGATGTTGAGTGCACTCTTTAACAATGCCGTACTGCGTTAGTCAAATCCACAAAGAGCATAGCCTACACGGCACTGCATTGCGCCCGTCAACATGAAGCATAATTTCACACACATGCCCAACATGCCCGTAATTTCACCAGCAACAATACCCTTCAAACCGGAACACAGCAATGCTGATTGGTGTCTGAAATAGGTAGTAGTTCTTCCCCGGACGAGCCCTTTCACTAGGGGCTCTACTACTCTTACAGTAAGCAGTGACCGTAAAGGTAGTAAATATGATGATGATGGAGATAGATTGAGACAGCGATCCTGTGTCAGCTGCTGTAGATCGAGTTCGCAACCAAAGCTCTGTTTGCCAAATAAGCATCCAATCACACAGTTTTCAATTTCCAAAATGCCGTGCATTTTGTACATTTTTCGAGTTGCAGCGGCAGGTCGAATGTCGCTAATACCGTGGATGGATCCAGAACTTTCTACTTCAAATAATGGATATTAACACTTAAGTTTTTGCCCGTTTCCTGTAAGCTATTGATGATTCTATAACGCTGAATAGTAGACACGTTGATATAGAAGATGGCGCATTGACTGATTAACGTATGTTGAATGTGATGGTTTAAGTCCGCATGGCTAGCCACCACCAACTTACCTAATTAAAAATTATATAAGCTCGAAAGCAACACAAACACGTCCGCTCGATACCAAGGAATAACGCAGAATGAATATAGAGGTAAGATAGCCAGTTCCTCAGTTTGTTGAGGTATCCGGGTGAAGTGCGTTTCCACCTTCGACCTTATCTCAACTTGTAGCCAGGTGAGATGAAGGACAAGTGCTTACCCGTCGTACAATATATAAAAAAAAGACGAATCAAATATTAATAAAAAATAAATTAAAATCCATTATTAGCAGTAGGTTAATTAAATAAGTCTTATAAGAGCTGTGGATTTTGTTTCAAAAAAATCAAATACCTAAAATAAAAATACTTATTATAAAAAAAGAGTAGAAGGAGTTATTTAAGATTCAAGCATCTTGTGAAAAGGCTTGTCCGGGTAGTACTACCAACATACCTATTTCGGCCGCCAAGCAGTAATACTGTGTTCCGGGTAGAATAGTATGGTTGCTGGTGAAATTACGGGCACGCGAGTACATTTTTATGCTTACATTTTTTACAAACAGTATTACCAATTAATTGTGTGTGCATCTACTGTTATATCAAACACAGTATAACCAATTTTATGTGCATCTTTACTGTTATATTTTAAGATTTATGATGAGGCTGTTTGATGTTAGCCTAATAAACAAAATAAAATAAACCCACAACGTACAGCGCAGAAGGCACAGCAACTACCACCCGAGCTATGAGGCTATGCGGATTATCACAAAAATAAAACAGTATTCATAAATCCAAGACTTTTCTCAATTATGTTAACTAGGTCAGCTCCTGAAGAAGCTGTTCTATATCTCAGTAGAAGGGTGATAACGATATATTGAGGGGATCCCACAAACTCCTCAACATCTGCCGCCTGCTTAACATAATCCTTTTAGTTTCTGTACGTTCTTTGTACGCTTTTACCGGACATAATATAAACGACATTATTAAGATTCTGGGCGATACAGGGTGCCCTTGTAATCAGGGTCAAAGTTAGATTGCGTTCTTTAAACTTTGCAACAAGTAAACAGAGCAACAAACAGGAAGCAACAACAACAACTCTAAAGACCATTATGAAAGCCTAAAGATCATCATAATTGTGTAATAGTAATAAATAAATAATTAAATACATGTATTCATATACCTATGTATAATATGCTAGTAAGTAGGTACATATTCTATCATATTCCAATTATTATAACGTATTAATTTAGATATGTTTTGTAATGTAAATATAAATATTTTATTTTTTTATTTTATTATGTACACCCTCCTTCCATCAACCGTATTTGCACCCATCCTAAGGTTGTCTGGTATAGATCGCTTTCAAGCGATAAGGCCGCCCATTGTACTGTTTACTTTAATTTTTAAATTGTCAATTGTCCTATACGTTTTTGCTGAACAATAAATAATTTTCATTCATTCATTCATTCATTCATCATCTTTGGTCAGTAACCTCTAATTCTGATCTAAGTACTCTATTTTACTTATTTTTTTACCCGTATTAAGATGTATTTATTATAAATGTATTTATGTTGTCACGAGTCCAGGTCTGAAAGAAATGATATTTTTTATGATATTTTACTGGTGTAGTTGAAGTGTAACGAGGCTGTTTTTTTTTATTGAACGGCAGGGAGGCTCTTGTCCTTCATCTCACGTCGTAGACTGTCGTAGTATAGCATAGTAGAATAGTAGTCGTTTGTAATCTCATAGGTTTTCATGAATTTAGACCATTTTCTTGGGCCACCCTGTATTGTGTGAAGTGAGTATAAGCAGGCCCGACACGAACTCACAGTAATGCCGCGAGTTTACGAAGGGGTTGCTTATTTGCATGCGAAACAACATGGCGGGTATTGAAACTGTTTCGGGGATTTGCTGGAGGGTAGATCTTTCTAAAAAAAAGTAGGCAAGATAAAAAAACGTGAATAATTTATATAAAAGGTAAACTTTTATTTATATTATTCACGTATTTATTTTTTATAAAAGTTATTTATTTCCCTGTTCTTTGATGAAATAACTCTTCTTCACTGTTGTGTAATGAAACGACCGAGCCTGGTAAACAACTGGTTTATTCGAAGTATCTGCGGGTACGCCTATACACTAAATCGCCTACCCACAACATTCATATGCTTGAATTCAAGTCTGATTTCACCGCTACTTAGAGTATTAAAATAATATATTTAGTTAATTTGCCTGGAACATCAGCTATTGATTCGGCCGAGGGATCACGATAGGCGCAAAAATAGTGGTCTCGACAGAACGTACCTATTCGAGCCTTTTGGGGTCGAGACCTTGGGTCCGTTGGAAGCCGGTGCCCTCCGGGTTTAAAAAAACTTGCGTAGGTTTTGATTCAGGTGACTTGTGACAGGTTTAGGCCAGCAATTTAGTACAGCTATTCAGCGTAGCAATGCAGCCAATGTCTTGGGCACGCTTCCGTCTGGAATAGTTGAGTTACCTATAGGCCGTTTGTAACGGTCTTTAGGAAATCCAACTGCTTCCTTTGTAGTTACATAGTTAGTTTTTTGTTTATAAATATTTCTTTAGCTTATATAAGGCGTGATGTTACTGTTTTATTGGAGACCTTTGCAAAGCAGTGGGAAATAAAGCTAAAAAATATTACCTTCCTTGTTTCATGGCTATGTTACTCATGAAACCTGAAATAAACTATTGGAATTGAATGATGTATTATCTCAACAATAAAAGTAAGACTCGAAATAATGGTCGCGAGTATAAAACAAGAGATCCCAGTGCTGGCTCGCAGCCAGACACAGGGTACTTTGTGCTATTCATTACCAGCTTCGATCGCCGCTCTGGTCCCGTTCCGGATCAATGTAAACATACATTTAAAAGAATCCAGAAACCAGGAGACCATATTCAATAAGAAGTCAATTATTTATACAAGAGTATTTGTAAATTGAATATGTTCAATCTACATTTTCATACATTTTAATTTGTAGATTGAATATATTCAATCGAAATAATAAATCAAACTATTCGAAAAAAAATTTTATAAATTGTACTTGTGTTGTAGACGTGACGTAGTAACTAAAATATAGACGTAGTAAGTGACTTTCGCAGTTCCTATCAACATTTATATTATTTAAAAGTAGTTCTTTCTGTTAGTCAAATACGTGGTTATGATAATTATTCTATTACATTTTATCTAGAATAGTATTAAAGTCAAATAAAAAAGTGAACTATGAAATTTTTGAACATAAGGTCCATAACTGATCGTTTTTTTTTTAAGTTTACTCATATTTGATTTGATGGGTAAATTTTATTTACTGTAGGTATAATTCAAATGAACAACTAACTAGTCTGAGCTTTTTGCCTTTCTCCTTGTGTGCTGGACGCAATTCTGAACAGGCGGTAGATTTGTCAATTCAAAGTCCTAAGAAATCTTTTTAACGATTATTTATTTTATTTGATTCGACTAATTGATGTGCCTGAAATAAATGACGTTTACTTAGTTTCGTATTAAAATAAAGGATGAGGTTAGATAACAAGATAATGTACCGTAGTACCTAACTGTAAAAATATGTTGCATAAACAAGCATTTTACTATTGACAGAAGATTTTTTAAACATTTTTATTATATATAAAAAGTTTTACCTCTTCCCAACACAGTGCCCTACCATTTTTCGTCAAAAAGGTTGCGGATCAGAATTTATAAACCCTCCTATAAATAGTTTCACCTCTACCTGACACAGTGCCCCACTACTTTTCGTCACAAAAAGGTTGAGGATCAGAATTTCTAAACACTCCCATAAATAGTTTCACCTATACCCAACACAGTGCCCTACCACTTTCCGTCACAAAAAGGTTGCGGATCAGAATTTCAAAACCCTCCCATAAATAGTTTCATCTCTATCAGACACAGTGCCCCATTACTTTTCGTCACAAAAAGGTTGCGGATCAGAATTTCAAAACCCTCCCATAAATAGTTTCACCTCTACCCGACACAGTGCCATACCACTTTCCGTCACAAAAAGGTTGCGGATCAGGATTACAAACCCCTTCCATAAAAAGTTTCACCTCTACCCGACACAGTGCCCCACTCCTTTTCGTCACAAAAAGGTTGCGGATCAGAATTTTAAAAACCCTTCCATAAAAAGTATAATATCTACCCGACACAAAGCTCCACCACTTTTCGTCACAAAACGGTTGCGGATCTGCATCACAAACCCCTCCCATAAAAGTTTCGCCTCTAACCGACACAGTGCCTTACCAATTTTCTACACACAAAAAAAGTTGTGGATCAGAATTACAAAACCGTCCCATAAAAAATAAAATGCTACGCTTTTTCCACCCGGCGAGTTGGATTGGTTGCGCTTTGCACCTCCTTATTGAATAAGGGACTAGCCTCGAACGGCATGCGACCACCAGACAATTCCACACCACCGCATACATTGGTGTCTCATGGACACAGTCTGCGACTGCAAAGCACAACCACTTAGTTTTTAGAACTACGCGCTGCATACATCATCCAATTATATCTGCAAAATGTATATTTATTAAAATATTATAAATTAACGACGTGTTACGTTTGAGTGTTTGTGTGAGCGTCGCACAAGAGAAAAAGGGGTTAAATTAATTTTAACCGCCTCCGTGTCTCTCTCTGGTCAAGTGGTTCAACCCACAGATTTCAGATCAGAGGTCCCGGGTTCGATCCCCAGGGGAGCAATATTGTGCTTGGTTTGGTTGGTGGTAAGACATTGTTTGAGTCCGCCTGGCTAGCTACCACCTCAGTTTCCTTAAGTTTTCCTCAGTTTTTCACATTCGTTCACATTCGGCCTTATCTCAAGTTGTTACCAGATGAGATTAAGGCCAAGCGCTTCCCCGTAGTACAATAAAAAAAAACATTTTTTTTTACCCGAAGTGATAATAATAGGTCATATATAGGTGAGCCTCAGTGAGCGTCTATTCATTCATCATCCATTTCTAATAGCAAAAAAGAAATATCGCGGAAATCTTTGGGTGGTATGGGATTGAACGAAAATATATCTTAGTTTAAATTTCCCCGATATTGTACACTAATAATATACAAAATTAAAATAACTTAAGACAAGGGAAGCAATCGCGTTACCTGAGGACCGTTACAAACGGTCTATTAGAAACTTAACTGCTCCAGACCAGTACGGACCATCAGATGGAAGCGTGCCCATGAAACTAGCTGCATTGCCACGCTGAATAACTACGCTGATTCGCTGGCCTTAATAAGAGTCAACCCTTAGGTCACGTGACGCTTCAATCGAAAGCCCCTCATTATTTTTATTTTCTTATTTGTTTGTTGGAAAACTAATTATTATAATTATAAATTTATTTACTAACATTTCAAGAACAAGATTTTTGTTCATGTGTAATGCTATCTCCATATTAGATGCTTGTCTCCTAACTGTTTTTCGTTTATTAATTATTCCTACAATGATTTGTTAATATGTATGAAAAACAATTTAATTCAAAATCTCTATAGCATATATATCGGGTTCTAAGTCAAATCTGACAATTAGTGATGTCCGATTCGAAACTTCCCATGTGATTGAGAATCGCTACACAGTTGAGATGAAAGCCAAACGCTTCCCCTTCGAAGTACATAATAAAAAGATGCCTTTTTCTTCACAGAACTTGTATATTCTAAATGCACCAGCTTTCTCCTCGCACTGTGGCACGGTTCCGGAAAGCTGGAATATGTTTTCCAAAAGCAATAATGTGGTCACGTTACGGATACGGAACGAAACGAATACACGGACGGAGTTATTAAAATTATATTGTTTTGGCTTCGTGGTTGCCTGGACTTGGGTTATTACAGCTCAATGCGATGTAGTGCTGTGATTGTGTTCATGTGTCTTTGGTTATGTACGCTCAATGTGGATTTTGGTAAAAAAGAGGATAATACAACGCGTACCTGTCGATACAAAAATGACTCTTATTTTACCTCTTAATTTGGTCCGATTTCGTAATTTTTTTCTTAATGCAACACATGGGTATTAGTTTTTATTTTTGCAAGTTTTTTAAATCACTTTCTCTCAAGCATAGTAACCAGTCATGTTTTTACACAGAAACTGTGTCTAATAAAAGTCTATATTTTTCCAAAACCAATAACTTTTTTTAAATAATGTAATGTTTGAACCTAATATACCTACATTAATTCAAGCGATTGAAACCTGCCCCCTCAGCACGAGGAAGGGATAAAATTTTTGTCTGTTTTTATCCACCTCTGAGAGCATTTTAAACCAAAGTCGATATACTTAATAGGTATTGTGTAAGTATTTGCGTCGCACACCTATTACTTTTATATGTACTTAAATATTTTAAAAATCTTGTCTCTTATTAAATGCAAAACGGACTCATTTGAGTGCTAACTTCAATAGCCCTATATGCAGCTACAGTAAATCTGTATCAACCATAAAATAAACAACACAAAAACCTAAATAGGATACCTACAAGAGTTGCTGGATATCTCGTAGACTTACTTATTCAATTTGTCAGAACTAATACTTAGTTGCAGAATAAAGGCACGAAGCAGGTTCACTCTGGGACATTTTGCGAAAACACGTCTTGGCCGAAGAGTTTGTAAAAGGTATATGGTTATATAGGGTATGTACCAGCATAATCTTATTAATAGAACTTCATTAAAGGCAGCATGCTGGAGAAAAAGATTGCGCAAATGTTACTTCAACTTAAGGTTATGATCGATTACCTTATACGATTCAATAGCTAATCTAATATGACAGGACATTCATTTCCCACAGCGACATCTAATATTTAAGCATATCGAATCCATTAAAATAAACAAAAGTCAAACTTTTGTTTTTAATCGTAGTAATAATACATCTATAGATAAGTAGCTCTACACATTATACACATCTACAGAAGAATAACAACAAAGTCCGGAACCGCCCATTTGAAAATCTATTTTTCCTAGTTTTTTCGTTGTAAAACCTTGTATTTTGGTCCATTTTTAGCTTCAATTGGTGATTTCTTCGGTTTTTTCGCCTGACTTAGTGGCTGTTCCTTCCCCGAAGCGTCTGTTGTACCTGCAACAAAATACGCACAGATAACGCGAATAAATCACTGAAAAATACATATTTGTGTAGCCATCGATTAATTCTAAAGGTTGCCTGGAAGAGATCGCTTTTAGCGATAAGGCCGCCCATTGTACCTAGTTTAAGTGTTTTTCTTGCTTGTCTGTTTATTTTTGTTTTTTGGTGTACAATAAAGAGTTTATCTATCTATCTATTTGTCTAATTCTTTAGTAATATTTTATCGATTGTGTAAACGTTTTGGTTAGTTGGGGTGGGCTTGGTGCTGACCAAAACGAATATGCTGACCGGTAATATGATAGCCATATTTCGACACATACTGACCACACTCTTGGGTAGGTACTTCTATATTACAGTCATACTTACCAATAGGTATTCTGCCTAATAAAAGAGATAAATAAAGACAGTATGCTAAAATAACATACAAACCTATTTGTAACTAATAGGTAGGTACTCATCAAAAAAAAATGACTAAGAATTCTCCACAGAATACAGGACCAAACACCAGCACTGCAAACATTTGAAATCAGCTGACCTCGCATCATCTTTAGGTACCCGAGCAAGCCAAAAAGCAAGCATAGAAATCAGAGCTGATTGACTCATCGTAAATAATAAATAACTAGTTATACACACACCAGTTTTAACCAAATTATTGATAAGAAGTTATGGAAGACTAACAAAGGTGTCACTTTCATATGCGGTTACATACCACGAGGAAGATCCCGCATTCTTTTTACTCTTTTATCTTTGGTAGGTATTGGCTGATTGGACGCTGCCGGCGGCGTGTCGCTTCAGCTATTGTGACAGGATGGATTGCACTTTTCGAGAATTTTGAGGCGAATGGTAGACTTTCCATGAATAATGTACCTGAGTTACATTGCCAATACAAAAACATAAATACTATTTACATATCATTTATCCACCTCAAGTAGTTCGATTTTAATTATTTT
Organism: Venusia cambrica; assembly: GCA_951394065.1. Classification (NCBI taxonomy): domain Eukaryota; kingdom Metazoa; phylum Arthropoda; class Insecta; order Lepidoptera; family Geometridae; genus Venusia; species Venusia cambrica. The sequence goes on along the minus strand of OX596046.1, from coordinate 7,679,631 downwards.
TCGCTCATCATGGGTTTTGTCCTATCATATTATAGGACAAATTCAAGCATTTTTGGGCAAAATCAAGCATCTACAAAATTACCTATGTATTATCAACCGGTTGATGTTTGCTCTCTCTCTCTCTCTCTCTCAGTACCTACAGTTTATTTTTAGGAATACTTTTTTTTAGGTACCTATTAAAAGAATAATTTTGATTTCAACTAATTCTACCAACAAGGCATTTTACAAAAGGCATGTACAATAGGAGCAATCGTGAATAATAAATATACTATACAGATACATTATTCTATAAATATACATTGATTTACACATTAATTCGCTTATCATATTATATTGATTAAGATGTCAGCAAGCATTCCTACTAAATTCAGTTATATTTATCCGTTTGTTATTCGATTACCGATTAATAAATAATAAGCCTTTGCAGTCAAAATAATATATATTCTCGATTTGCTTGAATAGATATTGACATTTTATTATATAACCGCGGTGCAACTGCATAAAATAATTGCTGATAAGATGAATGTATGTCGCTTTAGTAAGTTCCAATAACACAACTAGATGGCGCTACTAGTAGATTAACACGCGCAATCGTTGCGTTCTGCGCGTCTGACACCCTACCTTACGAACGCCGACGCGGTGATGACGTGAACGAAGTCCGGGTATATTACCTGACTGATTCACTGACTGACAATCAACATGTTTTTGGAGAATCCACTTCACTAGAGATAGTGATGGATTCAGTATATTATGAATATAATTTTATTTATGTTACATTTATTGCACAATTAATTTAAATTGAAAATGTAAAATTTTATTCATATTATACTATCTTATCTATAGACTTATCAAATATTTACAATGAAACGTTTCAACTGTTTGTATATTTGTTTGATTATTTTGTTCCCTTATCAGAATCTATCATAATGATATATTAAAGTCCTGTAAATGGGTCTTTTACAGAATGTTAGAAGCGTGTATACTGCCGTAACACTCTTAAATCTAGCGCGGAGGGTAAGATTTTGTAACTATTCTATTACATATTTATAAGGAAAATACCCCTACTGTGCATTACTAGGTAGGTATCTTTAGATCGTAGTTACTTATGATTATGTTACAAAGAATTTGTGCCAATACTATTTAATAAATTTATCTTTACTAGGTAGGTACTTTACAATTACGATACGACTAAATTGTAATAAGAATATGTAGTCATAATTATCTGAAATGCCAAATGGCTTCACAAAGTTCAAAATATACGCTCTTTAATCAAGGGTAATATAAAATGTTGAAAGAGCAGAAAATAAACGAAGTACACTAACTTGTAGTTAATTAACTGGAGTAATTCTACATACATAATGAAGTGAATTTGTAAAGAGTTTGGGTGACATGAACAAACAACTAACGGACCGAAACTGTTACTAAAACTGCGTTGTCTGGCAACGAAGATTAACTACCGATACTGACATGACAATTAAAATCATACTCTCACTCTCTATTTGCATGTCACAAAGAGAGACGGATATACTGTTTATCTGTCAGGTAACGCTACTCGGAGATCGTTAAATAAGCGTTTTGTATAGTTTTCTTTTGAGAAACCTTTAATTTTAAAGTTAATATAGAAAAGTGCAGCATTCTTTGGGAAATAGTTGAAATGAATAGACAGAGATTTAAGCTTTGCAATTACTTAAATTGGTACATTACGTAAATTCCACACAGAGCCCCAAACTAAACATGTTTGTGGGAGCTTGATCAATGTATGATTACATACGATATGGATTGAATAAATAAATAAATATAGAGGACATTAATTATACATAGCGCCATCTAGTCCCAGACTAAGCAAAGCTTGATATATACATTTTTTTACGAAAATTGTTAAATAGCGACAGAATGAGATTAGATGGTGGGAACTAGCGAGGCAAGCTTAAACAAAATCCTACCACCAACCAAACCAAGCACAATATTGCTCCCCTGGGGATCGAACCCAGGACCTCTGGATCTGATATCGGTGGGTTGAACCACTAGACCACAGAGGTGGTAAAAGCCGTCAAAGGGATTTTAACACAAGAAGGGCAGGCTCTTTCTGTATAAGATCTACACCGTTACTGCGATCACCAATCCATTTGCCAAGCGTGGTGATTATGGCAAAACACTAATAGGCTGTTGATGTATTTATGTATATAAGCGTCAACGTCTGCGGCCGTTTAAAACCATTACCTACCTGGTTTCGTTAATCGACACACTTTCCGAGTCAATTCAATTATAACCCGTAAGCGATGCGCACTAAATATATGCATTACGTAAGCACCAATCGTGGTAGCTTGGTAGGGATGCGCTAAAAATTTCGCAGGTAATCAATAATGGTGTCTCGGAAGGATAGGGATGCCCAAACGTAAAACGAAAGCGGCGCAAAGTCCCAAGCTTTCTTATCAACACACATCAAAAGTCTATACTTAAGGGTCCACTATTGAACATAAGCTTCCTCAAATAGCCAGTTCCTCGAAATGTTGAGGGTTCCGGGTGAAGTTCGCTTCCACCTTTGGAACCAGGTGAGATGAAGGCCAAGGGCTTCCCAGTCGTACAATAAAAAAAAAGTGTATTTTATCTTTTGTAATTGGTGAACACTCAATATTTATACCTACTTAGCCGCAAACAGCTCGTTTCTATTCTTCTTCTTTCTTCAGAAATTGTAAGTAAGAGCCTACTATTTATTTATTAGGTGAAGAAGCTCTTTTCAATTACTTCAACCACATTTCCGCAGTAATTAGATTGCCCTCCCGCGCGACGGCGGGTTATGACTTTGATGAACATTTCATATTAATGTAATTTTCTCTGCGAAGGGACAATAATTGTTTATTTATTCCCCGAGAGTCGGGCATTATGTTGTTTATGAGGTAATTGGTTTGAAGTCAAAATTAGAGTTGGTTTCTTGGACAGTTTAATTACAAGTGACAAATAGATTTTACAACAAGGATTTGTAACAAGGTATATACTGAAGAAGAATCGAATCAAAATACATACGTACATACTTATTATATACATATGTATATTGTTGTATCCCAGAATTTAGAGGTAAGATAGCCAGTTCCTCAGACTGTTGAGGATTCCAGGTATCTTCCACCTTGGGACTATGATTCATAACTTGAAACCAGATGAGATGAAGGCCAGGCGCTTCCCCGTAGTAAAATAAAAAAATGACAAATTGTGTAACATTTCACACTGCGCCATCAAAGCTTCAAGCTAAGCATAACTTGTAAATGTAGCTCCAATATTATTAAGACGCATAAAATACTTCTTCTTCTCTCATTTACTTTTTATGGTTCATTACCTCAAAAGGAAAAGACGGAACCCTTATAGGATCACTTTGTTGTCCGTCTGTCTGTCTGTCTGCCAAGACCCTTTTTCTCAGGAACGCGTGGAGGTATCAAGCTGAAATTCATATCAAATACTCAAGTCTATTGTCCCTCAGAGCTGTGAAAAAATTAAACTTTTAAGCCAACGCAATCAAAAGATACAGCCGTTTATACCGCAAATTTTCGACACTCGCAAGGGAATCAAAACCCGTACTTCCCGAGAACTCAGAATCTTGAAATTTGGTACGAAGCAATGTCTCATAGCACAGATAAAGGGCAAATTTCGAAAAGCATACATTTTTAGTTAAATCATACAATAAAATTTAATAATTTTTAATAAATTTATCTTTCTTCCTCTAACAAAAAGGCGTGATATTGCTGATTTATCTTTCCTTATGAAAATAACTTCTAATATCGTCCTGATTGTCCTGAGCTACTGAGTAAAATTGCTATTCATGCCCCGTCCAAAATCACTCGATTTAACCCCACAATTTCAATACCTATTGTTGGCACAAACTACAGGCAAAATGCATTTTGGGAAACTTGCGATCTATTTGATAAGTGTTGCCGGCACCCTGATTTAGACTTAGATCTATTCTGTGCGAGCGTAAATTTAGCCAAACAGCGACTGACCAGAAGTTACTTTAATAGTGACGTAGTAGGTACTTAGGTTTACCTATATTAACTTTACGTACATAGTTTCTACATGTAGATATATAATTCCATGGCATTGTCAAGTAAGTTTTTGTGTACCTATGTTCACATTATTGTTATTTGTATTGTTAGTTATATTGTTACTATACGTGAAAATCTGTAATTAGCTTTTTGTTATTGTTACTGTAATCTAGATAGATAAAATAGCGGTTGATTTTACAATAAATTAAATAAATAAGTAAATAAACTTACTATCCCTTTCCTCATGAACGCGTAGTGGTATAATATTGAAGTTCATACAATAAATAAATAAAAATTCATATCAAATGCTCAAGTTTGATTTTGTTACAGCTTAAAGTTGTAATAAAATCGTAATGGTTTGTAACTATTGTAATAGATTTTGAATATAAATACTTAATAAATATTACAGTTTGGCGAATTCATTAATTTCACACAGCGCCATCGAGCCAAAAACTAAGCATAGCATGTAATATGGGAACTAAATAACGGATAGAATACTTAAATGCTTTTTTTGCTAGTACATGTACGTACTATATGATACAACACAAACAGAACAAACAATATTATTATATTCATCACACAAATGTTTGTCCTAGGTGGGAATCAAACTCACAGCCGATTAGCGCGGAAGACAGACCTACCAACTGAGCTATGTGGCTTGTTAGATAATATATAGAAGACTCGTGAAACGCCTCTGTCTGCGTTCCCGTATTCCCGTGGAACTTCTACCAAAATCTTTTCTACTAATGGAAACTACCTGAAAGTTTTAAATTTCTAAAATTCCTGGATATTATCAGTCTTTAATACAGTTAGGTATTTGTCGATTTTGTATATTTAGTTGAGAGATGTATGGTAAGGTAGAAAAAACCAAAAGTAGGTTTTTTTGATACAACTATAGGAGACGGGACAAGCAAGTAGCCCTTGGTGTTAAGTGCATCTCTTGCCTATGATAAAGCCTTTTTTTTTATCGTACGACGGGAAAGCGCTTGGCCTTCATCTCACCTGGTAACAAGTTAAGATAAGGCCGAAGGTGGAGGCGCACTTCACCTGGAATCCTCAACTAACTGAGGAACTGGCAATCTTACCTCTGAATGCCGGAACACAACAATTTTTTTTTAGAATTGTTATTATGGAGACAGAATTAGGTAAGATGGTGGTAGCTAGCCAGGCGGACTTCAACAAAGTCCTACCACCAACCAAACCAAGCACAATATATTGTACTCCCCATGGGGATCGAACCCGGGACCTCTGGATCTGAAATCGGTGGGTTGAACCACTAGACCACAGAGGCGGTTAAAATGCCTTACTGCATAGGTCACATCCACAAAGAACATTGCCTACACGGCTCTGCATCGCGCCCGTCAACTTGAGGCATAAAGGTGTGAAGTCTCACGTACCCGTATTTTCACCGGCAACCATACCGAAACACAGCAATGCTGCTTGGCGGCCGAAATAGGTGTATGGTGACAGTAATTCTCCGGACGAGCCCTTTCACAAGGGGCTTCTACTACTCTAAAACCAGGTAGTACCGATACCTATCTCTGCGAGTCAAAAATGCGGTCATACCCGAACAAAAACTAAGTAGTTTGTTTGAGAACTCGTAAAAACCGGCAATAACCAGCGCGCACCGGATTTGGGCGGTTCCGTTTGTGATTCTGCAAGTTACGGTGCAGCCCAACTGCTCAACTTCCGACTCGTTTGTCCAACTTTTTCGGAGGATACTGGATGATGAAGGCTTTCCGGATTTCCTAGTTGATATCAACTGCAGTCTGTGCCTGTGTAGGTACACTCATTTCTACACTCTGCCACATATAAACAGGCCATTAGTGTCCACCACAGTGTCCACTGCTGGACAGAGCCTCCTCTAAAGCTGGAGGGTTTTGCCATAATTACCCTTTCAATGTCTGCTAGATTTATAAGTATGTACCTATTTTGTATGAAACTGTTTGTGATATCAAATGATCCTGAGTTGATTGAAAATAAACGATTTGTATTGTATTGTATAATTGCCACACTTGGCAGGCGGATGAGATCGTAGAAAAGGCGTAGATATTACACAGAAGCAAGCTGCTTCTACTTCTGGTGAGTTTCTTGTGGTCAAAACTCCGCCACAATTTAATTAAATCGTTTGTGTTGTGTGTCAATCAAAACAATTATTTCGGTATCATCAAAGTAGGTACTAGTAGAACTAAGGCCGCTACCGGCCATAGTTACTTTGATAGTTACATCGTATAACCGCCTCTGTGGTCTAGTGTTCAACTTACCGATTTCAGATCCAGAAGTCCCGGGTTCGATCACCAGGTGGAGAACAACAATGTGCTGGGTTTGGTTGGTGGTAGGAATTTTTGCCATAACAACAATTGTAAATTAAACTAAATGCCGAAACAACAATTGTAAATTGTTGTTTCGGCATTTAGAGGTAAAATAGCCATTTCCTCAGACTATAGAGGATTCCGGGTGAAATGCGCTTCCTTCGGCCTTATCACAATTGAAACCAGGTTAGATGAAGACCAAGCGCTTCCCCGTCAAATATAAAAAAACAGGTGATTCGCGTTCAAACATTACGCGCCTATAAATAGTTATAGTGCGTATATTAATACGCATATTCGTTTTAAAGGTGCGCTACCTTTCTTTTTGACCGTATATTATGTAAAATATCACATGTAACGTATTCTTGATATTCTCCCATATCTAGTTTCCATCTCACAAGCTATGTTTGGAACTAGATAGCGTTGTAAAACATTTACATTAATAGTTATCTATAGTTATCTTTGAAACATAAATATAGTCGTACCTATATAGTTGGTTGCTTCAACAAACCAAAGTACTACTGCAACAGTTTGCTAACCGTATAACTAACTTTCTAAGCCTGCGTTTACACGATTATAATCCTGTGCATATGCCGTGTAGCTGCGGAACAGATGCAGTAATTACTGCAACTGTTATTGCACTCAGTTAATTTGACGATAGAGGAACTCACCTAGAACTGCAAAAGGCTTATTGTCATCACATCCAAACCCATTGTATTTGGAATAAACCTTTCATACAGTAATACCATCTAAAACAAGCCTCATAGCTCAGTTGGTAGTAACTCTGCCTTCTGCGCTGTAGGTTGTGGGTTCGATTCCCACCCAGGACAAACATTTGTGTGATGAATATAGATGTTTGTTCTGTGTTTGGGTTTTGTATTGTATGATAAGTATGTATTTACAAAAAAAAAAGTATTCAAGTATTCTATCCGTAATCCAGTTCCCATTATTACAAGCTATGCTTAGTTTGGGGCTAGATGGCGTTGCGTGAATTTAATGTCATGTAATATTTATATACGAGGATTTGTTTGAAAAGGAAACCTCTTTTTCACATTGGCATTTTTGCATTTTGGCATTTTTTGAGATGGGAAAAAAACATTGAACTCGTAATATCTTACCGACACCACTTTTAACACATTTGATTTTACACACATTGTCACGTTATCTTTACGATCTTAAGAGGTACCGGTAAGGACCGTACGAAGATATGGTCATTTTTTTAAGATGGGGAAAAAAACCATTGAACTGCAACACTTTACCGATACCACTTTTGACACATTGCCACGTTATCTTTACGATCATAAGAGGTACGGGTAAGGACCGTTCGAAGACTGCCTCTAGCTAAACAGACGGTTAGATTAAACGGACAGCTATCTATCAACGTCAGTCTAAGAAGACATTGTGTCAGTTGTGTTGCAAAAACAACCCTCATTAAAATATCGCGATTAACGCGACAACATTGAGATTCAAGTACCAACAATGTCAGCTGTTCTTTTCGGCATTCCTCAAACTGGAATCATTACAGGTACGCAACCCCGGACTGCTCTAGCTGCTAGTGTCACACTCACCATTCTACCGGGACATTAGTATCCTAACCCCTCCATAACCATATCCTTATCCCCCCATCCCACACAACCGAATATTCCTAAGGAGAGTAATTCTCTCTGCCTTACGACAACTGTTGTTGTCAGGCAAAGCTACGAAAGCTTATTATAAAATTTCTGATTACTTAGAATACATAAAAGAAAGTCTAACATTTAAAAATAATATGCTCCAGTAAATACATTGTTATGATTGTTAGATAATTTTAAGGTATTTGTAATGGATCATAAAAATAAGAAGTGGCTTTTGCTTTGTGTGCGTTTTTAATTTTGATTTTGGCAGGCGGACTGTAACAAAATTTCAGCCATATTACAACACGGTTTTTATTTGGAAGAAAACTGTGTGCCGACACCTCCTAGTGTGAGTTAACAAGCGATGTGAAGGCTTTGTAATTGCCGTCTATGTTTTAAAGATTTTAGAAGTTGCAATTGAAACTCACGCTTCCGTCTGATACTGGTCTGGAACAGTTGAGTTACATAATGGCTGCTTATAACGGTCCTTAATCCGACTGCTTCTGTTGTAGGATACAGTTTCTAAAAAAAATACCTACTAAATACTTGACACAATTTAGAGATATCTATAAGATTTCTTTTAAGCTACCATTTAACTTCAGATCTGATATTTGTATGTTGTGTATACCATTAAATCCAACTAAAACCATTGAACAAAAGTCATGTGTACCTAAGTATGGACAGTGGAGCGTAGTCCACGTATTCAATTGTGAGTAATGTCGTATATTGTACAGTTTCGGTTTAATTTAAGCCCATTTGTCATTGTGTTTGCGTTCGGTTTAAATGTTTAATTCTGTACAGGCCGTTTAATCAACGCATTAAATGTACGGAACCGTTCGCAGTCGATGGAGCGTGCTCGCTCGCTCGTTGAACTCTGATTTTCATGCGATTTTCCGTAAAACGAGTCATAAAACCACACCTATCCAAGTGTAAAACTGCTTTTAAATGTTTTTTTAGCAATTTGCATTCGCTGGAGACGTGTGTTGCCGTTTTTTTTTTGAGGAAATTTTAAATTTTTAACACTTCTAAATACTTCAAAATTCTTTAAAAGAAAGCTGCTCAACAAGTTTCAGTTGGTCTATAGCCTGACTCTGTTCCATTTGGGTTTCAAACAAAATGGCGGCTTTTTTTTTACGGCATTTAGAAGTAAGATAGCCTGTTCCTCAGTTTTTTGAGGATTTCGGGTGAAGTGCTCTTCCATCTTTGAACTTATCTTATCTTGTAACCAGGTGAGATAAAAGCCAAGCGCTTCGTCCATCGTACAGTAAAAAATATATAAGGCAAATCAGCCCTAGTGCTGCTCGCCTATCACTAAATTATAATAAGATATTTCTATTTTCAGGTTATTTATATTTAAATGTTTGACCCATGATTGCATCCGCATTTTTTTTATTGTGCGACGGGTAAGCACTTGGCTTTCATCTTACCTGGTTACACAAGTTGAGATTAGGCCGAAGGTGGAGGCGCACTTGACTCGGAATCCTCAACAAACTGAGGAACTGGCTATCATACTTACCTCTAAATGCCGGAACACAACAATTTTAGAATTGTTATTACGGTGACAGAATTAGGTAAGATGGTGGTAGCTAGCCAGGCGGACTTAAACAAAGTCCTACCACCAACCAAACCAAGCACAGTATTTTGTACTCCCCATGGGGATCGAACCCGCGGGAACTCTGGATCTGAAATCGGTGGGTTGAACCACTAGACCAGAGATGCGGTTAAAATAAAAATAAAAATGTAGATGCAATCATATACTAAGTACATCCATGTATCTCATGGTTGTCTATAATTACTTCCTTGCAGGTATTTAATACCTTAATCATAAGTTTTCTGATATCCGTGCCTTCATGTTTGTGTATATCTTATGTCTGTCTATAATTACTTCCCTGCAGGTAATTTATAGCTGGGTACTAAGCTAGCTTATTATATTTTCTCCTGGCTGCGCTGCCGATGATTCAAAGAGCTGCTTAATTAACCCTGATCGATTTAACCGGGAAGCTTATCTCACAGCGTCATAAAGATACTGCTGCAAACATTTTCTCGGTGTACGAGCTGTCTTGATTTTATAAGTTCTAAATACATTGTCATTTTACCTTAAAATCCGATATTTTGCCTGTCGTTAGCTAGTTGTGCTTTAATAAGCACAACTCTTCATCGATCTCTCTTTCATCGTTTTGACAAGCTTCATAGCTCAGTTGGTAGTAACTCTGCCTTCGGCGCTGTAGGCTGTGGGTTCGATTCCCACCCAGGACAAACATTTGTGTGATGAATATAGATGTTTGTTCTGTGTTTGGGTGTTGTATCCTATAGTACATATGTATTTACAAAAAGTATTTAAGTATTTTGTCCGTAATCTAGTTCCCATATTACAAGCTATGCTTCGTTTGGGGCTAGATGGCGCTGTGTAAAATTAATGTCCTGTAATATTAATATATATATTAAAACAAGAAAAAAAAAATAGGAACAGACTTTGTCCCCCATTGAGGATTGAAGGATTCACCTCTGATCACTACTCTGAACGTGGATCTTATGAGGATCACCTTCTATAAAGTAGTCAGAGGCACGTCCAAACTTACATTCGGCACATGCCCTCGGTTCGCAAGTAGCTAGCATTCAATAGGTACGTGACAGTTGCAAGCTCATCGCTTCAACTTCAACTTCTTTGTTTTATGACAATTAGTGATAACCAAACTGTTTCCGGAATCTCTATCGGATGCTTCCGAATACGATTCGATTCCGAATATTTGAGAATACTGAGGCCCGATCACGAATATGCTATCGTACGGTAAGCGTATCGTTCACGTTAGCATTTTGTATATGACTTCGCACAGTGCCTCTACAGTACGTAAATAGAACTAAATCTGCAAGCACGAACCTTTTGACACATGTATCGTAATGTAAAGGTAACGTTAACATATCGTCACTCGACGTCACTCACGTTTACCTATCGTTGTTACGTCAGTGATACGATAGTGCTTCGTGCTTCCAAGTAATGTAAAGGTACGTAAATACGTTACCTTTACATTACGATAATGTTAGACATTCGTGATCAAGCCACTGATGTCAAATGATAACAAGACCGACGGTGTAGAACGATGGTCTGCTTAGCGGAATATCAGCCAGTGACATACCAGATTCATTAATCAATTTCAAATGATTGTGATCTTATCATAAAAGTTGAAACAAGGCCATGTCATCAACTTATTTGGTACCTACCAAGTCTCATCACCAACTCAGGTATATTTTTATCTTTATACGGATATCATTTAATTTATAAAATAACTACAATTATGGGTTGAGAAGAAACTCACTACAAGTAATGCAAACAATTTAAGGTACCTTTCGTTAAAAAAATAAATTTAACAAAGGAATCTTTACCAAACCGTTTTACGGATGGAACCAGAAAAGAAGTGAACGCGGAATTCAGTCTTTAAAATCGACGTTTCTATTCCAACAATTCTAATATAACATGAAATAAAAATTTACTACTGTTCTTAAATTCAAAATTATTGTGTTCCGGCATTTGTAGGTATGATAGCCAGTTCCACAGACTATTGAGGGTTCCGGGTGAATTGCACTTCCACCATAGGCTATATCATAACATGAAAGGTGAGAGGCCTGGCGCTTCCCCGTCGTAGAACAAAAATTACTTCATTATGCGTCAAGAGGCTGTTACCGTTTTTTTTTTATATAATGTAATATCAATTGACTGCAATTTTGCCTGCAAGCGATCAAACGATGGAGAACCCTTATTTTACCACCTGAAGGGGAAGCCTGGCTAAGTTAGGCCTTCATCTCACCCGGTAAATGTAAATGTAAATGTAACTGTAAATGTAAATGTAAATGTAAATGTAAATGTAAATGTAAATGTAAATGTAAATGTAAATGTAAATGTAAATGTAAATGTAAATGTAAATGTAAATGTAAATGTAAATGTAAATGTAAATGTAAATTTACATTTACATTTACAATTATTGTTTCTATAATATGCTTAAGGTATGGTAAGTAAATCTAATTCCTAAACTAGGGTACAAAGTACCATGTGTGATAGAAGTCAGCGAACATGGTGGAAGCTAGCCTTAAAGGCCTTCCACCAACCATGCTTGCCTAGAAGACCTATTCACTCATATCTTAAAACCTGTTGTAATAATAGGAAAACAAAATATAGATAGTGCTCGAGGAATTAACTTAGAAAACAATTAGCCCTCCTTTGTCGACGTAACGTAAATTTGAGACGCACAGCGCACGTTCTCATACGTGACAAGAATAATCGCAGGCGTTTCTACACGAGTAGGAAGGTACCTACCTCACGACTCCACAAACCTATGTCACGTTGAATTGTTGAAAGGACTTGCTATCGCTATCGACGTTAAATGTTTTTAATCGCCAGTAATCTATTTATTCAGCTTACAGTGTCAGATCCTGAGGTCCCGGGTTCGATCACTGTGAGTACATTATTGGTTTGTGACAAAGTCCGCCTGGGTAGCTACCCCCATATCACCTAAGGCTGTCGCTATAAAAACAATTCTAAATTATTGTGTTCTGGCATTTAGAGGTACGAGGAAATGGTGCTTACTCATCAAATTGTCCATGGTATAAGCTACCGCTCACAAACTAAAAGCTTCGCTGCCTTGCTAAAGTTGTACCTGGACTGCATCTCACCTCACCAGCTTGCCAAAATGTAATTACGTATCAGGTAGATACGTATCACTCCCCGGTAGTGGTGCGTGAATTACAGTCCAGGTCAGCTGTCTTGCGACCTGTTACTAAGACGGCCCCCCGTCGCACATTCCAGGAACTAAGCTACGCTACGCTCGAACAACTAAGCTACGCTACGCTCAAACAACTAAGCTACGCTACGCTCAAACAACTAGGCTACGCTTCGCTCGAACAACTAAGCTACGCTACGCTCGAACAACTAAACTACGCTACACTCGGAGAACTACGATACACCAGAGCTGCATCTAAGATACTCGTGAGCTTTTATTAAGCTACGTACAACTACGCCACAGCTACACTTACGGCGAGAGCTACGCTAGCTACCTGTCTACCTATAGAGAGATCTAGAGCTGCCTGGAACCACCGATACGCATTACGAAAGGAGTTTTAAATAAAAGAACAAGTTTTCTCATTTGACCAAGGCTAGAATTCGGTACAACCCTACGACCTCTCAATAAATTTAAGCTTAGATTGAATACTTAGTATATACCTAGATCCTAGTTATCCTAGTTCGGCCTTCGGTCATTCCGTTTGCTTATCCTAAATAAATCTTCTTATAATCTACATTTCGTTTTTTTGGTCACCCCTGCAACGTGACACTAATGGCTTAGCTCACAATAAATAATCATACACCACCATTTATAATTTAAAACCACACCAAAACGCAAGCAACATCATGGTGTTGCTTTTAGGTGTCGCTGTGCGAGCGCATCGTAATTATTTTTTCCAAAACGCAACCAACTTCACGGTATTGCTTTTAAGTGTCGGAGAGCGCGCGCATCTTCTAAAATTCATTTTCATCATTTTCCCCAAACGCGCCTCAAGGAGTATTCACTTCAAAAAAACCTGTAAACTACGTTAGACAAATTCTTCATGACTACAGGACCCATGGTATGGCTACTGTCTATACATATTGTGTACGTAGTAACATGATTTGTCGATTAGTCGCGCGGGTGAACCAATTAATAACAATTTGGAGAGCGGACAATGTCCGCCAACGCAGCAGATCCTTCTTAGCGTGACACAGTATGTGTTGGTAACAGTAGATACGGTTTTGACTTTGTGTGTATGCATGAATTGGGGTTGTTGAAATTGAAGATATGGTAATATATGTTTATATGGGAGTATTAGTAAGTTTATCAGGTACTACCTAATAAATATAAGTTAGGTAGTTTATTTTACTAAACTTTTGATACTCATTATAGTAATATAAACATGCTAAATCTAGGCATAAACATAGGTTATTATACTTTTCGTTAAACATATAGGTACCTACTTAGTTTAAAACTTTGTATCAAGGAGAGTACAATATTGTGCTTTGGTTTGGTTGGTGGCTTTGCTTAAGTCCGCTTGGCTTGCTACCACCATCTTACCTAATTTTGTCGCCATAACAACAATTCTTAAATTGTTGTGTTCCGGCATTTAGAGGTCAGATTATTCCGTTTGTTGAGGATTCCGGGTGAAGTGCGCCTCCACTTTCGGCCTTATCATAACTTGAAAATCGAGTCAGATGAAGGTCACCTTCCTGTCGTACAACAAAAAAAAAAGTGTATGTGAGTAAGGTAGATTGAAAATGTGTCAATATAGTAAAAAGCGAAAAAACTATTTTGTAACTTTTTGACTATTGTCAATACGGTGCAAAATAATGGTTCGATACCAAGTTTAGCTACTGGTTATTCAGTACACTGCAATGACTCGCCACTCGCATTATCCGTGGGCCTTTTGACAGGATGTGGATCAATTACGACGTAATTATTCGCGGGTTCGAAGCCGGCGGCGGCAGGCGGTGAGCCATGAGCGCGCACTTCTCAACATTATCAATCAGTCTTCACTTTGACAGGTATACAATATTTTTGAGGTTTTTATTTGGGCTAAGGAACCCTGGGGGATGAGGTGTTTTTAATGTTTTTGTGATACCTATTTACTTGGGCGAAGTTTTCTTAGTGTGGAGAAATTAAAATCGATGGACACGATTCGCAGATACAAAATGTCTTATTGGAGATAAAGCAGTAATATGTTCTTCCAGATTAAATATAATATTATGCGTATTAAATTTTAATCTTGTAATAAATTAAATGTAGTGAGAGAGCAGAGTCGTGTGAAAGATGATGTAGTGACAAATATTCAGATGAGATGGTTTAGACGATGAGGAGATAGATGAAAGCAGGTTGACTAAGCAAGTATTAAAATCACAGTAGTAATTAAGTATTATACTATAATACTTCTCGCCCCGTGCCTAACATAATTGTAAATTAAAATAATTGATCCTGAAAAAAAATGAAAAAAGAAACATCCTAGGGGCAAGACGGGATATGCATAGAAACATATTAGGATTAACAAAAGAAAACTTCATCTCCATCCTCTACACCAGCACAGCCATAGTGAGCTCGTTTGCCGCTTATAAAACAAGCTTCATCCTCATCATTATCATTCATATCAGTCAAAATGATGACCTTCACAATACGAACATGGAGTCTTTTTCTATACATCTGTCGCTGTTTTCTGGTAATGCACGAGACTTGGCCACATTTGTTCATTGCTATATTTCTACGGCATTTAGAGGAAAGATAGCCAATTCAGTTTGTTGAGGATTCCGAGTGAAGTGCGCCTCCACCTTTGGCCTTATCTTAACTTGTAACCAGATGAGATGAAGGCAAAGTGCTTCCGCGTAGTAGAATAAAAAAAAACTTTAATATCCCGGTTTTTTTCAAAGTTTCCTTTAATTTATTTTTTTAATTTTTCCTTTAATTCTCTCATTTCATTTCATTTTTGTTTATCTAGGTACCTTAAAGTCCTACCACTAACCAAACGAAGCACAATATTGTACTCCCCTGGGGATCGAACCCGGGATCTCTTGATCTGACACCGGTGGGCGAACCACTACACCACAGAGACGGTTCTTACCTGACAGTTTTCATTCGCAAACTTTGTTAACTAGATCTCAACTGCTGATAGCTACGTGAATTTTGCCCGCTACCCCATTTGCCCCACCCTCCCTTACTTAATTCAAAGGAATCTCAATAAAATTCAAAATAACCTTTGTCCTTATGCTTACGCTCCGTAGCTGCACAAACACCACATACACATACACACCAGGCTCCTAGATCCTAATCCAGACTTCAATATTTGCGCCACTGGCCTCATATCTGTGGCTTGTACTCACGCAGATTATAACAACAGTTGCTATAACTGAGCACGTCGATACTCTCACAGCCAAAACAGATGGCAAGCTGGATCACTGTAGTAAAAAATATATACTAATACGTTGAATGCTGTGTCACACGCTTATTGTGTTGCTGTAAGTGATGGACACTCAGCATTTAACGAGTTAAGGAAGAGATAACGCTTTATAGATTAAAAAAAGACACTAAATATCTAAATAATAAAAAAAACTTGTAAAATAATGTTCAAATGATGTTATTACTTTTAAACTGATGAAGGTTGAAAATTGGGCTCAATAGAGCGTTTCTAGAAAACCTTTGACCAGCGATCGAAATTTTTTAAATTAATTTAAATTTTAATAATTTTAAAACTGAAATTATGATAGAACAGTTGAAAGGGAAAAGTTGAAAATAAAAAACATTGCATCCACGCTGAATAGCTATGCTGATTCGCTGGCCTAAATAAATACAGTATTTGACAAATGTTTCAAGGCCTCTCGATCCCACTGTTTTGCAGCTCTATAAGGCAGATAGCTTCAGAGCTATTATACATTTAGGTACTGCGATAACCAACCCTCTTCCCAGGCGTGTTGCTTATAGCACACCGTCTAATTTTGGCGGAGGCTTTGTACAGCAGTGGACGATTCTGGGCTGATAAAGATGTTTGCAAAAGATTAAAGAATAAAACGTTTTACGTAAGTACCTAGGTACCTACTTAAAAATACTTATATTGGGTAACCTTGCTTTGCACGTCTAAACCTCTATAAATCTTTTTTTTATGAGGTTTAACAGACCCGCTGCCGAGCAAAGGCAACTCCATCCATTATTTCCTTTCGGATGTTAAATCTTCCTAGTTTTTGTGGTGATGGTCTTATTATTAGTAAATGGTCCAGCTGCTTCGACATTTCTCTGTGACTCCGTCAACAACAACGTCCCGCTAATCCTAGGCTAATCCTAGAGCACAATACCACACCACCATCCCGAACACGCAACTCCCTTATTCCGTGCTCGTAAAGTTGAGAGTCGTATAACCAGCAAGCGCATAAACTTGGCAAACGCAATCCATGTCGTAACAGTATGCCCGTGATGGATGGAGCGATTGATGGTTTTTTGGTTTATGGGTTGCGAAACCTGCAAATCAAAAATGTTATGTCTACGGCAGCTTTGGTAAATATATGGGAGGTCCTAACTTTCATGGATGTTGTCAGAGGTGACTAAGGACTTGATTGCGTTGGCCTTCCCAAAAACATCACAGAGTGCTTAAATAATAAATATAAATAAATATTACAGGACATTATTTTTTACACAGCGCCATCTGGCTCCAAACTAAGCATAGCTTGTAATATGGGAACTAGATTACGGATAGAATACTTAAATACTTTTGTAAATACATACGTACTAAATGATACAACACCCAAACACAGAACAAACATATATATTCATCACACAAATGTTTGTCCTGGGTGGGAATCGAACCCACAGCCTACAGCGCAGAAGGCAGAGCTACTACCAACTGAGCTATGAGGCTTGTTATAATAAGTGGGGGGATTTGCGCAACAAGCACCACGCTTAGCATGCAAGTTGGTATTCACAGGATTGGTTATAAGTCCGTAGGTTTAATATAGGTATCACTATATCTATGGATATGGGCAAACAACGACATTCTAGTCTTCACGTTTTTAGGGTTCCGTACCCAAAGAGTGCCAAAGTAACCCTATTACTAAAATGAGCCTCCGCATTCCGTTCGTATGTATACCTCTGTCTGTGTATTCTGTCTGGCAAGCTTGTATCTCATGAATCGTAATAGGTAGACAGTTTTTTTTTCACAAAGTAGGTACTTGTTCCATTCCAACGTCAAAGTTCCGTGTCAAGCCAACTTATTCTACCTACCTACCTATTTTATTACTAGAAATTAAATGTTAAATAGGTACATCATTGTTTGTATAATTATAATTATTTGTATCGAACTAGGATGTGTGACAGCTGTAACACAAGAACTCAACCCATCTCAGTTGCCAGAGCCTTTAAGTGACACTCAAGTTGTATTTTGATTTTAAAATTTAATGTAAAACCTAGATTAGTTTTTTGAAATAAATAAATATGTTGCTATAACGAGTATAATTATTTGATGTTAAAATTTTATTTTGTAATTTGTAACTTTTATTTGTAAATTATATTTACTTTGATGAAATTTAAAATTTTAATTCTTTTTTATGTTGTCGTTGTAATTTTAATATTGTCTTTGTGCTATTTTTAATGGTGTTAAAATATGGATTATCTGAAATAAATGAATAATAATAATAATATAACGTAAAATTACATAAATATCATGTGCGTCTGAACCGTGAGAAACGTGAGAACCTACCAACTATTAATCTGAGCCATTGTGTTCTTTGTGTCAGTGAGTTTTGATAAAAGATTATAAGATAGATATTCTCGTAACAAATGAAAGCTTTCATCTCAATCGGCTTATTCCACAGAAGTTAACGTCGTAAAATGTATTTTTCTTATCTCTCCCGACAATATAAATAAAGCTAGTGTTATCATGATAATATTTCCTCTTGTTTGTTTATAAGGATGGAAAAATTACTAATTATTTACTAACAGATAAAAAGTAAAACATTGGTGCAACAAAGGGTATATCTCAATAATTACGTTTTAAAAACTAAAAATATTTTGCCGCATTGAGAACCTTCTCCTTTTTTTTGAAGTCGGTTAAAAGTAATTTTTAAAAAGTTTGTTTTCTTTATAACCTTGAATTTGAGAGCCCTTTTGTATAAGATCAATAATTGTCCGAAATTCATAACATATTTTTTTGTGCAATAATGAGAGTTCCTCTCATTATGCACAAAAACGAATCCAACTTTCGGCCAGTTTTATTTATTTTGATTGGTGTTTAAATGAATCTTGTTCTCATATTCGAAGCTTATTAGAGGCCTTGAGCCAGTCTCATCCAAATCTGAGTCACGATTTTGGCAATCGTTGACCCACCTTGATGCTGGCCGCCCACCGTTTCGATATCTTATCTGTTTATTGGAAATCATCTCTTTGGTCAATCTATCATCCTTCATTCTCGCCAGGTGTCGCGCCATTTCATTTATCGAAAGAAACCGGAGTGATTTAAATATTCAAAGTCCAAAAGTAAACCGCCAGCTAATATAACAACGAGTAAATTTGCTGCTATCAGCCGTTGGCGCTATCTGCCTTCGTTACGAACGATTGAGGAAAAACACGACAACGTGCCTTCTGGACAGATATTAAAATCCTATGAAAACATCGGGGAACTTTCCAGTAATGTGGGGAGTCTTGTAATAAAGTCGTGAAAAGTGTACAGGGTTTCCTCTTAGAGCACGGTCGTAATAAACATAGGTTACACACCAAAAGCCTTTGATTGCATTTGGACTTTTTCAGTTTTAAATCGACTGTTTCTTGCGTATCGTCGAATAATAATCAAATGGTTCGCCCTTGACCTTATCATACCGTCTCCATTCAATGACTCTGTGACCGAAATATCTTAGGATCTTCAAATTTGGCTCTACAGTTATCTAGCATTTTCTACAACGGGCATAATCAGATTGAATTTCATTACATTGGATTTTATAAAGGCATTGTTTAAGTCCAACTGGCTAGCTACCACCATATACCTATTTTCGGCATTTGGAGGTAAGATAGCTAGTTCCTCAGTTTTTTGAGGATTCCGGGTGAAGTGCGCCTCTACTTTCGGCCTTATCTTAACTTGTAACCAGGTGAGATGAAGGCCAAGCCCTTCTTATCATAAAAAAAATGTGAACATTACTAAGCTCAAATAAAATTCACGTATGACTGAATGGCTCCGGCTGCGTCCCGGCACCGGACGGCGACTGAACTCCGTACTGCAAAGAGAACAAGCCTTTGAGAGGTTTTACCGCGGGCTTAAAGTGTGAATCCTGACATGCAACAGGGCTGAACTCAGAATCTAATAATGTTATTTTCATTAACATCAACATCAACAATAAATAAATATATAACAAGACATTTATTTCACACAGTGCCATCTAGCCTCAAACTAAGCATAGCTTGTAATATGGGAACTAGATTACAGATAGAATACTTAAATACTTTGTATACGTATTATATGATACAACACCCAAACACAGAACAAACATATATATTAATCACACAAATGTTTGTCCAGGGTGGGAATCAAACCCACAACCTACAGCGCAGAAGGCAGAGTTACTACCAACTGAGCTATGTGGCTTGTCAGCCCATAAGTGTCACGGACAGAGCCTCCTTCAAAGCTTGAGGGTTTTGCTATAATCCACGCTTGGCAGGCAGGTTGGTGATCGCAGTAAAGCTGTAGATAATACATAGATGGATGCTGCTGCCATCTCCTGGTGAGATCCTTTAGTCGGCTTGTACAACATCCTTGGGCTGAGTTGGAGGGATCGATTCTTAAGCCGTGAGTGCCACGGCGACGGTTCACTTTATTGATCGTGAATATGTACAGCGCCTGCAATAAGTATACACTTCATAATTTTATGTATCACTTCAAATATAATCAAATAGCCGTCTCTGTGGTCTAGTGGTTCAATCCCACGACTTCAGATCAGAGTACAATATTGTGCTTGAGAAGTGCGTTTTTACTTTCGACCTTATCATAACTTGAAAATCATGAGATTTAGGACATGCACCTCCCCGTCGTACTATAAAAAAAATGGCATTTTAGAAGTAGGATAGCCAGTTCCTCAGTTTGTTGAGAATTCCGTTTGAACCTCCACCTTCAGTGTTACCTTAACTTGTAATCAGATGAAAATGACACGCGCTTCCCCGTCGTACGATAAGAAAACATAGTGGAGGTGGCTAGTGGAGGAAGGACTGCTCGTCGTGTCATAACTCCAGAGGAAAGATAAAATTCGCTTCTTAGTGTTGAGTAAATGAATGGATAATTGAATGAATGAAACCAAAATTCTTTTTCTTTCCTAATTCTGACGCCATAATAACAATTCTTAAAAAAATGTTGTGTTGCGGCATTCAGAGGTAAGATAGCCAGTTCCTCAGTTAATTGAGGATTGCGGGTGAAGTGCGCCTCCATCTTCGGCTTTATCTCAACTTGTTACCAGGTGAGATGAAGGCCAAGCGTTTCCAATGTACAATAAAAAAAAAACTGGATTCCTTGAATAAATTAGCATAGAAAAGTGGTCTGCAGACTGTAATGTTGATGATATAAAGCAATAGTGATATATCAGTAATTCAAATTATTTCGTTTTCAGCTTAATTAGAGTAACCATAACGTGGTAAACCACAACCGTATTGGTTCATGTTCTAATTACTTATTTATTGGCAATCTTCTATTGCCGACCTATTACGGTAAATTAGTTTATTGCGGTTTAGAATGTTGGCATGATGGGTATCGGGTATCCGATATTATTATAATGGCTATATTTTGGTTTCAGTGGTCGGTCGTTCACTACCACAAAACTGTGGGTAAAAACCTTGTTAAAATTCTCATATAAACGAGAGGTAATATTTATTATTTTCAGCATCGCGCGAGCGGTGTTTCTGGTCTTAAAAGCGTCCATTATCAAGGATAGCCGCTCAGGATCAGTAGGTCTACTACAAAAAAATAAACATGACGGATCCGTTGACGGATTGCACGTCAATACAAAAATTACAAAAGTTCGTTCGTATCCGTCGACGTTCGATTTTCATTATACTCGTAGAACCCCAAATGGACCGTAGGCATATTTTACGCCTACATATATGTACTACTAGCTGTACCCGCGGTTGATATGTAGGTACCAATTATTTTTATGCCGTGTCGATAGATGTATAGGTAGACGTATAGTATAGGTAGGCAATCGTTTACTTGAACAATATTGTTTTATTCCTGTTTCTCAAGAAGTTTAAGGCGCCATAATCTCTCTTTTTCACAACCACTCCTCGTCAAACATTCCATGACATAGAACAATTCAAATCAAACATTGAAAACGATATGATATCTAACAAATATTGTAATGTTTCGTTTTATCGTGTTTTCCCTAGCTCACACAATACCTCACCACGATAACACAGCCGCTCCGTTTGACCACTGATCGCGACTGAGTGAGCGCCTATGTAGGCGCATGAGACAATACCAATACACTACAAACATGTTATGCATGAGTTACGTTTTATGAAACTTCTTATGAAGGTAGCTGATACCCTACACATAGCCTACTTATTATTTCGAAAAAGTAAAGTATTCTTATATATATGTATGCCTATGTGTTAATCTAGCACATCATCTATGTATATTCCACGTTTCATCCAAATCCGTTGAGTCATTTCAGCGTGAAGTAGCAACAAACACACACCTTCACACACTGACAAACTTTCGCATCTATAATAATTAGTAAAAATAATGTGCCTCGGCATTTAGAGGTAAAATTGAGCACACATGTAAATCAAACCCCCTGGGAACGATCTGGAACCTATGGATCTGATATTGGTGGGCGAACCACTAGTCCACAGAGTCGATCCGCCTGGCCAGCTACCACCAACGTAAGAAGTATGACGCCATAGCAACAAAGCTAAATGTTGTGTTCGGAAGTTTTGTAAGATGACCAGTTTCGTGCGCTTCCACCTTCGGCCTTATCGCGGTGACATGAAAGCCAAGCTTACAATAACCACAAGAAATTAACTATACATAGGTACTTAGCACTCGCCGAGCCAGTTATCTAGTTCTACCTGAAGATACAAACTAATTATGAAAAACAAATGTTCACTTTTGAAGGTGCAAAGCTTTACGACCATCTACCCTCTATAATAAAAAATGTAAGCTCTCTAAAGGCTTTTAAAACTAAACTTAAGATGCATGTTGTTGAAACGTATTATGAATGACCAAGATGCATTGGATGAGCACCTAACTACCACTTTGTAATCTCTCGAATAACGTACTTTACTGTTATACCTACTCTAATGTTAATATTTTTCTCATGTAAGTGACATTCTTGTTTGAGAAATAAATGTCTTTATACCGACTTATTCCGCCCCTGCGGCCACAGCTCACAAAACGCGAATAAAAGGAACATTCTGCTGGCGCATGCATCTTTTTGGAAGCGCCACTCCGAGTCGGATTATGAGGGCAAAAAGTACACCTGCCGCGCCACACGGGTAACGTACCTACCTCTGTGTTGTGAGCATTGAACGTGTCAAACGATTTCTTAGTGCGATCCCGATCAATTGCTTTCTAACTGAATTTCACAGTAGCAAGTAGGTACTATTTTACATAATCAAAATCTCAATACGTTTAACTTTTACCCTAGAAGGAGGCTTATGTTACTGCTATAGGCGCTGACTACTTACATTGAGGCATAATGCTGAGTTGTGTCCCAATTGCTGCTGTAGCACACAGCACAAACTGTATTCAATCCCTTCCCTCCGGACCTCGATTAAGAGTACACGTCTTTACTCCACGTTAATTTATTTTATAAATTCAGTTAATTATTTTAAAAAATATTCACACACAAAAATAGGGCAGCAGAAATCTAAAGGAGCTCTCAGAAACCGAAACACTCGTGATACCAACAAGGTGAGCTTCATTCATTCACTCACTCACGCCCCTTTCCCCACTACAACCGGTTACTTTACTACACGTCGCTTGACTCCGCCTCTGCCTGCTACCGCTTACGTCACGTCGGCCGGTCGAGTTACTCCTTGGGCTTGCTGCTCGCCTGGTACTCGATTTACATTAGCACACTTCTTCTGCCTGTATTTTGTGCTTCTACAAACTAAGTAAACAGCCGTAAAATATAGCCGCTATGCCGCTAAAAAGGACACCACCTGCCTCCCCAGCACTTGCGCCTCTTGACACCACACTTGCTATATCCGAGTTACCTACGCTTGAGCGATCGACGACCCCAACAGAGCCTGCTGACAAACAAATCTCGGCCGCACAACGCATGTTTAGTTGTTCTTCAGAACCTAATCTAACAGAAAGTGCATCAAAACGTCGGAAACGTAATACGCCTACGACTACTGATGGTGGTAATAATCAGCTTGCGGAATTTATGAAGGAGATGAGACAAATGTTTGCAAACTTTAAGAGCGAACAAGTTAAAAGGGACGAGAGACTGGCGTCTGCTGTTGAGGATATGCGGGCCACGGTAGATTTCTTAGCTCAGAACCTTGAAACTCTTCAAAATAGAATTGAGCAATTAGAAGTCGGCCGAAAAGATGATACTCTCTACATTAAATCGTTAGAACAGAAATTGGACGCCCTTGAGCGTAACTCAAGATCTACGTGCCTAGAGATTAGAAACATTCCCTTTAACTCATCAGAGACAAAATCTACCCTCCTTGAAACTTTTATTAACACCACCAAAGTTTTGAAAGTCCCAATTCAACATGACCAAGTCAAGGATATTTTTAGAATAAAAACAAAGGACTCGGCCAAGAAAGCAATTATTGTTGATGTTGCCAGCGTCATGACTAAAGAAAAAGTGGTGGCAATGTTTCGCAAATTTAACAAGGACTCCAAATTGACCACAGAACACATTCGAATCAAAGGACCAGCGGTCCCAATTTATATTGCGGAAAACCTCACTCCTAAAATGAAGAGATTGTTCTACTTGGCTAGAGAAGCTGCGAAGGCCGGTGATTTCCAGTTTTGCTGGATCTCGCACGGCAAGATTTTTGCACGACACAGAGAAAAGGCCCCCCTCGTGCGCATTATGCACGAAAGCGACCTGGAACAACTCAAAAAGTCCGACTGACTAGGCTCTCCAGCTTCATCTCTCACTCAATGCCATACCTTAGTTATATTAGTAGTTCTATTCTTTATACTTGTTTTCAACGCTATTAATCTTACCACTACCTACACTATTCACTCTCAACATGTACACACTAAGCATACTCTACACCCAATTCTCACTAACGTACACATACACTTTCTCTACGTCTACGATGAACTTAGTAAACCACTTGGCAAAGCACAATTACAAAGTCCTTGCATTTCCCCATCTTGCACCAGAATCAGTTGTCCCACGTTGAACTTACTACTAAATTATGGATAATTTAAATCAAGTAAATAAAGATTTAGAGCAAATCAGCATATCAGAGTCTTATGTATGTTCTCCAGAAAATGTAGGCAATTACATTGAGCAAAGTGATCTCAAAATTTTTCATGTAAACATTCGTAGTGTTAATTGTAACTTTGGCGAACTCTGTCTCTTATTGTCGAGAATAAAATACCAAATTGACGTCATAATTTTATCTGAATGTTGGCTGAGTAAATGTCCTTTTATACCTACTTTACCTGGTTATGACGATTTCAAATCTGATTTCAGTAACCAAAATGAAGGAGTGATTGCATACATCAGAAATGGTTTGAAATTTAAAGTTGATATTCCACATTTTCAAGAAGCAAACTGCTTAAACATCACAATTGATAACGACATAGCCATTCTAGCCTTCTACCGCTCTCCTTCGTATACAAAACTAGAACCTTTTCTAAATTGCTTAGACTTAACTCTTAATCACCACAAATCTTTCAAGACTGTTATAATAATTGGTGACATTAACATTAATATCATTCCAAGTGACGACGACAATGACTCCGAAGCAGATGAATACCTAAATTTAGTTGCATCCCATGCCATGCTTCCCACTCACTTGTTACCAACGAGAAATAGTACATGTTTGGATCACGTTATCCTTCGGTCTCCATACATTGCAACTACTCTTGTTCTCGATTCCAAATTCACAGACCACTTTCCCGTTATTTTCAGTACTAAAAGGAAAGTTAACGTCACAACTACTAAACGTATTTCTCACCGTTTGAACTTTCCTGGCATAGTTCAAGACCTAGAAAATGCTGACTTCTCTAACATTTTAGAATCCCCTGATCCTGAACTAAGTACCGATACACTTATCAACCTAGTCTCCTCTATTGTTAAGAAACACACCCAAAATTCATCTGTTCCGAGCCGCAAACGCATTTTAAAACCTTGGGTTACTCCAGGTATTTTAAGGTGCATCCGAAATAGAGACAAACTATATCGTAAACACAAAAAAAATCCGGAAGACACAAGCCAGCGAATTATATATTTGCGCTATCGAAAATTCTGTACCAAACTCCTTAAAAAACTTAAACATGAATATAACCTAAATGAATTTGAGAAAGTTAAGAAAAACCCAAAAGCTACGTGGAATTTCATTAAGCAGATTGCCAATCTAAACAGAAAAGACTCGAGCTCATCTCATCTGTTGAAAGTGTGCAACTCTCCATCGTCATCGGTAGACAAAGTTAACTCCTTCTTTGCAAATATTGGTAAAACTCTCGCGTTACAAATTCAATCTGAACCAAATATCATTTCCTTACACTCCCTTTCCATTCCTTACTTGCCAACGCTAGTTCCAGTCCCCTCCGCATGCAGCTCTATGGCATTTCACAGCATAGATTGCTCAGAAATTGGCATTATCATCGCTAATCTCAAAGATAATTGTGCTGTGGGCTGCGATGGCATATCAACCAGAGTGGTTAAATCTGCTAAGCACGTATTAATTCCAGTGCTACACCACATATTTAATTTGTGCATCTCATCTGGTATTTTCCCTCGGGCGTTCAAAACAGCTATAGTACATCCAATTTTTAAGGGCGGGGATAAGGATTGTGTTTCAAATTTTAGGCCTATTTCTGTCTTAACGGTATTTTCAAAAGTTTTTGAAAAAATACTTAACAGCAGACTAATTAGCTTCCTTAATGAAAAATCTGTTCTTTCGAATAACCAATTTGGATTTAGAAGTGGTAGATCTACAGAGGACGCTGTCTTAGAACTTAGTGACACTATTATAAAGTCCATCGAGAAGAAAACCAAAGTTCTTGGTATTTTCCTTGATCTCTCCAAGGCCTTTGACACAGTCTCAATCCCTTTTCTTCTTCGCAAATTGGAGCGTGTTGGCGTCAGAGGCATTGCCCTAGATATGTTTAGAAGCTATCTTTCTAATCGTATGCAATATGTGGTGATAGACGGCTTCCAGAGTCGTGAAGAATCACTATGCTTTGGAGTTCCTCAAGGTAGTGTTCTCGGACCTACCCTATTTCTAATTTACATAAATGAGCTGTGTAACCTTTCTCTTCCTCATTGCAAGATTATAACATATGCAGATGATACTGCCCTTCTCGTCAACGGTCGCACTTGGCCTGAAGCCCGAAACTACGCTGAAGACGCTCTCAGTCATGTAATGCATTGGTTATCTTCCAATCTTCTAACACTCAATATTTCTAAAAGCAAATTTATCGCATTTTCCGCAAACAAACTATCTCAACCTCCCCCCACATTTTATGTCTCTGCCCATGTTTGTAAATATACCTCTACTGCCCCTTGTAGCTGCTTGATGCTTGAACGTTGTTCATGTTTCAAGTATCTCGGAGTAATGTTGGATAGTACACTTTCATGGAAACAACAAATAGACGCCACCGCTTCAAGAATACGCAAACTTATATTTGTATTTAAAAAAATACGGGACGTAGTACTCAATTTTAATCTCTTAAAAACTTTTTATTACACCCTAGGTCAATCCATATTAACATACTGCATTCCATCTTGGGGCGGCTGTGTAAAAACTGTTCTGATTAGGCTGGAACGTGCTCAAAGAGCGGTCCTAAAAGTCTTAGCTAATAAACCAATTTTATTTCCTACATCCGAAATTTATAAACTCTACAAAGTTCCCACTGTCCGACAAATATTTATTCTTCAAACAATTACACGGAAACACTTAGCAGTTAACTATGATCCAACCTTAAAAGACAAAAAGCGCAGATCTGACCGTGTTTGCACTACCGAAATGCGTCGCACGGCGCTAGCTAGTCGCCATTTTCACTTTTTAAGTCCCTTTCTATACAACAGGGCTAATAAAATACTAAATTTATATCCTCTTACCCGATATAAATGTAAAGAAAAATGTCTCAGCTGGCTCGTTACCTTGTCTTATGAAGAAACCGAAAGCTTTCTAACTCCCTACTAATCTTACTTTATTGAAGCTAAGCCAATAAGTTCGTCATAACACACACACATACACATACACATCATCACACACAATCTTCCGTTGCCCAGATTCTTTTGAAACTGGTGTTTTCGGACTCACCACTACAGCACACACTCTACACACACATACATAGGTACTCCACACTAAATTCTCAACATTTTACACACTTCCATAGACTAGGTTTTTATTTTAACTTTAATTATTAACTTGCATATTGTTTTATTATACCTACCAACTTGTACATTTTTGGATACAGTTTCTACGGAGGAGGGCGTTAATGGTTTCGCGACACAGTTTTTGTAAAACTCTTGCGAGCATTATCGTTGCATCAGTTTTTGTACATTGTATTAAATCCAAATAAATAATTTTGAATTTTGAATTTGAATTTTGAATTTTGAATTATTACTCGTGTTTTTCTGTTAGACTATTTCATTCTGTTATGTTTGTGTATGTGTGTTTTAATAGTAAATAAATGAATGTCTATGTCTATGTCAATATTTTTCGAGAGTACGTGATGTCTGCTTTTGAGTAAAAGTCATCACTCGATGGAACAACGATATCGCATCTTAACCGTGGTATGGAACCACGGCGTTTGGTTGATTGTACAACTGTACCTTGTTCCGCTATTCAATGTCTCTATCTATGACTAACCGTTTATTAAGAATCGGTCGCGCGTAGTCGATAGATGGAGGCGATTTAGATCACTATTTCTGGAATCGATTGGGGGATGGCCCTATGTTCTGCAGCATGTGGTCTGAACTGATGTATATATTGCATTGGCACGCAAATATAAAACGAATATAAAAATACAATAATAAATAAAACGAAATTCAAACCTCATATAGTAGACTATATGAGGTTTGAATTTCGTTTTATTTGTCTATACTGTAGTGACATTATGTCACTCCCAGAGTCTATGATAGACTTTATTATTTTGATGTTCTAGTATCAGAAGTCCGATGATTTAGTCCGCTGTCGTTTTACTCCTCACGGTTACTTGGTTTAAATCAGCCTCAGGATACAGCTTTCTTGAGCAAACATTCAATAGCTTTCGAATGAAACGTCTGACCTTACATTTTGCCGACATTATTCCTCTAAATCTAAAATTCCGCCCAAGGAGCGAACTCCGCCAATCAGATTACATTCGAGCAGTTTCTAAGCGCTCGGAAAGCTCATATTTCACAGCGTGCATTATGGCTATAAGTTAGCTGGGAACGTCAAGTTTGCTCAAAACGTTTGATTTTTTGCGACAAGCGCAAGGACACCGCTTAGGTAAGGACCTCGGCTTAAGCTATTGCTATTTGTTGGGGGAGGATAGGAATGGCCAAAACCGATACCGAGAGTAAAGAGGCGGAAAAGTTCATCGTCTCCTCCGGTTGAGTCGGTGTATCTGTGTAGTGTTTTCTCTGTGTGACGAGATAGTTAATGAATGGATGCCGTTACCTCCGCGTTAGCGGTGGTGAGTGGGTCATCCGGGTCTCCAAGAACGTGTCTTGGTCTTCAATTTTTGGGCTTGTGCTTTCAGCGCCAGCCAGGTCCGCGCAAAGCTGTCACCCTCCCGCTTTAGAACCAGGTCAGCATATTGTCCTTTTACATATTAAAGTTTGATCAAAACGTTCTCATTTCTTAATTAGTGATCTATTTTATTGCTTTTACCATTTGACAATGTTCCAGCCGTTCTCGAGTGAAATGGTCTGTTACGTGATGATGGTAAGCGGCCCGACGATATGACTCTTGTCTCTTGGGGAATGGGTATGCCCTGGTGTGGGACGCTACATGTGTATTTATAATGGTTTTATAAATTAATTTATTTAATGTGAATGTTACCGCCAGGATTGAAATGGTATAGGGTTATTCTTTATAAAGTGGAACCACTACCCTTTATTTTCATTTGCATCTCGAACTTAGAACACCATTTTGAACTTTGGGTGCAAATTATAAAAATCCTTTTTTAGCGGCCCCCTAACAAGACAAACATATCCTCCAAATTTCAAGGCTGTAAGATAAGGGGCTTAGGCTGAAATCGCATCTAGCTAAATCAGCCAGTCAGTCAGGACTTTTCCTTCCTTTTCCCGCTACGTCTATTTCCCTCTGCATCATATAGCCCGTAATGTCCTGTTTCCGGTACTTTAATGCACGTTGAAGGTTTAGAACCACATAACCAGAAAAAAAAATGCCGGATTTTGGCAGTTAGTTTCCAATGTTGTAAGTTTTGTAGGTACATACTTCGTCTCCAGTTCGCTTGACTTGATGGTTAGTAAATAACCAGCTTCCAAGGATATTTTTTAAATCAGAGTAGTTCATAAGTCAAACATCATTCGTAGGTACACAATTTACTAAAACATTATGTAAGGTCCAAAGAAAAGTCACTAACATAACTTAGTTATAAGATGACATTTGTAAATACGGCGAAACACAGCCGATCTGTTTTATGATAATGTATACCTACCTATCTTTGTATTTACCTAAGTTTCAAACAAATAAATGATTAATTGATTGATTGATAGAAAACTCACTTTACCACTACGTAGGTAGGTAGTAGGTAGGAACACTTTATAGGAATAGCTCGAGTTGACTCCTGTAAACAGCACAGGCTTGCACCACACTACTCTTCATTTCTATTTCTCATTTCTACTTCTAATTTGAATTCTCTAGGACTTCTGACATTTTTGAATATATTTCACCTCAGCCCAAGCGCACGTTAGTCAGCCCAAGTTTTTACCCGACTGCAATGAGTGCTCAAAGTTTAAAGCCTTTGTTCGTAATGCAATCAAGTTTCTGTTTCTGGGTTTTCTAGTGAGAGACTCCGCAAACAAGTCCCACGTTTTACTGTAACAAAAGGTGTACCTACATTCATTAATGTAAAATTTCAGGAGATATAGTGGTATGTAATTTCACACGGAGCTGAGTGAGAGAGGTATACAAATAAATAAATATTACAGGACATTACTTTCACACATTTCTACTTTCACTATAAGGCTCCAAACTAAGCATAGCTTGTAATATGGGAACTAGATTACTGGTTCGATGCCCAGGGGGAGTAATATTGTGCTTGGTTTGGTTGGTGTCAGGATTTTGTTTAAGTCTGTCGTCATAGTAACAATACTTAAAAAAATGTGTGTTCCGGCATTCAGAGGTAAGATAGCCAGTTCCTCAGTTTGTTGAGATTGTCGGGTGTAGTGCGCCTCCACCTTTATCTCAACTTGTAATCAGGTGAGATGAAGACCAAGCGCTTCTCCGTCGTACAATAAAACAATAAAAAAAGGAATACTTCAATATTTTTTATCGTAAATAAATACTCACTATATAATATTAGGTCCTTACATATGAAATTGGCGTTTTGTCGTACTGGCCACTTTGATCTTAAATATCTCCTCTTTGGTTAGGAATTCCAAATTCAAATTTAAACAGCTATTTACTCATGCATTTGTGTTTCGAAAACCGTAATTGTTTTTTTCTCTTTTGCTTTTTTTTTCTGCGTCACTCATTTCACAAAATGGAAAATTTAAAATATCGCATTATTTACGAGTACGAGTTCCACCGTGGCACCAGTGCTGCAGAAACGGCTCGAAGGATTAATGATGTGTATGGTGGTGGTGTCGCAAAAGAAAACACGGTGCGTTTTTGGTTTCAACGCTTTCGTTCTGGAAATTTCGACCTGCAGAACAAGCCCCGTGGACGGCCGGAGACCAAGGTCGATAATGATGAATTGAAGGCTATTGTGGAAGGAGATCCATCGCAAACCACATCACAGTTAGCTGCAGGCTGCGGTGTTAGTGACAAAACCGTTTTAATCCACTTGAAGCAAATTGGGAAGGTGAAAAAGCTTGAAAGGTGGGTACCTCATGAATTGAGTGAAGCAAACCGACAAACGCGCGTCGACTGCTGCGTTACATTACTCAACCGGCACAATAATGAAGGAATTTTAAATCGGATCATTACATGTGATGAAAAGTGGATCCTGTACGATAATCGTAAACGCTCATCGCAATGGCTGAACCCTGGTGAACCAGCAAAATCGTGCCCCAAGCGAAAATTGACTCAAAAAAAGTTACTTGTAAGCGTTTGGTGGACTAGTGCCGGTGTCGTACACTATAGCTTTCTTAAATCTGGTCAGACGATTACGGCTGATGTCTATTGTCAGCAACTGCAAACCATGATGGAAAAGCTCGCTGTTAAACAACCGAGACTTTTCAATCGCTCTACGCCACTGCTGCTTCAAGACAACGCTAGACCACACACGGCCCAACAGACGACTACCAAATTAGAGGAGCTTCAATTAGAATGTCTAAGACATCCACCGTACTCTCCGGACCTTGCTCCAACAGATTACCATTTTTTTCGAAATTTGGATAACTTCTTGCAAGGAAAAAAAATCAATTCCGATGAGGCAGTCCAAACCGCTTTCAAAGATTTCATTGATTCCCGTCCGAATGGTTTTTTTAGTAAAGGGTCAATGAACTACCTATAAGATGGCAAAAGTGTATAGATAGCAATGGTACATACTTTGATTAATAAAATATATTTTAATATGAAAAAATTGCCTTTATGTTCCTCCCATACAAAACGCCAATTTCATATGTAAGGACCTAATACAACACCCAAACACAGAAGAAAACGATGGGTCAGCCCTTGAGACGAGGTCTTCGATCTAACGCGCCTGCCGAAAAACCTATTAAGTAAGATGTTGGTGATTCCGGGTGAAGTGCGCTTCTACCTTCGGCCTTATCACTTATAACCAAGTGAGATGGAGCCCAAGAGCTTCACCGCCGTACAATAAAATAATAATTCAAGCAAAAAATTCGCCTGCTATATCTCTACTTGCCTATAGGTGAGTTGATGGTTAAACTCCCTAAAAAAAATACGCTGAACCATGTTTGAAAAGGATGTGTCCTGCATATTAATGTATTGTTGCAGGCAAGGGTAGCCCTTAACATCAGGTGGCCCACTAACTTGTTCAGTAATCGAGTTATATAAAAATGCCAGTTGAGTGCTGTAATTTATCGTTACACGTTCCATAAAATGGCTACATTCGTCAAATGAATATCTCGTTTCAAATTCATATTATGCTGTTTTCCGCGCATTCATATAATTCAAGAGTCCACTCCAGAGGCTCCGCGCTAGTTGAAACACGTACTCTGTAGCTATGGAATAAAGTTCTTTTTTGTTTGATAGTAATTAGGCAGTCAAATAAATACAAACAAGTGTACTAAGTACCCACTCTATGCCAAAGCTTTCACATAACTGAATACGTTTTTTGTTGAAAAACATATATTTTTATCGATGTTTTGCAAGCGTTAATAGTTCAAAGATCAGTTTCATCTGAAATAATAGATATCAGAATGTACATTCGATCTTTTATATTTTTTTATACATTCACACACAATTTTTAATTTAGCCTTAAAAACCGACGTTGTTTCCTATGGGTACACACACTCAACCGAAACACGTGGTAAAATAATAATTTATTAATTTAAAACAAACAAAAACTACTTACGCTAACAGCATTTCAAATTCATTCATAAAAACCACTCTGAATCTAACAAGTAAGTAAGACTTAAATGTCGTCAAAAAGACGATCTTAAATGGTGTTTCAAAGCTTTAAGTCTTTTCCGTCCTATTGCATGCAAAGCATTTCATGAACATTCTTTAGTCTGATAAAAATGCATTAAGTACAACGCACATTTAGCACTCAATAGTGTGCGAAATTCATTGTTGAAATCACGCTTCAACCATTTTTAGTAGTTGGAAATAAACATCAGGGTATTACAGATATACTTTGTGTCAACGCAATTCAAAACGTAGCAACATAAAAATAAGGTTGAATTTACAAGTGAATATTTTAATGAAACAGTGTACTGGACGTTTGAAGTGCTAATTTGTACTAGAGAGCGCTTTGCAAGTAAATGGGGCTGAAAGTCCGCCGGGACAAAGTAAATAGAGCCAGTATTGCAACTTCGCGGGAAACTTTGTTGACTCTGCTTACGCATACAAAAACGTTGCGCTGTTATGACTTTTAAACGGTGCTTGCTGAGACCATTGAGATAGTTTTTTTAAACGGTAATTAGTGTAAGACAAAGCTTGTAACTGCGTAATGAAAATTCTATCAAAACTGGAATAGCGTTTTTTTTTTAAATCTGCGAAAAAAGCTTGTGTTTTTGTAGATTTATCATTGCTGTGCGTATTTTTTCTGATAAGATATATTTATAAAATCCTGAAATTCACACCTATTGTATTCAGTATGAAATTCACGCCTTCTTATCTAGCTATCATTGTATTATAGATACGGTGCTAATGTGCAAGCCCTAAGATTATTTAGTATGACAAGTTTTTTTGATTGGGTAAATGTGAGTAAGATTGTTTTGTCCTCTAGGCTTATCTTGCAGGCTTAAATTGGTCTAACCAGAGCAAGTATACGATATAACGCGCTTTCCTAGTAGGCTCTCCTGGGCACCGTCTGAATTATGGCAAACCATTTGGCCTTTGGCAGCTTTGGCGGACTTTAGCAGGAATGTGGTCGCAAGCCGGTAGGCCTTTCAATTCAATTCAATTCATTTATTCCAATTTCAAAATACATTGTGTGTAGAGACTTCATAATTTTAAGGTACTTACCTACTTACAAACAAGTTTTAAATGTTGAGGTCACTTACGTAATACCTACAACACAATCAATTAATTATTCTAAAATTAAATAATAACAGAACAACACAAACACATAAATATGGTATCCCTACGGTATTACAATCTCTTTAAACCAATCATTGATGATAAAATTCAAACAAAAAATGAAACAATCACAAAAACAAGACACAGAACAGAGCAATAACCTCTCTTGCAAACAGTCACGTGGGTGTGGGTGGCAACCCCTACCCACGTAACTGTTTGCGATTTAAGCCCACCAAAATAAAATGTTTACATTTCAAAATTTGTTAATCATGGGATAAATTAGAAGCAAAAGGTTAAGCAGATTGTTCGGAATAATGTCAAAATTCAAGACAAGGTAAACTTATTGTTAAATAAAAAAATAACAGGTCCCACCATCAGTCTTATAATTATTCAGCCGTAACCGCTAGCAAAAACCAGTCGTTTTCTGACGTGGAATACTAAACAAGTAGATCAAATCAAAAGGTTATGCAATCCTACTTCTAGCCCGTTTGACCATGTTGCGGTACTGTAAAATATATTTACTATCGTTTTGCACGTATTTTAAAATAGTTTGTTGTGTTGGCTGATGAGGTGCCGATGGCGTCTGATATTCAAAATAGCGGTTTCTCTTCAACCGTAAAAGTTCAGTAACAAATGGGTTGCTTCTAAATTGAATTCTAAATTTCAAATTAGCTCTTTGAGTAAGGGTTTGACTGTTCGAACCAGTTCCAGCCTTTTCATGTACCGCCTCTGTGGTCTAGTAGTTCAACCCACTGATTTCAGATCCAGAGGTCCCGAGTTCGATCCCCAATGGGAGTAATACTGTGCTTGGTATGGTTGGTGGAAGGATTTTGTTTAAGTCCGCCTGGCTAGCTACCATCATCTTTCCTAATTCTGTCGAAATAATAACAATTCTTAAAAAAATGTTGTGTTCCGGTATTCAGAGGTAAGATAGCCAGTTCCTCAGTTTGTTGAGGATTCCGGGTGAAGTGCGCCTCCATCTTCGGCCTTATCTCAACTTGTTACCAGATGAGATGAAGGTCAAGCGCTTCCTCGTCGTATAATAAAATAAAAAAAAAAACAGTTAAAATTGTTTGGATTGGTAGCGGTAATTTATACCTCTACCTTATTTAACCGCCTCTGTGGTCTAGTGGTTCAACCCACCGATCTCAGATCCAGTGGTCCTGGTTTCGATCCCCAAGGAGGGTATAATATTGTGCTTGATTTGGTTGGTAGTAGGACTTTTGCTTGGTAGCTAGACCACCATTTTACCTAATTCCGTCGCCATAGAAACAATTTGATGTGTTCCGGCATTTAGAGTTAAGACAGCCAGTTCCTCAGTTTGTTGAGGATTCGGCCCGGATTAAAAAAAAAAACCGTTATCCAAGCCCTGATCCCGGGTGAAGTGCGATTCCACCTTCGGCCTTATCTTAACTTGTAACCAGGTGAGATGAAGGCCAAGCGCTTTCCCGTCGTACAATAAAAAAAAATGAACAGAAATTGTAAGGAAGTACCTACCCGTATTATGATAACGTCCTTACAAATTTCTGCTACTAGGAGCGGAGAGTTACCATGGCCTGCCCGTGGCTGCCCGGGCAAAGAATAAATAAAATTAAATATTACAGGACATTAATTTCACACAGCGCCAACTAGCCCAAAACTAAGAACAGCTTGTTATATGGGAACTAGATTACGGATAGAATACTTAAATACTTTTTTTTGTAAATACATACTCATCTAATAATACAACACCCAAACACAAATCATCGAACCCACGACCTACAGCGCAGAAGGCAGAGTTACTACCAACTGAGCTATGAGGCTTTTTAAACGAATAAAGAACCCTCCCGTGAGACGTTTATACGACCACCAATTAACACCAGTTTGCGATCACCAGCCCACCTACCAAACGTGGTGATGATGGCCCTCCATTGGTGACTCGATCAACTATTTCGGATGCTTAGATACCTGGGTCGGTCCTGCAATGGAGCTTTCTATATTATACGAGATTATACTTAGAAAATATGAAAAAGAAACTCTGATTATTATATCTCAATCAAATATGTTTATTTCAGTTCAGAAGTAGGGAGTGTTAAAACAATAAATCACAATTACGTACAAGAATAAATAAATAAATATTTTAGGACATTAATTTCATACAGCGCCATCTAGCCCCAAACTAAGCAAAGCTTGTAACATGGGTACTAGATTACGGGATAAAATAGTTTTTTGTTATTGTTAAATACATACTTATTCTAGTATAGTTTCTTAATACCTACAGCATATTCAGCTAGCTATTCGAAGGGTAAAAATACACATAATACATGTTCTTTCATTATTATAAATATTTTATGCAAGGCAGGTGCTTCTAGGTCCTCGTTCTGTATTCATGAGTTACAAGGAACAGCTGAGTTATTGAGGCAATAATGGGACCAATAAATATATATTCTGTCATATGAGTATGTTTATATTTCATCTATAGTTATAATATTATATCTATTCGTTCGTTTTGCCATGTGTCAGCGCATGTGTCGATTATTTTAAGGGAACACTTTTTTCGGCGCGTTGGGATTTTTTTCATATGGGAAAATCCATTAAACTCGCGACACTTTACCGACACCTTTTTTGACACATTTGACTTTGCACATTGCCATGTTATCTTTACATTCCTAAGAAGTACGGGTAAGGACCGTTCGAAGACTTCCTCTG
This sequence comes from Venusia cambrica, assembly GCA_951394065.1. NCBI lineage: Eukaryota > Metazoa > Arthropoda > Insecta > Lepidoptera > Geometridae > Venusia > Venusia cambrica. The sequence continues at coordinate 7,642,432 of OX596046.1, read as the reverse complement.
AGAAGTCATTGTTTCAGTTTGCAAAGACAACCCTCATTAATAAATATCGTGACCAACGCAACAACATTGAGATTCAAGTACCAATAATCTCAGCGGTTTTTCTCGGCAAAGATCGACAAACTTTAAGTTTTCACTTCTGTCAACACTTCCGAAGTTCCACTGGTTTTTTGTAGTCTGTAAAAATGATTATGATAATTATTTTATTGTGACATGACAAGTCCATGACCTAATATTTAATCCCTTTACCTACATATCTGATCTGTTCATTTCGTTATAAACTTTATCTAATCTTATCAGTAATAGTGGTCTCGACAGAGCTTACCTATTTGAGCCTTAGCATAGCTATTCAGCGAGGCAATGGCTGCATTGCCAGTGTCTTGGGCACGCTTCCGTCTGGTACTGGTCTGGAACAGTTGAGTTACCTATAGGCCGTTTGTAACGGTCCTCAGATAATCTGACTGATTCCTTTGTACATAGTTAGTTTAATTGTACTATTTGTAATAATATATTAACATGCTGCTATATTATAACTGCAGGTGGGAAAAAAATAAAATTTGCATATTTTGAATAAGCGTATCAGTAAAAACAATAAATCTCTCGATCGTTTTTTGTCGACGTTAATTTATAGATACTAAAAATCCTTTTATTGTAACGGATTAATAAACATCTATTTTCGTCCTGAAAGTTCATTTTAAATATTGGGAGTTTTTTAAATCAGGCGAGTAGTTTCTGAGAATTCACTCCCATCAAAAGTCCATATTTCTCTTTCAATAGGGATTTGGCCTATTTTATTTGGTACAATAATTAGCTGTCTAGACAACTTTTATAGCCAATCTCAAAATAAAATCTCACAAATAAATAAATATCTCTCAAATGATTTGCGATAAAAGTAATTTAAAAGTAAAAGATTCGCGGATATTGGCTTGTATTGCGTTGCCGAAGTTAGATTACCTTCCCCTTCCTTATACCCCAGACACCCTCGAGTGGGGGTGGTAGTCAGATTTCGGGGTTTATTTTGTTAAAATGGTTCACTTAGCTATTTATATTTTCACAAAAACATAAATATCCTTTTGTGGGTCTGTAAATGATTTAAGAAAAAGAGGTCAGTATCAAACATTCTGGAAGACTTATCGGATTGAGTTTGGAAACTTCCGATGTAGATTCTGGAAATGCTATTCCGAAAATAAAAAATGTACGTTTTTGAGAATAAGGTTAAAATCTATCGGATTCCAAGTCAAATCCGACTAAAAGTGATGTTTCCGACCCGAAAACTATCCGTGTGTTTGAGAATTGCTAAACAGATGTATATTTGAGTTCATTCTTTGTGGTTGAAATCTCACGAAAGCCTCACGCCGCTTTTTTTGTGTGGCTTCTTAGATGAATGAAACGCCCGCCTTCTAATCTTAAGGTCTTCTATATATCTCTTTTATTATATTCATGCACCACGCTTTTCAGTTTTCTTGAATGGTGGTTATAAAACATTGAACGAAAAAGTTGACGGTCTTTTTTTATCCAAATGCTCCAGATAGGAGGGCTATGTATTTCTCCCGGGCTCGATCCCCATGGGATACAATGTAGTGCTTGGTTTGGTTGGTGGAAGGCCTTTGTTGAAATCCGCCAACCTAAGTTTGTCGCCATAACAACAATTCAAAATGGTTGTGTTCCGGCCAGTTCCTCATTTTAATACAAAAAGTGCCTGTTAGCTGTAAAAAGACCTTTAATTGTCTGATTTAATTGTGTAGCTACCAAAAACGTCTTCAATCCCCTATCAATTTAACTGATTGATTTGTACGTAGTCCTACTTTCTTTTCTCTTTGTCAGTTACCTGTGTTGTTTCCTGCTCTTTTTGTCATTCTTACTCCAATATTTATATAAATTTATTAAATAATTATATAACTTTTATTAGCATGTATACCTAGTTTTGTAGTGTCACCTAGAGCAATCGGCCTTATCTCACCTGGTTACAAGTTGAAATAAGGCCGAAGGTGGAGGCGCACTTCATCCGGAATCCTCAACAAACTGAGGAACTGCCTATCATACCTCTAAATGCCGGAACACAACAATTTTTAGAATTTTTATTATGGCGACAGATTCAGGTAAGATGGTGGTAGCTAGCCAGGTGGACTAAAACAAAATCCTACCACCATCCAAACCAAGCACAATATATTGTACTCCCCATGGGGATCGAACCCGGGACCTCTGGATCTGAAATTGGTGGGTTGAACCACAGACCACAGAGGCGGTTAATATGTTAATGACCATATTCTTTTAGTTATGTAGGTAACTAGTACACTGTGGACAGCGTTGTGGGCCACTGTATTGCCAAAATTTTTGTTTTTTTAAGGATTTTGTAATTATTTATATTGTGGCAGTTTGTTGTTCCTTAATAAACAAAATAAAATAAAATACAAATAAAATCAATTTCGGCAAGGGCCCAGCTTGGTGATTATGGCCAAACATTCCAGCTTCGGAGGAGGCTAGGTCAATCTGTGGACACTAAAAGGCGGTTGAAGTGATGTGATAATATACACAAGCACGTGTGGCCCGCCCTTAGATTCGTACCATGCAGGCAGCTACGTTTAACCAGATTGCCAACTTTGATTAATCTACGAGGAAGATATGTGGGAGTTATCTGAACTAATGATTTATGTTTCTAGGATTACGTTTAAGTTGGTTTATTATTATTTACCCTGGAGTTCCTCTTATTGCATAGTAATTACTTTTATATTTATATACATATATAAATATTTATATATATTTATAGGTGTTATGGTTATATTTTGTCTCGTGGTACCACCGATTTTTTTCCACTACAACTCGTGGTTCCACTAGACACTGGTCATGAGAAACAGGTATAAGATTTGAAAACTACAAGAGATATATTCGTGTTATGGCCAATAAATAAAAGTACCCGTCAGCGAAAACATTCAAAATTCAAAATTAAAAATTCAAAATTATTTATTTGGATTTAATACAATGTACAAAAACTGATGCAACGATAATGCTCGCAAGAGTTTTACAAAAACTGTGTCGCGAAACCATTAACGCCCTCCTCCGTAGAAACTGTATCCAAAAATGTACAAGTTGGTAGGTATAATAAAACAATATGCAAGTTAATAATTAAAGTTAAAATAAAAACCTAGTCTATGGAAGTGTGTAAAATGTTGAGAATTTAGTGTGGAGTATGTATGTGTGTGTAGAGTGTGTGCTGTAGTGGTGAGTCCGAGAACACCAGTTTCAAAAGAATCTGGGCAACGGAAGATTGTGTGTGATGATGTGTATGTGTATGTGTGTGTGTTATGACGAACTTATTGGCTTAGCTTCAATAAAGTAAGATTAGTAGGGAGTTAGAAAGCTTTCGGTTTCTTCATAAGACAAGGTAACGAGCCAGCTGAGACATTTTTCTTTACATTTATATCGGGTAAGAGGATATAAATTTAGTATTTTATTAGCCCTGTTGTATAGAAAGGGACTTAAAAAGTGAAAATGGCGACTAGCTAGCGCCGTGCGACGCATTTCGGTAGTGCAAACACGGTCAGATCTGCGCTTTTTGTCTTTTAAGGTTGGATCATAGTTAACTGCTAAGTGTTTCCGTGTAATTGTTTGAAGAATAAATATTTGTCGGACAGTGGGAACTTTGTAGAGTTTATAAATTTCGGATGTAGGAAATAAAATTGGTTTATTAGCTAAGACTTTTAGGACCGCTCTTTGAGCACGTTCCAGCCTAATCAGAACAGTTTTTACACAGCCGCCCCAAGATGGAATGCAGTATGTTAATATGGATTGACCTAGGGTGTAATAAAACGTTTTTAAGAGATTAAAATTGAGTACTACGTCCCGTATTTTTTTAAATACAAATATAAGTTTGCGTATTCTTGAAGCGGTGGCGTCTATTTGTTGTTTCCATGAAAGTGTACTATCCAACATTACTCCGAGATACTTGAAACATGAACAACGTTCAAGCATCAAGCAGCTACAAGGGGCAGTAGAGGTATATTTACAAACATGGGCAGAGACATAAAATGTGGGGGGAGGTTGAGATAGTTTGTTTGCGGAAAATGCGATAAATTTGCTTTTAGAAATATTGAGTGTTAGAAGATTGGAAGATAGCCAATGCATTACATGACTGAGAGCGTCTTCAGCGTAGTTTCGGGCTTCAGGCCAAGTGCGACCGTGGACGAGAAGGGCAGTATCATCTGCATATGTTATAATCTTGCAATGAGGAAGAGAAAGGTTACACATCTCATTTATGTAAATTAGAAATAGGGTAGGTCCGAGAACACTACCTTGAGGAACTCCAAAGCATAGTGATTCTTCACGACTCTGGAAGCCGTCTATCACCACATATTGCATACGATTAGAAAGATAGCTTCTAAACATATCTAGGGCAATGCCTCTGACGCCAACACGCTCCAATTTGCGAAGAAGAAAAGGGATTGAGACTGTGTCAAAGGCCTTGGAGAGATCAAGGAAAATACCAAGAACTTTGGTTTTCTTCTCGATGGACTTTATAATAGTGTCACTAAGTTCTAAGACAGCGTCCTCTGTAGATCTACCACTTCTAAATCCAAATTGGTTATTCGAAAGAACAGATTTTTCATTAAGGAAGCTAATTAGTCTGCTGTTAAGTATTTTTTCAAAAACTTTTGAAAATACCGTTAAGACAGAAATAGGCCTAAAATTTGAAACACAATCCTTATCCCCGCCCTTAAAAATTGGATGTACTATAGCTGTTTTGAACGCCCGAGGGAAAATACCAGATGAGATGCACAAATTAAATATGTGGTGTAGCACTGGAATTAATACGTGCTTAGCAGATTTAACCACTCTGGTTGATATGCCATCGCAGCCCACAGCACAATTATCTTTGAGATTAGCGATGATAATGCCAATTTCTGAGCAATCTATGCTGTGAAATGCCATAGAGCTGCATGCGGAGGGGACTGGAACTAGCGTTGGCAAGTAAGGAATGGAAAGGGAGTGTAAGGAAATGATATTTGGTTCAGATTGAATTTGTAACGCGAGAGTTTTACCAATATTTGCAAAGAAGGAGTTAACTTTGTCTACCGATGACGATGGAGAGTTGCACACTTTCAACAGATGAGATGAGCTCGAGTCTTTTCTGTTTAGATTGGCAATCTGCTTAATGAAATTCCACGTAGCTTTTGGGTTTTTCTTAACTTTCTCAAATTCATTTAGGTTATATTCATGTTTAAGTTTTTTAAGGAGTTTGGTACAGAATTTTCGATAGCGCAAATATATAATTCGCTGGCTTGTGTCTTCCGGATTTTTTTTGTGTTTACGATATAGTTTGTCTCTATTTCGGATGCACCTTAAAATACCTGGAGTAACCCAAGGTTTTAAAATGCGTTTGCGGCTCGGAACAGATGAATTTTGGGTGTGTTTCTTAACAATAGAGGAGACTAGGTTGATAAGTGTATCGGTACTTAGTTCAGGATCAGGGGATTCTAAAATGTTAGAGAAGTCAGCATTTTCTAGGTCTTGAACTATGCCAGGAAAGTTCAAACGGTGAGAAATACGTTTAGTAGTTGTGACGTTAACTTTCCTTTTAGTACTGAAAATAACGGGAAAGTGGTCTGTGAATTTGGAATCGAGAACAAGAGTAGTTGCAATGTATGGAGACCGAAGGATAACGTGATCCAAACATGTACTATTTCTCGTTGGTAACAAATGAGTGGGAAGCATGGCATGGGATGCAACTAAATTTAGGTATTCATCTGCTTCGGAGTCATTGTCGTCGTCACTTGGAATGATATTAATGTTAATGTCACCAATTATTATAACAGTCTTGAAAGATTTGTGGTGATTAAGAGTTAAGTCTAAGCAATTTAGAAAAGGTTCTAGTTTTGTATACGAAGGAGAGCGGTAGAAGGCTAGAATGGCTATGTCGTTATCAATTGTGATGTTTAAGCAGTTTGCTTCTTGAAAATGTGGAATATCAACTTTAAATTTCAAACCATTTCTGATGTATGCAATCACTCCTTCATTTTGGTTACTGAAATCTGATTTGAAATCGTCATAACCAGGTAAAGTAGGTATAAAAGGACATTTACTCAGCCAACATTCAGATAAAATTATGACGTCAATTTGGTATTTTATTCTCGACAATAAGAGACAGAGCTCGCCAAAGTTACAATTAACACTACGAATGTTTACATGAAAAATTTTGAGATCACTTTGCTCAATGTAATTGCCTACATTTTCTGGAGAACATACATAAGACTCTGATATGCTGATTTGCTCTAAATCTTTATTTACTTGATTTAAACTATCCATAATTTAGTAGTAAGTTCAACGTGGGACAACTGATTCTGGTGCAAGATGGGGAAATGCAAGGACTTTGTAATTGTGCTTTGCCAAGTGGTTTACTAAGTTCATCGTAGACGTAGAGAAAGTGTATGTGTACGTTAGTGAGAATTGGGTGTAGAGTATGCTTAGTGTGTACATGTTGAGAGTGAATAGTGTAGGTAGTGGTAAGATTAATAGCGTTGAAAACAAGTATAAAGAATAGAACTACTAATATAACTAGGGTTTGGCATTGAGTGAGAGATGAAGCTGGAGAGCCTAGTCAGTCGGACTTTTTGAGTTGTTCCAGGTCGCTTTCGTGCATAATGCGCACGAGGGGGGCCTTTTCTCTGTGTCGTGCAAAAATCTTGCCGTGCGAGATCCAGCAAAACTGGAAATCACCGGCCTTCGCAGCTTCTCTAGCCAAGTAGAACAATCTCTTCATTTTAGGAGTGAGGTTTTCCGCAATATAAATTGGGACCGCTGGTCCTTTGATTCGAATGTGTTCTGTGGTCAATTTGGAGTCCTTGTTAAATTTGCGAAACATTGCCACCACTTTTTCTTTAGTCATGACGCTGGCAACATCAACAATAATTGCTTTCTTGGCCGAGTCCTTTGTTTTTATTCTAAAAATATCCTTGACTTGGTCATGTTGAATTGGGACTTTCAAAACTTTGGTGGTGTTAATAAAAGTTTCAAGGAGGGTAGATTTTGTCTCTGATGAGTTAAAGGGAATGTTTCTAATCTCTAGGCACGTAGATCTTGAGTTACGCTCAAGGGCGTCCAATTTCTGTTCTAACGATTTAATGTAGAGAGTATCATCTTTTCGGCCGACTTCTAATTGCTCAATTCTATTTTGAAGAGTTTCAAGGTTCTGAGCTAAGAAATCTACCGTGGCCCGCATATCCTCAACAGCAGACGCCAGTCTCTCGTCCCTTTTAACTTGTTCGCTCTTAAAGTTTGCAAACATTTGTCTCATCTCCTTCATAAATTCCGCAAGCTGATTATTACCACCATCAGTAGTCGTAGGCGTATTACGTTTCCGACGTTTTGATGCACTTTCTGTTAGATTAGGTTCTGAAGAACAACTAAACATGCGTTGTGCGGCCGAGATTTGTTTGTCAGCAGGCTCTGTTGGGGTCGTCGATCGCTCAAGCGTAGGTAACTCGGATATAGCAAGTGTGGTGTCAATAGGCGCAAGTGCTGGGGAGGCAGGTGGTGTCCTTTTTAGCGGCATAGCGGCTATATTTTACGGCTGTTTACTTAGTTTGTAGAAGCGCAAAATACAGGCAGAAGAAGTGTGCTAATGTAAATTGAGTACCAGGCGAGCAGCAAGCCCAAGGAGTAACTCGACCGGCCGACGTGACGTAAGCGGTAGCAGGCAGAGGCGGAGTCAAGCGACGTGTAGTAAAGTAACCGGTTGTAGTGGGTGAAAGGGGCGTGAGTGAGTGAATGAATGAAGCTCACCTTGTTGGTATCACGCGTGTTGCGGTTTCTGAGAGCTCCTTTAGATTTCTGCTGCCCTATTTTTGTGTGTGAATATTTTTTAAAATAATTAACTGAATTTATAAAATAAATTAACGTGGAGTAAAGACGTGTACTCTTAATCGAGGTCCGGAGGGAAGGGGACCCTATTACTAAGCTTACGCATTCTGTCCTATAAAAGACTGTGTCTATTGATTCATAACAGCTTTTGGGCAGGACTTTGTTTAAGCCTGCCTGGCTAGTTACCACCATTTTATCTTAGTCTGTCGCCATATGAACAAAATGCCAATTCCAAATTGTTTTGTTCTGATATTTAGAAGTAAGAAAGCCAGTTTAGTCAGAGGTAAGATAGCCAGTTCCTCAGTTTGTTGAGAATTCCGGGTGAAGTGTGCCTCCACCTTCGGCTTTATCTCAACTTGCTACCAGGTGAGATGAAGGCAAAGCGCTTCCCCGTCGTACAATAAAAAAAAAAAAAAACATTATCTACTTAAAACCAGGTGAGAGGCAAGCGTTTCCCCGTCGAACAATAAAATAGAAGTTTGTTTGGAAAAATTATAACGGATTATCTGACGAAAATTACTAATAACATTAATGGGAATCCACGTACCAGGAATGACAATTTGTAGTTAATAATATAAAAACGATAACGGGGTACAAATGAGTGCTTAGTTTGGTGGCTTGTTTAAGTCATAACTATAACGTCGTAAAAACAATTCTAAATTTATGTGTTTCATCAATATATGCTCCTCAATAGGAGTGGAGTGTGCTTTCATTTTTGGCCTTATTATAGCTTGACACCAGGTGAGATGAAGGCCTGATGTAATACAAAATGGATCGTTCATACACAGAGCCAACGTTATCAAATCCAATTAATGTTTTCCATAAACCCTAATGCTAATGCTAATATCAGTTCGTCTCCGCACTAGTCCCGCCCCGCGACCGCACTTGGTCCCAAACATCCGCTCCTGTATTGAATAAACATTAAGTCCTCGAGTTATCCGCGTTTGCCTAAATTATGGTTTGATCGGCGCGTGCTGCCACAGCCCCTAATAAACAGCTGTACCACTAATTTTCTAGCTCTTTTGCCATTCCATACAGCACTGTGTATTATTTTTTTTGCATTATGAATCTTTGCTTACTTCAGCAGCCCATTATGTCTAGTGACAGACGGAGCCTCCCCCAAAATTGGTTAATCAAGATTGATCAAGATATATTGGTTTTGACATAATCAATATTTACATAGACATCGCTTGGCAGGCGGATTGCTGATGGCAGATATGGGGGTTTGATAATACTAGTAGTTCGTTGTAGTTCTCAAAAAGAACGTAATTAACCAACGCTAAAAATGTGCTTTAATTACACCTTTCTCACCTTACTTAAGCACTTTTTTCTCGAACTCTCTTTATTCCCCTGAGTGTAAACAAAACTTTAACTGTGTATACCAATCTGGCTGCTTAGTGTGGCGATAATGGCCGTACCGTACCGTATTGAGTGAGTAACAATAGATAAATAGGCCAGTTTCAGTTTCATGAAATTTCGAATACCCTATCTTATCTTATAAGACCTGATGATCATACTTTTCCCCCTTCATATTAAAAACCACCCCTAGTAAGGGCAAAACAAACTTATTTTGAAATCATTGAAATCTTTTTCATATGATATTTCTTGTTTTAACACATTTTCAAGACTTCAATCTTATTTACCCCTTTTGCAACCCTTCATGTAAATACAGGGGTGGTTTCAACAAATCAAAAGAAAGTTAATTGTGAAGTCAACACCCTTTAACAGTCTATCCTACGAGACATACTAAGCGTTTTAACCACTTAATGCACCCCGTTGTTAAGAAAACCACCCCTAAAAAAAGTTAAATATATATTCTATCAATGTGCAGTCGATACTCTTTCAAATGACACCCCACTATCCAAAAATCTTCTCGTCTCACTTAACACCCCTATTTCTCAAAAACTACCCTAGTCTCAAAAAAAACCTCGTACCCATTGATGAGTATTAATAATATAGTCTCTGCACGTTCAAAATTTTTAACTGTTCGGATCAGCCACTCAAAAGATATAGGCGAAAAATTGTATTTCTTTTTACCCCAATATCTCAAAAACTACCCCTCTTATCAAAAATTCCCCGCGACAATCAAATTCTATTTACGTTATCTCTATTTAGTTTTAATTTCATGTGAAATTGGATAATCCGTTCGAGAGTTATGCCGTCACAAACATTGTTACATACATATATACATACAGTGCCGTATTTCCCGACTTAAATGAGAGATCTCGTTCGCTTCGCTCATTCGATCAACAAAGAAGTAAGCTATTCATGTTACATTTAACCGCCTTTGTGGTCTAGTGGTTCAACCCACCGATTTCAGTTGCAGAGGTCCCGGGTTAGATCCCCACGGGGAGTACAATATATTGTGCTTGGTATGGTTGGTGGTAGGGATTTGTTTAAGTCTGCCTGGCTAGCTACCACCATCTTACCTAATTCTGTCGCCATAACAACGATTATAAAATTGTTGTGTTCCGGAATATAGTAGTAAGCTAGCCAGCTCCTCAGTTTATTGAGGATTCCGGGTGAAGTGCGCCTCCACCTTCGGCCTTATCTCAACTTGTTTAACCAGGTGTGATGAAGGCCAAGTGCTTACCCGTCGCACAATAAAAAAAATAAAAAATGGTGTGATCCCTTAGTCGGCATTTACGACACCCGTGAGCTGAGTTGGAGGGGTCAATTTTTAAGCCGCGACCAACACGGAAAACTAATGACATGTCTTTCAATTGCCATTGAAAACCGCTTGATACGCTAACTATTTCATTGATGATGTAAGTATCCGTGGAAACTTGTTGAAATTAGCCGTTAATTATTCATAGCCACAAACTCTGCTGTAAGCTTATCAAAAATTGAAAAACAAAATAAAATTAAATTTCAAACGCACGTTTGCTTTATTCTCAAATTTAGCAACACGGGTACGTTACGTTATTGCTCTGTGGAAATTTCTTGAGTGTTTCGCTTATGTTTTTTTATACCTTGAGTTTAACACAAAGTAATGTCAAGTAAAGCCCCAGCTATTTTAATATGCCTGCATCGATAGGTTAAAAGGAGTGTGGGGAAGGGTGTGAATAAAAGGCAATAAGTTATTGCAAATGGCGCGTCCCACAGTAGAGTGGGCCAAAAAGGTTCAAGACTTTTTCTTTGCGTTATTATCTTATCCCAATTTTGCCCTGAATATTTCAACGGTTTATACCTAACCATAATTGCTGCCTAGTGGTACTTATGGAAAATAATAAGAGGATTGATTAGCGAGCTTTAGTTATAACTAATCATTGACCAACTTTTCCATGAAGAGCAACTCCGATAGTAAGAGATTTGAGTTTAAATTAATGTGTAAAATTTGTGCGTCAAAATGATTTGTAAATTTGTAAATTTTTCACTTTAAAATATATATTCGCGTTGAAAACTAATTCACTCAACCGTGTTCAGTTTTGAATACAATATTTGCTACATAAAATATTTTCACATTCCCATCTCTTTACGAAACGATATTTCGCACATTCCTCCACCAAATAATATTGGCACCCGATCTTTTTGCATTCCTTGTAGATGCAGTGCAAATACAATCGTTTCATAGGTATGTGAAAGGTCTTTGGATACTAGGTGACCCTTAAATAAAGCTTTGAATAGTAACGTTTGTGAATATGCTGAGTTCATGAACCTATAGGTGTGTCCCGATTCAAAACTAGAAGAAAAAATATTTGAATTCAAGGTTTTTTTTTTATTTGTACATTATTACTATTGCAAGGTAGATTGGCAGTGATTCTACATTAATTATCAGCGAAGATTGTAATAAGTCTAGATCCATGGGTTAAATATTAATCGAAGACATCAATGACAAACCATGTTTGGGATTTACAAAAGTTATAATGATACAAAAAAATCACAACCCGCGACGGGATTCGAACCCGCATCTTTTCCTTAAGCCGGAAACGCTCTTAACCAATTGAGCTACGACTATGCTGACGCAGTTTTTTAATTTTTGTACCATATTCGATTCAGTCTTAGAGTCCCGTCGCGTGTCGTGAATATCTGTGCCATTACTGCACCCCAGTAGTCTCACTTTCCCATACAAACGTAGTTCCATTTTCATTTCCAAATGGCAAGTCTGATTCAAAAGATTTTTGCAGTTATAATCGGATAGGGATAATTTGTTTCTGTGGTGCGTTACTTTTTCTAAAAAACGAATAGAAACCAAAATATATGGAGAAGTTTTTCCATACAAACACTCTTTTCCATATATTTTCATTGTTATTGCTTTTAAGAAAAAATTGGGCACAACAGATAATCTGTGTTATCTTTTTCCGATTACCTGTAAAATTTCATGTGAATCGGACTAACCACTTTGAAATGAAAAAGGAACTAGCGACTTGAGCGACAATCAGCGGTACTACGGTACCTCTTAAGGTAGGTTTGCCACAATAAGTAGGTAGAATAATATGTAGAATGTAGTAATATGGTAGAATAATATCTACCTATGTATTTTAGCAGTAGAATTGAAAATGCCTTGTTATTTTACATCATTCATGACACACACCGTCAGAAATTTTTGTTAGATTGCGCGTGAGATTGGCTTTCGTGAATTGTTGCTTCTATAAACTTCATGAGAGGGAAATTCGCGGCAATGACAGACTACTAACTAATAACACCAATATTTTTTATTTTCGATGGTTTAATTTTAATTTTTCTTTACGACTAACGAAATTATTCCAGTCAGTTCAAGGAGTCGTCAATGAAATTTAGATTTCATTTTCAATGATTATGTAGGATTCAGTGTTATGAAAAATCATTCTATAGCTTACTTTCAGATCAAAGATTTTTTCTAAAACGGACCCAACGATGGCTGTTGCTATAAAAAAGCAAAGATACTGATCTAATTACCTACAATTTAAAACTACAAATACAGAACGATTTGCTATACACAACTCAATGCGATAACGCAAATGTGTATTTATAATACAAGATAGGCTCCGTGCATGCAAAAATCTTTCGGACCATTTGGTTTGTCCATAACATAAACACAAGTACTGACGTCTAACAAGACCTATTAAAACCGCCTCTTAAGTCTAGTGATTTGCCCACCGGTATCAGTCTCTGAGTCCTGGGTTCGATCTTTACGGGGATTCCAAATTGGTTATTGGTTTGGTTGGTAATAGGACTTGTCTTAAGTCCGCAATTGCTATCATCATCTGTCGCTATAACAACAATCTAAATTGTACTTAATTGTGCCTAATTAGGTTTTCAATCGGTTTAAAAAAAATGGCGGATTTTCTTCGACTTCTCTATGAAGCTGAAATGGATAAACAGCGCACAGTAGTAACTATACTGTAAACTAGGCAGATGTACGCAATATGGCGGAGAAACAGCACCATATTGTGTGCCTATTTAAACTTAAGGGTGAAATCAGGCAAGTGTGGCTATAGGGACAAATCTTAGTTCAAATATTATGTTTTTATAATAGTTAACAAAAATCCAATTATTTAAAAATAAGTTATTCAAATAGCAGCATTACTTATATAATTAGATTTTTACCAACAAAGTTAAATTTAAAACAATTGTCAAGTCAAATTCATAACTTTGCGTGATAAACTGAAGATATTTATAAAGCTTGTGCTATTCACAAAACTAACTTTAACTTTCGCCCAACTTTAACTCAAATTGTTAGCACCAACTGTATTCACTCATCCGAGATAATTTCATATGATTTGTAAAATAAATTACTTCAAACTCTACTCGCTGAGATATTAAACAGATAAATTATAATTAGATATATTTAAGAATTGCGTGATAATAAGTGTCAATGTAGTTAGAAAGTTCTTGTAACAAGCGTTAAAATTCTAATTTTCAATTTTAATATTGCGACTCTAATTTTCAACTTGAATCATATGCACAATTAAGTTATTTATCAATTCTTATTTATGTACTAGCTGTACCAGTGCAGTTTCACTCGAACATAACATAGGGTGCCGTAAATACATGTTTTCCATGTAAACATGGGTCTCTCCTGCCTACCCCACAGAAAAACGAAGTGAGATTTTAAAGACCCGCCCGTTGATGTCATTAATTTTGACTAAGGGATTGTAGCAGGCGATGGGCGGGCAGCAGCTTCCATCCATCTAAGAACCTACTTGACACCAATACGGTTTATGATACCTGACAACAATACGACAACACCAACTCACCTGTCAAGCGTGGTGATCATGGCAAATCACTCTTTAGTACTTTACACAAATACTACCATCATCAACTCGCCTGTCAAGCGTGGTGGTTAATGAAAATCTCCCAGTCACACTCGTTGAGACATGAGAGTTGACAGATAAGTGACAGCATATTATACTCAAATAGGTAAGTTATCAGTATCAGTGTGTACTCTATCGTAGACCATACTTGTCTGTGCTAATTGCTACGATTTTGACCATGTTTTCAAGTAAATCTTTTTGAGTGATGATAATGATGTTTAAAATTTCCTAAAACGATGCCAAAATATCATTTTTCATATAATGTAAAGACTTCTATTTATATTAGTAGGGTACGTATACGCGCAAAGGAAACGCTCAACACGTTCACATGCAAGGAATCAAAAGTATATATATTCCATAAAAGTAACTTTAGGGCACCGTGCACTTGCACATAAAATAAAACGCCCAGAAATAAGTTTTGATCTATCCTGCTTACCCTTCAGAAAGACGTACCTTTGTAGTTTGATTTTACATGACATCGTTAATTTTTAACGCAAGCTTTGGTCAGTTTCTTATCTTGGAGTAAAAGGTTTCTAGTTAATATGGGTCCCTCTGCTAATCGCTCTTGGATGTCACTAGATTCGACCAAGGGATTTCACCAGGAGATGGGCAGCAGCTTTCATCTCTCTTAGTACCTGCCAAGGGGCAATGCCAAATTCCCCTTATTCTTGTTAGGAATCTGGTAAAGCAGCAATATACTTATGTACTAAATAAAATAAAATACAAATAAATAGACTCACTTTTTCCCCTTCGAGAATTCACCTCTGATCACCTCAGAGCGTGGATCCTATGAGGATCACCTACTATATATACCAACACTGTGATTACCGAATCCCTAGCCAAGCGTGGCCCATGTCATGCAATGGTATTTGTTTGAGCTATGATTATGAAACGACAAAAGAACAAAAATTACTTAAACTATCCCTAGTAGGTACCATTTACGTTTCGTATTAGCAATGACTGTCGTTCTGTTCAGATCAAGGCCAGTGCATGGTCTAGTAAAAAAATGTTTCACATGGCTTTGCCCACAGAATCAGTAGCACCACCTATAAGGTGAACTCGATGCAGAAGTAATGAAATAAAATGAGATAATGACAGGAGTATGGGATGTGCCATCTTAAATGTCGTTAAAGGCGTACCAGGAGATGAGGAGTAGTATATATCTCGGAACTTAACGATATCAGTACAACTAACCACCCGCCTGCCCAGCATGGTGCTATTTTTCGGTAACGATGACGATGATGATGATGATACTTATCTTTATAATGACAAAATGATCCATCTATGTACGGATACGGACAGAAGAATAACAGTTGATGATTATAATGATGATAAACTAACATTTATGGACTGCAAAGGTAAAAACTGCCTTCAGAAAAATATACCGTGATGTCCCGTAACCAAGTGTTGACACAACAATACACAGCAACTTTTTTTCATGATCGACCTACCTTTTACGATGTTGCATATCTTTTACTACTACAAATAATACGTTCTTTGTTAATATTTAAATCTCCAAAGTGTAGGTATATAGGTAACTTATCACTCGTAGTATTTCTTAGAGTAAGCATAGAATAGTGTCACGCCCGAAAACGTATATTTGACCACGCTAATCTCCGAAAGTACTGAACCGATTTAAATGAGGCTTACAATGGCCGATTGAGTAATGTTTGGGTTAACATTATTAATGTAATTTATCAAAATACAATCATGACAAAATAATATATGCATGCATTAAACCAAAATAATTAAAAGTCAACACAACTTTTATGTATATAATTTTTCGAAAAAACGGATAGTCAGATCCTTCCATGAAACATACACAACACATTATCGAAAACCACATTCAAATCGGATAAGCTGCTCCGGAAATATGCGTGCACAAACAAACAGACAAATAGACTGCGTGTTTAAAACGCTTATTCGCTTTAGGACAGATTCGCTTTGTGACAGATTCGCTTTACGGCAGAATCGCTTTACGGCAGATTCGCTTTACGGCAGAAATTGTACAGTTAAGTACACTAAAATTGTGCCCAAGTAAAAAAAGGTACAGGTTCAAACATGAGAGGTATGGACGTTCTTTAAATCTATATTAAACGCAATTCATGGAAAGGTTTTAGCAGATTTGATCCTTGCATTTCTGTTGCCCTGGTACTTTCCTTTCAATTTATGTTATGTATAGTTGACCCGACTGGGAAACGAACCCGGGACCTCTGAATAGTTATTTTAGCAGCCACATGACCAAGAAGGTCGTTAATGGTATGTTTCAAAGAAGTTTCCGAGCATACAAAACTACTTCAGTTTATCTATCAAAAACTCCTTCAGATTATTTATCAATTAAGACCTCTTCAGTCTATTTGTGTTTCATGTAAATGGCCACATGTATTTATTAGATTTAATTTTTTGTTGTTATGTCACTATTGTCACATTTGTCACATTTGTCAGCGATACTTCGATGATTTCTTTTTTGATAAAATTCTTGCAAAAAAGCGTAGTTGAATTACAATGGATTTGCCTACTCACAGCATCGGGATTAAATTTATATCTAGCCGAAAGGGTAAGCCTGTCTTACTAAGTGATGGCTTTCGCTATAATTTCGTTAAAAAAAATAAAAATGGTCATACCAATTGGAGATGCTTTAATAAAATGGACTGTAACACTTCTGTAACTTTAGATAATGAAAATAAAATAGTAAAAGAGGCTGTGCATTCATGTATCCCTGATGTAGTTAAAAACGAAATAGACTGCTTAATGGACGAGTGTAAGAAAAATGTATGTACCAACCTTAAACCCATCCCAAAGTTATTCGAAGATTTTATAGAAAGTGCCAAATGTGATCTGCCGGAAGACGATATACCTACATTTACAGAAAAAAAAGACTCATTGTACAGAGCTAGAAAGGCTTTCTTGAATTTGGATAGAACTACTTGTAAAAATCGAAAAGACCTCAAGTTGCCTGATCATCTAGTTGAAAATTTTTTCTTGTTTGATGATGGGACTGAAGAAAAAATTTTGTTTTTTTGTACACCATTAGCTAAAAGCAAATTTAAAGTATATAAGTGCTATTACGGCGAAGGCACCTTCAAAGTTGCTCCTAGGCTCTTCTATCAATTATATACTTTACACATTAATGCTTCACAAAACGATGATACCGTTAATTTTGTTCCCTTGATTTATATACTCCTGCCGAACAAAACGCAAGCTACTTATGAAAGACTTTTTACTATATTACGCGATAATTTTTTACTAAATATAGAACAATACAAATGCGATTACGAGATAGCAGTAATTCAAGCAGTTAATGTCGTTTATCCTAATGCCAAAGTAACTGGTTGTTACTTCCACTATTGGAAAGCGCTTTCGAAAAAAAGCAAAAATGTGGGTCTCAAGGATATTGATGGTGGAGACCGTATTACGCGGATGTATATGCAACTGGCATTGTTACCACCAATTACGATTCCCGAAGGCATCTTAACCATTCATGAATTGAATAGCGATTCTGAGGAATGTATTGCGTTCAGAGACTATTTCTCAAAACAATGGATTGGATTAATTACTACTGATAAATTCAGTTGCTACAAAGAAATATTCCGAACGAATAACCCAGTTGAAGGGTGGCATGGCCGCCTTAAAAACAGAATTCCTGTAAAGCCGCCGTTGTATCGATTCATACAGTTACTCAAAAAGGAAGCTCAGTATCAAGACAGAAATTTAAGAAGAATAGAAACCTTTTGTAAAGGAAAACGGCGTAGTTTAAAGTTGAAGGAGAAAGATATTAAAATTGATCTTATTATTACTAGTGCACTGAAAAACGAAATTACCGTATCGGAATGTTTAGAACGCTTGTGCAGGGTGAACTTAATACGTTGACTTGAACGTGCCAAGAAGCCTTTATTTAAAAAAATATTAATAAATGGTTTAGTTAATTATTGTGGAGTTGTCTGTACTTTTGCCTTAAAGCGAATCTGTCATAAAGCGATTCTGCCGTAATGAGAATCTGTCATAAAGCGAATCTGTCCTAAAGCGAATAACTGGTTTAAAATAGGTAGCATCCATTTTTTTTTTATATTAAATGTACAGACACAGCTTTACTACGATTTTATTATAAGTATAGATATAGATAGATAGATAGATAGAAAATAGATGTAATCATGTAAAATACATAATTATAGTGCATATGTATGTTTCATACGTAACATGCAGGTAAACTACCTTGAATTCTTATTTTTTCTGTGATGTTGAATAGTGATTGTTTATTTGTCGTTGACAATAGACAAATTAACTCTGCCTTCTGCGCTGTAGGTTGTGAGTTCGATTTCCACCCAGGACAAACATTTGTGTGATGAATATAGAATGTTTGTTCTGTGTTTGGGTGATGTATCATATAGTAAGTATGTATTTACAAAAGATATTTTCTATCTGTAATCTAGTTCTAAGTAGATCAGTAAAGAAAGTAAACGAGTATTCAATCTGTAATCTAGTTCCCATATTACAAGCTATGGTAAGTTTGGGGCTAGATGGCGCTGTGTTAATTAATGTCCTGTAAGATTTTCATTATATTATGTTGAATTTTAACAATGAAAAGTCTATTATAATATTGATTTCCACGCCCATAACACAACTGCACTGGGAAAATATAGCAGCCATATAATCTTAGCAGCGAAACCATATCAGTGAAACCAATGTAGTGAAACAATTGCCTCTGTGGTCTAGTGGTTCAACCCACCGATTTGAAATCCAGAGATCCGGGTTCAATCCGCAGGGGGTCCAATATTATGCTCGGTTTGGTTGGTGGTAGGCCTTTGCTTAAGTCTGCCTGGCTACCTACCACCATCTTACCTAATTCTGTCGCCATAATAACAATTTAATTTTAGAATTGTTACATTATTATAATAGTGTCCCGGCATTGAGAGCTAAGATTGCCATATAACTTTTGAAACTATCATGGTTATGAACACTATAACTAAAATTAACTTCGCAGTAAAAGACTGAGGAAGAGGGTAGATCGTTTAGGCGATCATTAACCTTCATTCCTACTCGCAAAGACTTCTTCTGTATCCGTCCGATCATGGCGCATGCAACTGCGTTTAGCTAAGATAGCCAGTTCCTCAGTTTACTGAGGATTCCGGATGAAGTGCGCCTCCACCTTATCTTAACTTGTAACCAGGTAAGATGAAGGGCAAGCGCTTTCCCGTCGCCCAATAAAAAAAACATAGCAACCAAACTATAGCAGTGAATCCATTTCAATAAAATCATAGTAGCAAAACCATAGCAAAAAAGAACCATAGTTGTGAAAACATAATAGAGATACCAGAGCAGATCAACTATATCAGCAAAACCATAGCAACGAGAGCAAAGTAGATAGAAGCCATAATAGCTTTACCATAGCAGAGAAACTATAGTAGCTAAACAACAGCAGTGAAACCATAGCAGCAAAACCATAGCATTGAAACTAAAGCAATGAAAAAATATCAGCGAATCTGATAACTGATATTTATCGATAGTATTTGACTATATATGATAGGTAATTATGATCTCTTTCTCGCTTGATTTCTCCTATCAGCTCGTATAACCGTTACACCAACTGCTCCATCTATTCGAAATGCGACGCGACAAACTTGTTATTATGTAGTAAACTCATGTCACCACTATAGTTTCGCGGTGGAGTTATGGGCGTCAACATCGTTAGAAGTTTTGAGCACTTCACTACTTTCCGTTGTGTTAATTATGGCTTTAAGAGGCCATAAGTAATATGCACCTTCTGGGTAGACAACAGCCTCGCCTGTGTAGTTTTCAAGGTCAATAGCCGACCCATTCTAATAAAAAAACCGACAACTACATTTAAAAATACAATCTTACAATTAATTTACCTATACAACATTATCGATAAATCAACCAGCCACGAATACAAATCTAGATGAAAATTAAGATTGGTTATACGCAGGGCTCAACGTCATTGCGATAACCAATAAAAGGTGTCAACATCACGGTGCTCAATCAATGCTCAGTTTTATTAATTATCATATTCAATGATACATAAAATGTAAAATTGATGTTTAACACCAAACTATGGCAATAATGTATAAAACCTATGACATTTTCTAGAATTGTTACAATAGCGATAGAATTAGGACAGAATTACAACCAAACCAAGCGCAATATATTGTACTCCCCATGGGGATCGGACCCGGGACTTCTGGATCTGTAATCGGTGGGTTGAACCACTCGACCACAGAGGCGGTTCGTACATCGTAAGTAATAAATAGGTACTGAGGTACAGGTACAGGTGCTAAGGCCCGGAACTGATCATGTTTTTCCCGCCAGTCACACTGTACAGACTTTGTGCTACTATGTTAAACCACATTATTATTTTTGTTATAAAAGACTACTTACTTGATAAATGCTAGAGCTTGAAACTTCATTGCAACAATTTTATTCCTTTTTTAAGTTGTATGGATAATACCAGTCATCTCATCAACATCTAACCCAGCCTATCGTAATCCACTTCTGGACGCAGGTCCAAACGTCATTATGCCCGAGCTTTTTTATCATCCACTCTTCACCCAACGTTGTAAAGAGGTCGTCGCTTTATTTAGCCGGGGGGCGTCCTGCAACACGATTGCCTAGACGTGACCTCTAAAGGACTCGTTAACCTTACCGATTGCCTCAGCCTACTTACCATTACCATCTAACCACTAACACTTATTTGCCTACTTACCATCTTACCTAATTCTGTCGCCATAACAACAATTCTAATATTGTTGTGTTCCGGCATTTAGAGGTAAGATAGCCAGTTCCTCAGTTTGTTGAGGATTCTGGGTGAAGTGCGCCTTCAGTGTAACCAGGTGAGATAAGAGCCAAGCGCTTCCCTGTCGTACAATAAAAATAAAAATAAAAACTCATTCTTGATTATATTCCTAGCCATTTTTAATGTGCTACTATAAAACTATGAACTTCAACGTCAAGCTCCCGCTACTTTGAATGACAGCGCTTTATTTAGCCATTTAAACATTTTATTAAACGTGAATACTTTGATTTACGAGTGTTTTGAAACAAATATATTTTCGGCGATGAAAGGTGAAGCACGGGCAACTTTGAAGTGTCTTTGAAGCCTCATTAGGCAAAATAGATGCACAAATAAAACGTTTTATGAGTATTAATAACTTTGTGTTGTTTCATGTGAAAATTACACACATATGGCAACACATCTTTTGACATTTTGTTATAATGACACAAAAAGTCACAAACACGCAACGGGACGCTCTTAACCAATGAGCTACGAGGATTCTGATCCAATGTCCCAATTGCTGTGCCAGTTTCAACTCAGCTTAAGCACTGATTATATTTTTGTCTCATAATAACATTTGTACATGTTGCGACCAAGCGTAATCACTTGAAATACAAAAATAATGTAACACATCTTTTGCCGATTTTAGCTTCTTAACAACAATGGTTCAAAAGATAGGTCATACGGATGGACACACTTAGAAGTTAAAAACAACCCTGTTGCCACCTTTTCGCTAGATTCTAAACCTTTTAAAAACTTTAGTACATTGTTTACTTTACACTAACTCTCCGATAGACAAATCCTAATTTAGACGCGATGACTTGACGCAACCCTACCTCATGATGAAAGAAAATAATAATAATCAATATTACAAGACATTAGTTTCACACAGCACCAACTAGCCCCAAACTAGGCATGACTTGTTATATGGGAACTAGATTAAAGGGGCATTTAATTCACTGGTGACTTTAATTGATTGGTGGTTGGAATTTGTTTAAGTCCGCCTGGCTAGCTACCGCCAACCTAATTATGTCGTCATAATAACAATTCTAAATTTCTAAAATATGTTCCGGTATTTAGAGGTAAGATAGCCGGTTCCTCAGTTTGTTGAGGATTCCGGGTGAAGTGCGCTTCCCCCTTTGGCCTTATCTTAACTTGTAACCAGGTAAGATGAAGGCCAAAGCGCTTCCCCGTCATACAATAAAAAAACAGTCTGTATTCTTGGAAATTATTTACTAGATGTACAGATTCTTCTGTACATCTAGTAAATAATTTCCAAGTTTTTTCGTATTCTCGTTTCGTTTTTCGTACGAGTCAAACTCGTTTACCGAGAATAATGAGACAAAACAAAATAACGTTTTTTTTTTACATTTTGTTCTCCAACTTCACTCTATTTGGTTTTGCACTTGACCAGTGCTTAGTATTAAATTTTGTGGTTATACCATGAATGTTAAGCCTTATCTTTAGTACCGTTTTCATAGTAGAGCAAAATTAAAACAAAAATCTTAATTTTAATGGGACTTTTCTTATCGGCTTTATGTTTTTTTGCCCTTTTTTCGTAAAAATAATATATATTTTAACTGGCTGCTTAGTATTAGCTTTGGTGGGTGGTAAGACATCGTTGTAGTGTTCCTACTTAATTGATCAAGTGAGCGAAGCGAACTAGTTCTCTGAGTTAAGTTCGGAAATCCGGCATTGTATGTTTGTATGTGGCAATGTTTGTGACGGCATAACTGTCCAACTGTTTATCCGATTTTGCTGAAATTGAAAATGGTAAGAGATAACATAAATATTGATTGTCGCGGGGGATTTTTGATAAGAGGGGTAGTTTTTTTAGATATCGGGGTGAAAAGAAATACCATTTTAACCCATATCTTTTGAATGGTTGATCCGATCAATTCAAATTTTGAATATGCAGAGAATATATTAATACTCATCAATAGATGTGAGGATTTTTTTTTTGTTTTTTAGTTTTTGAGAAATAGGGGTGTTAAGTGTGACAAAAAGATTTATGGCTTGTGGGGTTTCATTTGAAAGGGTATCTGCTGCATTTATAAAAAATACTATGCTTTACTTTATAATAGGGGTGGTTTTGGTAACAAAGGGGTGCGTTCAAAGGGTAAAACGCTTGATATGTCTTGTAGAATATACTGTAAGAAGGGGGTTGTCTTCACACTTATTTTTTTATTTAATTTGTTGAAACCACCCCTGTATTTAAGGGTTGCAAAAGGGGTAAAAGGGGTAAATAAGATTGAATTCTTGAAAATGTATGAAAACGTGAAATATAATTTTAAATACTGTAGTTGAAGTTGGTTTATTCACCCCTTATTAGGGGTGGTTTTTAGTATCTAGAGGCTAAGGTTTATCATCAGGTGTCGCAAGATAAGAGGTATTCGGAATTTCATTTAAACTGGAGTGTATGTTTTTTGTTATTCACTCAATAGGGTTGCCAAACCATGGATGTCAATAACAACCAATAATTTATTTTGGGATGACATGCAAGGGGTATGACTGCGCATATCCCATATAAATAGCACATTTTTGTCCTCCACTATGTGAAAAGATCTTCATCCAACTGCAAGATTTGGCCATAATCACCACGCTTGGCAGGCAGATTGTGCTCACAGTTACAGTTTTGTATACACACAGAAAAAAACTGCCGCCATTTTGGTTCAACCACGGTTACTAAGGCAACGGTTTTGAGAGAACTTTTCAAAAAGACATCAACATTTACATGTTAATAAGGGGTGACATATTCACTTATTGTATTAAGCCCACCCACTATGACGAACGCCTCAGCATGTAGGTAATGAGGGTTACAAACAAGAGAGAGCCTTGAACTATCAGGGGAATAAAGAAAGATTGAGAAAATGTGTGCTTAAGGTAAGTAAGGTTTGTTATTTACGTTTTTTTGAGAAAGAATGCCGTGGTTATATACCTAAGACCATCACAAGATCTCCGTTCGTGGCGAAATACTAGTTACCAACTGGTAAAGTGCGCTTCTTATTCCGGCCTTATCCTAATTTTACACCAAGTGAGATGAAGACCAAGCGCTTCCACGTTATTTATGAAACAATATAATAAAGGTTGGATGGATGGAGGGACGGACTTAAGTTAGACTTGATTAGTGTATAGTGAATCATTGAGTAGTCGTGCACTAAGTTTTCCTCTCGATAAAGTAACTAGTACAACCATTATTTGCTAACTAAAGCTTCACCTCAAGTCCGTATCTAGATTTATCGAGTATCTCTTGTAATCCGGCATGCTCGCTTTGTTCACCTGCTGAAACGAACAAATCGCTTCTATTTGCGAACCTTGTAACGCGGAGATAAAGTTTAATTTCCAATAATGCTTCACTGCCAGCATTTTGTATTGATGAATTCGAACTCTATAAAAAAGGGATAAGAGTCACAAAATTAGGCATCAATGTTTCTTTTTCAATGTATTTTGAACTCTCTAGGGATATTGTAAGGGCTGAAATTACAATGAAAATGCTTGGTTTTGGTTGGAACCGCTTTTATTATAAGGGATTTAAGTTTATTTTTGTTGCAGCGATGAGGTGATCCGTTTTAGGTACAAAGGTGTAAAATTTGAAAGCTCAATATATAGGGTGTAGCTTAATTGGATGGGGATAAGGTTGCGGTGTTTTGCGGGCTTTGACGGGCTCAATTATTCGCTTAAAACCTACATAATCACACTTTGTTGATTGTTTTCTAACATAAAAATGTTTATTCAGCGCCACTCTATCTACAAGACAATGAATTTATGTGCTGTTCATTTTTAGTGTAAGTAAAATTAATCTGGTTGAATTGGAAGTTCATTTTCAGTTTTACTCGAATTATTTTTACCAATCGCTTTATCATTGATTTTAGTGGGAGTTTTACATATTTTTTTTGTACATGAATTCAAAAACATACATATTGTAATGAAATTAACTAGAACTTTGATTCTGATTGTTATATCAATTCATTTATATATATGATATTATATTATATATATGATATTAATTAATTCATTTAATTTAAATTTAATTTAAATAGTTTAATTGTACTTTTTATTTAATAAATAAAGAATTTGTATACAATTTATCTAATTAATTCATGTTATATTATGTATGTATGGGTAGGCCTTTGCTGTGGGATGCTACCTGCATCCACACTCTAGCGCCATCTCATCGGCCTGGGCCCGGCCATCAGTTAGTGCTGGTGAGGCGGCTGATTCAGCCGAGGATCACAAAAGGCGCAAATATAGTGGTCTCGACAGAGCTATATGAGCCTTTTGGGGTCGAGTAAACTAACTTTGTACAAAAGAAGCAGTCGGATTACCTAAGAACCGTTACAAACGACCTATAAGTAACTCAACTGTTCCAGACCAGGATCAGACGGTCACGTGCCCAAAACACTGGCTGCTTTGCCACGCTAAATAGCTATAATATTTGACATTTGATGTCCTAATTTGTACCCTCCAAGGTTCTGATACGTGGAATATTTTTTTTAATAGTTTTATGGACAAGACCGCTCATTGTACATACACACTATGTATTTTTTTCTGTGAACAGCAAAGTGTTCTATTTTATTCTTAGAGTTACCTAATGCTTGTATCGTTCAATGTTTACTTTTTTTTGTTTTTTTTTCATTCTATTCTATTCTATGTACATTGCGATGTATGTGGAACATAAGAACCACCTAAGTTGTCAACATAAAATGGGCCGCCCTCAAATATTGCAATGAGGAAGTCCACATTATAACAAAGATTGCTACTTATTCAAAGCAGCATATGTACCTTACGACTTACATAAGTATAGGTTGGTGATATGTGCTTCCTATTACTTGTAAGAATATAATATAAGTATTTGTTTAAACATTAAAAATACAGGGTCTAGTGGTGGGTTGACCCACCGATTTCAGATCCAGAGGTCCCGGGTTTGATCCCCACGGGGAGCAATATTGTGCTTGGTTTGGTTGATGATAGGATTTTGTTTAAGTCCGCCTGGCTAGCTACCACTATCTTACCTAATTCTGTCGCCATAATAACAGTTCTTCAAATATTAGTTGTGTTCCGGCATTTAGAGGTAAGATAGTTCCAAACCAGTTCCTTAGTTTGTTGAGGATTCCGGGTAAAGTGCGCTTCCACCTTTGGCCTTATCTCAACTTGTAAGGTGGTGAGATGAAGGCCAAGCGCTTCCTCGTCGAGCAATAAAAACAAAAAAAAAACCTTTATACATCCTTTTAGAATATATATCAAAAAAATATTTTGCATAAGATATTTTAGTTTATTTTCAATGCATTTTCTACCCTAAAATATTACGCCGAACGCCTTTGAAAGCATCGCACGCAGACCAAAGCTCTTTTTCATGAGTCCGCCATAAAATACGGTTTTTAAGTGATTTCTAGAACCGCATGCAGCGCCAAATCTCGCTTTAGACGCTGAAAGTTATGTAAATTCCCTCAAAGAGCAGGAAATTCAACGTTAAGCTTTAGATAAATTCAACCGGATGCTTAATTTGCGATGTAAAATGCTCAGTTGATGTGTTTTTGAATTTTTACGTGTATAATAATTATTTAAAATCTAGCATTTTAACATGGCATCGTGATCAACAGCTTCTTACCATAATTTAAGATAAGATAGCGTAAAGGCTGTATCGTGGGTTCAATTCCCACCCAGGACAAACATTTGTGTGATGAATATAGATGTTTGTTCTGTGTTTGGGTGTTGTATCATATAGTACGTAGGTACGTATATGTATTTACTACTAAAAATTGTATTGAAGTATTATATCCGTAATCTAGTTCCCATATTCCAAGCTATGCTTAGTTTGGGGCTAGATGGCGTTGTGTGAAATTAATGTCCTGAAATATTTGTAAAAGATAGTACTAGCTTCCTGGAAGATAATTGGCATTAGCTGTACACAACAAGATTTTGCTGTACAAATAGTCCTGATGCCAATATGGGCTAAGCGAGGCTGAAGAATATTATAATTAAAAATTATATTTTTTATTATAATTTTATAATTTGCATAGGAGTGGCGACCTCTATCGGGACAATTAACATCGAGTTCGTAAGTAAAGTTACTACAAACACGCTAACGAAACAAGACTTCATAAACATATAACATAACAAGCCTAATAGCTCAGTTGGTAGTAACTCTGCCTTCTGCAATGTAGGTTGTGGGTTCGATTCCCACTCAGGGCAAATGTTTGTGTGATGAATATAGATAGATGTTTGTTCTGTGTTTGGGTGTTGTATCATATAGTACGTATGTATTTACAAAAAGTATACTTAGCAAGCTATGCTTAGTTTGGGACTAGATGGTGCTGTGTAAAATTAATGTCCTGTAATAAAATTTTATTTATATGGACGTTGAGGAAATTTAGCTCATTGACCACACAAACACAGTGAAATGCCTTGAAATGAAACTCAATTGTTTTATGAAGATCACAGAGGGTTATTCAGAGGTACGTCCTAACGTATATATTTTTTTTTTATTGTACGGCCAGGTGGCGCTTGACCTTCATCTCACCTGGTTACAAGTTGAGATAAGGCCGAAGGTGGAGGCGCACTTCACCCGTAATCCCGTAAAACTGAGGAACTGGTTATCTTACCCCTATGTCGGAACACATTTTTTTTTTCGGAATTGTTATTATGGCGACAGAATTAGCTAAGATGGTGGTAGCCAGGCGGACTTAAACAAAGTCCTACCAAAAACCAAACCAAGCACAATATTGCTCCCGGGAATCGAACCCGGGACCTCTGGATCTGAATTCGGTGGGTTGAACCACTACACCACAGGGGCGGTTCGGCACACTCCCACTAAGTATAACAAGTATAACGATATAAAAAGTAGGTACTGTTTCAAAGTATACAGATGTCATGTGCATAATTCGTGCTTCTATATCATGTTATCTATTCAATTAAATTTGGTATTAATAATATTCGTAAGTAATAATTAGCTGTCCGAGCCCGAAAATAATATTATCACAAATAATTAAATAAGCTGTCTCCGAAGATAGCCGGTAGATGGCGTTTCTTGTTTGCCATTGCTCACTAAACGCGAAAAGATTCCTCCAACCTCGCACTCTACTTCATAGATAAGAGCACTTAACATTATTTAGCATCGGGTTTCAGTTGTTAGGGTTCCTTGTTCAAATTTTATAAAAGTCTGCAATGAAAAAAACGGGGACATGATACTTGATGAAGGTACCAACTTTGTTTCGGTTCTCCTAGGGCACCATCATTAAGATAATTGTGATTCCAGGATTGGATGGCTTCAATAACTATCCTTAACGTGAGTAAAAACCCGTGTGTCAAATAATACTCACGCAAGTTAGTGAAATATAAAAATATGCTCTTTTTACAAATTATGAAATACATGGTCAAATGTTTATAACTTTTATTTAGTTACCATCGGGTGCAGCCGTGGGCAAAAAATAGAAAAATATTTTACTAATGATTTTAGATGCATTAAGTTCATGAGCCAGAACTCTTTATGTAGGCACAGTTTTCCCCTTGGCATGATATTTTATCAAAGCAGTACGTTTATATTATACTCATAAGGTTCTAAGCGGGGCTAAAATGATAAGGACTATTTATGATATGTGCCTTGAGAGGCATCGCGTTGAATGACGAATATTTATTTATAGGTCTTTTGCGAAGGCTTCATGTTAACGGTTTATCTCGAACGGAGATTTCAACGGCCATCTGATTCTAAGGGTGTGGCCAGAGTGTGCGCGCAATGTAGTTAAATGAAAAATGAATGAAGTAAAGTCAGGTTTCAGCGTTTGCTTTTCCGCTGTGCTACTCCATGCCTTCAAGAAAAGAGTTAACTCTTTTCTTGAAGGCATGTTGTCTATTAATAGACAACTTTCGAGTAGGTTGGCCTTAACGTAGATCTCATCATTGCCTGTGTTAGTCTCGATATCAAGAGAAGACCCACTGTACATTTTTTAAAAAGGTTACCCTATTATGAAATAGACTCGCGACGTTTCCCTCAGAGGATTTACCTCTGATCAATACTCAAAGTGTAGATCTTATTTGGATAACATCCTAGGGGGTAGTCAGAGTCACTATCAGAAGTCTAACTTTATACTATATCAGAGTCAAACAAACGTTTGGGTTATGCCCACGGCTTGCAGGTAGCTTTGTATTCAATCTGAAAAGTTGCAAGACCATTGCCGCTTAGCAGAATATTAGCCAGTGACATGACCATTTGGATTTTTAGACTTAGCGACATGCCGGTTTCCTCAAGATGTGACCTTCACTGTCAGAGTATGTGCATATTTCAATTGGGGCTGGATTTGAACTAGTGGGTCCCTCCTAAATACTCTAAGGGGAAATCAAGTATTCCGTTTTTCGTTACATTTTTCTTTTTTCTTTGCAAAAAGTTTAGGAGCCATTACATCAGAACTCGTTTATTACCTAATAATAGCGCATATACACTCTAATTCCGCCGTCAGTGTACTGAATAAATAAAAGGGTCTGTATGGCTCGCGCCTAAATTAGTTTCGAAATGTCTTTGTACAAAGGTATTTTGGATTTAACGTGTAAGCTTCGTTTATTTTTGTTATGATAAGGTCGCAGGTTTTTTCCTGCTTTAGGTACGCGTTTTTTTATTTACGTCGTCAAAGCGCTTGGCTATCATCTCACCTGGTATCAAGTTATATGATAAGGCCGAAGGTGGAAAAGCAGTTTACCCAGAATCCTCAACATATTGAGGCTATCTTATGGTCATCTTACCTCTAAATGCCGGAACACAATAGTAGTTATGATGACAGACTAAGACGGTGGTGATAGCTAGCCAGGCAAATTTAACCAAATCTCATGTACCTACCCCTCTGGAGATCGAGCGCGATTCACCCGTGTAGATGCGTGAGCGTGTTGATGGCAAACCACCATAGCACAGAGGCTATTTCAAAATGTTTTGGCATTTGTAGTGTTTGAAACACCTTTTGGATTCGAAAAAGTTGAATACGGGTACCTACTTAAATTTAACCAATAACAACGATATTTATTAAATTGTAAGTTAAGTTTTGCCATATTTTTTCCTAACCGACTGAATCTTTACGAGCAAAGTTCACTCATTTAGGAGACCAACACGGAACATTTATTTTGGCAAATTTCACATTTTTGATCGACAACGTATATCATCCACAATTTTAGCAAAATTATTATCATATCGCATATCGCTCGGTCAAGTCTAACCTACATGGAATATTTGCGAATCTAGAAACCCTCGTACATCCGCATAAGTGCAAAACGAATTTAAGCAGATTCACTCCAAATTAATGAAAACCAGACGTTAAAGTCATTACATCAGAAATAATAAAAAAACACTATACACAAAATAAAACAGTAAATTTATCAATATAGATAAAATGTTGATCCGTGGCATTTGATTTAGGCGACACGTGACCCAAGGGCTGGCTCTTATTATGGCTAGCAAATTAGCATACCTATTCAGTTTGGCAATGCAGCCACTGTCTTGGACAGGCTTCTGTTTGGTACTGGAACAGCTGAGTTACATCGACCGTTTGTACCGGTCTACAGGTAAACCGACTACTTCCCTTGTACATAGTTAGTTTATTTGTACATGATGTTAAAATATAATAATGCCCTAAATAAATCTAGCAAGTCTATTTCTATAATATGTATTATATATTATATAGTATTAACATTATATTTCAATAATGGTATTAATAATTAAAATATAATAATTTATATAAGATTTATATTAAACATCATCTAAGAAGTATCTATAATAATAGTAGAACCACTAAATAAGAGAAAGCGTGGTCTCAAAAGTAATAAAATTTTCACGCCAAAATAAACATCGCCAGAATACGGACAGTCTAATTCCAACGCGATTGCGCTTGCGTCCAAATTAATTAGTTTTCTCTTGTTCGTCATTCACACAATAGAAACGAAAGTATTGTGTATTTTTGGAGAACTATCTCTCTCTGTCTCTCTTTACCTTTCTATTAGTTTGCCGTAAGCCAGTAACCGCAGTGGTGGCACGCTTGTCTTTATCACGTCACACCGCCTTGGATTCGATTTCCGATCATGTAATATATAAAATTATACATCGATGGCCTAGTGCACTACCGAATATTTCTTCTAGGACAACCTTTGGATAGCATATTAAGCTTAGGACAAATATATGAATGAGTCAAACGTAAGTTTGTATGTTTTTTTTTCCTCAACAGTAAGATGTATAAAAACAAAGCAAAAATAATAAAATTCAAGGTCAATTCTCTTTATCTGCATTCGAAGGTTGTATCACTTGTATCAACAGAAAAAATACGATAAGAAATGAACTGATTCAAAAACATAAGACCGAATATGTAGAAAACCGCGTAAAACTTGCAAAAAATCCCAAAAAAGAAGTGTGGAATTATAATAAAAGAAGATACAAATAATGATATGAAAGAATGGAAATGGGATCTCATTTGCAGTACAACGGGCTTACCCGTCGTACAATAAAAAAAAAAAAAAAAAACAACGAACCTAACAGTACCTAATGAAAATATTGCTGATCATATCAATAATTATTTTATAGAAATAGGGAAACACATACAGAAAAATTATCCACCAAATTTTGACAAAGCAATCCTTTTCGCTAAAATGTCTATACCCCCCAACAGGTGAGTTAATTTTTCAAGATATCTCTAGATATCAGTTAATAAAAAATATTGAAAATAAACTACAGGATTCGTGCACAACAGATTTATATGACATATCTGAAAGATTTATAGCTAAAATTATAAATAACTTAATTGATCACATCCATTTCCTTAGAAGTAATTTATTAAAATCAAAAAAATACCCTGATGTCCTATAACGATCCAAACTAACACCATTGTATACGGGCAAAGGGCTGACATCTGAAGTCTATAATTTTAGACCTAATAACCTTAGTACCTACTTTGTCAAAATTAGTTGAATCTGTGATGTCAGAATCTATAATGAGTCATTTTACGGCAAACATAACAATATCAGAATGTCAGCATGCTTATAGACAGGGAAAATCCACGACTTCAGCTACTCCTAAATGTATAGAATGTATTGTAAAGCACCTGCAAAACAAGAAAAAAGTTGCCGCCATTTTTCTGGATCTATCCAAAGTATTTGACTCGGTGAACCACCAACTACTAATAGAGAAGTTAAAACGATACGGAATCAGGGGCAAAAGCTCTGATCTAATTCAATCATTACTTTAAAATAGGGAGCAAACTGTTCAAATTAAAATAAATGGCAAAAGTTTCAAATCATCACCCCAAATAACCCAAATAGGTGTCCCACAAGGAAATTTCTTTAGAACACACTCTTTTCCTAAGGTTCTCAACTGACATATCTAATGTAACCACCGGAGGTGACCTAGTCCAATACGCGGACGACAGAACGTTAATTATTGGAGCTGACACAATTGATGATCTAAATCATAAAATAGCATATGCAATAAATGAAATAAGTACATGGTTTACAATCAATGGCCTTAAACTTAATGAGGAAAAAACCAATGAAATGTTTTTCAGTACCTACTGTCTCTTCAATACAAAATCAAGTTATACCAGTCACTCTTCTAAGTGGTAGTATAGTAACCCATTCGAATACAGTAAAATTGTTTGGATTTAATTTAGATCGCCTGTAGTCATCGAAAAATAATAAATTAATAAATAATAAAATCATATAGACATAATATGTAAAAAAATGTCGAAAGGCATTTACGCATTAAAACAACTCAAAAAAATCTACTATGCATATTGAGCATTATGCATATTCCATAATGAGCTACGGTATAATTTTATGGGGAAACTCTACAGACTACGAACGCATCCTAAAAATGCAAAAGCGTGCGGTTCGAAAACAAACTAAATCTCGTTTTCGAGACTCTTGTAGGGATTTGTTCTAAAGCTATTATTATTATTATTAAAGCCAGCAAATACTTACACCAGTGTCAGTATACATATTTGAAATCATAAAACACTTAAAGTTATACCCAAGCAGTTATGAAAGGACAAAATAGACATACTAATAGACATCAAATGCGTCTAGCAACAATAGGCCATAGACTCAATTTATCAAAGAAAATGCCAAATGTCATGGGATATAAATTGTATAACAAACTTCCTGTGAGTGTAAGAACTATTATGCAATATGCAAGCAAATAAATGCTTTATCTTTATCTTAACTACCCTATGTGTTATATGTGTGGTGCTCCTCATAAGATCCACGATTTAAAAAGTGATCAGCGGTGAATACTTGAATGCGAAATAGTCGTTAGTCTGTTTTTTTTAAACTACATCTATGCGATTTGATGTCAGTAAACTATATTCAACTGTATTACTTCCCTTTAAATACTTGCGTTAGTATGATTACTTATACATTTTTAAGCACGGGTTCCTGAAAGAACCGACTCAAAGTTGGTGTTTTCAATGACTTACAAAGGTATACATGGGTAAAACTCGTGCTAAAAAAATGTATCTGAATTACATTTATTATTTTTACAAGTAGGTTTTTATGTACTCTGTTCGTTAGCTCTGAAAATCGTCCCTATCTCTATATGCTTCACACCAAGCAGACACATAGTTATAATATTTAATTAACCGCCTCTGTGCTCTAGTGTTTTAGCCCCCCGATTTAGGATCTAGAGGTCTAGGGTTCGATCCACATGGGGAGTACAATATATTGTGCTTGATTTGGTTGGTGGTAGGACTTTGCTTAAGTCCATCTGGCTAGCTACCACCATCTTACCTAATTCTGTCGCCATAACAACAATTCTAAAATTGTTGTGTTCCGGCATTTAGAGGTAAAATAGCCAGTTCCTCAGTTTGTTGAGGATTCCGGGTGAAATGCGCCTCCACCTTCGGCCTTATCTCAACTTGTAACCAGGTGAGATGAAGGCCAAGCGCTTCCCCGTCGTACAAAAAAAAACGGTTCTCGAGATAAGAAGTTGAAGCTCACTAAATCAGTTTATCCCAGGTTTATGCCACGAACGTCGGTAAATGCACGGGAATACGGAACCCACAAACAACCAATCGAGATAAAACTTCCCAAATCAGAAGCAGGAAACTCTTGAATCTTTCTCATTATAACTTTTGCATTTCTTGCAAGTAGGGAGGTATTCAATAACGAAGTTAATCGTATCGCCTCTGTGGTCTAGTGATTTACTCACTGGTGTCATATCCAGAAGCCCCGGGTTCGATCTCCAGGGGAGTACAATAATGTGCCTGGTTTGGTTTGTTTGTGGTAGAGCTTTTAAGTCAGCCTGGTTAGCTACCACCACCTTACCAAAGTATCAGCTGTATTTTTATTTTCATACTTTGGCAAGTTTCATGTTCTTGGACAGCTCATATAGGTTTTACATCATAATTTAGGTCGATACTAAAAATATTATAAGTCAAACATGAGACAATAATATAAACTTAATAAAAGTATCTACAAAAGGATCGTAAAATTGTATACATTGTAAAATGCAATAAAGATTTGATTGACAAAGAATCTGGAAAAGCTTTGTCTAAAATTGATAATTCGAACTTTTAGTCTGGCATATTTTTTTTATTGTCAAGCATACCATAATATTATTTTATACCAACCAAAAATTAACAATACTTACATAAAATTGGAGGATTTTGCCATAATTACCACGACTGGCATACGTATTGGTGAATTAGCTCAAGAATCGACCCCTCCAACTTAGCCCGCGGATGTCGTAGAGTCGACTAAGGGACTTTTTCAACAGAAGAAGGGCAGCAGCTTCTATCTGTATATGAACCAACACCTTTATTGCGATCACCAATTTTATACCAGTATGACAAAAACTTTTTGATATCTTAGTATTTTTGTACGTAAAATAAAATTATCCTTATATCTGTTTTTTTTTTTCATTCTTCAATTTGTATAGCTGTTGTCACTTACACTAATAAAATCATGTACATACATAACACAAAATTGAATGAACACAGAATACAGTATGTATGTCGGAGTGTTTCGTCATCTTATTCCGAGTTCTTGTTTGTTTAAGTTGGATTATCATTGATTGTTGTTGCAAATAAACTCTATTCTATTCTATTCTAGTTCTTGTACTACAATGGCGGAGTAGAAAGGGATTGACGAAGTTAAAGGTGTACCGGGAGACTAGGCGCAGAGGGTAGCGGGATCCAAATCATGGATCTCCACTGGCTGATCACACATTTTAGGAGGCATAAAACGTGCCAGCCACACCTGAAAAGCTGCTCCGTCAACTCGCGAAAATCTCGGAGTGCTGGCCACTTCCGGGGGTTTGGGCGTCCCCGCAGTCGTACAAGAAACGAAAACAATCCGAAAAATTAACATGACGGGATTGGCCTACATCTTACCTGGCTTCAACTTATGATAAGGCCAAAGGTGGAAACGTACTTCACCCGGAATCCTCAACAGTCTAACGAACTGGCTATATTGACACTAAATGCCGGAACACAACAATTTCTAGTTGTTGTTATATTGCCAGGCCTAAGGAATTAGGAGGCATGAAAGCGGATCTTGATGTATATTTTGCCTACTTCCATCCACTTATGATCTACGGCATTTTGTTCTGGGGTACAGCTGTCGATGCTAAAAGGTTGTTAATACTATAAAAAAACGTGCTAGCGTCTTAGTGCGGTCACCGTCAAGCAACGTGATGTAAAGAGAATCGACGTTATAGGTCTCCCTAACAAGTGATTCGCTATACTGATCAAGCGGTGCTACGGGAACCATTCATATACATTATTAGCAAGCCTCATAGCTCAGTTGGTAGTAACTCTGCTTTCTGCACTGTAGGTTGTGAGTTCCATTCCCACCCAGAACAAGCATTTGTGTGATGAATGTAAAGCCATATTACAAATTTATGCTAAGTTTGGGGCTAGATGGCGCTGTGTGAAATTAAATGTATTATTTATTTATTTGTTTTTATATTAATTTAGGGATACGCTACAGATACTCTAGTCGTGATACATTTAGGGAATTAAACATCATAACAATGATCAGAATATATCTAAAGCAATAAACAATAATACAAAATTGTAGCGATAAAAAAAAAAACTACCCTGACGTCGGAACACGACCAGGTCGTTTTACTACACGGCTTCGATCGGTGGGTAGTGACAAGTCGCGGCTGAAGACTGCCACCCAAAAAAGCTTCCCTTTAGCACCACCCAAGAGTCAGGTAGGGACAGGTGTTATCACTTACGAACGTGTTTTTAAGAGTAGTAGAAGCCCCTAGTGTAAGGGCTCGTCCGGAGAATTACTACCACCATACTTATTTCAGCCGCAAAGCAGCATTGCTGTGTTTCGGTTTGAAGGGTATGGTTGCCGGTGAAATTACGGGTATGTGAGGCTTAACACCTTTATGCCTCCAGTTGACGGGCGCAATGCAGTGCCGTGTAGGCTATGTTCTTTGTGGATGTGACCTATGCAGTAAGGCTTTGTCATAGGCAAGAATACACTTAACACCAGGTGCGCAACTTGCTTGTCCCGTCTCCTTTAAAAAAAAAGCAGCTGGACCCCCAAAAATCGCATCTGAGCTTTATTTCACATGTTCCAAGTGCCCTCGGTTTCATTAACACCAGCTTGTTAATGATCTACTTGTGTTCTGTCGTTAGTTGAGAGTAAGTCGACTTGTAATTACTCGACTTCAAGTGAGTACTAAGCGTACTCTTTGAAGTTGGATGTGTATCAGATGCAGTAAGGCAATGACAATATTTTACTCAGCATTTTAGTTAAACGACGTATTACGACGTGGATCTGCTTGGCCATCATCACACCTGATTTTCAAGTTATGATAAGGCCGAAGGTAGAAGCGTACTTCACCCGGAGTTTTCAATCCGGAATCAGGATTAGGTAAGATGGTGGTAGCTAGCCAGGCGGACTTAAATAAAATCCTAGCACCAACCAAAACAAACCAAGTAGGAGTCAGACTCCCATAATCAATCAGAGTCTGATAAAATATATTTTAACCCCAACAAGCTTTTTTTTTTTTATACGACGAGGAATCGCATGGCCTTCGTCTTACCTGGTAACAAGTTAAGATAATGACGAAGGTAGAGGCGCACTTCACCTGGAATCAAGAAACTGGAACACAGAAATTTTAGAATTGTTGTTATGGCGACAGGATCAGGTAAGATGGTGGTAGCGAGCAGCAAGTCTGCTACTCCGGTGGAACAAAGGAAATGGATAGATGAATATCGCGCGGACATTTGCCAAAGTGGAAATTCACAATTTCTTCGAAAACCTTACTCCGAATGAATTTCCAGAAATCCCATACACCCATTGGAAGACATGAATATTATAAATTAAAAATGTGTATTTTTACACATAAGTGTGACTTAATTTCTCTTTGAGGATTCAACTCTCATCACTACTTAGAGACAGATCCTTATGAGGATCACCTACTAGCTGTAGGGTAGTAAGAGGCACGTCCAAACTTACGTTCGGTTCATACCCTCGGTTTTCAAGTTAAAATCAATACGTTACTGGTTGCAATCCCATTGCCGCTTATCGGAGTACTAGCCAGACATTGATTCGTCACCGTCAGAGCATGTGCATGTGTCAAATGCACATGAACTATCAAAAAAACAAAAAGATCTAGCTGGATTGTTGTTGTGAGGTTGTGGACCCACAACCTCAGGATCGAAAGGCGCGCACTATTTGTTACACAAACACAACACTCACCATTCTCGCACGTAAATACATTCGACCTCCCCTCTCCGAATCCCTTCCCCTCACTCCACACGCACATGAATACTTACTCTTCTAAAACAATAAACACCTTAACTATTACTATAACAGTCCTTAGTAACCCGACTCCTTCCCTTGTACTTAGATTAATTAATGCCATATTGGTTGAATAAACACCTCAATAAAAAAAAATCCATTATGGTTTAAACCAGTGGAAAAACATTTAAGATAATTTTGCACTATTCCACTCTAATCCATTTAACAAATCCATCAGTAGATCTGTTTCTAGTTTTTGTAGCACTATAATCCATCAATGGATATGTTTTTTAAAAATTGAACGACAGGAAAGCGCTTGGCCTTCATCTCACCTGGTTTACAAATTATGATAAGGCCGAAGGTGAAAGCGCCCTTCACCCGGAACCTCAACGGTCTGAGGAACTGGCTATTCTACGTCTAAATTTCGAAACACAATTTTAAAAATTTTATATCGACAACACAATTAGGTAAGATTTGTTTCTATTTTTTGTTCCATTCTAATCCATCAATGGATCTGTTTCAACTTTTTACTCCGCTCTAGTCCATAACAGTTTTTTTAATAACTGATAATACCAGATTTCATGTACAATATATAAGTATGTACATACTTATATATTGTATATGAAATCTCGGACTCTGTACAGTTTTAGTTTATTAGAAACCACTAAAGTAAAGTTAAGTCCGCCTACCACCATCTTACATAATTCTGTCGCCATAACAGCAATTCTAAAATTGTTGTGTTCTGGCATTTAGAGGTAAGATAGCCAGTTCCTCAGTTTGTTGAGGATTCCGGGTGAAGTGCGCCTCCACCTTCGGCTTTAACCTGTAACCAGGTGAGATGAAAGCCAAGCACTTTCCCGTCGTACAATAAAAAAACAGTGCGCGCTGCTGGTTCTCTTTGTACTGTTTTACGTTGTACTATGTCACAGGTACTTTGTACTATGTCACAGGTAGTTTGCCTGCGGTCACTTTAGAACGTTTATTGACTTTACTTTGCAGTTTGAGTTTGATGCTGGAACCCAGAAAATATGAGAATATACGTACCTATGCTAATACTAACTTACGGCACTTATTTGTTTTGTGAAGTAAAAGTAAATAGAAATGAATAGTTCCTCAGTTCGTTGAGGATTCCGGGTGAAGTGCGCCTCCAAACTTGTTACCAGGTAAGATGAAGGTCAAGTGCGTCGTACAATTAAAAAAAACTGCTTGGTGGTATTTGTTTAAGTCCTATCACTAGCTACCACCACCAAAGTTTGTCGCCGATTCTAAACTGTTTTGAATTGAACTGCGCTCCATCTATTCCCATGTCATACCTTGATACCAGGTACGATGAATTTCATGTGCTTCCCTGACGTACAATAAAAAAATACTCTAACTGTACAAATGTACAATCTAATATACAAAATCGTTACAGTTTAAGTACACCAAATATTTCAAAAGTTATTAACAATCTATATGATACCTACTTAAACTTGCGCCTTTTCCATGAGCTTCGGCGCTTTTTTATATGCTTGGAAGGGTATCATCTCCCCTTTTCAAACCAATATCATTTTTTTTTTAAACTATACTGTCCCACTGCAGGGCAAAGGTTTCCCCCATATCCTTTCAAGACTTGCGGTCATCCGCCGTTTCCCATATATTTTGAAATTAATGTCCTGTAATTTTTATATTATAACTATTTACCTTAACCATTGTGTTTAGCTGCTCATCCTACTCATCTTCCGACTGTTTCAACTAAAAAATAAAGTCAAGTGCAAAATAACACGAGTTGCGCATTTTATAAGACTCTTTGGGCCTAATTTAGAAAAAACTTTTACAATAAACAACAATACTTGAAAAGCAAACGATTTATGTTTGGTGTTATTCAAAGTAAGCAAACCCTATAATTTACATGCCTAATAAAAGTGTGTTCTTTTCATATTATAATTGAACCGACATCCCAATATGGAAGAGGTTCACAATTTAACATGTTGTGTGTAACCAAACAATTTTTTCGTCAAATAAAAGAGTGTTGCATTTTACTTTATTATTGCAAGCTTTTATGTGTCATGTTATTTAAATTGCGAATTGTTATCAAAAATTTTAATCGTATAATCGAAAATATTCAATAATGCTGATGATATTTTACACAAGTTACCTACACAGTTTTTGCATTTTTTCTTGCTGTTATTCTAAAAACTAGCCAGGCATGGCTTGGCATAATTTCTAAGTCGCTTAGATTGAGTAAAACCCATTACGTTATCCTATGTCATAAATAACTGTAATCTTATTCTTTATCAGCAGTCAGAAGCAAATATTCGTTGTTTATTATAATTATTATTCTTTCGATTATGAAAACAACATTGCTTGTAGGATAACATTTCCCAGTAATCTACATTAAAAAGAGAATTCGCGATCCCTATTAGGGTACAGCAGATGCAGACAATAACCCGGGCCGTTGTTGATCCGTTCAACATAATAAATTTGTAATGGAGTTCCTCAAAGGTCCACGTCGTTCCTCCACGGGTTTCTTTTTATTTCGACAAAGGATCGTTTGCAAATATTTGAATTATACTAAGGATTTTCATCCAGCAAAGGTTACTGGGCGAGGCCGAAACTATAAGCAAGGGTTGATGTTGTTACACAGGACCGTAAGACGTCGGTACTTACTGGGAAAGCTCGTTCTATCGCAGACCTCAACCTAGCTCTGGCCTAGAGCTTGAAAATCCTGAAAATCATGAGCTAAGCCATCATTTGTTGAAAAAAAAACCCAAATGAGCACTCCCAAAATATGATTATTACCTCCCCTTCTGACTGGTTAAACTTTTATACTTGTCTATTAAAACGGCACATAAATACCTGCAAGTCAATATAGAAAGCAGTGTAATATACAGTTTTCAACACTAACGTGGATCATTTATGGATATTATTAAAATTAATCGAGGCCTTTTAATCGAGGTTGGCTGACTTAAACTGACAAAACCTTTGGAGATCTTTTTGCATAGTACGTAGTGATAATTATCATCCAAGGAGCCAACTTTGAAAAATGAAACATCGAATTACGGAGCAAATCGAAAGGAAATTGAACTTCGAACTTGCACCTTACCAATAAGTTTTTTTTTCGTACGGCGGGTTAACGCTTGGCCTTTATCTCACCTACAAGTTAAGATAAGGTCGAAGGTGGAGACGCACTTCACCCGGAATCCTCAACAAAGTAAGGAACTGGCCATCTTACCTTTAAATGCCGGAACACAACAATTTTATAATTGTTGTTATCACGACATAATTAGATAAGATGGTGGTAGCTAGCCAGGCGGACCTAAATAAAGTCCTACCACCAACCAAACTAAGCACTTTGTTGTACCCCCCATGGGGATCGAATTTGGGACCTCTGGATCTATAATCGGTGGCTTGAACCACTAGACAACAGAAGCGGTGAAGAGTTGTTGCAACATCAATTGCCACTTATCGTTTCAGATCCATAGACAATCAAACCGATGAACTTTTAGTGACGGCTTAGATTCAGAAAACCGGTGATTTACCGATAGCATACACCGACAAATCATCTTAAATATCCCATCAGTAATAGTTATAGTGTTCATAACCATGGTAGTTTCAAAAGTAATAACATAAAAATACATTGGTATTTGTGTTGAAATAAGAAAGATACTTACTGAATTTTTTTTTTTTTTTTGCATATAATTATAATGAACATAAAACATTACTTTATATCAAATACTTAAATGTCTATTAATAAACAAATAACATGTGTATACCTATTTTTATAACTGTCGGTGTGTTACATAGGCTGTGTTACAAACTGTACCAGACGGTAGCGTGCCACATTTCACCTGCTAGACATTGTAGCGATGTAAAATCTCGGCTCTGGATTGCAGCCCTAAAATTGTCCGACGGCGGCGCGGCGGCGGCTTATTACATTTAGTATTGCGAGCCGACTCTGCGTCTATAGAACGAGACAATGGACCGAGAGCCTCGGTCTTTGTAGATACCCTTCAATTCTGTCGCGATCGTTAACTAAACGGCGCCACTCATGAATAACGTATAATAACACTAGAAGCAAAACCTTTCTTAGCTTCAAAGGGCTTACGTGAAGGCAAAGATACTGCTAATGTCGACGCAAAATGAATACCTAATAAATAATTTTTAAAGCGAACGTTGTTTTTAGTGACGCAAGCTGTGACCTATTTACATAGAAGCCTTGATCGGCTTGTTGCCCCTACCCTATTCGTGCAACAAGAGGCAACGGCAGCTGCCTTCAGGCTCTGGACTCTCAAACTATGGGAGCACAACAGGCACATCCACTATCATAGAGGAGTATTCCAAGGAAAACCCTATACTCCAGTCCATCTATGATAGGGTACCCAATAAACACATACACATTAAAAGCTTTACTGTACAATTACATGAGGAGCCTAGTGATTGCTCAAACATACATAAAGTGCGAATATACACAGATGACTCTAAAATGATAACAGATACGGGAGCTGGAACTTTCTCAGACGACCTTAACATTCACAACTCAACAGCACTGGGCAAACACAATTCGATCTTCCAAGAGAAATGTGTCGGCATCATACAGGCAGCAAATGCAATACTAAGGAGAAAGGTAACTGACCACACCATCAGAATCCTTTCAGACAGTGCTGCAGTTCTACAGGCCCTAAACAAAAGTGAGTACAACTCCGGACTAACAATACAATGTCATCATCTACTGGAAGAAGTAAGTAAAAAAACCATGGTCACTCTCCAATGGAACAAAGGACATGTCCGTAATGACGAGGCTGACGTACTGGCAAGGAGATGAGATGCAACCAGCAGGTACAGAGCCAATCATCTCTCTAGCCTTCAGTCAAGCTCGCTCCTGGATCCGTGACCAACCTACAAAACTGCACCAAAACTACTGGGCAAGTACGCAGGACTGCAGTCGAAGGAGGCCTCCCCGGTGTTAAACCCGAGATTCTCCCAAAAACGTCACAGGACCCTGCTCACTAAATAAGCACTTTTACACAATGGGTATCACATACAGCCCTCTATGCAGGGTGCATGGCAGCAGAGGAGACAGCCGCACACGTACTCCTAGAGTGCAGTAACGAAACGTCTCAACGCCAACAACACCTGGGACACCGAGGACACCCAGGGAAGCCTGCACCAGCATCAGCAAGCTGCTGTCCTTCTTGGAGAACATAGGGTGGTGAACCGTCACGCAATAGGGGCCCATAGGAGGCCCAGTTGCGGGAAATAGTCCGCGCACCAAATACCAAGTACCAAGACCTATTTACATCAGGTGGACAACATTTTATTTCAATCCACGAAACGGAGTGTGGGAAGACCTTGATGGACCAAGGACATTTTCCATTGGCGGTCGCGGGGAGTGGTTGGGTGAAGGAGGTTCAGGATCACTTTTTCAGCCGTGGACGTGGGGGCTGATATGTTAATGATGACAGTTATACAACATTTTATTCTGAACTTCCACTCCAGTGTTACCCCTCAGGGTGTGATGTTTCAAAACTTCCACAACAAAAGGAAGTTATCCTAAAAATTACTAATATCTAGAACCTCTGGTTTATTGTCAGCTATTCAATCAGTCAGCTTCACGACAATTTATAAAATTCAGATTGAACAATTTTAAATCATAAAGTTTCTCCTTTCCGTTATCTTATTTAGCTGGGATTGTATAAAATCCACTTAAAATGAATGTGTGGTCATTTGAACCCCGTCTCGATTCTTAAAGAAGCTTATTCCATTCAGATTCCAAAAGGATTCCTGTACAAGAGGATTAGCAATTAAATTCTTTCGTGGAACAAAGTGACTCAGTTCAGCTCTGTTTCTCAATTTGTAGAGTTTTAGTCAAAGCCGTACAGGGTCGTAACAATTAGGGAATTAGGACGCTCTGTTGTAAAATGTTCGTTGGATTTCTGAAAAAAACATTTTAATTTCCGAAGCTTTTGAATAGGGTCCATATGCAAAATCCATACCAACATTATTAATTCCAAATTAACTTAATTTGTGAATTTGTTTATAACCCTTTCAATCCAATAGCTGAACTGATCTAAAAGATATTTTGCATGGATATAATGTGAGATAC
Source organism: Venusia cambrica (assembly GCA_951394065.1). Taxonomy (NCBI): domain Eukaryota; kingdom Metazoa; phylum Arthropoda; class Insecta; order Lepidoptera; family Geometridae; genus Venusia; species Venusia cambrica. Next base: position 7,598,748 of record OX596046.1, on the reverse strand, counting down.
ATTTATTAGAAACAACATAGGCTACATTTTTTCCGAGTATGTACTAAGTGAGTTAAGCCGAGGGAAATAGCTAATGTTTTTATCAAATGAGTTTTTGATGAACATCCAGCTATCCTAACTTATGGTAGCTACTTACTGCCCTAGAACGATCCTAATGGACGTACTGACGTACAAATAAGGTAATGTTACGTCAATAAACAGTGAACTGACGTTGAACCGAGGTATTATCATGTCAATGAGTAGTGAACTGACGTACAGACGAGGCTAAGAATTATGTCAATAAAGAGAATACTGACGCACGACCAAGGTAATATTATATTTGGAACCTGGCGCCAAGCAGATTGCTGTATTTCATCGATGTGCAGAAGCTCCAGTGTCTCGGAAGGCTCGCTCCATCAACGGTGGATATATATATCGCAATAGCAAGCTATTTACCTCGAGACTTGCCTGGGCAGAACCTAGGCGAGGATGAGGTTGACCTAATCATGAGCTTGCTATCGCGCTGTAAATTTGTATTATTTTTTTCGTTTTCGTGGATCGTAAGAGGTATTTCTGGTTCTCGAACACTAATGTCTCGTTTATTTAGAAGCATAATATTCAACTTAACATTTCAATTTCCGGTCGATAGGCCACATTTCTATCCACACCCAATTAGTTTATGTAAATGTTGGCTGAACAATAATTACATCGTCCGACGCGGTGTCACAACACCCTGATATCTGACTGCGAAACAGAATTGATTCAAATTGGCAATTTTCTATCACAGACTCATTTAAATACAGTTATTTATTTAAAAAGCTGTACGCCCAAGTGGGAATTAGCGTACCTTCCAATCAGGAGGTCAATCAACCCATATGGGTTGTTTATAAGCACATTTGACACATGCATTCACATTTTTTCTGAAATTGTTGTGCTCCGGCATTCAGAGGTAAGATAGCCAGTTCCTCAGTTTGTAGAGGATTCCGGGTGAAGTACGCATCCACCTTCGGCCTTATCATAACTAGAAAATCAGGTGAGATGGCCAAGTATAGCCCCGTCTTACAATAAAAAAAAAAAAAAAAAAAACAGATTGAATAGGCACATGTTCCTAAGAGCAAGCATACAACACATATAAGCTTTTGTTACTCGTATATTATAAATGTTTCTTTGTTGTATGATACAACTAAAGCAAACCTTCATCTGTAAAACACGAAACAGCCAAACTGCCCATCCTTTTTTGCGACAAAGTATAGCCATTTGCTTTAGCTCCACAAAAAATATTTGAGGCATTTCTCGGACCGTACTGACAAACGTGAGTTATTAAGCCTACGCTGTTGAGCTAATAAGTAGGGACAATTTTTTTAAAACTTTTGTAACAAAAAAAAAAACAATCGACTGGGATATCTATAAAATATTAATTTTGTATTTTATAAATGTAATCCATTCGCTACTTTATTTTACTACCTGTAAGTTCGAACCTATATTAAGTTAATGTTAATGCGAATTAGCATAGCTATTCAGCGTGGCAATGCAGCCAGTGTCTTGGGCACGCTTCCGTCTGGTACTGGTCTGGAACAGTTGAGTTACCTATAGGCCGTTTGTAACGGTCCTTAGGTAATCTGACTGATTCCTTTGTACATAGTTAGTTTAATTGTACTTATTATTGAATAAATATTTGTTTAATGTTGAATATATATATATATATATATATATTCAAATAATCTTAAAAATAATATGTACATACATATGTGCAAAGGAAGCAGTCCAGACAGTCCGCGAGATTTTTGACAACCTGGATTCACCGGCTCCCCATGGACACAAAATGGGTCAAATTGGTAAACTCTGCCGATACCACTATATTTGCGCCTTTTTTTTTATTGTACGGCGGGGATGCACTATACCTTTATTTTATCTAGTTACAAGGTGATACAAGGCCGAAGGTGGAGGCGCCTCAACTAACTTAGGAACTGGTTATCTTACCTCTAAATGCCGGAACACAACAATTGAAGAATTGTTATTATTATAATTATGTAAGATGGTGGTTACTAGCCGGGCGGACTTGAACAAAATCCTACTACCAACCAAACCAAGCACAATATTGCTCTCACTCCTTGAGGGGATCCGGGTTCGATCCCCTCTGAGGACCTCTGGGTCTGAAATCGGTCGGTTGAACCATTAGACTACAGAGGCGGTTATTGTGATACTCGGCCGAATCAGCCGCCGCACCAGCCTTAACTGCAGTCCCAAACAGGTGAGATTGCGTGTTTGATTGAAATGTGTTGACGCAGGTAGTGTTCCACACCAAAGGCCTGCGTCGGGCCGTATCATAATAATATGTATGTATTTACTAAAAAAAAGTATTTAAGTATTATAGCCGTAATCTAGTCCCCATATTACAAGCTACGCTTAGTTTGGGGCTAAATGGCGCTGTGTAAAATTAATGTCCTTGGATTATTTATTAATTTATTGTATATTTATTTATTCATCTGTATTGGTACTTTTTAAAAATATATTAAAAATAGTTATCTAGAGTTTAATATTAACTAGTGTCATGTAAAGTACCTGGAATGTTATTGGCAGCATCACACTTTACAAGTGTGTTCACTTAACAAGCCTCATAGCTCAGTTGGTAGTAACTTTGCGATGTAGTTTGTGGGATCGATTCCCAGGACAATCATTTTTGTTGTGAATATAGATGTTACAGTTTCAGTTTTGTCAGCAATTCAAACCTCGAGCTTGGCCTTTCAAAACTCATAAAAAGTTTGTAAAGTTTTAAAGCTAAACATAATGGAACATTTTTAATTAGAACGAAACTACATACTTCCAACACTCAGGTTGAGGCTTTTAGCTTATCTTTAGTTTATAAATAACATAGTTTGAGAGTGTTTTAGAGATTCAAATTATTTAACGAATAATTATGAGTTAGTTGTAACAAAAATGCTTAGGTACATTATTTTATTTTATTGCTAATAATGTTCAACAAACTGATATTTTTAAAGGTATCCACTTCTTAGAGGAATATACATGGTCATTTTAAATGTGTTTACATTCGTAAGGACAGTATTTTGGAAACTATCCATAGCCACATGCAATGTGCTAGAAAATGTGCAACCTGTATACATTTTTCACTTTCACTACGAGTCAATTTATAATCGAGATTTTACAATTACTATCATTTTAACGGTAAGAATATAATTGAATTAATTTTGATTGAGGCGACACGTGACCCAAGGGCTGACTCTTATTTAGGCCAGCGAATTAGCATAGCTATTCAGCGTGGCAATGCAGCCAGTGTCTTGGCCACGCTTCCGTCTGGTACTGGTCTGGAACAGTTGAGTTACCTATAGGCCGTTTGAAACGGTCCTTAGGTAATATGACTGATTCCTTTGTACATAGTTAGTTTAATTAAATTAATAGTTAACTGATAAAATTAACGGTTACCATATAATAAAATAAACGATCAGTTTATTAAACAGTTACCAGTATTAAATAATAGGAAGACAAATTAAATAAACAGCTTAAAATCAATTAAACTGAATACATTTCGGTCTGCAAAAAAATAAATACCAATAAGTTCAAATCATATATGATTTGAACTTATGGTGGAGTAAAAATTCATAAAATATAATTAAAACAATAATAGCTTTTTTGGTAACATTTCTTGCACACCAAATAAAAAAAAACTATTCAAACTATTTCTTATGAATTAACAATTTTACTGCTCTGCTATAGAGTACCTTACTTAAACATGTTACAAAGAATAAGCGATTAGACGGGTCGTCAAAGAAAATGGATAAGACCTACATTATTTTACTTGTAACAAAACTTACTTTTCAAAGAATTTCTTCCAACGATATAAGTTTATGGAAACTTTTAACAAAATGCTTACAAAAAGAGCGAGTGATCGTGAATCGGGGACGCAGCGTGAACGTAACGGAAGCGTTGCGGGAAAGTTACAAAAACGGACAAGCGGGAGTTGGTGCAACTTGCTCGGTTTTGTTCGGTGCAGCTGTGCAATTTTACAGTGTATTGGGAAAAGATAGACAACGTTGAACTTTGGGCTAGAAAGTTATTGAACCTGAAACTGGATAAGCCCAATTCAGACGCCTGGATCAAACATTTTAAACACTCATAGAGTTTAAATCAAAATCGATGTTATGCAGTTTTGTGATAGAAATTACCCAAGGTGAATTAGGTAGCTATATCGCTCCGTAAATTTTATGACAATATCCAACTTTAACCGCCTCTATGGTCTAGTGGTTTGCAAACGGTGTCAGATCTAGAGGTCTCGGGTTCGATCACCAGTGGAGTTCAATATTGTGCTTTGTTGGTGGTAGGACTTTTTTTTTCCTGCCTGGCTAGCTATATTATTATATATAGTGTCATAGTGAAGCGATTGGTTCAGTAGAATCGGGGCCCAGTGCTGATGACATCGTGTGTGATGTTTGTGTATTTGAAACACGGAACAAAAATTGTAATGCAAGTTGACTTATCTGGTTTTGTCCTCAAGTATTTGTCTGTGGTTTTACCTCAATCCCCAAGCATACAGTCGATAAGTGCACCACTTTAACAAGCATATCGTCGCAGCCCCATATCCCAGGATAAGCCTGCTGACGACTTTCTGTGTCATTTGCACTGTTGCCGTCCACATATTACGTTTGCGGCTTCGATGCGAGGCGATATTGTTCTGAACTTCCTCGATAGCGCCAGCTCGCCACAGAATACAAAGTACCCGCTTTTTAGACAAATGCCTGTCTAAGCGGGAGCAACAGTTACAGAGAATCGATAGTTTTTATCCTGATCTTAATTTTTTTTGCGACTTCATGGATATCGGGAATTATTCTATTTATTTTTCATGCCGGTATCCTGCCAGCTTTGTCTACCTGCAGTTAAAAACATTTTTTTAAAGTTTGTACCAATGTCGCCATTTTATTAATTTTGATAAGTATTCCGAACAGGCTGTAGATTTTCCTAATTTGACAATTTGTCTTGACTTCTTTTATTATATTCTCTGTTTGGGTTGTACAATATATAATAAGTACGTTTTCACACAAAAAAAAAAGTATTTTATCCGTAATCTAGTTCCCATTTTACAAGCTTTTCTTAATTTGGGACTGAATGGCGCTGTGTCAAATTAATGTCCTGTAATACTTATAAATTTATTCGATAAAGGTATTTTATATACATCAAATATTATTTTGGAGGAAACACATGCCCAACAGTCATATTTATTTTTTTGTTTGTTGGTATTTTGTGATAATTTTTATATGTTGGGTGTTAATTGCCCAAACAATGTTGTTCACAACAGTGATATGTCATATCTACCGGATGTGGATAAAAAACATTTTGAAAATTAATAAATGTATTTTAATTTGAATACATTTAAAGATTTTCAAAAAGTTTTCGTTTCAGGCGAATGTACCTAGGTTCACAAAAAAATAGATGAATTGAATTGAATTGAAATAACAGTGAAAATGTTTCGAGATTCGCTAACATTGGCATAGGCAATTGGCTGCGAGCCGTGGCAACTTGTTAGGACCGATGGTGAGTGTGTGGTTGCAATAACAGTTCCAACTTAGAACTCGATAGAGGTGAAACAAAGACGTTGTGTTGCTCTGATTGTAACACACATTCCTTCATGTAACAATAAAAAGCCACATTGTTTTAAAAGATCAGTTGGTAGGAGTAGCCTTCTGCGCTGTAGGTTGTTGGTTCAATTCCCACCTAGGCCAAACATTTGTATGATGAATATAGATTTATGTTCGGTGTAAAAAAAAGAAGTACTCTATCCGTAATCTATATGTTTATTTTAATATGTTTATTATAATCTATATGTTTATTTTGGGGCCAGGTGGCGCTGTGTGATATTAATGTCCTGTATAATATGCTGCCCTGTCTATATGTAATTGTGTAATGTTAAATTTCCATTGTAGGGATCTTTTGGAAAAGTACTCAGCCTTTAAAGTTGTGTATGACATCTTGTGGTTTCCTTTTTCAATTTTGATCAAGTAAAGGTATAAGTTTTAGTGATTAATTGCGTTCCCTTGGTCTGAGGAGATTAAACCTGGTGTCTACGGATTTGTCTTGCAAAGGTGGAGATAACTGCGTAGTCTAATTAGTAAATGAATAGGTATAAATTTTGCGAAAAAAAAATCAAACATTGAAATCCTACAGCAAACATTTCCCCTTTCACCCCTTTCCTCTCTCCTTTTTCGGTTTTTCTTCACAATATCTTGTGTAAAATTAAATTTTAGTATGCCTTTCAAATTAAAATGAAATCCGTTGATAAACAACGCTACAGCAAGCTTCTCCCTTTTCCCCCTAATTCCCCCCATCCAAAATCGCGATCGACTTAAAAAAAAATATAAATCAAAGAACATGTGTGCCAATTTTCATAAAATCGGTTGAAAAATGCAACCTGTAGGCGAGAACACCCCGACCGACAGCCGACAGATAACGGACAAAAGCATTTTTGGCCAATCTCGAAACTTCTCACTTCGCTTAGCTCGCTCGGTCCAATATGGATAGGTATTTTTATATATAAATATTGGCCCAATGTTTTGTTAATAAGCAAATTAATTTGGTAATCAAATTTCGCTTCCGAAATATTTGATGAACGTTAGGGAATAATAATGGTAATTTGCAAATTTGAAGCATGAAATAATTTGTTTACATTTACATTAAACAGGTGTTATGACTGTTTTAGGTCGGAATAAGTCCCTGCTAAGAGATAGAGAGAGTGGAGCAAATTATATTTATATATCTTTCATTGTCTCTTCTATCTCTTTTATTGTATATATGGATTTTATAATAGTATATGGTATATTATAAACATGGATTCATAATCCTGAAATAAATGAATTTATTATTTATTTATAGCTACTGAGTATATACCTGGGAAGTCTAAAACATGATCACGAAAATGGTCGCCACGCGTCTCTCTGCATTTATTAAATTCATCATGATCAAAAAAATCCTATCTTCAGTTATACAAGTAATTTACCAAAAATATATTAAAATCAACAAAGCACCTGGTCACGGGTTTGATTCCCGCGTGTGCACAATAATGTGATCAGCAGAAAGTGATTGGAATCGTGTGTGACCCTCCCAGAGCGGTTACTCTATATTAAGGCTGGTACTCATTACAGCCTGCACAATACCTTTTAGCCCGACTGCCTAAGAAGGAGGGCTTTATTTCTGTGATTCGTCATTTGTGTGATGAATATAGATGTTTGTTCTGTGTTTGGGTGTTGTATTGTATAATTTATATGTATAAACAGAGAAAAATATATAAGTAGTATATATATAAGTATCCGTAATCAGAAATACATTTATTCAATAAAAAGTACAATTAAACTAACTATGTACAAAGGAATCAGTCAGATTACCTAAGGACCGTTACAAACGGCCTATAGGTAACTCAACTGTTCCAGACCAGTACCAGACGGAAGCGTGCCCAAGACACTGGCTGCATTGCCACGCTGAATAGCTATGCTAATTCGCTGGCCTAAATAAGAGCCAGCCCTTGGGTCACGTGTCGCCTCAATCAAAAGCCGTAAATAAAAAATCCGTAATCTAGTTCCCATATTATAATAATATTAATTTGTTTATTTGTACCGCTCTGCAGCCTTAAAGGTTTGTAGGATTCTGTCATGAAAGGTGTCGTTTGGTTTCGCTAAATTGTGGGAATAATATTAGCTATACAATTTTAATTTGGGGGATAGTGCGAATAAAATAAGAGGGGGATAAAAAATACTGTATAAATAACAGTATGTAATTAACTTCTAATTCTAAATTAATAGTTTTCTGTTATTAATTCCGTGTTCTTGAAAAAACATGACAATTTTGCAGTCGAGTTTTAGATTTTCATCTTTCAACTTGTTTTATTTGAAATGACCAGCTCTTGACTTCGAAACTCAACTTTAACGAAAGAGGAGACTGAAGTCCACGCGGGCGCAAGCTTATCCCCGAGGCGAAGAATTAATAGCTCTTTTATTGAAGACATTAGGGTCGTAATATGACGGAAATAAAGATGCTGGTACCTGATTCTGAATGTTTTTGTTGATAGCATTATGAGAGATGCTTGGAATCGCTAGGGTACATATTATTTGAAGGTACTATTCATTGAAGCCGGTAACATTTTCACCCGCTTCTCGATTTTCAGTCAGAGTATGAACTCTGAAATACATGCACTGTTTAATTAAAAGTGAACTAGTTGAGATCCATTTCCAATATTTATCATAATAGGGACAGAGTGGTTGTATGAACATTAGTTGCAACACCATAAAGTAGTCTAATGTTTGGTAATCAATTTGTTAAATCTCATCCAGAAATCACACTCACCCTCAAGATGGTTCCTGGGAGAACCGAAACACAGGGCCTTCATCAAACATCGTATACGAGAATAAAACCCGAGTAAAGTGTTTAAAAATGGACAATAATGAATTGACTAGTGAAGTAGACTAGGATGGCTTTGAAGCTACAGCTTGTTGCACAAAGTTTCACGTAGTTTAGTGAATCTCCGCTAGATGGCGTTAATCTGCGCTTAAGCTGAGTCACGGCACAAACATTCTGAAACTGCGTCAAGACTCTCGTTGCTCAATTGGTTAGTGCGTTTCCGGCTTGAGGAGGAGATGCGGTTTCAAGTCCTGTCGCGGGTTGTGAATTTTTGTATCATTACTCATAACATAAATGTTGTCAGAAAGTGCAATCACTTAAAATACAAGTACATTTTGAGTATTTTTAAGACATATTTTGTCAATTTTATTAACACTAACACATAGGCACTGACAGTTCAGTGTATGTAGACTATAGACAATATTATAACGATACTCTAAATATTCTCGATCGTAAAATACTCCATATATTTCTCAAAATGATGAATAATCACAGAAGTGCCAGGGGTAATCTACGTAAAAATTTTTGGTAGGTATTCCAAATTGCCAAAGTAGTGCCTTGGGCTAAATGGAATAATTGAAGTGTTTTTTTATTTTAATTTTATTATTGTTTGATGGGGAAGCGCTTGGCCATCATCTCACCTAGTTACAAGTTAAGATAAGGCCGAAGGTAGAGGCGCACTTCACCCGGATAATGTTGTTAGAACATTATTCAGTTCGCAAGTGGGCGCGCAGCTTTACTTTCCAATTTGAGAGTAGGGATTAATGTGATTGGCGTGACGCTTTCAACTTTTTTAAACATTCGCTATACGATCTTTGGACGACTTGACCTATGACCTTGAGTTTGAACCCAAGTAAATAAAAATATTTTTGGATATGCCAGGACCCAAACATTATTTGTTTCGAAGACGAAAATTCGTGCATAACCGATGCATCAAGACAGATGGCAGTCAAACGCCTTTCATTTTTACAAAATAACAAATTTATATTTATTGCATATACATGGTTCTAATAATTACAATAAACTTTCAAAGAAAGAAGAAAGGAGTAAGAGCCTCCTCAAAATTTACTCAAAAAGGCTTCAACATAATTCTTATTACATTAAACTTGTAGTAACATATACAAATAAGTTAAATTTGAGTTACTGTTAGCTATGTCATAATAACAGCTTTTAAATAAAATAAAAAAACAATTTGATTATTATTGTCTGTATTTATGTTTATTTGTACCAGCTAATCACACAACGACTGGATCAATTTTGACGGGATCTATATGTATATACTCCATAATAATAATTCAAATGGTATTGTATCTACATTTCTCAGGGAGAGTGCAATATTGTGCTTGGTTTCGTTGATGACAGGATTTTATACCTATTTCGTAATGATTTATTTTTTCATTATATGAAGTGTAGATCTTATTGCAGGTGCATAACGGAGATTGCTGATATATCATATCGTGTGTATATTAATTCTGAAAATCAGTCGAGATTTTGATTGTGTTAACTTGCAGCTACTTTACAATACACGCGTTCGCTCAAATTGGAATATGCTTCAGTCGTTTGAAATTCCTAGTAAAATATTTATATGAGATCTTGAAAGATAGATCTTATTGTGCTTATAAATTAATTGAAAAGCAAATAAATTGAATTATTAGTATTGAAATATCGCAGATAAATCAAAAAATGTTTCTCAATAAAAAAAAACTTTATTGACTCGCAATATTTAGTAAAATTCTAGTAAAAGTCATGTATTCAATGCCAAAAGTCAGCCGCGCACAGCGCGTACTTACTATGGATCAATCAACGTTTCAGCTCTATTTATTCGTTCAATAAGAATTTTATCTGACATTGACTTATTCTTTCCAGTTTATAAAGCGCCCTCTTGAATTATGTTGTAAATTTAAGTTTAGACATAGAATTTCTAATGTAGTTTTCATACTGTTGATTTTGTTATTTTCTTGCATTTTCCCAATTATTTTCATAAGATAAGCTTGACAGTGGTAACTTTTATGGAATAAGAATTATTCATGATGTACAATACATCTATATCCCATATTACAAGCTGTTCTTAGTCCGGATCTAGATGGCGCTGTGTAATATTTATTTATTTATTCCTATAATATTTATTTATTTATTTGTACATTAAAATAATTCTGCCTTTTCATATGTTATATCTGTACTGTATGTTTCCCGAAAAAAAGGTTAAGGTTAAAAAGGAAGCAGTAGGATTACCGTTACAAACGGCCAATTGCTATTGGCCTATACCTAGGTAACTCTGTTCCATATCAGTGCCAACGGACTGTATAGTCGTCATAATATATAGACTGCCTTCATATAAAGTATAGACGGAAGCGTGCACAAGACACTGGCTGCGTTGCCACGCTGAATAGCTATGCTAATTCGTTGGCATAAGCGCCAGATATTAGTAAAATATCGAAACATATTGCGCTGACAATTTGCACAGATATTAGGTACAGGTTAAGGCTATTTTTAATCCGGATAATCTCGGAATCAATTAACGCTTTAGTATTCGTTTAGTTAGTATTCATCACGAGGTTACGACTCGCGAGGTTGTTGCTGCCTGAGTAACGAGATTTTCGTTTTTACTAATGACTTTTAATTTATTTTTTGCTCTCGTATTTTTCTATTAAGCTTTTAAGACGAGGTACCTAGTATGGCTATTTGTCAGCAAAGACTTCATTTTCCAAGAAGTTGATAAGGAAGTAAATAATCTGCCAGCAGATTCTAGCAAAATTATGTTACTTTTTAGCTGAAATTTAAAATGAAAACCCAGCGCTGTAGCGGTAAGAATGTTGACCTCGCAGCACTGAGATTAAAAAATAAAGCGTTTTAAGAGCTAAAAGCACTGCGGAGACTTTCTGAATTGAATTGTTTCTACTGCGGTGTGGTGTTGTTGTTTTGTTTTAAAATATGACACAAGTTTTAAATTTATTACCCTTATTTATGATTTTCAGTTTTGTGATAAAATTGATTTAGGTAGAGCCATGTTATTTATGTTACAACACCTAGGTAACTATAATAATATCTCGTTGAATAGAATAGAATTGAATGAAACACAAAAACAATATTTGTATATTAAAAGAATAACAAATATTATATGTCATTTTTCACACAGCGCTATCTAGTGCAAAACTAAGCAAATCTTGAAATATAATACAACTAGATTACGGATAAACTTACTACTAAAATACATAGATACTTTTTTTTTGTAAATACATACTTATTACACAATATAATTTAAAATATAAGGTAACACAGTGTTTAAGTTCAATGGACGACCGTATCGCGAATTATACCAAGCAACCTTTGAAAGAGAAACCAACATATACTAGAAATTTCGCCATCCTAGACAGCCTTAAAACATCATCTATTTGGCAGGCGGTGAGCGATTGCTGTAGAGGCTATTTTCGGGAACTTTGGGGTGGGTGGGATGTACTTATTAGGACCTAGGCTACGTCAGGTAATGGAATGTTGTAGACCTTGAGTCAACGTTATGATCCTATCACTGCTGGTGAGATACGTAAAGGTCCAGTTGGTTTGCTACCGCAATCCTGCTGAAGTAGTTTGCTGACACCAAACAGTTCCCCTCCGCGCGATGTGCCTCTGGAAAAGCTAGCTCCATAGGACTCATCTTCACCAGGAAATCATTGCGGCGCAATCCTTGAGGTGCAACGCTAACCCATTTAAAAAAAAATAACTTCACACCATCAATACGCATTATACAGCATGCAGTATGAAGACCCAGAGAATTAAATTTTTAGGGTTCATTATAATGTCAGCCCAAACACGTTAGCGTAACAAATGCCTTACCCAATGGAGGCTACAAATAGCGATTCTGAGTTTCCTTCATCCATCGAATGCCACGTTTTTATCGGTCCAACTTTCAGGATTTCGATGAAAGGTTTTAGGAAATTCCTTCAGAGCATGAATCCATTTAAAAACATTATTCTTTCAACATTTTGGATGCATAAAAATTCAGTTGTTGTAGAACATACAAAAACTGTTTGTTACTTACTCTACGCTGGCAATGTTCAGTGATTTATGAATGCGTTCTAGAACTAAACATTGTAATTGAAGGTATTAAAGCTTTTTTTGGATTTTTTTTTATTCACATAGCTGGTCACATTGAGGTCGCAAAATTTCAAGGCACTAATACAAAAATGTAGAAGTATCTACCTATGATGAGTCATTGAACTTTTTCTTCATTTTCACTATGCATAGTAAACCCGATAATTAAATATATGCTATTGACCTCTCTTAAGACTAGCGCAGCTATATTATAGTATTTCGTTAAATCTAATGGACTTCAAAGGACAATCTAGGATTCTCTGTGCATGTAGGTATCAAACACTGTTGTACCCAGGTACAAGCAAGGAGGCACCTACCGCATACCTTAAAATTAGTCACATGTCCTACTTCCTTAAATATCGCTAATCAATCCTCAGGCATCATCTTATGTTATTCACTCTTAAGCTTGTTTTCATTTATAAAAAAAAACTAATAAACGTTGCTTGGCTGCTGTTTAGCTAAGAAATAAACTGAAAATATTCGATATTAGAACAAAATTGAACTTGCATCTGTGGAGATCTTATTTTGACAGATGACAATACAAAGACAGCTGATCAATGAAAAGCCCGCCATCTTACCTCTTGGAAATTTTAAACTTTTGAGGGTTTTGCTATAATCACCACGCTTGGCAGGCCCATGAGGTCATCAATCAAATCAAGTCTTTAAATGCCATTAAGCTGGAAGTCCCTGGAAGCCCGTATGCCCTTGTCCCGCGATATCGCGCAGTTTCACTTAAACTTGAGGACAAAAGGGCATTGTCTTATAATAAACGCGTCACGCGGTCACGTGGTATACACGGGAAGATATTCTGCATTATGTACTATTGTGCATGTGATTTGTTTCCAGAATAACAAACTAATGGCTTTGTTATGTTTTTTGTTGTTTCAATTGTACAACTAATACTACGAACGGTGTAAACATTTTACTTAATTTTTAATAATAAAATATTACAGGACATTAATTACACACAGCGCTATCTAGCCCCAAACTAAGCATAGCTTGTAATATGGGAACGAGATTACGGCTATAATACTTAAATACTTTTTATTAGTAAATACATACATATTTTTATGATACAACACTCAAACACAGAACAAACATCAATATTTATCACACAAATGTTTGTCCTGGGTGGGAATCGAACCCACGGCCTAAAGCGCAGAAGGCAGAGTTACTACAATGAGCTAAAATGCTTGTTAGGTAGTAAATTGTTGTTGTATGTATTAGTTTATGATTAAATAGATATACATCAATTTTAGAATCGTACATCATATATTAAAATGTGTAATGAATAATTCCGAAAGCTTAGAATGTGTTACAAAAGCCGTAGCCACAATAAGATAGCTAACTATTTGCTCTGTGGCTAGGTAATACTTAAAAGACATAACTATCTAATATAACCAAACCTTTTTAGGCATTCCGTAATCTAACCATAAACAAAGCTAAGTTTTTTTTCAAAAGGTACTAATGATACGATTTGAAAAAAACACTATATTCATCACACAAATATTTATTCTGGGTAGAAATCGAACCCACAACCTTTAGCGGAGAAGGCAGCACTGCCAAGTACCAACTGAGGTGTGAGGTCAGTTTAATTACTGTACGACGGGGAAGCATTTCACCTTCACCTCACTTTGTTACAAGTTATGATAAGGCCGAAGATGGAGGCGCACATCACCCGGAATCCTCGACAAACTGAAGAACTGGTTATCTTACCTCTAAATGCCAGAAAACAACTTTTTTTTAAGAATTGTTATTATGGTAGCTATCCAGGCGGACTAAAACAAAATCATACCACCATCCAAACCAAGCACAATATTGCCCCAACTGGGGATGATCGAACCCAGGACCTCTGGATCTGAAATCGGTGGGTTGAACCACAAGACCACAGAGGCGGTTAAATATTAAATATTGTATACAATTTTAAGTCTTATGTCGCCAGCACGTAGACAAAGCGGCCTCAATGTTTTGTGCGGCGCTGACTTGACACTATCGAACACCGTCGTCATTTTCTCTATGGAATTAATTTAATTTTTAATAACCCTTTGTGGTTCTGTTCGGTGAATTATTTTTGCTGACATTCATTAAATTTGTTTCGAGGTCATCGGAATTAAGGTAAGTCAATTACTGTTCCAGACTAATACCAGTCGGAAGCGTGCCCAAGATACCAGCTACATTGCCACGACGAATAGCTGTGCTAATTCGCTGGACTAAATAAAAGACAGGACTTGGGTGTCCCGAAAAGGCCCCACAAGATTTTTGAAAACTCGAAGGGCACCGACTCCTCAAAAGGCTCGAAAAGTTACGTTCTGTCGAGACCACTATATTTGCACCTGTTGTGATCCTCGGCCAAAACAATAGCTGATGTTCCAGGCAGATATGATGGCGCAAGAGGCCTATTTACCTATTTCCCAAGAGAGTCATATTGATTTGACTTGTTACGAATTGAATACTAGCTACTTGCGAACTGGGGGCATGTATCGAACGTAAGTTTGGACTTGCCTGTGACTACACCCTAGTAGGTGATCCTCATCAAATCCACGCTCTGAAGTTAATCTTCCGGGGAAAAATCTTCAGTTTTTTTTTTACTCATTTCCAGACGATTTTGGTTAACTTCAGATTCTCTGGTCAAAACAGTGAAACCTGAAACGTAGGTCTCAGATAAAAGCCATGATCTCAAAACCATCATGTTACTGTAATAGCATATTAATTTAACAAACCAATATACTTTCCACTTACAATGACGGCCGATATTGCTGACGTCTTCGTAGCAACAGTTTTCTGTAAAATTCTCTATTTTCCTGTTAAAAAGTTGCAATCGAAATGCGAAGTTTGTGAGTATTTACGATTAGTACTGCATTTGGCGCGCGTCGTTTACTTTTTCAATTTCACGGGTAGAGTGCGCAGGTTTCCTTTATGTTAAATCGTTGCAGGTCATAGACGTGTTTGATAAAATATGACAAAACAGAGGCGTATCCCATGCAAGCCCTTGGCCCTTTGGATCTTCTTGAATATTATTTAAGAAGTTAATTGTTCATTATAATTTACAAACATTCAAATAATACAAATAAACTAACTATGTACCAAGGAAGTTTTTTGGGCAATAATCCGCAATGAAGACTCAATAGAGCGTTTTGTAGTCCAAGGCGAAGGGGAGAGATCCCGTGCAGTCAAGAGATCCCGTGGCCGCTCTCCGACCAGTTTCAGAGATCTGATTAATTCTCTCACCAATTCTACTATGACCGACTGCTCTCACAATTCCTCCAATAGAGCAGAATGGAGTCGCATAGCTAGTGCCGTAAGTCATAAAGACCCACCCATGACCACGACCACTCTGCCAAGAGTGCCTGACTGACAGATATAGTGCCAGATCCAGAGGTCCCGAGTTTGATCTTCAGGGGACTACAATATTGTGCTTGGTTTGGTCGGTGATAGGAATTTGTTTAAGCCCGTCTGCCTAGCTACCAACATTATATCTAAGCTTGTGACCAAAACAACATTATTTATTCTTAATTGATGTATTCCGGCATTTAGAAGAAAGATAGCCAGTTCCTCAGACTGTTGAGAGTACCGGGTGAACTGCGCTACTACTTTTGGCCTCATCACAAATTGAAACCAGGAAACATGAAGGCTTTTTCCCGGTGTACAATAAAAAAAGAAGTTATTCGTTTGAATTATAAGCATGTTATGCTTAATAATAAGCATGTTATGCTCATTATAATATTTATTATGTTAAATGAAACGGTAGATAAAATATGTCATTTTCAACGAGATTTTGTATCTAAAGCAAAGAAAATAGCGCGACATGGTTCAACGTAACGAGGTGGGAGAAACGCGGGCTCATTTCCTTATGAAATATTATGTTTTGAAAGACAATTTCGTGTTCCCGATCACCGATTGGGACCATCTTGAAAATAAAGTGATATTCATTTTATCTGTTTCTTTTTTCAATATTATTAATTGGAATAGTCGATGACCGCCTGTTCATCATCATAGCATTCTTGTTTTGATACTACTTTACTTTTGTCGCTATCTATCCACTGTAGAAAAAACGAAACAAAAGCCATGTAAGATTAAAACGAGAATGCTATAAGACGTTGTGGTTAAACCGCAGCATGGAATTAGCCAAGCAACTTGTAAGCTATTGCTTGATATTACAAAACTAGGATTTTAACTTTTAAAAATGCTCCTCCGGTGAAGTACTACTGTCATGCCTATTTCAGCTGCCAAGCAGCATTTCTGTGTTTGGGTTTGAAGGAAATGGTTGCCGTTGAAATTACGGGCATGCGAGGCTTAACACCTTTATGGCTCAAGTTGACGGGTGCAATGCTTTGTTATAGGCAAGAAATGCACTTAACATCAAGTTGGCTGCCTACTTATTCCGTATCATTGTTTTACAAAAAAAAACTAGAACTCATTTATTTAACAGCTCATCTATCGAATCTAGGACTAATTAGTAATTGTATCAGTCTTGTTCTTTGAATATTGTTTTTGCTTATTCCGTTACTTTTCTAGTTTGTTTATTGGAAGCTATTTTTAGCAGACTTCAAGGATCTCAATTCGTAGGAATCATTTTTTTTATGTATGTTCCCCGATTACTCGAAGACGCTTAAGCTGATTTTCAAAATTATTTTTGGTTTGAAAGAGTATACATTACAGGTGGTCACATCGCCATTAGCTCAGGATCCGATGATGTGATCTTGGAGAAATCGAGGGAACTCCTTTCTTATTATAAACAATTGAAGCGATAAAGGTATTTTTAGGGTGTCATTTTTAACGTATCCATGATGACAAAAAAGACGCAAATGGGATGAAAACATAGCGCTAATCAGTAAACAAAAGACTGATTTTGAAAATAGAAGGTCCAGTTTTAAAAATAAAATTAATTATAGATATTCAGACATAGTTTTTATTCGAAATGACCAATACTACAAAATGGCAACTTCATAGGTAAGACCTATTATTCTTCATTGAAGTCGGTTTTCTTTTTAGTTTTTAAAACGTAATTATATTAAGTGTTTATCTTTGTTATGTTAGCAACGACATAAAGCGATAGGTAAAATGTTCTAAGCTTAGTGTTTCATTATGTAAGTATATCGCTGATAGAATCACGATCGACTAAGAGCCCCGCTCCGCTTTGCTCCTGGGACGCAAATTGGTTTCTTATCGAGACAGGTAAAACACACAGCAGAGAACATCAAGCGGGAACTGATACATTTTCTCGATAGAAAATACTAAACAAGCTCATTTTATAGTAATTATTTTATAGTTACTATAAAAGAAGCTTGTTTAGTTTGTTACATACTAAAACCCTCACACTCACACTCACACTCAAACTCACACACCCATCCAGCCATTTTCTGGTTGACAGATACACGACTTATGGGCGCCATTGTTTGCCGTAACTCAGCCTGAGGCACAGCAAACAAATGGCAAACGTAGGGCTAACATGGATGCAGCTAAATTTGAGGTGCTGCTTTAAGTCTGGTGTAAGGGAACAACCAATCTCTTTTTGATTGGCAAAGATTTATTTCATTATTTTAAACTAATAGACTGATTCAACTGTACCGGATTTTTTATTAGCACTGGTAAGGAATGGATTTGATTGCCCTCCTCTGTTATCGCGCACCAGTACAAGTCGATTCTTCAAGTCTACAGTAAAACGATCCTTATAGACAAGTGCGCCACATTAATTCACATTTTTCAAGTGGTGGTCAAGCGCTAGGCTCTCATCAAAAGGGCGGTCATCAGACCTGTAGCGTTGTATGGACAGAGTTGGAATAAATTGGCTGTTACCACAACTAGGCTCCATAAAGATATGTATTGTGTAACCACCAAGTGATGTATTAAGGTTGTCAAATAATAAATTCAAAAAAATTGTAAAACCACAGCTGGATAGCTGTGAAACTTAAGGGAAAGCTTATTATACAATTTCAGATTACCTAGATGGTAATAACAATAGCCTGGCATTGAGTAAATTAATTTGCTCCAGTGAATAAATTGTAATTAGTAATAGATAATTTTAGGCTATTGTAATGGATCATAAAAAAAACTAGCCCGAGTTTCTTGCCTCTCCTTGGGTGATCGCGATTCCGAATAGGCGGTAGATTTGTCGTTTCAAAGTAATCCGAAAAAAAACTTCCTGAATAAAAATATTTGACTTTGACTTTAACTTTGGATATGAAACAGACGGAGGAAACGAGAGTGCATGCTACTGAGATGAGAAAGAAGATAAGCTATAGAAAATAAAGGAATAGTATTTCAGGAGAATTTTGAGATTGGTGCCTATTGTAAAAAAGACGAGGAGTACCACACTAAGACTTCAAAAAACCTGCATTTTTAGAAAATAAACTGTTTGTAACAGCTGATAGT
Source organism: Venusia cambrica (assembly GCA_951394065.1). Lineage (NCBI taxonomy): Eukaryota > Metazoa > Arthropoda > Insecta > Lepidoptera > Geometridae > Venusia > Venusia cambrica. The sequence continues at coordinate 7,579,911 of OX596046.1, read as the reverse complement.
CATGTTAAAAAATGAAACCAAATTAGTTTCCTGTTAAAATATAAATTTTAGTGATTGTTCTAAATCCCATCTCCCCTTGTGCCTACTAAGTTGTGTATAAAAGCTAGTTAAAAAAAACTCAGTAATACGTCATTGAATAATTAAAACATAGGAGACTTGGTAGGAAGGCTTCGTGTCCGGTGTTAGAAGTTCCTCGTCTGATTATAAAGCGAGAATCATCATAAAACCGTGTTGCGGGTACGGAAAAATAAATCTGCTGTAAACTGTTTATATTCTGTAGGACATAAATTTTAATGGCTACCTGGCAGAATGTAGGCGTAGGCTAATGTTATGTTGAGCTACTATGGCGTAGAGATGCTACGGCGTAGAGACGCTACGGCGTAGAGATGCTACGGATATCTTCTTGTCAATTATCTCTTTAGTAAAGTGAAAAGTGTTGTTGAGTCTTTCGTTAGACAGTTCAATTTAATTTTAAACCTTCGTGGTCTTATTACAAAAAAATGACTTAACGAAGGTTTACTTAGTACCAGAGATAGACCATGGTTTAAATAAAATCCATAGATTATATTAAAATATTGGTACAAATAATGTCAGTTAGTTTCATATCGCGCGAAATTAGAAAAAAGTTTCATCAAAATTCTCAATATTCTACATTTTCAAAAAAAATTATAAACCTGAGAATAAACGAGCTGAATATTTTTTCTAGATTTAATGAGCTAGCTGAAAACCTCCGAAATGAGGTAGAAATGAAACTATCGTGGGAAAGAATAGAATTGACTGTAAAGTCAAATGTATCCAGCCATCGCTGAGAGCAATTACAGACAGGTGGTAGTGAAAAGCCACCTTCACCGAGGATTTGGCAATAATAGATATTGCTCCTCATTACGTTATAGTCGAAGTCAATGGCTATGATAGTGATGCACTGGTCATACTTGCTTTTATATTTTATACTAAGTATAAAAATGCCTACTTATTTGTATAAATATCTCATTCTAAATACTTACTTTATTCCAACACCAAACTCCAGCAACTCATCCACTTTCCGGACTAGGGCCAGAAATTGGGTTTAGGTACTGACCTTACTATCAATGAACCTATTGTTGTAGAGCCATGTATTTTTTTAAATAAAATCCATACTATTTACCATTACCATTAAATTGATTCGTTTGTTAACCTAAAGGGATATAGCCTCCTTTTTATTCGGGTACCGCAAAAGCGAAGCCGTCGGCATAAGCTAGAATAAAATGAGAAGAAAAACAAACATTCATTTTGTTTTTTGGAATCCAGCAATCAACCTGTTGATAGAAGCCAGTGCAGTTTTGCTAACTACCGGCTGAGACACACCATGAAAATCAGATCATCTTGAATCTACGAATGAAATAACAAGACGTATTAGTAAATTAGATATTTTACATTACAAAATACCTAGTATAATCGCATAGTAAGTAGATAGCACTTACTTCGTTGCAAGCCCTGTTGTGTAACGAGCAAACTAACTTGAACTTCTGGACTAAGGGGGCTTCCTCGAGGATCATGACTGTGACAATAATCCTCGCGCAATAGGTCCACGATTTTTGCACAAAGCGATTGGTAAACCTGTATCGGAATTCTTCATAACTCATTTCAAAGGGGTTAACTGGATGACGAGTATTGAGTCGTCGCGCGGGTCGTCTCTTGCATATTGAGATCTTGGAAATCCATCAGGTCAATGGTGTTTATGTCCATTTTATTTCGTAAGACATTTCATTTCAAAAATATTTGTAACGCAAAACGAAACTCGATAACTTGATTGACGTTTGTTTGTTGTTATTCATTTTGAGGTTACCAAAGATAAACTAGGAGCTAGTAGGCTTATGTTTAGACCGTAGACGACCCATGGTTTAGTGCTAAAACTTCGTTTTGTAATAACGTTTATCTTAGACCATGGTTAAGTACCATGTTTAAACCTAGACTAACTTTAAATTTCGTTTTTTAATAAGGCCGTCGTGGTTTAGTAGGCATGGCGGTCGATGCGGAGGACCTGCATTCGATTCCTAGGTAAATCTTTCCTTTTCATCATAAAACTAGAAGATGTAAATCCCAGTCAAAGTGTATTCTTCCATTATAACTCGACTGATACCCTATCTGCATTTGTATTGGAACTGCCCTTCACCACTCACCTCCTCCCTCCTCCCTACGCAGCTATCGCTCAGCTACGCCGTTAATCCATTTGGGGCGCGATAAATCAGCCGATAGGGTTGAAAAATACCCTCTAGTTACTGGACTTTTTGTCCGGCTAAAATATTAAAAGTATTAAAGGTATCACGATTTTATTTAAGACCTCGTTGGTTGAGAGATTTTTATCAGTAAATAAACTTATTTTGGTACCTCCATCCAGTCTAAAGCACAACTGCGGTTAACATATGGACATCATATAAGGTTATGCGCTGTAGGTTGTGGGTTCGATTACCACTCAGGACAAACATTTATGTGATGAATATAGATGTGTTCTGTGTTTCGGTGTTGTATCATATAGTATATATGCATTTACAAAGTATTTTATCCGTAATCTAGTTCCCACATTATAAGTTATGCTTAGTTTAGGGCTAAATGGCGTTGTATGAAATCAATGTCCTGTAATATTAAGGTTAAGCGATATTTCATAGTCAGCTTATGACTCAATTAAAGCACAAGTTCAGTCTTGTATGGAGTATTGCAGACAACTTTGCGATGGTTCATCCAAAATATCAACTTGCTGCTCTTGACTCGGAAAACCGCAGTGCCAAAAAGGGCATAGGTAAAGTGTAACTTATCAAAAAGCAAGACTTGACAGCCTAAGCCATCGTCAAAATTTTTTTTGTTTGTCTTTGTTATATAGAATGTACATCCATTCTTAATAGTAAAAAAATAAAACAATTTCTTTGAATCGGTCTTAGTATTGTGGTGTGAGAGTAGGAATTATTTAATTATATTGCAGGTATTGAACTGAATTAATTATAATAGTGTAGATAAACTTGATTGGGTTATTTATATCACACGCCGGCCACTCTATCATTTAAAAGTCCACCATCCCTAGCTAGCATGAGAGATGGCCGCGAAAGGGTGGCGGAAGTGCTTGTAAGTGTCCCGGTACATCCCACATCCCGGTCTGTTCCTGTACATTGCGTTGTACCTGGAACACCATTTGTCATGTCCTTATTTACATTTGCAGAGAGCCTTACGAAGAGGAGACAGAGTGGTGATTCATAATGTAGATAGACGCAAAGATGACTTTTGGCATTTGATTTTCGTAAGCGTCGTTTGTTTGTTCTCTATTTAAAAAAAAACTTATTAAATGCGGTAAGACTGAAGAAGGAAAATTCCTTTACTATTCAAAAAAAGTACAGTGTTTTGTCTTTTTTGACCGGTTTTCCTTTCGTCATGTTTTTTTATTATATAACTAAGAGACGGAACAAGCCAGTAGCCCACCTTATATTAATTGTGCATCTCTTGTCTGTAATAATGCCTTACCGTAGGTCATATCTACAAATAACATATTTTACAAGGCACGCATTGCGCCCATCAACTCACTGGCAATCATACCTTTTAAACCGGAACACAGAAATGCTGCTTGGCGGCTGAAATAGGTATGGTGGTAGTACTCCGGACGAGCCCTTTCACAAGGGGCTTTACTACTTATGTAGCCAATATAGGCATAGGCTAGGTATGCAAAACGGACCCACAACCCGACAAACCAGGCAGTCTACCTATTTGGTTTGTCGGTTGGTAAATGTGCTTAAAGGGTGGTTTTACCTTTACCTTTTTATTTGTAATACTTTTTGATTCGTACTCTTGTTTCGGGAACGTTGACGGATATTTAAAAAAACAATTAGGAAATATAAGTAAAATAAAACTAATTGAAAATAGTTCTTGCTGACTTGGAGGCTCAATCTATTCTGAATTAACACCTGTTAGTCGTGGACCTGATCAGTTCACCTAGGTAGACCATGAACAAAAAATTATGTTCATGGGCCACCTTTTCATTACTATTACAAAATTTTAGAAACGAATGGTTCTTTGTTCACCTGTGAAAAAAATCCTACAGTCACAACAAAAGGCAGATACGGATTGCACTTCGATGAAAGCTGTATGAGCTCTAAGTTACTAAGGAATAAATAAAGTGCTTAGACAAGCAAGAACTACAAAATAAATAAATTCTAAAGTAGAATGTGAAGGGTTTTCCATAACTGAGTTTCAACTTTCAGAGAATATACAAACATAACAAGCCTCATAGCTCAGTTTGTAAAAGCTTTGCCTACTGCGCTGTAGGTTGTGGGTTTGATTCCCAACCAGGACATACATTTATGTGATGAATATAGATGTTTGTTCTGTGTTTGGGTGTTGCATTGTATGATGACTATGTATTTATAATAAAAAAAAAGGATTTTATGTATTTTGTCTGTAATCTAATTCCCATATTCCAAGGTATGCTTAGTTTGGGGCTAGATGGCGCTGTGTGAAATAAATGTCCTGTAATATGTATGTGTCTTATAGTGGAATGCTACGAGATACCCATCTAATAGATACCCATTAAATATTTTATTTTAACTCTAGAGTAAAAGCGGCAATAATAATATTAGCGTAAAACTTAGCATGATTATAATTACTGCTCTAGTAGGATATAATATTTACATACAATTATTTTTAAGACATAGAGGTACTTTATATTACTTCTCTAATGAATGACAGCTTTTTTTTATTGCACGACGGGAAGCCTTTGGCCTTCATCTCACCTGGTTACAAGTTGAGATAAAGCCGAAGGTGGAAGCGCACTTCACCCGGAATCCTCAACAAACTGAGGAACTGGCTATCTTACCTCTGAAATCTAAATGCTGGATCACAACAATTTTTTAGAATTGTTTATATGGCGACAGAATAAGGCAATATTGTGTTTTTTTTGCTAGACAGGCGGGCTTAGACAAATTCCTACCACCAACCAAACCAATATTGTATTCCCCCTGGCGATCGAACCCGGGACCTCTGGATCTGAAATCGGTGGGTTGAACCACTAGACCATAGAGGCGGCTATAGTCGGGTCGGAATATTTGTTATCCGTGTACGTCTCGCACTTGAAGGGTTTGTTTATCAACTTTAGAGAAACTTTATGTGGTGTTTTCCCATGCCTCTATGTTTTAGTTAACTAATTAGAATAAACAGAACGCTCCGTGAAATCCGCACATCTTGCCTCTTCCACTGAAGTTCTCACATCATAAAACACTAACTATTCTAATTCAAAAGCTTTCGTGACACTCCTCTATCCTACATCACGCGTTGCCTTGGATTAAAACACCCTTATTATAACAAATTCTGAATTTACAACCTTATTATCACATAAATTAGAGTCTTGAATCGTTTGAGCAGATAGACTCAGTTTTACGTCTACCAGCTGTTTAATATTCAACCTTATTCTAACACGATTATAGTTAGAAATTGATTATCTTGAAGGTGTCAGAAGTTTTAGTACCTGCCATTGGACTTTAAGCCTTGTGTTCTTGGGTTAGGGTGTAAATTGGGTCAGAATCGCAGCGAGTCGGTCTGTCATCGCGCCTAATTAAGTTAACCCGTCTGGCCCACAGCCTCCGATGTCAATGGTGCCTACTGGATAGACCACAGTGTATCGAAATCAGGACGTTTGTTTTATTGTACGAGATCTGCATAGCAATTCTCAAACACGGAAAGTTTTGTTTTTAGATAGGAAATATCACTTTTTGTTGAACAGATATCAACCCTAAATGTTTGAAAATAGCTATCTGGATCCTGTTTGATTAAATTAAATCTACTGTTAGTGCAGTAACATTAGCTGGCATCACTAGGCAGTATGGGGCAACCCAGCTTCACCGCCCGCGCACGCCCCACCAAGGTTTCGGCGCCGTCACAAAAAAAAAAGCTTGTAGGTACTCATTTTTATGTTAATACTGAACAACACAAAATGTTATTTGTGTTTCATTTTCATACTTTTTGCACATTTTTATTGATGTACTTAATTTTGTGTAGGTTTCATTTAGGAGTATATACAATTACAATGACAGATGCTTCTATATAAGTGTTTGATATATAAATCTACCAACATACTTATTTATAATATTTAAGTCTTATACATAAATATATATATATATATGTACATATACCTATTTAATTATTCCATTTATATACGATTGTGATTAAAAATTTACCACGTCTAAAAACCTATAAGTACTGTATATATATGTACAGTACAAAGATACTTCTAGAATAAATTTAGTGGTTATTAATCCTTGTTAATTCGTTATGTTGCTAAGTTTAATTATTTACATGTTAGTGCTTAACATTTGAATAATAAAAACCAACCTGTAATTTGTTATAATCTTGGTTTGGTTTGCAGCTAGAAAATACCTTCGGCACTATGCCCACCTATGTACACTAGTGTATTTTGTGGAATAAAGTGTTAAAAAAACACAAACATTTATTGCGTTGCAAAACACTACTAAAATATTTATAGAAACTGCATTTTCTTCTACTTGACAATTTGAAAAGATTTTCATTCGCAATACATTCCTTAACTCGGGGCCACAGCGTGAATACACAGACAGTGTAGAGGCTTAAGCATTCCTCTGAGTCTAAGCCGTTACCTTCAATGCGATCTCCAACCCGCAATTTTAACCGCCTCTGTAGCCTAGTGGTTCAACCCACCGGTTTCAGATCCAGAGCTCCCGGGTTCGATCCCCATTGGAAGTACAACTTATTGCGCGTGGTTTGGTTGGTGGTAGGACTTTATTTAAGTCCGCCTGGCTAGCGACCATCTTACCTTATTATGTCGCCATGGAGTTTTTCGAGAACATAGTAGTGCGTTAAAACTTCGAGCAGTCTACCGTGCATCTGCATCTAGTTCTTAACAATTCAAAAATTAATGTCTAGGTAACATTTACAGGTAAGATAGCAAGTTCCTCAGTTTGTTGAGGATTCCGGGTGAAGTACGCTTCCACCTTCGGCCTTATCACAACTTGTAACCAGGTGATTTTAATTATGTCACCATAACAACAATTCTAAAATTGCATTCAGAGGTAAGATAACCAGTTCCTCAGTTTGTTGAGGATTCCGTGTGCCTCCACCTTCGGCTTTATCTCAACTTGTTACCAGGTGAGATGAAGGCCAAGCGCTTCCCCGTCGTACAATAAAAAAAAAAAAAAAAAACACCTTTTTTTATGACTAAACAAAGATTATAAGAGAATGCTCATGTCTTATAATAATCGTAATGAATCGTGCGGCGACTGATTCGGCCGAAGACCACATAAAGCGCAGCTGTAGTGGTCTTGACAGAGCTTACTTGTATAAGCCTTTTTGGGTCGAGACCTTGGGTCTGTGGAGAGCCGTTGTCCTCCAAATTTTCAAAAATCTTACGGGGTTTTTGATTGAGGCAATCACGTGTTGCCTTAATCCAAGGCCAGGCTCTTATTCAGGCCAGTGAATAAGCATAGTGATTTAGCGTGGAAATGCAGCCAGTGTCTTGGGTACGCTTCCATCTGGCACTAGTCTATAACAGTTGGGTGTAAGACCTAAATACCGTTTGTGTTGGAGTCTAGATAACCCACTGCTTCCCTTGTACATAGTTACTTTAATTGTACATATTAATTGTGTTATTATCATTATTTTATTGTTGAAGGGGATGTTATGATAAAGCTGACGGTGGAAGCGCACTTCACCCGGAATCCCCAACAAACTGAGGAATTGGCTATCTTATCTTATCTTATCTTTACCTCTAAATGCTTGAGCACAACAATTTAAGAATTGCTGTAATCTGATATCCGCCGAATATTCTTATTCTCATAGTGCCAGTATGCAGATTCTTTTGCTGTTGTACTTTGACTTGTATTTTCTGTGTCTCGGTTCAAGACGTTCCAATCAAATTGCATCTTACAAGCGTTTGACTTGCGGAAGTGATCTCCGCGTGGAACCGTTGCTATGTTCATTGCAGCCACTGACAAAACCCAGACTATCTTATAGTTCAATATTTCTACAGATCATTATTCATCTTATCATTAAACTAATTGGTCAAAATTCATATCCAAGACTTTAACAAATTGAAAAAGACATCAACAAACACACATTAATTAGGTATAACACGACACACATCAAATCAACAGCCCATTGGTGTCCACTGCTGGACAGAGCCTCCTCCAAAGCTGGAGGGTTTTTACCACGCTTAGTAGGCAAATACTAATACATTGGTGGTAGTTATACATTTGTATATAATACACAGAAGAAAACTGGTTCTTCTGATGAAATCCCTTTGTAGGATTTCCAACATCTATAGGTTGAGTTGGAGACGTCTATTCTCAAGCGATTACTGTCACTGCAAATAAAAAAAACGACACACTCTTCCATAAAACTCAAGCGAATAAAAGGTAGATGGTTAGTCTTATTACATAGGTCTAGAAGGAAATTGACGAGTACTAAACTGGCCAGTGATACGCAAACTCCTCCACAGATCTAGCCGGAATCATTACATAATGATTTTTATTTGAGTGTCACACTCACCATTTACCTGAGACATGAATACCCCCCTTATCCATGTCCTTATATTTTCAGCCCTCCTAATCCACTATATTTACTTAAATTTACTCAATATTTATCCCCTAATTCCAAACAACCGAGTATTCCCAAGAAGGGTTGTTGTCAGCCAGACGGCTGGTCATAAAATGTTGAACCAAAACTCTAAAAAAATGTCTTCTGAAATGTTGTACTGAATACACTTAGTGTGGGAAAGCTCACAGGAAAATCATTATCGTAAGTTTAATTGAATTTTTTTTGGGAAACTCAGCACTGTATGTATGCGGCAATGTTTGTGACGGCATAACTCTTGGATTATTCTATTTTGATCAAATTTAAAGCGTAAAGAGATAACATAATTAGAAATTGATAGTCGCGGAGGATTTTTTATGAATAGGGTAGTCATTGAGATATTAGGGTGATAAGAAATAAAAAATTTCGCCCATGTCTTTTGAATGGCTGATCCGATCAATTAAAATGTTTGAATATGCAGAGAATTTATTAATCGTCATGAATCGGTATCAGGGTTTTTTTGACAATTGGGTAGTTTTTTAGAAATAAACGTGAGATAAAACGATTTTTGGCTTGTGGGATGTCATTTAAAAGAGGATCGGATGCACATTAGAAAAAATACTTTTTAATTGGTTTTATAGGTTTTTGTTACATAGAGTTGCGTTAAGAGGGTAACACGCTTGGTATATCTTGTAGGATATACTGTTACAGGGGGTTCTTCAAGGGGACTTCACAACTTCTTTTTTATTTGATAACCACCCCTATATTGACATTAAGGGTTGCAAAAGGAGTAAAATATATTAAAGTCCGACTTTACCCTAGTAGGTGATCTTCATAAGATTCACACTCTGAGTGAATCCGAAATCAGAGGTGAATCCTCCATGGGGAAAAAGTCATAAGTCCTGTTCTTATATTTATTTTCTATTTATATATATAACAATTACCAACAACTACCTTAATTTATTCCAGAACATCACACAGAAAATAAACAGATCACAGAACATTAACACGAAAACCCGATATATAAATAAAAGCCTTACAAAACTTTAAGACTTCTCTCAAACTGGATCAATAGCAATGTTCCAGATAAATCTAAAAAGCTTCCCGTAACGTGATCTAGAGCCATCCAACATACCCTAACTAACTGTAAAATACGTTTTTCTCGGAAACGATCCGATTATCTTTAGGTTTTACTGTGAAAATGTATCAAAATTGGCAGAATTTAGCCGTTGGTTCGCAGCAGTCGATGTCACGTGATGGTTTCGGGTAGGATCTTTAAATATTTGCTCAGAATTTGGCTCTTCGTGTCCGAGATAGCGAAGGTTTCGATTGTGATAGCTGTTTCCTGCTGTTTGTTCTAGATATATCTCTCGTGACGCATAGCGGTCGTTTTCTGAGTAAATTGCTTTAGTAAGCTCTTATTTGTGCTGTGTGGGGTTAAATTATTGAAAGTTATTTTGGTTCTGACTTACTGACTGGTAGACATCTACAGCTAATGTTGGTACTAGAACAAGTTTTGCAATGAAAAACATCCTTTTTCACTGCGTTTTTCATTTATTTGTGATGTGAGGTAAGGGTTTAGAAAATTCTAGACTATCTCTTTTTAGAAAAATAACATTAAATATGATAAATAGCGTTGATAAAAAAAAAACAAACAAAAAAAAATATTTTTTTATATAAACAAATAAAAACAGAGCTGTGTTGCCAAGTGGGTATGGGCTAGCCTTCCGATCCTTTCTTGATCCATCTGATCCTTGTAGATTCAAATCCAGTCGTGCATATTGGTGCACGACTGGCATATAAACTTCCGATAAACGGAAAAGTCCCAATGGACTTTTCCGTTTATCGGAAGTTTATGTGCGCATGTGACACATGCACATCGTTTATAAATAATTATTTATGTAAGTATAATATAACTCATGAAGTTTATATATTTATTTTGGTGAATTTTAGTACTTACTAATCTACTTAGATATATTTTATTTTTTATTTTTATCATGTTTAAATTATTATTACGTTTTAAATAAGGTATGTTTAGTTTTGTAAATTTAAATATTTATTTATTATCATTGATTTTGTGCAAATTCATAACATCAATCGTACTTTTACTATTCTCTCCATACTAAGGTTGTCTGGAAGAGATCGCTTTTAAGCGATAAGACCGTCCATTGAACTGTAACTTAAGTTTTAAAATTGTAAATTTTTCTTTATGTTTTTGGTGTACAATAAAGAATTTTCATTCATTCATTCATGCACATGCTCTGACGATGAAGGTCACGTGAGGAAACCGGCAAGTCACTAGGTCCAAAAGTCCGAATGACATGTGTCAATGGCTAGTATTCCGATCAGCATTCAAATGCGACCTGTCACGTATTAAAAAAAACAAATACCATTGGTATTCGTTTTTGGTATTACAAAGGAATATATCAATACTACAACTTACGAACTTACATGTGCTAAACGTCAGTTTGGACGTGCCTCTGACTATTAGTAGGTGGTCCTGATAAAATGTTTGCTTTGAGTAGTGATCAGAGGTGAATCCTCAAAGGGGAAAAAGTCGTGAGTCTGATACTTATTAGACAAAGACAATCGGTGCAATAATATTATATGTAAAAAAATACACTTCCTTAGAACTTATTTCTGAATCTCAGTGGCTAGTATGGCGCACAAAGTTTACCAAGAACACCATGCCAACCACACCATTGAAATCGAAGAGAAACTTCCACAAAGTAAATAGAGAAGCAGCGACGATAAACAAGGCGCAATTACTTTTATTGGTGTTGGCAAATTGGGCGGAACAGCGCGGAGTAAATCATCGGAAACAATACGCGGCGGCAGCAGCCAGGCCAATAGCTCCTGACACATTCTTCACTATCATACCCACCTCTGTGGTCTATCCAGAGGTTCTAGAACCGTATTAAGGCGGGCACTTTTGGTAAGGCTTATGACCAGTTTTATTTTATTATACTATGGGGAAGCGCTTGGCCTTTTTCATCTCACCTTTACAAGTTAAGATAAGCCCGAAGGTGGAGGTGAACTTTACCTGGAATCCTCAACAAATTGAGCTGTTCTGGCGACAGAATTAGGTAAGATGGTTGTAGCTAGCTAGGCGGACTTAAACAAAGTCCTACCACCAACCAAACCAAAGTACAATATTGTACTCCGTCTGGGGATCGAGCCCGGGATCTCTGGACCTGAAATCGGTGGTTTGAACCACTAGACCACAGGTTAAAAGTATACAGTTAGTTATATAGTTTGTATATAACATTAGAAACTTGTATTATATTATCTGATTGTATATAAGCCATTAGATTTTTGGAGAACATGTTTTTAGCTGTTAATCCCGGGTATTAAGCTGGTGGTGATTTTTAAAAAGAGCTATGTCAGAACCTATGTATCGGATTGGATATAAGCGTTTTCGATAGTTTCAATTCAAATGTATGAAAAACCAAAAAAATAGCATAACTTCATTATAATGTACCTGGGTAGTTTGCGACGTCTCGCAATTTTTTGATGTAGTCTACGCCATCACGCTCTAAGATTAGACATATATATCACATGAACAGCCTATTAGTGTCCATTGCTGGACAGAGCCTCCTCCAAAGCTGGAGAGCTTTGTCATTATCACCACGCTTAGCAGACGTATTGGCAATCGCAGTAAAAGTATAGATAAGAAGAAGGAAGCCGCTGTCCTCTGGTGATCCCTTAGTTGGCTTTTACGACTTCCATGCGCTGATTTGGAGGGGGTCGATTCAAAAGTCACGGCGAAGTCACGGTCGCCGTGAGAAAACGGCACGGTAAGTTAAGACAACTTAAAGTGTATATAAAATCATGTAAACCTTAAGCGACTATGATAAAGATAGTTTTTCTTAGATCTGTATCTACAGAGGTACAGGTAACAGTAGCAGGACGGAAATTGCTCGCTGGAAAAAGTAGTTTCAGATGAATGATGTCGCCTCTGTAGATAGCTCGCGTCTACCTCGGTATACGCAGACAATACTTTCATGAGATTCATCGAATATATATTATATAATATATACTCGTATAATATCTTATCTTATCTTATACTTATATAAAATAATGAATATTGCATGGTATAATAGTCGTGCTTATCATTTTTGAAATCGGTATAACGAGGCATTCAACGACAAATGTTTTTTTTTTATTTACCCGGCCGTAGCAGTCGCGGCTTAAGAATCGACCCCCTCCAACTCAGCCCGCGAATGTCGTAAAAGCCGATTTAAGGGATCTCACCAGAGGAAGCGGCAGCTTCCTGCTGTATGTTACATAACACCTTTACTGTGCTCACCAACCCACCTGCCAAGTATCGTAATTATTGTAAAACCCACCCGTATTTGGAGTAAGCTCCCACACATTAAACGTTTTTATAAATTGTTATTTTCGACCTGTATAATAACACAAGTTGGTGTGACTATAGTGCTTACTTTGTGGTAAATAAATAAAAGAATAATAAAATCTGGCGAAACGTGAGTCGGACCGCACTAAGACTTCAAAAGGCCTGCATTTTTGTCTGTGAATGTGGGTCAGAACCCTCGGTGTGCGTGTCTGCACACCATGTAGGAGCTAATCAGTCATATTTATCCAGATATCCAACAAATATATATATTTATAGTCTATTTCAAAAAACCAATACGCGGACTAAGTCGCGAGTAAAAGTATTATTTATATAAAGTATTTTATGTTATGTTATTAAAGTATATTAAAGAGTTAAAGTATTATAATATATATTTTTGAGAGTAGTAGAAGCCCTTGGTGAAAGGGCTCGTCCGGAGAATTACTACCACCATACTTATTTCAGCCGCCAAGCAGCATTGCTGTGTTTCGGTTTGAAGGGTTTGGTCGCCGAAAATTACAGGTACATGAGGCTTTAGACCTTTATGCCTCAATTTGACGGGCGCAATGCAGTCCCATGTAGGCTGTATGTGTGTTTTTTGTGGATGTGACCTATGCAGTACGGCTTTGTCATAGGCAAGAGTACACTTAACACGTGGTGCGCTACTTGTTTGTCCCGTCTCCTAGTAGTATCAAAGAATAACGGAACAATTATGATTGAAACCTTCCCATTATTTTATTTGCGGGTCAAATCGTATTCACTGCACTTTCAGATATATTACAAATATATAAGTTTTGTCTCATGTACTACTCTCTCGAATCTCGTCCAATTTATTTATCTTACGCATATATAGGACATTACATGACATTAATTTCACAAAACGCCATCTAAACTAAGCATAGCTTGTAATATGGGAACTAGATTACGGATAGAATAAATATCTACTTTTTTGTTTGTAAATATATACTTATCATGAACAAACATCTGTATTCATCACACAAATGTTTGTCCTGGGTGGTAATCGACACAACCTACAGTGCAGAAGGCAGAGTTACTTCCAACTGAGATATAAGGCTTGTTGAACATGTAAAGCTTTACATCTTAAACACAAGTATCTCACTAAGCTCAGGTGTCAATAAACCATAGCATAGATAACTTATTTTTGTGCACAAAATTTCTAGAGCCTCAAAAATATAAGTGAAAAACTTAGATTAGAGGTCCGTTCTGAAGTTTGTGTATAAATAATAATATTCCTCAAAATTTACCCATTATCAACATTGTAAAATAAGGCATGCACATTTGAAATATAAACGTTATTATCGTAATTATTATAAATAAGCCTTAGCAACAAGCAAGTTAATCTATTGAAATTATTGTCATTTAGTAACTCGCGATTATCAAGAGAATACTGGCTAGTATTCCGCTAAGCGGCGATGGGCTTGCAACCTGTCACGTAGGTATTGAATAAAGGTTACTTGCGAACTACCCCCTAGTAGGTGAACCTTACAGACCTCTAAGTATTGACCAGAGGTCAACCCTACGGGGATAAGGGTAAGGGTAAAAAGTCGTGAGTCTATTTCAACAAGCCTCATAGCTCAGTTGGTAGTAACTCTGCCATCTGTGCCGTAGCCTATGGGTTTGATGCCCACCCAGAATATACATGTTTGTTCTGTGTTTGGGGGTTGTAATAATAATTATATAATATGAATTCATAAAAAAAAATTTTTTTTTAGAATTCGATCCGTTTTCTAATTGCCATATTACAAGCTATACTTTGTTTGGGTCTAGATGGCGCTGTGTTTAATTAGTGTCCTGAAAAGTGGTGTGGGTAACCGTCACTTTTACTGTACTTAAATTGAAGAGAGTCTCTATATTTATCTCTCTTAAATAAATATTAGGAACATTATTTTTCCTTTTGCGTCTGAATACTGCTTGTAAAATACTAAATATTTTATGCAGTATACATTTTATTATAATGTCACTTGCGTGGGAAACGGGCAGAGGAAATATGATTTATAACGTATCTTTGTTATTACTACTAGTTCGCCCCGAACTGAGGTCTCGTGATATTAGGTTTGTGACGGAGATGATTTCTCAAAAAGAACGTACTTAATTTACAAACGATAAAAGTGTGCTTTCATTACACCTTTCTCACCTTAATTAAGCACTTTTTTCTCCAAACCTCTTTATTCATCTGAGGTTGAGGCTCTCTCTTGTTGCTAACGTAATGTACTATCCTTTCTAACACGAAACAAATGTTGATGTCATTTGACTCTCGACTCTCTCTTTGTGCTCTCAAAATTGTGGCCTTGGCAGTCGTGGTTTTAAAAATCTACCCCTCCGGTCCACGGATGTCGTAAAGTCAACCAAAAAGGCAGCAGCTTTTTTCTTGTGTAAACAAAACTTGTGTAAACGTAACTGAGCAACAATCTGTCTGCTTAGTAGATAATTATTATATTATAGGAACTTGCATGTTCTTGTTTAAATGTCATTTTAGTATTATTAACAGCATTGTTAATACCTCATTTTATTTCGAATAGTAAAGTCTAAACACAGTATAGGATCGCTTGATAAGCTATTTTAATTGTCTTGAATTTTAATATTTTACCTTGGGTCCGTGGGGAGCCGGTGCCCTCCGGGTTTTCAAAAATCTTGCGGGGCTTTTGATTGAGGCGGTAACCAGTTAAACGGTAACCAGAGTTAAAGAAAAGAAAAAGCTCCTTGACTTTTATGTGTCCCTTTCTTTTAGTGTTAGGGTGCACTAAGTTAGGATGTTTTCACTGGATGACGGGAACTAAGCCTCAAGTGTTTTAATTTTTTTTATAAAATCGATTTGTAATGAATCAAAGAATCTCAATTTTGATGTTCGAACTAACTTTTTTGGTGGTGGTAGAAATAAATGGTTTTCTTTCTTTCTTTCTTTAACTTAAAATTTTATAACATCTGCGTTTGGTGTTCATTTGTAGGTACCTTATATTCATACCCTCAAATTACCCCCTAGTAATGATAATCAGGAGAGCAGAACATTGAAAGGGTGTGCCCCTATCTTTCACTTCAGATTAACATTCTCTCGACTCTAGGGTCGGTCATGAATTTTATAAGACCTCGTGGGTAATCTTCGTGAATTACGTGTTTTTTTTTTGATGGGGTTGACCTTTATCTCACCTGATTTCCAAGTTATAGATAATGCCGTAGGTGGAAGCGCATTTCGCCCGAAATCCTCAACAAACTGAGGAATTGGCTATCTTTCCTCTAAAGCGGGAAGACAACAATTTAAGAAATGTTGTTATGGCGACAGAATTAGGTAAGATAGTGGTAGCCAGGCGGACTTAAACAAAGTCCTACCACCAACCAAACTAAGCAAGTTATTGTACTCCCCTGGTGATCGAACCTGGGACCTATGAATTTGACACCGGTAGTCAAACCACTCGACCACAGAGCCAGTTAATATCTAGTTCTAATATATTTATTATCATTTGCTCCTGCAAAATTCCCCTTCCCGAATAGACACGGCCCTCGGGAGAATCCGAAAGCAATCGGTCGCTGCAGTAAATACGAAAGTGGCCTCATTATTGACTATTAATAAACTCCGCCTGATTGGTTGCGGCTATGACATACTGGGAAAATTCTGGAGAAATGAGATGAATACAAATATCAACATCTCTTATTAATATTACTGCGGTTACAAATCCGCCTACCAAGTGTTGTTATTACTCGTTGGGTTCTGCGCATCCCGCTTTCTCTGAAACACACCATTTGTTTTACAGCATTTTGTTTTTCCATCGAGCTAACTAAACCCTCCAAATTTTCAAGGAGGCTTGTTCAGCAGAAGCATATCGTCTGCGGAAACGAAAAAATGTTTAAGCGCCAAAATTTATTTTTTGGGAAATGTGGTTAAATGTTGTTTTTGTTGGATACAAAATCATATCTTTTTTTATGTGAGTACCAACTTAATTTTAAGATTTGTATTTTTTTTTTTCAAATTTACAAAACATTAAGATGTACCTGTTCAGATCAATTAGTTCAGAAAATTGTTGTCGCTTAAGCAAGATAAAGTTGTATTAAAAAAAAATCGCTTATCCCTCAAACGTATGAACAGTTAGTAGGATCACACGTCTGTCTGTCTGTCCGTCGGTTCGTCCATGTGTCATCAAAAAATAGGAAAAAGTACGAAAACATACATCCAGGTAAACGAAATTGTATCATATTCTTTATTGAAGTCGGTTTTCTTTTTAGTTTTTAAAATGCTATTATCGATAAAGGTATAATAGTAATCAGTTTTATTGTGGTTCCAAGTGCTGTGTTATTCCATCCATAGTCTAGATATTCAATATATGTATATAAAGTTTTATGTGTATTTTATTAAGAAAAAAAAAGTACAATTAAACTAACTACCGTGAAATACAATGGAATCAGTCAGATTACCTAAGGACCGTTACAAACGGCCTATAGGTAACTCAACTGTTCAAGACCAGTACCAGACGGAAGCGTGCCCAAGACACTGGCTGCATTGCCACGCTGAATAGCTATGCTTATTCGCTGGCCTAAATAAGAGCCAGCTCTTGGGTCACGTGTCACCTATATAAACATATAATATTTGATGGTATCACACCAGTGGACCGCTCGCAGTACCTCCGACCTTACCACATCGGAATGCTGCACGCGTCACATCTGTCCGCCCGATTCAATTACCATTGTTTGTCGGACTGGGCTCAGCTCTCTGGATTTGAACTCATTGAAACATCGACCTTCAACCCTTTGGATTGGTTCCAGAATCGTCTGACCGATTATTTACTTGTCATTGTATTTATTAGCTTTATTACCTCTTTGCAATGTATGGGTATTGCTCTGCGATTTTTTGTGAAATTAATTTCACATTAGCTTGGATGACTGTGAAATTATTACTAAACTATATTATAATGTTATGTCATGAAAATTTTTCACAATATACAAATCCTTGCACCAGTCGCCACAAATCAAATTCTATTCTTTTTTAGTAAAAAAAAATATCATATTTATTATGTGGCAATTGAATCCGAGCTGCAGGAAAAAAGCAGATGACCGAAAAGCCTGGAACCGCAAAAGGGAAGCCTTTGCCCTGAAGTGAGACACTAAAGGTTAAAAAGGTGTTTCGTAAAGACACACGATAGAAGAAAACTTTTATATTACAAAGAAACATTTCCATTATCTCCCACTCTACCCGAAACCGTGACCACCACTCATTGCCACACAAATAGGTTGGGGATCAGAATTTAAAAACCCTCATAACAACTCTACCCAACACAATACCCCACCACTTTAGGCGACACAAAAAGATTGGGGATCAGAATTTAAAAACCCTCCCATCAACTCTACCTGACACAATGCCCCGACCACTTTTGCCGACACAAAAAGGTTGGGGATCGAATTTAAAAACCCTCCCATCAACTCTACCCGACACAATGCCCCGACCACTTTTGCCGACACAAAAAGGTTGGGGATCGAATTTAAAAACCCTCCCATTAAATGTACCCGACACCGTGCCCCACCACTTATCTCTACACAAAAAAGTTGGGGATCAGAATTTAAAAACCCTCCCATCAACTACCCGACACAATGCCCCACCACTTTTAGCGACACAAAAAGGTTGGGGATCAGAATTTAAAAACCCTCCCAACAACTCTACCTGACACAATGCCCCACCATTTTTAGAGACACAAAAAGGTTGCGGATAAGAATTTAAAAACTCGAACATTAACTCCACCCGACTCATTGCCCCACCACATTTGGCAACACAAAACGATTGCGGATCAGAATTTCAAAACCCTCCCATCAAATCTACCCGACACCGTGCCCCACTACTTATCGCCACACAAAAAGGATCAGTTTTTAAAAACCCTCCCAACAACTCTACCCGACACAATGCCCCACCACTTTTGGCGACACAAAAAGGTTGCGGATCGAAATTTCAAAACCTAAAACCTAAAAATAAGAAGTTTCAGTTCAAACATGATTTATTATACTGTTGTACCTACGCTATAAGCCTATGAAGGTTTTGTCTTGGTACTCACATTCGTTGTATTACTAGAATACTAAAAACTTAAAGTACTTAACTTAAAAACTTAAAGTAGGTATAATTTTAAAATACAGTTTACTGATAGGAACATATCGTATCCCGTATCATTTGCCAGCCCTAACAAATATTTTCTAATTCCACTGCTCAGACGCCGGCCTACGCTCGCTTTTCGGTGAATCCTTGTCAATCCCTGTTCTCATCATATTTCCCGGTGAACTGTAAAAAATCCTGTAACCGCCTCCGTGGTTTAATGAATCAACTCACCGATTTCAGATCCAGAGGTTCCGGGTTCGGTCCCCAAAGGGAACAATATTGTGCTTGTCTTATCTAATTCATTACAATTCTTAAAAAAATGTTGTGTTCCGGCTATTAGAGGTAAGATAGCAAGTTCCTCAGTTTGTTGAGGATTCCGAGTGAAGTATGCGCCTCCACCTTTGGCCTTATCTTAACTTGAAACCATAGATGAGATGAAGGCCAAGCGCTTCCTCGTAGTACGATAAAAAAACGAACTCAAAGCAGAACCACAGTGCTCTCCCTTTTAAAAACAAAAAATTGGCGCAATGGTGGTATCCGTTTGTTCCACAGATAAATTCGTTTTATAGGAATTCGAATTCCGATCACATAGGAATTTGATCAAAATTTTCGCTTGTTTTCAGACGTACAATTTTATTAGATTTTTGTTTTGCTTAGCTCAGAAAAGCCCGTATGATAACTGGCGTGTTCGGCACTTTGCTCAACTTCAGCTATTATAGCAGCAGAAAGTGTTTTATCGCTGGAGTTTTGTACACATCGTTTTATCCGACGAATTTAAGTCGTTTATGAGCTGCAAAGTTGAGCATCGCGAGTGTGAAGTTCCCGTATTGTTTTGAAAATCATATGGCGGTTACTTATAACCCTCTGAGTTCAGATTCAGGCTGCAATAACTAAAAACTGGCTTATTGATGAAAAGCATTGACATACATTTTTGAAGTTATACTTGTTATGACGCGTTTGGCCAAAAATATATTAGTATTTTTTATGTTTTTTTTTACGATGCGTGCGCATATCGACACCTAAAAGCGACACCATGAAGTTGGTTGCGTTTTGGAAAATTAGGAGTGTGAATTTAACGATGCGCACGCACAGCGATACATTCTAAATTGTTGTGTTCCGGGATTTAGAAATAAGAATTCCGGGTGAATTGCGCTTCCTAGGCACACTATACCAGCCATAACCTAACTTACAGTACATAACTTGAAACTAGGTGAGAATAGGGCAATCGCTTATCAGTCGTACAATAAAATAACTCTCACCTAGTAGACTCACTTTTCACAATAAACTAATCGAAGTAATCATAGCACAAAAACCGCATCAAGTTTGTATCCTTAGCTCAACCAAAGTTCCTTAACTCGAGTAAAGTTTGACCCACATTCGTCTCTTCCCGATGTGGTAAGATCTCCCCCCCTCAATGTAACTGCAGCACGTGCCAACTGCTCAATGGAAGGAAACGCGATGCGTAAACGTAAGCCGAACGGTCTCATGAATTTTATTAGCCCAGCTATTTTCACTTTCCCATTTCCTGTAATAAGACCCTGTATTGTGTTACAAGATGGTGCGATTCGCTTGGGAAACCGGAAATTTTGGAAAATCAACGCTGGCAAAAGAAGTAGGTTGACGGGCACAATGCAGTGCCACGCAGGTCATGTTCTTTGTGGATATGACTACGCAGTAAGGCTTTGTTATAGGCAAGAGTTCCACTTAACATCACGTTGACTGCCTCTGTGGTCTAGTGGTTCAACCCACCGATTTCAGATCCAGAGGTTCGATCCCCAGGGGAAGCAATATTGTGCTTAAACAAAATCTTACTACCAACCAAACCGGTTGCTAGTAAGATTTTGTTTAAGTCCGCCTGGCTAGCTACCACCATCTTTAGTAATTCTGTCGACACAATAACAATTCTTAAAAAAATGTTGTGTTCCGGCATTTAGAGGTAAGATTGCCAGTTCCTCAGTTTTTTAAGGAATCCGGGTGAAGTGCGTCTACACCTTCGGCCTTATCTCAACTTGTTACCAGGTGAGATGAAGGCAAAGCGCTTCCCCGTCGTACAATAAAAAAATTAATTGCCGTGCCACGTAAGTTATGTTCTTTGCGGATATGACTACGTAGTAAGGCTTTGTTATAGGTAAGATTTCCACTTAACATCAGGTGGGAGCTTGCTTGTTCCGTCTCCAAATTGTAAAAAAACCAAGCCTAAGATGAACGTATGCAATATTTTCAACACAGGACATTGAATGTGTGAATGAAATTAATTTTCAATGAAATGAAATAAATTATGTTCAAAAACGTTGATACACATAACTTTTTATTTCTTACTAAAAGCTTAAATATGAATTTTCAGATCTCTAACTTAAGAAAATATGAGTTGGCTTTACAAACATTCCCTATTTTACCCCTTTTAAGGTTGTTTTTGAGGCAAAAAGTAGCCAATGTTCCAAATGCATTTGCTTACCAAATTTAATCAAGATCTGTTCAGCCGTGAAAACGTCACAAACAAACAGACAGAGACACTTTCGAATTGATATTACTAGTATAGATGTATGAGTTTCACGTAAAATAAATTCAAGAAACAAAACACAACCTTCCATCCATCTCACTTTTATCCTAGTTAGATAGGCACGGTGCGTGTTTGTATTAGTGATTATTATACTAACATTTAGGTAGGTACTTATACCGCACCTACCAACATGTTGTAAATAGAAAGAAGTGGGTACCTACACAACTCAGTGAATGTAGGCACAGGTTTCCTAATTTTGAAGGTAGGTTTTAAGATTTGTTTGGGCATAGATATTCCTGTGTGAAATTAGTGTCCTGTAATATTTATTTATTTATAGCTTTCTATCAAGAAAGCTTAAAATTAAATATCCATATTTTCTACATACACGCTATTACAAATGTCTTGTAGTGGAATTGATGGGTAGACCATAACTAGACTTTTTCATGTGATCTATATAGTAATCAAACATTACTGTACCTGCGTTTATTGTTTCACAATTGCACAACCATTTTTCTAGGAGATTTACATCATCGCCCTAAGAATCTTCTCAATAAAACTTCCTTTCAGAACCTTCTAGGCTATTAAGATTAAGTTGCCTTGTACAGACCCGTAGTAAAAGAACTCTTTTTATAAATCCGAATAAGTTTTGAAGGCAGCGTTCCTTTGAATACTAACAGCTAGGCACCGTATGGACTTCGCTGTTACAATGATGATAGTTTTAGACAGGTTCGTAAAGCCCCAAAAACCTGTTTCTGATGTGAACGTGGCTCGACATGTCAGCGCCGTGCGTGAAAGATTTCATTTGAAGTAAACATGTTATAGACGTAAAAATAATAATACCTTACACGAAACAAAGACGCCATTGAATACTATTAAATGTTATTTGTTAAAAAAAGGTAAACGAGCAGACAAACTTTTTTTTTTTGGAAATAATTGATAATAGAGTAAGACTAGATTCATGTAACGCGACAAGCTATAGCTATAAGTTATGTACCTGATATTTGGACCACTACTTTTTTAAAAATAAATATTATAATAGGATATTCATTTTTACACAGAGCCATCTAGTCCCAAACTCAAAAAATCTAGTTACCAAAGCCGTATATATCCGTAATCCCATATTACAAAACAATATGCGAACTAGATAATGGATATGATACCTACTTATATACTTTTTTGTTTTTTGTAAATAAATACTCATCAAACAACACAACACCCAAACACAGAACAAACATCAATATGTATCACACAATGTTATGTAACATTTGGACAATATCGCCCATTGTAATTATACATTGGTACCTAGTATGGCTACCTAATGTTTTATTATTCGATGTTATTTTTGTGTACAATAAAGTGTTCATTCAATTCAATTCTCGACAAACCCCACTCAGAATGTCAACGAATAAAAAGTAATAAAAGTTAATAAAAGCCAAGTGCGTTTTCCAAATAAAATAAAAGCGAATGAAAAGAGAACCGAATAAAAACGAAACATTTCTTGAGATGGAGTGGGAGAATATTAATTTTTAAGCGGCTTCTAGGCACCCGCCAGAAACGTCAAGTGTTGTTTTATTTTTCATATATAAAAGTTACTCGGTAACGTCGGTTATTATTTCCAAACTTTTGCGAAACAATATTTTTTACGCAACTACACTTACCATCTGACAAAAAGCCAAACAATTTCATTGTCGATCGAAGATCCACGTCATCTGATAGTGAAAGTCACATCGTGAGGAAACCGTCGCATCCCTGGGACCCAAATATCCGAATAGTATGCGTGGCTACTTAAGAGTCTATGATACGTGAAGTGGCTTAGCTTCAGCGATCATATCTTCCACAATACTGTAGCATTCACTTTGAAACGAATATATGTTATAGTTCAGGATTGATGCTAGAACACTATTAGTGTTTCGAAAACATGATTAGATTTTCTCGAGAGAAAAAAAAACAAAGTTGACTCTTATTTGTACCAAAAATGTTCGCCATTCAATAAATACGCTCAATTAGACCGTGACACTTTGTACAGCAAATAAACACAGTATACAGCAGACGCTCTGTGTTTTAGATTTAAAAGTAAAGTAGTAAAAAGACAAAACGTTCGCGCATATTTCTGTCATCTGGTTATCCTAAGCGCCGTGGTTGAGCGCACAGCAATATCACCTTTATTATTACTAATCTTAGTTCAAAACTAGAGTAATCTGAAGTAGTATAGGCCGTCAACTATTCTGCTTAGCGCCGATGGGCTGTAACTTACCACGTACTGAATCATTTCAGCTATCCTGAGCCGCCATAATCCATCGACTCCCCGCAACAGCCACAGGGGTCTTCCTCTCCTCGACTCCTCGCAACAGCCACAATGTCATCGGTCTATCGAATGGGGGTCTTCGAGGCCTTAGCTTCCCAGCGGTTATCGGTTCTGCGAGCTATGTGGCCTGTTCACGTAGTTTGGACGTGCAACTGACTACCCCATAGTTGGTAATCCTCATAAGATCCACGTTTTTTCCACGCTCATTGATTAGAGATGAATTTTAGAATTTATAGAAACGTTAATTATTCCAGCAGCAAGTCTTCAGCAGCACGTCCCACGGTAATGTAACAACTTGTGTCGACGGGGATCGTACTTGTACGACGCGGGAGACATTCTAGTGCTGACATCTTTTTGAACAAGCATCAAGACATGGATCTGCAAAGCAGAAAGCTTAGTAATAAATAAATAAATAAATAAATAAATATTACAGGACATTCATTTTACACAGCGCCATCTAGCCCCAAACTAAGCATAGCTTGTAATATGGGAACTAGATTACGGATAAAATACTTAAATACTTTTTGTAAATACATACGTACTATATGATACAACACCCAAACACAGAACAAACATCTATATTCATCACACAAATGTTTGTCCTGGGTGGGATTCGAACCCACAGCCTACAGCGCCGAAGGCAGAGTTACAACCAACTGAGCTATGAGGCTTGTCAATTAATAAGACCGTTTCAATAATGAATAAGTGGCAATGCAGCCAGCGTCATGGGCACGCTCTCGCCTGGAACCTATAGACCGTTTGTAATGGTCCTAAAGTAACACGACCGTTTCCCTTGTACATACGTTTAATTGTAATATTGTTTGAAAAAAAGTTAATTGTAGTTGTTCCATAACAACCATAATTATATAATTTTATACATTTTCAAGCACGGGTTTCACTCACGTATAGTTCATAAAGGTACCAACTTTGTTTCGGTCCTCCCAGGGAACCATTTTCAGTACGAGTTTGATTAGGTACCGAATGAGATCGCGGAGATGCACAGACAGTTCGACGTTTTGTTTCATACTGAAAATTTATAATGGCACTCGACCAAGTTATGAAAGTTAAATAGCTTTGTTTACGTGTAGGACATGATAAAAAACAGTGTTACTCCGTGAGTGTCGATAGAAGGGAAAACTTGAAGTTTGTTGATCTTTGCCGAAGAGAACAGCTGAGATTGTTGGTACTTGAATCTCAATGTTGTCGCGTTGGTTGCGATATGTATTAATGAGGGTTGTTTTTGCAACACAGCTGACACAATGACTTCTTAGAACTAACGTTGACCAGTCACGACTGTCAACCGTCTGTCTATAGGTAGAGGTAGTCTTCGAACGGTCCTTACCAGTACCTCTTAGGATCGTAAAGATAACGTGCCAATGTGTTTAAAGTCAATTGCGTCACTATTGGTGTCGGTAAGGTGCTTTGTGTACTATCCATCTCAAAAAATGCCCAAAGAAGAAAGAAGTTTTCAATTCAAAAACATAATTTTAGAAACTTACTAATGATTTTTTAGTTATTTGTATTCAACGCCGTTCTTTCCATGAATTGACTTTAATTTGGTGTTTTTTAATGAATCGTTAACTCTTGACCCATAGGCCAGAGCAAAGCTGAGGTCTACAATAGAGCGCGCTTTCCCAGAAAGCACTGACTCTCCCGCGTATTTTCTTCTGACGGAACCCAGCAAACTGTTTGGACTTGGTCGCTACACACCTTGAACCTTTACAGGTCATACCACTAGTCAGTGTTACTAGCAAAAACAGCGATTATGTTGCCCGGGATAGAACACTGTATAGATCATACCTACCCCAGTTTTTTATATGAAAGTAATCTCTTATTTTTTTGTATGACGATCGCTGGGAGCAAGCGAATTTTGTTGCATATTAGTTTCGCGCTTATGGATCAATCAGCTATTGAAACATATACTCGAATGTGACTAACTAACAGATCAGCAAAGGAGATGGGTGGCAGCATGTTCTTGATTGCAAGCTATTTAGCTTTACTTTGATCTCAAATCCGTCCAAGAACTAAATATATATTAAATGTATATAAATCATATCCATTCATCACTCGTCCATTGTAAATCGTAGAAGTTATAACTAAAGGATCAGCATAGGAGATTAGCATTAGCATGTTCTTTATTGCAAAGCTATTGGCTTTACTGTGAACTCAAATCCGTCAGTCAATAATGAAATTATAACAATCTATAATACACTGATGTTGTATTGTATGATAAGTATGCATTTACAAAAAAAGTAAACAAGTAGGATATCCGTAATCTGTTCCCATTCCCAGCTTTGCTTAGTTTGGGACTAGATGGCGCTGTGTGAAATTAATGTGCTGTGATATAAATTTATTTTATTTATTTATCCCTCCAGATTTCTCAGAGCCTGTCTGTGATCTTATACTAATATAAAATGCTAACTGACTCACTGATAAAAAAGCACAGCCTAAACGACTAATCGTAGAGACATGAAATTTGGAGGGTATGTTTGTCTTGATGCGAAAATGAGCGCTAAGAAGATTTTGAAAATTCGTACCCTAAGGGGTTCAAAAAGTAGTTGAAAGTTTTCACTAAAAGTATGCCCTAACTCTGAAACCGTGCATGATAAAAGGTCATAATAATCATTATAGTTTCCTCATATGAAATAGATAAGAACGTGATTCATGGTTTTTTGTTTTTTTTAATAATTGAAGGGCAAAGGTATTTTATTAGAAAAAAAATCAAAAAACATTGTTATTTAACAGAAAAAACGCGATGTACACGTGGTTTCTAAAATAAACTGGTGTATTTTGAGTGCTTTTTATGCAACGGATGAATAAATAAATAAATATTACAGGACATTCATTTTACACAGCGCCATCTAGCCCCAAACTAAGCATAGCTTGTAATATGGGAACTAGATTACGGATAAAATACTTAAATACTTTTTGTAAATACATACGTACTATATGATACAACACCCAAACACAGAACAAACATCTATATTCATCACACAAATGTTTGTCCTGGGTGGGAATCAAATGTCAAAACTGCCAAGGTCTGATGATGGAGTGGAATCAATATAAAGGGTTTTTTGCAGTAAATAACAGTAATACTAAAGGGTGGGGTGCCCAATATTCAGACCTGACTAATAATAAACAAAAAAAAATAGGGGGTTCCCATATGTGAAACGTTTTTATAAATAGTTATTTTCGACCTGTATAATTACAAAGTTGGTGTGAGTATAGTGCTTACTTTGTGGTTAATAAATAAAAATAAAATCTGGCCAAACGTGAGTCAAACCGGCACTAAGACTTCAAAAAGCCTGCATTTTTGTTCTGGGAAGGTGGGTCAGAACTCTCTGTGTGCATGTCTGCACACCATGTAGGAGCTAATCGGTCAAATTTATCCAAACATCCGACAAATATATATATTTATAATATAATACTTGCACCTATTTCAAAAAACCGATACGCGGACGAAGTCGCGAGTAAAAGCTAGTTAGGATATAAAATGTTTGAACCTATGTCTAGGATTGGGATATCTAATAGTCGAATTCTATTTAAATTCAATATTGGAAATCACGTATTCACAGCGCGGAGCGATATATATGTTTTGTGATTTACATGGACACGCTCCACGCTGAGGAATAGCAAAGTATTTATTGTACCCAGAATAAGAAAACTCTCTTATTCTCAGAAAGGCCCAGTGGTATTTATTTACCAAACAAACAATAATTATCGTTTATAACGACATCGCACGTCCGATTCAAATGAAAACACATCAAAAGAATTTCCGTATATATTCTCCCTCTTTTGCATGTAATTTATTTTAACTGTATTTTTTAAAGCGCTTAAAACCTAATACCATCCCTATCCAATTAACAAACCATATTGCGATACCTGCACAGTTTATTTTGAATCGGACATGCTATACAATGTCGAATGGAATAATCAAAGCGAAGATCAGTGGTACTCCGGGGCTTTCGATCCCCAGGGAGAGTACAATATTGTACTATGTTTGGTTGGTGGTAGGAATTTGTTCATATCCAACTGGTAGCTACCACCATCATACCTAAGTCTGTCACCATAACAACTATTCTAAATTGTTGTGTTCCGGCATTTAGAGGTGAGATACCCAGTTCCTCAATATTTTAAGGATTCCGGGTGAACTGCGTTTCCACCTTCGGCCTTATCATAGCTTGGAACCAGGTGGTCGCTTACCCGTTAACAATTAAAAAGAGAAAGTGGGTCCAATGTTATGATGATTATTACAATAGCTTTACAATAGATTATTTTAGTGGACTTGCAATCGAGCGATCATTATATTATTACGCTGTAGTACACACACATACTTTAGCGGTACGGTAGTACGGCACATATTTTAGCGTCAGTAAGACTGGTATAGAGTATAGTGTTCCCGATTCTGTGAGCTAGAATATCAGACCAAGATTATGCTGTAGATATAGTATATTCCTAGACCTTTGGGTTCCAAAAGATTTTCCTATGCATACAATGTAATAAATACAAATAGGGCAAGGAAAGGTATGTTGGTGATAAAAAATAAAAAAAAACAAATTTTATAGGATTTGGTAACAAAGAAAAAAGTCACTTTAAATTTATTACGTATTATATTATTCTGAAGTAAATACTGAGAATAGTTAAATTAACAAAAATCTAATACTTTTCACAGTAAATGTCAATTGAATGCACAAGAAATCAAAGGTAAGTTGGTGACACGGTCTGGTAGATTGGTGGTAGGAAATTTGGTGATAGAATTGAAATGGTCTATTTAATCATATTACTTTGAACCCTAAGCTAAAAATGACCCTTCATTAAATAAAATAACAGGCAACGATCACATCTATAATATAGCTGTAACCCAACAAATAATTTATTTCCTTAATCTAACGTACATACAGGTGTCACGGTTTGAGACCCTTTTTCAAGTATGAAGATTAGAGATGACGAATATAACTGTCAACCAATAAATTTAACAAATATTTAAAATCAACCATTATATTGAATAATCAGAATTAACATTATCGAGTAAAAATACCATATCAACTTCAGCCTGAGTTAGAACTAACATAATTGAATGCATTGAAATTTTAACTTTAACGAGCTATAAATAAGAAACTTTTTCGTACGTTGCTGCTCGCAGAGTTTTCAACTATGCATAAGGTTGACTTCATTCAATTATATGCTTTCGACTCCTAACTATAGAGATTAAATTTCTGATTTGCTGTATATGATATTTTTATTCAATACAAAGTGATGTGATATTTTAAACAAATACCCATAGTGCTACTATTATAGAGACGAATTAGCGGTTACTTTTATTTGATCAATAGAATAAAATATTCAACTGCATTAACATCAACCAATAACCAAATCGTGTAGGTACTCACAAATAATATTAACTAATATTTTGAACTAATCAAAATATCGATATATTTTTTATCAATTAACAGTTAACTAATATTTAATTTTAACCATTATTGCCATCTTTAATGAAGATACCTGTGTTATAGAGTCTCGCTCTCCCGTATCTTTTAAATTAAGTTAAATAAATAACAATCAACAAAAAAGTATCTAAAGCTAAACTCTATCTAAATCTAGTACGAATGTTTTTTTTTGTACGAAGGGGAAGCGTAACCAGGTGAGATAAAGGCTTGGCCTTCATCTCACCTGGTTACATGTTAAGGTATGGCCGAAGGTAGAGGCGCATTTCACCTGGAATCCTCAACAAACTGAGGAACTTGCTATCTTACCCCTAAATGCCAGAACACAACTATTTTAGAATTGTCACTATGGCGACAGAATTAGGTAAGACGGTGGTAGCTAGCCAGGTTGACTTAAACAAAGTCCTACCACCAGCCAAACATATTGTACTCATCCTGGGGATCGAACCCGGGACCTCTGGATCTGAAATCGGTGGAAAAATCGGTCTGAAAGGTGTTTTTATGTACTGATGCTACAACGACAACAGACACAACATAAATTAAATTCGCTCAAAATGTTGTTTAATCCCGCGTAGTCATCAAAATACCAACCCTACATGTTCAAAATTATTGGGCAATTTATTATATTGTGCGATTAAATTAATTGCCTCATATCTGCTACAGGTTTATTATTTGCCATGTATGTGCTGCTTTAGCGATAAAACCGCATATTATTGTGAGTTTATTTAGTTTCTATGCTTATTACTTAGTGTGTATGACGACAAGGTATGTTTTATCTATCCATGTGTATCATATCTTATATCATATCAAATAGAATCGACTCCTAAGGACAGTTAATAAATAAAATTAACAAAAATATCGGTACAACACTGAAAGCAAAACAACTCTATTAGAAAAGCTTGCAACGTGAAGTATCTCCGGAGCGTATTACTTCTCATTACTTCATTAGAACGAGCAAATTGCAAACAAACGGAACAAAGAAAATAATTATATTCTTGTGAATTCAATTATTATTAGAGAACATTCTTCGAATCTTGCTGTAGCATTATAATTGACCGAGCGAGTGAAGCGAACGAAGCGTCTTAGTTTCGAGATTGGCCAAAAATGCTTTTGTACGCTGTATGTCGGCTGTCAGTTTGTTCTCGCCTACAGGTCGCATTTTTCAACCGATTTTGAAAATTGAAAATTGGCACACATGTTCCTTGATTTATTAAAAACTTTTAGGTGATCGCGAATTTGGATTGGGGGAGCGGTAAGGGGGAAGTTTGCTGTAGCGTTATTTATCAGCGGATTTCACTAAAATTTAAAAGACACAAAAGATTTAATTCTACACAAGATGTTGTGAAAAAAAGAACAAAAAGGGTGAGTGGAGGGGGAAAAGGGGAGTAGTTTACTGTAGGATTTCAATTTTAGTTTTTTTTTCGGAAATTTATACTAACGTTTAATAATCAGACTACGCAGTCCTTTGACTCCGCATTTGCAAGACAAATCCGTAGGCACCAGGCTCGATCTCTTCAAACTAAGGGAACGCGAGTCATCGCTAAAACTTATACCCCTATTTGCTCAAAAGTCTTAAAGAAAAAGTGAAAGAGGAAAGCATCGGTTGCGAGGTCTACTATTCTCACAGAACCACTAGTCTACTACTTAGCTTAAATGTAAATTGATTTATTAACAGGCATGTCAATTTTGGCAATACACGCAGATGTGTAGATCCAAAACAAATCGGTTCGTTTGTTTTGTTTTGGGTTGATTGTTTGTCTGTGTAGCCCATAAAATTACCATTTCACTATTGTACAATCTCTCTGCCCTTGTTTGCTTGAAACGACATTTTATTTTATCGCAAGTGAGTTGTGTTGTTGTTTATTTTGTTTGATAATATTAGGCTGAGAAGTAAATAGTTTCTTAAAATACTTTTTACAACCTTAAAATCTGTGA
Organism: Venusia cambrica; assembly: GCA_951394065.1. Classification (NCBI taxonomy): domain Eukaryota; kingdom Metazoa; phylum Arthropoda; class Insecta; order Lepidoptera; family Geometridae; genus Venusia; species Venusia cambrica. Next base: position 7,548,729 of record OX596046.1, on the reverse strand, counting down.
TAATCTAAGTTATAAAAACATCCTTTGTTTTTGCACCTGTATTGCACCGTCAAAAGATATCTCTTTATATTAAGTTATTATATATATTATCTTTATTAAGCTCGCATTTGCCATACTTTTTATTTTGTTTCTATGCTTATATGATACTTATATGTAAGTGTGCAATAAAAGTATAAATAAACCATTCTTAGTTTAATGGTATAAAAACCTATTTAATCTGAAATGTGAAATATACATTTCAGATACATGTGGGTATGTAGCACCTACATAGGTAGGTGCTACATACCCACATGTATCTGGATGTATCTGAATAGGTATAGACCTATTCTATCTAGGTACCTATCTAGGTAGATTGAGAAAGTAAGTTGGTACCTAGATAGAATAGGTATAGGTAGGTGCTACATACCCACAAAACAAAAAATATATAGGTATACCTAAATATGTAATCCCTATTTTATTATTATTATAATTTAGTTAGTGCTTGTGAAAATCCAAGTGAGGGCAAAGTGTTTTTTTTTAGGTAATTTGACTTAGGTAAGGTACATAATATGTAGGTGAGGTATAGGTATACCAGGGGTATACATAGGTACCTTACTTATCTTGTTTTCTGTAACAAGAGATTTTTAACTTAATTTAAAAATTACGGAAGAGCGGGACTCTCTAACTCAGGTATTTTCATACTTAAAAGAGGGTCTCAAACCATGAAACATGTATGTATGTTAGATTAAGTGAAATAAATTATTTGTATTGTATTATATTGTAGATGAGCCTTCATAATTTTATGAAACTGTAGCAGGTAGGTACACTCTATTGATTACATTTTGAAAACCCCTATGTAGGTACTACCTACTCATAAAACCAAAGGATAACCTAGTCCCTATTTTATCAAAAATCTTAGAAATGTAGTAGAAAAGATCGCGGCGGTGGTGCCGCCGGCGGCGGCGGCGCCGAGAAGAGCGGCGACTCAGAGTGAAACGGCAACGTCGAGTTAACTTCTATTGCAACTGCGACTCGACACAATTAATAAGAGTAGGTACCAACTACCTTATATAAGAAAAATAAACAACAAACAACTAGGAGGATTATGTTTTTTGACATTAGGTGTACCTATGTAGTACCTATGTAGTACCTATGTAGGTAGGTAAGTATGTCTATTTTTCTAGGACGCTATGCAACCTAAACGGCTGGATTTAGACATACCTATGAGATGATTTATCAAAATTTTGGAAGTGTTTATACAGCCTATAATGTTTTGTTATATTTTGTATGGTGGGTTAGAAACAAAATATATTCAAAAACTGTGACTATTACAACAATACGAGTAGGTACAAAGCTGATGATAGCATGTTAATCCAAAAATATACTTTCATACTTTGGTAATTTCCAATATTCTACCATTTTGACACAAACTACCTATCCACCGAGAGTCCGAGACTGACTCTTTCAAGTAAGTCCAGTCAAATACAGGTACCCCAGAAGCCTAAAAGCAACTTTAAATCGCCTCTGCCAAATCCCTAGGAAACAGGTATAGGTAGGTAACTGTTTTTTTCTATATTTTACATGAGACAATAGTGTTTTTCTCTACTACCTTGATCTTTGCTTGCTCTTACTATTCATTAATAAGAAGAAATTGTAAATATGTGGCTTTGCTGGTCACCATTGCTGCACCACAATATTACGGACAGATGGATCTAAATAACTTAGATACCTACCTACTAAAGAGTAGATACTAGGTACATGTACATCACTTATTGTACATAACAAGCCTCATAGCTCAGTTGGTAGTAACTCTGCCTTCTGCGCTGTAGGTTGTGGGTTCGATTCCCACCCAGGACAAACATTTGTGTGATGAATATAGATGTTTGTTCTGTGTTTGGGTGTGTATTGTATGATAAGTATGTATTTACAAATAAAAAAAAAAATATGTATTTAAGTATTATATCCGTATTCTAGTTCCCATATTACAAGCTATGCTTAGTTTGGGGCTAGATGGCGCTGTGTGAAATTAATGTCCTGTAATATTTATTATATTTATTGCACTTATCAGCAGAAGCAGATAAGCCCGTTATACTACTACTCGCTCATGTGTTCCAGAAAAGTTCACAACCACAAAATATACCACCGCATTCACATTCGAGGAATATGGTAAAAGAAATATTTTTTTACTGGATGGATTATTATTTCAACCTGAAACTGTGAGTGAGCTAAAAGCACGACGAGGTGTCCCACAGAATACAAATTTTCCACAGCCACAGAGTTTTTTTTTATTACTAACACACACTCGCTACTCGCTGTGTGGGTGTGGGCTATAACATGACGCTGTGTGGGCTAAGATTATCGAGGAGGTATATTTAATTTAATGGTTTAATAGATTCTAATGAATTCACAGCAAATATCTAAAAAATTAACTATAGATTTCATAATTATCAATAAAGCCACTTATCACCCTTTGGCTTTCGGCAGTATAAATTTTTGTCTTTTTGTCGCAAAATTTACTTATGCTTTGCGATGTTGTCAACTGTGGAAACACAGTGAGCTGGTGGAAGGCTTAGACAACATAAACCCTTTCCACGGTTTTGAATATTAAGTTGGATGACAGAGCATGGTCGCAGGCCTCATTGCCTGTTCGATTTGGCGGCTTAGGTATACGCAAAATGTCTAGTGTTGCTTTGCCAGCGTTCTTGTCTTCCGTCTATAGTACACATTCTTTGGTTGAGAAAATTCTAACACCATCAATTTCGGCTGTTCCTGGTAATATGCTCGAAATTTCTTATCTTGATGAGGCTCGAAATTTTTGGCATAGTGGTTGTCCTAATACCGATCCCCCAAAACACCTTTCGGCACAACGGCAGTGGGACGGGCCTCTGTGCGAGTTGACATGGAATTATCTATTACATACGTGCTCAACCTCCACAGATCGTGCGCGTCTCTTAACTGTTTCAAAATGGGAATCAGGTCTTTGGCTGCAAGCACATCCATCTTACAATACCGATACACTTATGGATCCTGTAACATATTGCCACTTGTCTTCGGTTGGGTGCAAGATGCTGCGCCACTCACCAGTGCCGGTGCGGTGCAGCCGTAGATCAATTTGGTTTTCACTGACTTTCGTGCACAAGGTCTGTCGGCAGGATTTCGAGCCACGCAAGTCTTAATGACATTACCAGTGTCAATGTTCCAGCCGTTCTTGAACCGAATGGTCTGTTACGTGGTGATGGTAAGCGGCCCGACGGTATGACTCTTGTCCCTTGGGAAATGGGTAGGCCTTTGGTGTGGGACGCTACCTGCGTCGACACCCTAGCGCCATCTCATCTGCCTGGGACATCAGTTAGGGCTGGTGCGGCGGCTGATTCGGCCGAGGATCACAAAAGGCGCAAATATAGTGGTCTCGACAGAGCTTACCTATTTGAGCCTTATGGGATGGAGACCTTGGGTCCGTGGGGAGCCGTTGCCCTCCGGGTTTTAAAAATCTTGCGGGGCATTTGATTGAGGCGACACGCGACCCAAGGGCTCTTATTTAGGCAAGCGAATTAGCATAGCTATTCAGCGTGGCAATGCAGCCAGTGTCTTGGGTACGCTACCGTCTGGTACTGGTCTGGAACAGTTGAGTTACCTATAGGCCGTTTGTAACGGTCCTTAGGTAATCTGACTGATTCCTTTGTACATAGTTAGTTAGTTTAATTGTACATTTTATTAAATAAATATTGTTTATTCTAGAATTCTCATATTATATACAGGGTGGACCAAATAAATAACCCAGGAGTGAAAGTCCCACCTCTGTTGTCTAGTGGTTCATTCACTAGTATCAGACCAAGAGGTCCTGTTTCGATCCCCAGGGCCAACAATTTGTGCTTATAGTTATGTTGGTGGTAGGAACTTGATTAAGTCCGCTGGCCTATCCCTAAGTTTGTCATCTTATCGATTCTTTTCACCCAGTCATTTGTCAAAATAATATCTACCTTCAATAATTTCTACTTTTATAAAGTCACAAAAAGATATAATTATGCCTGATGGTGTTAGACTTATATCATTAAAATCACTTTTTTATAGCCATCCAGGTTCCAAAATGATAATAATTAGTATAAACTCGACAAGATTTTCTTTGATATTATATTTCTGGGTTTTTAGATGCAATATTTATTAAAGAAATTTGTTTCTTATGATCGATCTTTGCAATCGGTATCATAAAAATACTGGATATATATTTTCAAGATACGGCGGGTTTTCTCGGCTCTGGCTAAAAATAAAAAAAACTTTAAACGCAGGTTTTTTTTCAGAGTTAAAAGTATTAGAGCCTCGTGTGAAAAGGGCTCGGCGGGGAATTACTACCACCATACCCATTTCAGCCACCAAGCAGCATTGCTGTGTTTTGTGTTGAATGGTATGGGTGCCGGTGACTCACGGACATGCGAGGTTTAACACTTTTATGTCACAAGTTTACGGGCGCAATGCGGTGCCGCATAGACCATGTTCTTAGTTGATGTGACCTATGCAGTATGGCTTTGTTATAGACTTTAGACAAGAGATACACTTGACCTCTGGTGGACCGCTTGTTTAGTCCAACCTGAATATAATAATAATAATAATAATAAGCCCCTCAAAGGCCAACCCCACGTCCGTGCTGACAATCGATGCCACGTGAGGGGCGGACACTCGCAATGAAATAACTAAGCGCGTGACCAAAAAGGAAATGACAAACCCATCAGCATGGAGAATTAGAGTAAGAATGTAACTATATGGTCGCTTCCCGGGGGTGATCACCGGGGCACGTCTGGAGCCAATGCTGGACGTCACAGCATGCAAACCATTGGTGGCGAGTGTAATGGGCGGCCCTCTGCCGGGGAACTCGAACAAAGTGAGTCCAATAGGAGATATAACCTACGGCCACATATTAGAAGCCGGAGCACATTTCAACCCGGCACTGTTCAACACAAGAAGACCAGAAAACTGCAAGGACGTAAGCAGCTTGTTCCTATCGAAGAAGAATACACACTCGACGAAGCTGACGGACCCGAAATCTTCTATGATGCTGAGTCTATTTCTTTGCCTACACCACTGTTTCCTTCACATCCTTCTTCTCCCCTTCCTTTCCTAAACTTTCACTCTGAAATCTCTTCCCTTTCTTCTATTTCCTCAAAATCATCGGCAAACTTTAGTCGACCCAGGAGACTATCGAAAAAACCCATAGTCCAACAAATTAGTAGAGCAGTTACTCCAGCTGAGGATGTGTCGCAGAAGACTTCGGTCACCCAGCCTGCGACCACCAAAGCTGGCAAACCAAGAGAACGCATGAAGTGGAATGACGAGATCAACACTTTCATCATGCGTACATATTTACACACAACTAAATTAGAAACAGACCGCACTATGTATTGTAAAAAACAATTCTAGTAAAAAAGTCTAATAAAATAGTACATCTTATAGATATTGCAGTTCCTAATACACATATTATTCAATAGACCATATCAGAGAAAATATTCAAATATACAGAACTTAAGGAGGAGATTACTGAAATCTATATTCATCACACAAATGTTTGTCCTGGGTGGGAATCGAATCCACAGCCTACAGCGCCGAAGGCAGAGTTACTACCAACTGAGCTATGAGGCTTGTCAATAATTGCAATGAAATAGGCATATAATATTTTATTATATTATAATATTAGCTTTAGAACAGTTATGTACGCGTTCGTTGATAAAAAATTAAGGTAGGCCCGACCGGCGATACCGCGATAACGTGCAAGGTACCGGCATTATTTAATTATGTTATTAAACCTGAGCATTTTCGATTATTTTGAAATCTAGAAGCTAGAAAGTAAGTAATTATTCACAGGGGAAGTAAGTACGTACCTAAATTAAGTAGGTACACTATCTACTTAAATGATTTTTACTAATATGCATCTTTAATTATTTCATTTAGAGACATAAAAATTACCTAGTAATAGCTACGGATAAGTTAATTTATTTATACTGATTTATCCTTGCAATATTTGACTAATGTATGTACTTAATCAAAGCCTGCAATTGAACTGAATCATCAATATCAATAGGTAGGTACTCGCGTACCTACTCAAGCATTTTATAAATAAATGCCTTACCTATGTAAATATAGAAATAGAAAATATAGAAACAGGGCAATCTACCAAAATAGGCACAGTTAGACTGTGCAAGCAAAATTACATTTAGTCGTAATTTTACTATTAAGAAACGTTATCTTTTAATATGTAGTTGCACAAATCAACTAACGATCTTATATTAATATCAATGAAGAGATATTTTTTGCGGGCGCTTTGTATCGTGATTCGCTGAACCAGCAGTGCAAGAATTTCAATATATAAAAGTCAGTTTGCGTGGGCGTAAGGTTTGTCTGTTTGTTGATTTATTTTATAAGGGATTTGTTGATAAATATTTTATTTTATGTAGTTCTATTAGATAAACAACGAACTTTAGTGTGTAACTGTTACTAAAATGAATTAATGTTCTATATACGTTACAACCTTCGGCCTTATTTTAATTTGTAACCAGGTGAGATAAAGCTTGGCCTTTATCTCACCTGGACTTGGCCTTGCTTCCCCGTCGTACAATAAAAAAAAAACAATGATATAGCACTAAGTAGGTAGTAAAAAATGAAACGTGACGCTGTAAATCAACGGCTATAGATATGTAAGGTATTTCGTAAATTTTAATGGAAGTTACTAAGAATTTGCGATGAAGTTAGCACAGCGCGGAAAAGCTTTTCCCTTTGATCATTACGTTAAACAAGGTTGCGTACACAGTGGCGGCGCCTACAGATAGTAAAATATAATTTTATAAGAAAATTCATTGAGTGAGCAAGCTAGCTATGAATATTATGAGACAGTGAAATATTATGAAAGAAATTACTTTTCACCACTATCTCGCTCGAAGACTAGTTAAATTGCGGCCTAATTTGGAGAACGTACCTTTTGCCAGGAAAATAATGGGCTTAGCTATATTAATTAGGTACAGAGATACACAAAATTAAAGCAGTTGTATGAAATGGGTTGCGTTTTGCAGAAAGATGGGTGTCAGTCAATAATACTTACCTCTGTGGTCTAGTGGTTTGCTCACCGGTATCAAACCCAGAGCTCTACTAGTTTTTAGCAAGAATTATTATAGGACGTTATTTTCACACGGCATTACTAACATACTTTTTTTGTATATACATACTTTCACACAATAAAACACCCAAATACTGAAGAAACATCAATATTCATGGCACAAATGTTTGTCCTGGGTGGGAATCAAACCCTTAACCTACAGCACAGTAGGCAGAGCTACTATCAACTGAGCTGTGTGGCTTGTTGAATATACCAGTATACATTAAAAAAAGGTAGAAATTTATCCGAGTAACTACTACGTAGGCAAAACCGCGGGCAAAACCTAGTGCCAGCTAGCTCACTGACTGACTAACTTGTAATGAACTCCAGAAGTCCTAGAGACTTAAAATTGTCAAGTCAGTTTTTTTTGTGTATAGGTGCGCTAATCAGGCATATAATTATTCATTAATTTTTCACGTTTTAATATTGAAAGTTCCATGTAATCCTCAATAAGTTCATAAGAAATTTTGTAACTCTCTCCAGTAAACTATTGCAAAAGTTTTTACGGAATTTCGTAGGAAAATTTTAATTTCAAGAAAAATATTAGAACAGCTAAAAAGGGCAACTTACGTACTTTATCACATAGAGTCAAGACTGTGAGCTTGGATCCCTAGAGATACTTTTAAGAGGTTCCGTACCCAAAGGGTGTCAACGGGACCCTATAACTAAGCCTCCGCTATCCGTCCGTCGGTTCAACCATCTGCTTGTCAGTGGGGTGTATCTCATGAACCGTAACAGATAAAAAAAACAAAGGATATCGCATATATTATATGTGTCAGCGTTAGATTGTAAGCACCGTCCGTTTGTAATATGCCTCGGCATATTGTAAACGGTCGACAAAAATGGTGATCGATGATGAACCCGTCGGGACATGACCTCTCCATCCCGATAGAAGTCGTCCTGTGGTTTCAGTTAACTCTATTTCTGATGGAACTAGATCGAGAACGGGGGGCACCGCGTGAAGGATAACAACTAGGCTTGCGTTACAGGATTGTACATTCCTGTTAGGTCTATCTATCAAGCGGCAGAGTAAGAGAAGCTAGAAATATTGCGTAAAATTGTAAATATTAGAATTGAAACTTGTGTGGCTATGCAACATAATTAAATAAATGAAACGGTTATTACCACAAAAATTTTACATCGATTTGCTGACGTTTCGAGACCATTTTGAACGTTCGTCGGTCGCGCGGCGCAAACTTCCGACCGCCGCGCTACCGACGAACGTGCACGCGGGCGAAGCTCGTGAAGAAGGGGTCTCAAAATGATCTCGAAACGTCAGCAAATCGATGTAAAAATTTTGTGGTAATAACCGTTTCATTTATTTAATTATTGTAAATATTAGTTGCTGTCGACAATTTGCTGACCGTTTGCAATATTACGAGGCATATTACAAACGGACGGTGTTTACAATCGGACGGTGACAGAGGCATATTACAAACGCACGGTTTTTACAATCTCACGGTGACATATGCACTGCGGAAATAGTGACATTAAGTCGTTCATGTGATGCGATGCTTGTTAAAGATAACAAGGTATATTATAACTGCTTTTCCAACAAATAGCAAATAACATAAGCTTAAAAAAACTAGTATTTTGGCGAAGAGTGCTTCCATAATAATCAGGCAAATAAAATTGGTTAAAAGCTCAAATTACGCTGCGCATAAATGACTAAATTACATCAAATTATTGAATAAGCTTAACTATATCAAATTATTGCGAATGAAATTTATGTATTAAGATGAATTTCAATAAATTAAATAATTAAAATGACACTCTGATATTAATATTAATATCATAGTGACAGATGAAACTTACAAAAACTAGAGAATTCAGTGAACTAACATTCGTTGAGGCTTAAAATTATAAGTTCATTACTGTCATAAATTTTAGAGGCAAGGTTTTTGCCTATGTGAACTAAATAAATATTCTCAGCATTAACATAGTCATTGGGTTATTGTGTGTCAGTTAGAAATCGCCAGAATCTGAAATGATTCTGGCGAAGAGTAGGATTCCAGACCAATCTGGAATCCTATTCTTTTCATGCATAAAAATATTTTTTCAAATCGGTTGATTGGCCTGGAGTCATATCTTTTCATACAAAAAAAATATTTAATAACGGAGTTCTGAGGTAATGCTAGTAGTCGTTAATGAGCCATGTCAGGCGCCTATAGAGGCGGCTCGTAAAGTTTGATACCAGAGCTGTTACACAGTCCACACGAAGAAAGAAAGAATGAAATATGTATTTACATAAAAAAACGTATATAAGTATCATTACCGCGATCACCAACACGCCTTCCAAGCAAGGTGATTATGGCAAAACCCTCCATTGCTTTCTTTAGCATCGAACACGCCCATGTCCTATGTAGGACTTTTATGGGCTGTAATGATGATGATGATGATACAAGTATACAGCATTTATAGCCAGAATGCATCATAAGACACTAAACCCTAACAATGCAGGTTAAATTGTTTTTTTTTTACGGAGTTTCGGTGAACATCGTCATCATCGTCATCTGATGATAATACCGTAAGGCAGGCAGTTCCACTGGACTACTTAGTTTCATAATTACTGCGATTAACAACACGCCCGACAAGCGTGGTGATTATGACAAAACCCTGATAGTGATGATGATGATGATACTGGAAGGTAAAAAGTTCCATAAGTCTACTTTAGTGACCGTAAACACCACAGGAAAGCAGAATACGCAATTTAGTTTACTTGGCTGACATATTTTTTACAGAGCTACTGTAGCGATTTTGATGATTTTTTTATTTGACACCTCGGAAGTATGTAATTTTAAACATAGCAAGAATAATTAAAATATATTTCGAATTGGCGGAGTAATCGAGTAGTTAACCAAAAAACTAAACATAAAAAAAACATACAGACGAATTGAGAACCTCCTCCTTTTTTTGAAGTCTGTTAAAAAGGAGACTCAATGAAGCTCAATCCACTTCATCTATCATAAACAAACATCCAACGCGGTCCTTCGTAAACAAAATGTAGGTAAACAATAAAATGATCAACTCTCATTATCCCCATAATTGATACCTATTAGCCCCGCGTGGAGCCACGCCGTCCGAAAGGTGGTGTTTGTATTGAGCCTGCCATTAGGCGGAGATTAAACGCAAAATAATGCCGAGCCTGTATAAAGGCATTGTGACCGCGCCTTAATGGCTTAAGTAAACGTATTTGTGGAGCGTTCACACAAGCTTAGTAAATGAAATAATGTAAAATAAATAAGAACGCCTTTTCTTCCGTAACCCAATATCAAATTGTAACATTTTTTGTCATTGATTCATTGGGCATTAGTAATTTTAACACAATCATAACAAGGTCATAGTCAAAATTGATCTCATTAAAATGTCATATCTCCTACAATTATCAATATGTTACTTGTTAAATGTCACTATTTCAAATTTAAATTTAATTAAAGTTATTTAGTTATATTTAGGTTATGACCCCTCTCAGGAATGTCCTTCAGTCTTTTCCACTTGTCACGGTCTGTTTAGTACTTACCTAGTATTATTTTGAAACGAAAACGGGTATTTATCGCGGATTTTACTTAGATATTTATCAAGTTCTAGACGCTACTCTGCCGAAACGTCGGAATAAATACGCGATAAATATACGTTTTTTGGTTTGAAAAAGTAAGATTTGAAGGTGAGGAAATCGTATCGGATTTGCGTTTTTGTATTATTCTATTTATTTTTTAACTTCATTTCAGTTTATTTATTTTGACATTTAAAATTATTGCTATACATATTTAGGGTTCCGTTTCTGAAAAGGATAAAGGAACCCATATAAGATCACTTTGATGTCCGTCTGTCCATCCATAAGTCTTTCTGTAGTTAAATTAGTAAGTTTAAATTCATATTAAATACTTGGGTTTGCTGTGGAAAACCCAATTGCGCTCAAAAGATATGACCGTGGATGAAGGATATTCTCGCATATATAATAAATGTTGTATGGTTGTCAGATTTAATAAAATAAATGTATTAAATCTGACAACCAAACAACATATAACAAACTTTTTAATGCGGTTTAAAACACGGCTATCCCAAGCCGTGTCTAGGAATCTAACGGCAACGCTATGTTTTTTCTACGTTGAAAAAGTTTTCGATGGGCGAACTATTGAACTTACCTATATATACGTTAATTTTTGGTTAATTGTATGTTATGAAGCTTAGCACGGCAGACAAAAGATACTATTGTAACTATAAGACCAATGTACCTTACTAGAACCACATAAAATACAATTAATTTAAAACATCTTCTTATTTCTATTGGGTTTTGTGTTATTAATTTATAGTTACATACTTATTACTTATCTGAGGAAAAAACGTGTATGTAACGGTATTTTACCGTGTTTAATTTATTGTAACTCTTGCTTGGGTTGCATATAATTGGAACATTGATTTCACATCAGCATGCCCAGAAAGAGTGCAAAAAGACAAGCATTACTTAAAACAGCTAAAGTGTATTGTAAAACGTGCAAAAGAAACAAAACCACTTAATTTTGAAAAGGATATCAGTGTGTTTTTAATCGTTTTTTTATAGGTAAGAAGAACGTTGCTTGCAATAATATGATTACACTACATAATTTTCAAAATGAAGCCTTTTACTTTTACTTTCACGTCTGGTAAGTTCTGTCATTACTTTTCTATCTATGCCTGATGGATACACACACCAATTTCATTATTTAATTTTATTTAACAGAAAAGGTTTATCGAGAACTGTTGTGTTGTAATCGAAGGCCGATTACACATTTAAAGTTGAAGTGAAGTGAAGTCAACGCAGGAAGTAAAAATAACAAACTAACATAAAAACTAACAAACATTAGGCAAGACACAAAATCATTTTAAAAGTTATCTCAAATGATTGCAGGCGTTTTTTTAAAGAATGATTATGCTGGCCTGGTTCTTAACCGGAAGTGTGACAGCCATGCGCGTTTAATCTGAAGGCGCTAAGCCGGAAAATTGGTACAGATGACAGTAGGTAACAAAAAAAAAACGAGACGCCCGGCCAGGCGCTAAGATGATACCTATGCTTTTTTTTGCTGTTTTTATTGTAAGCCGAGGAAGCACTTGGCCTTCATCTCAATCCATATATAAGACCGAAGGTGAAAGCGCACTTCACCCGGAATCCTCAACAGTCTGAGAAACGGGCTGTCTTACCTCTGGAATGCCGGAAACATTTTTATTTTTAAATTGTTGTTATTGCGACAGAATTTGGTAAGATTAGGCCTAGCTACCACCCACACACCCAGGCGAACTTTAACAAGTTCTTCCACCAACCAAACCAAGCACAATATTGTACTCCTGGGGAGTACAGTACCTCGGGACCTCTGGATCTGATCCGGGTGGGCGAACCACTACACCATAGAGGCAGTTTAAATGTTGCAGGTGTTAGTTACATAGGGTCTATGGATCAATTAAGTAGCAAAAGAGTGCGATATAATTAACGATTCCACTACTTGTAATTTTATTTGTTACTAGGTATCAGTGCAGTTTCACTTACACATTACACGCGTCAGCCGAAAACGTCTCTTCGACCACGCTAATCTCTAAAAGTAGGTAACCTATTCCAATTATGTTTTCAATGGTAGATTGTGTAATATTTGAGTTAACATTATTCATTTAATTTACCAAAATCCAATCATGAATAAACTAGTAGTTCACCCCGTTCACTTACCTTCAGTGTTCGAGGCTCTCTCTTGTTGCTAACTTATTATAATATCCTTACTAACATGAAACAAAGGTTAATGACGTTTTGAAAAGTGCTCTGTGAACCGTTGCCTTACTAGACGTGGTTTAAAAATCTACCCCTCCAGCCTACGGATGTCGTAAAGTCAACCAAAAAGGCAGCATCTTTACAGAGGAAGTTCTTTTCACATTGTGGTGGACACTAATTTACTGTTAATATGGAATATGCGCAGTCAAAACACTTGCATGACACCCCAAAAGTAATTCTCTAATAAGGGCAAAAATAAACTTTTTTTGAAATGTGCAGTCCTAAGTCAGTCCCTTATTACATATGATATTTCATGTTTTCACACATTTTCAAGAATTAAATCTTATATATCCCTTTTGCAACCCCTAATTTAAATACCGGGGTGGTTTCTGCAAATCAATCGAAAGTTAATTAATAAATAAATTAAATAAAACCACCCCTAATACAAATATAAATATATACTTTATGAATTTGCAGCCGATGTTCTTTCAAATGAAACCACACAAGTCAAAAATCTTCTTATCTCACTTAACACCCCTATTTCTCAAAAACTACCCTAGTGTCAAAAAAATCCTCATAACGATTGACGAGTTCAAAATTTCTGCATGTTAAAAATTTTGAATTGATCCGATCAGCCATTCAAAAGATAAGGACGAAAAATTGAATTTCTTTTTACCGTAATTTCTCAAAAATAACCTCGGTTATCAAAAATCACCCGCGACAATCAAATCAATCTCGTACAAAGAGTGCCGGATTTCCCAACTCAACTCTGTTCGCTTTGCTCACTCGATCAATAAGATTTACATGAAACTAAAATGCAAGAGATATTATCAAAAAAACTTTTTGATGCATATATTTTTTCGAAGAAGTCTATCGTCAGATCCATATACAATAGATCATCGAAAACCACATCCAAATCGGATAAGCCGAACAAACAGACAATAATTCTAAAAACTGTATTTTTGTGCTCAGCTGCGTTTTTTATGTTTGAAAAAACTACAACTTAAAAAATACATCGTACAGACACAGATATAGATAGATGTAATGTGATGTGTTTAAAATGACAACTTTTGATTATTTTTTTCACTTTACTAGCATTAGTAAGATACTTGCTCTGTGTGAATATCCCGACACTAAATAGATTAGCTCGAAGAATTGCCCTCGGTAAGGAGAATAGCCGATAATGTAGTTTTGAATATTCAGCCCGCCTTTTGTAAAGCTCTGCACTACAAAGAAGATGATAGAATTATCTTCGAGATGAGATATCGAGGTGTTCCTGAGTTTGCCAATCATATGAATTTTGTTCTTTGATAAAACCAACCTGTAACCCCACTGCAGGGCAAAGGTCTCCCCCATATCCTTCCAAGATTTGAAATCATCCGCCATTTCCCACCAGAAAAAAAACGTCATTTTTTTTAAATGCAAAATCACATTATTATAATAAGATCTATAGCTTAGTGCTATAGCTTGGTGGGCAAGTGAATACGGTGCCTTCCAATCCGGAGGTGGGTTAAAATCCAGTCGTGAAGCCGGCATGTCCCTAGGATCAAAAATCCGAATGGCTGGAATACCTGGTGATTTTCAAGATTTTTCAAGCTATGAAGGCCGAAGGTGGAAGCGCACTTCACCCGAAACCTTCAATAAACTGAGGAACTGGTTATCTTACCTCTAAATGCCGGAACACAGTAATTTAAGAATTGTTGTTATGGCGACAGAATTATGTAAGATCGTGGATAGCCAGGCGGACTTAAAAACCTACCACCAACCAAACCAAGCACAATAATTGTTACTGGATCGGGGATCAAACTCAGGTTGATTAAGTTTTACTAATAATTAAGTACTGGTCTGGAACAGTTGATTTACCTATAGGCCGTTTGTAATGGTACATAAGTTATCTGACTGATTTCTTTATAAATAGTTCGTTTAATTGTACGTTTTATTGAATAAATTAAGTACTTATACAAAACTTCAGCCACGGGATTTTAGGTCAGTTAAAGCCGAAAGTTAGAAGAGCTTTTTGCTGTGTAGATACCTCTATATAGGTATATCTCTTGCGGATTTTGTTCTAAATCTTGAAGTACTTTAGTCTTTACATTCCGTGTCCGTTCCATTAGTTTATTCTTTAAGCCGCAAACTCCGTAACTTTGGGACTTGAACCTTTTACCTTTAGCTACGGTTTAAGTCTGTCGGCGTCTCAGAGCTTTTTCACAAAACGTATTAAGTAAGCACTCAATAATTAAGATAGGATCTACTTACGTAAGGTGAAATGGTTACTTTTCTATAATTACGAAGCTTTTAGTTTCACTTATTCGATTTTACATAAATAAAAAGGGACCGTCTACATTTGGCCTTCCCAATCGATAAACATTCTACTTACAAAATCTGATATGTCTAAGTAACGTATCTAATTAGATATCTTTCTTATGTTGTAAAACTACGGGCCCATAATACCACATATAGAATATATTTCTATATGTGGTATTATGGGCCCGTGGGTCTAGAAATAAGTAGGTACTGCTTTTTTTGTAGGACGGGGAAGCATCATCTCACTGGAATGTTATAATAAGGTCAAACGTGGAGGTGGTCTTCACCGGAATCTGATAAATGATAAATGATTTATTGGTCTGTTGAATCATGGTAGGTATAAGTACTAAGGTCTAATGTAGTAATAGTATCACAGATTCTACCTAGTACAGACACTTCCATTTAGTTCTAAAGCATGCATTATACAAAGTGTTTCATTAAATTAAACCTACGAATGATCAATTCACAAATAGTAAGTAATAAAAACATATTATTCCAAAAACCAATTATATGTCAATGATATGAGTAAGATTTAAATTGTGTCAATTAATAAGTAGTCGATAGGTTGTCAAAAATTAAAATTCATAGTCAAAAAATGAAAATTTACATGTCATTTAATAATTAATAAATAGAGTAATTTTTTTTTTGCGTTAGATATTGAGATAGTGCATTTTAACATATTTAAACATGTTTACATTATTAATGGCTCGTATAGATGACGTAATTTCGTTATAGATAATTGGTGTCATACAGAACACACTCTTACGTAAGAGCGCTGTTTTAGATTTGTGATGATGTAAAGTACCCTCGCAACGAGTACCGTTTGGGTAAAATTTAAAGGAGATTGGATTTTTCTTAACATAAACAGCAATTTCCAGAATATATAGAGATGGTAGGGCTAGAATCCCCCACTGCTTGAACACATCCTTACAGGAGTCCGTCTGTTGCATACCAAACATAGATTTCATGCATATTTTTTGCACTATAAAGACCTGCGACTTGGTTGAGTTGCCTCAGCAAATAAGGCCATACCTAAGGATCGATGCCACATGACCTTAATACGCAGTTAGTAAGGTTGGAGTATTGACAATTTTACTAAGTTTATAAAGTGCATATGAAAATTGGTTTAGCCCTTTCGATATGTTATCTATGTGGTTCTTCCAATTAAGTTTTCTATCAATTTCTAAACCTAAAAATCTGGTAGAATCAATTTAATTAATTTTTGTATCTAAATATTTGATGTCTAAATTTGTGGGATTATTATTTCTTTGCTTAAAATTCATTAAAAATGTTTTATTAAGATTTATATTTAAGTTATTATATGTCAACCAGTTAATTATTGATGTCAGAGTCATATTAATGTAATTTTCTTGGTTAGTAATGGAGTTGTTAGTGAATAGTATCGTAGTTATCCGCGAATAATGTCATGGAGTGATTTGTTATGTTCGGTTAGTCATTAATGTATACGATGAAAAGTAGCGGACCTAGCATACTACCCTGGGGTACCCCATAACACATCCTCCTAGTGTCCGGATGCATAGGTTACATCAGTAAGCGTTTTGTGACACAGCTTAGTAATGTGTGTTATCTGTTATTATTAAATTGTTTGGGTTACCCCGTATACCATATTTTTCAAGTTTATTCAGTAACAAATCATGTTTGACATGATCGAAAGCTTTGGACATGTACATGTATACCGCGATCGCGCTTTGTCTCTTGTCCACATTCGTGGTAACTTTGTGTGAAAAATCATATCCCGCCAAATTTATCGTTTTGTTTCTTCTGAAACCATATTGGTGTTCTGACAAAATATGGTTGGTTTCTAGAAAGCTATACAGTCTGTTATAGATTATTTTTTCAAAAACCTTCGAAAACACTGGTATCAGCGCTACCGGGCTATAGTTGTTAATGTCGTGCTTAATGCCTTTTTTAAATAAAGGTTTAATGATTGATGTTTTAAGACTGTCTGGAAATACACTATGTTCCATACAAAGGTTAATGATGTGACTTATTATTGGAGCGATTATCGTTGCAACTTCTTTTATTATATACGTAGATATCCCATCATATCCAACGCTGTTTGTGTTTTTTAAAGATATAATTGTTATAAGGATGTCAAATGGAACCGTTGGATTTGCAGACGTACGGCAGGTAACAAACCGTACCTTGTAGATGTTTAATTGTGCTGAACACATATGATTCGCCTGTACCTTTACCAATAGTCAATACAATATTGTGCTTGATTCGATAGGACTTTCTTTAAGTACGCCTGGCTAGCTACCACCATCTTACCCGCGTTATCATTCTAGTCAAGCCATTGGTTGATGGCAAAATGGAATTCATATGGATTAATATCGTTAATACCACCTAAAATAATAACGCAGTCATTTTTTGTGAAACTCTTATCTTCACTAGCTACTGTGTCTAAGATATCACTCAGCTTGATTCGGAGCCAAGATGTGCCTTTATGTATTTCTTATATTTCTACCCTGGTTGTCTGCTAATATTAGAATTTTCTTTGATGGTTTCTGTGTGTGACTTTCTTTAAGTACGCCTGGCTAGCTACCACCATCTTGAATGGATATTATATAAAATGGATAGTCTGGTTTTCCGCAATCAATACAATCTTGCAGCTTACAAATCCGTAAATAGGTTCCTTTTGAGTGATCCGCCTTTAGCCACATCGTTCTTTGGTTGTCAAATGCTGATCACCAATAAAAATAACTCGCTCTCGGTTAAATATCGTGTATATTACTGACGCAATCTCTGTTTCTAACTTCCTTATATTTTTATATTTAGTCTTGCTTTTTAATGTGTATGCAATATTTTTGGTTTAATTTGCTTTACAAATACATTCTAGGGCGGGCCTACATCACCGCCCACAGTTGTTCAGATGACATGGCATTGAAACCCTTTCAGTGTACGAGCTTCAAACAAGTAAACTAACAAAGAAACTGCCCAGAAGATCCCTTTGATGTAATGATATCGAAATCGAGTATCGAAATAGAATCAAGCTTTATTTTATCTGGACAATACTGAACATTAAGGTTTATAAATAAATACGTTTTAAAAAATAAAAAGAAAACCGACTTCAATGAAGAATATAATACAATTTTGTTTATCTGGATGACGTATTTTTCTAATTATTTTGATGACAGATGGAAGGACAGATGGACAGACAGACAGACAGACAGACGCGTGATCCTATATGGAGTCCGTTTTTTCCTTACTTTTGAGGTAATACACCCAAATCGCTTCAAGTGTGCCTATATTATTTGAAGAGATCCCTCGATTTCTCCAGGATTCCATTATCAGACCTGAAAAAATATCTGTTTTGGAACAGAACAACCTATCTGCACTTAAGAAACGTTATCAAACTTATGTCAGTAAAATGCAAGTATATTTTACTCATTGTATTTTTTCATGGAAAAATCGACTTGAATGATAATTGTTACATAATGTGGGCATAATAAATATCAATTAATATCGGAACTGAAGAGCACTTCTCTATTGACAAGAAAAACAGCGTCCATGAAGTATTGTATTTGTTTGGTCAAAGAATGTTGCTATAGTTGATTGTATTTATCATGGCGTTGATGGAAAAAAAATTAAGAGCCTATACTATCCCAGATTAGCAACTCAATTCAACTTTACTCTAGTTTCGAACTAAGATGTGTACTACCACTGTAACTATATAGTTATAATAAAGGTAACATTGCTGTGCGCTCAACCACGGCGCTTATGACCACCATCGGGAGACAAGGTGGATTAAAACAGAGGACAACAATTTTATCTCCTCCCCGTGCTGAGGGGGCTGATGAGCTACGCATAAAATTCTGTTTTATATTTTTTGGTAAAACAATTATTAATTTTGAACATCTAAAACACGTGTTCATTTACTATACAAAGTGTCAAGGTCTATTAGGGCGTATTTATTGACGGGCGAACATTTTTGGTAGAAATTAAAGTCAAATTTGGATATGTTTATTTCGAAAAAAAAAAATGTTATCGTGTTTACGCAACACTAGCGTTCAAGCATCAATCCTGAACAATAAAATATTTTAATTACAAAGTTAATGCTATAGTACTGTGGAAGACATGATCGCTGAAGCTAAGCTATTTCAGGTATCATAGACTCTTAACAGGGGACGTCATGTCAGTGAAAAGTAGCTCCTACATTATTAATACCCTCCAATGGCTCTGTAACAAAGTTGCTAACGAAATGTCAACTTTTATGCGGTTGGTCCATTTCAATACATCTTTGTTTTTGAACGGATTTCAATGTAAAAGAGTTTTGTGATTCCTTAACGTAATGGTTATGTAACTGAATCAAACATTTATAAATGTTTTTGCGTTGTCAAATACAATAGTGACTAAAAAAACAGTGGCACTCTGGGAGCGCCGACAGAAGTGAAAACTTAAAGTTTGTCATCTATAGGTAGAGAAAGTCTTTACCCGCACTTTTTAGAATCTTAAAGATAACGTGACAATGTGTTTAAAGTCAAATATGTTAAAAGTGGTGTCGGTAAGGTGTATGGTGTCGCAAAGTCAATGGTTTTTTCCTATCTCAGAAAATGCCCAACGCGCATATATAAGTTTTCACTTATCAGCTTGCAGCTGATATCAGCTTCTGGCGTCTGATTCCACTGTGTTACGAACCTAATGTATTCGAAAAGAGAGTTGAGCATCTTCTGGATAGACTCGCTCCATCGTAGATCTCATTCTTGCATCTGCAGTTTCGTGGACAAGAGCTGACCAAATAAAAAATTGAAAATTTTTAGTTTAAAGGAAGCCCTCGGTTGTACTAGGTACGGGTTATTTGCTTGAATTTTTCTCAGTCAGATTTTAAATATCGTTTTGTAGCAAAGCCTTTGGAACACTGACACGCCGACGTATTTCAACGATATTTTTTTAGATCCGCAAATTAAACCTGGTGTACAAGTTATGATAAGGTCAAATGTGAAACAACAAATCTTCACTCGGAATCTTAAACGATCTGAGGAACTGGCTATCTTACCGATTAATGCCGGACCACAATTATTTAGAATCTGTTCTTGGAACCTTCGTTGATCGTCTCAAAGACGGTTTGGGCTTAAGTGCTTTGACTTTGTTGAGCAGCCCGTACCTCCGCCTTACAGAAGATTGCAGCTAAATAGCACTGTATTCATACAGAGTTGTGTTCCTGCGGTGAGTCAAGGTCGCCAGAGCTCCACAAGGAGACGCAGTGGTGACAGTTAGTGGACCTGTAACGGCACATTAACGTCATTGGCAAAGTGTAGGCGTGGCATGTTGGCGCGGCGGTCAGGGAGACCCGGTGAAATGGCTGTCCGCTGGCCGCCCGCAAGCTGAACGGGTTCCCGAACCCAGGGACTACATTAATATCCACCCTGGGAGGCTGAACTGCCAGTTTGTGTAAAGTCCTTGGAGTGGTGGTCGTGCCGGAGAAGGAGACCCGACCATCTCTTCAGGGGGGGACCGGGAACCCTTCCGCCCGTCACGCCAGCAAAGCACCTTACCTGCGCTAGTCTCTGGCGTGGTGCCGACACTATGGTCGTTCATAGACTGTCAGTGCTGGGGTGCCATATTTAAAACTCCCTTTTACATGTTTATATTCCAATGGCCAGTTCTAAAAAAGAAAAACGTTTAACAGCGGCTTCCTCCTCCACATTAAAAGTGGACTTTCGTAAAATCCGAGGCTTACACGCTAATCTTAACAACGTCCATCTTCATCTTGAGAATGCGCAGCTGACCCTGTTTTTTTCTTCTAGAGACACAAATATCCTGCCCGGCCGATACATCGTATTTACACTACCCTGGTTACAAACTTGAACACAACTTGCGGTTCAAAGCCGGGGTATGTTTGTATGTCCGGGGGATGTATGTTGTCGCCGTCTTATCGGCCTTGAAAACTGGGATCTGTCCATGATGTGGGTGCGTATAGATTATGGTGGCCACACCCGTATGTACGCGTGCCTCTCCAGAACTCCCGGTGGCAGTAATCAGGACACGGACTACTTTCTGGAGACGACGACTGACTATCTCATTGAGCAGTATCCCTCTGCGGAGTTAGTGTTGTTAAGAGACTTTAACGCCTATCACACAGTGGGGCTGGGTTCTCAACGTACTGATCACGCGGGGAGATCTGCTTACGAATTTGCTCTGGCATATGGCTTCTCACAGTTAGTATCCTCCTCACTAGTTAGTATCCTTCTCACAGTTAGTTTAACTAATCAGTAGTACCGATTTAAACACAATCGTTATGCAAGCCGCCGCGAAAGTAAGCGGCGCGTAAAAGAGTTGAGTTTGGATTTGACACCACTGATCGCACTCACAACGCGTTTTCGTTTTGATAATACATTCCTTTTGTCTCGTTTTCTCTACACTGGATAGATAGTGAAAAAAGTAAAGTAAAATCAAAATAAGAATGCTCCAAGAGGTTGTAGTACGCCCTTAGGACCCTTGTTTGTTGGGTGCTGTTTGCTGTTCATTTTTTATTTGCATAATAAAACTGTAACTGTGTTGGTGTTAGTATTAGTACTCACGGAGATTGATTCTAAAAATACAGTTATAAAATGTGTACCAACTCTTAAACCTTAGAGAGCTTAACATTCTCAATCTCTAATTATTTTACCTTAGTATTCAAGGTTCTGTCTTGTTGCTTACCCTCATTCTTTGCAAAGCCAATGAGCGAGCAAAGCACCGACCGTACGTCATAGTGGGGGAGCAGAATACAATAAGTCCATAAAAGTCATACAGTGTATAGTAATGCATAGGTATTCATATCTATTCACTTCACCAGTCTGACTGATGCGTGGTGATATGACAATTACAATTTGGGAGGAAGTTATTTCTACATTGTGGTGGACAATACTAAGCTATTTAGGATGATTTAGGATGAGCGCATTCAAAATGCCCGAATACAACTATTTAGAATTGTTGTTATGGCGACCGACTTGAGATGGTGGTAGTTGGCCAGATGGACTTGAACAAAGTCCTATCACCGACGAAATCAAGCACAATATTGTACTCCCTCTGAGATCGAACCCGGGACTTCTGGATCTGACACCGGTGGACGAACCACTAGACCACAGAGGAAGTTATTAACTACAATATCTGATTTAGCAGCTACGTCACCAGTTGATGTTACAGACTCGTTCTGTTCTCTGAACCTTCGTTGATCGTCTCATCGACGACGGTTCGGGCTTGAGTGCTTTGACTTCGTTGTTTAAACTTATTTGAAGGAAGTGATTGTTTATATTTTTGTTGGCTAATCGAATTGATCAGAATATGGTTACAAACTTTATTTCAAAAACGGAGAAATATAAATAGCTGAAGAATTGTAAATAACTTTACAATTATTTCACAAAATAATGGTACATTTCTTATGACAACACAATAAATAACTCAAACTCTGTTGACTTAGATTCATCAATTAATAATTTTGATTTTTTTCTACTATACGGCGAGGTGCTTGGCTTTCATATCACCAGATTTAGTTAAGAATTTTTAAATTGTTGAACAACAACAGTTTAAGTATTGTTGTTATGGCGACAGAATTAGGTAAGACGTTTAAAATATATATAAAACAGAAAAATATTCTCATTTGAAAGTGTTATGTGGTCACAAACGATTCAATATAGATCGTTTATTAAATTAACAACATACATTTTATATATTTCAATGTAGGTATCTAATACATATTCAGTGATGTTCCGAGGATAGCTGTGGTCTAATGTCACCTACCCTAACAAAACAATACATTCTAATTAAATGTCATTGTGACTATTATTTGAACATCATAATAATTATGCAATTGATAGTATGCGACGTTACATTCGAAAGTGATAATTTTCGCACTCAAATCTAAGGTTAGAATTATTCACGTTCTGTAACGAATTGAGACAAAGCACACTAAAAAATCAACAATCAGTTGAACAATTATAAAACGATTGTAGAATATTCATTCCGACTTATTTGGTGCTATATCCAAATATTGCATTTCATTCGGTTTTAAATTTTCATCGCTGCAACATGTGAGTTTTGCGGGTGTGAAAAAAACGTGGCGTGAACTTAACGAGGTAATACTCTGTGACTAATAGTTTTAAGAATATAATAGAATAATACTTATTTGACACATAAAGAAATAGGGACAGTGCTTTACATTAATAATAACAATCATACTCTTAACACAAAACAAAAATAGGGTTTACAAAAGATACGAAGGTATGATACTATGCACAGACATGTATAGAAGTATGAGCCAAAATGGGCCAGACTCAGCTTTATGTTGCACCTTGCCGAAGTGAGGTGCAACGCTAGTTTTCAGACTGACCCTGATTGGTTGACCACAATTATTAGTTGCACATTAAATTAACATACAATCAAACAAAGTATTTTAAAATATATGATACAATTTTACTCCCTCTGGGGATCAAAATTCAAAATTTGTGATTTTTTTTTTTATAATTTGCATAAATTGCCCAATGTCGTAAAAAAAACAATTGACCATTTAGGCTTCAAGGATGTTTGCAGACGCGCGCACTGATTACTTTTTTGCAATTATGCGAAAAAGAACTGCATCCCTGATGCGCCGCATACGTGGGGGCATTAACAGCCTTCTGGCCGTTGTTAACGAAAATCTCTGCTCAGGCTTCATGAGACACTGGTTGGCTGTACTTAGGCCTCGCACTCCACTAGTGTCTAAATAATTCTATAATAAAAATTATAAGTAGGTTGAAATTGTTATTATTTTGTGTTTTAAACTAACATAGATATACGTTATTTAATTGTCACTAACATGGGTATCATATGGATCGATGGTCTGAAAGAAACGTTTTATTATTATTATTACTTTACAACAAGTCTTAAAACTAAGTTAAACTTAAGTGTGACTTCAAAAGGCGCCGATCAAACCCGGGACCTCTGGATCTGAAATTGGTGGGTTGAACCACTAGACCACAGAGGCTACTACTATAACCGTAAAAGGGTGCTGGCATTAGATCATTCAGATCAATGCATTCTCCGAAATGAACATGCTACGAGGGATCACCTCTCCATGAGTCCGCCCCGCCATTCCGTGCTGAACGTGGCTCTGAACGATATCAATTTTAAATCGCTTTGAAAAGCGAAGGGAATCGATGGTCCGCTTCCGAAACATGCGGCATGCGGGCTACTCACAAACAACTAAAACAAAATAGAGAAAGAATAGAATATTGATACTACCTCTATGATATAAATTAAGAGTCTGAAATAACTATGTAATATTTTCATGACTAGATTTATGAAAGTAAGCAGCGGTAAAAGAGTTGAGTTTGGATTTGACACCAAAGTTGTGTCATATCCGTTGTGAGTGGGACCGTCTCACACTCACAACGTGTTCTCGTTTTGATAATACATTCCTTTTGTCTCGTTTTTTCTACACTGGATAGATAGTGACAAAAGTAAAGTAATATCAAAACAAGAATGCTCTAAGAGGTCGTAGTACCCCCCAGGACCCTAATTGCTTAATTGGTTACAGCGTTTTAGGCTTAAAGAAAAGAAGCGAGCTCCAGCCCCGTCGAAGTATTACGGGTTGTA
This sequence comes from Venusia cambrica, assembly GCA_951394065.1. Taxonomy (NCBI): domain Eukaryota; kingdom Metazoa; phylum Arthropoda; class Insecta; order Lepidoptera; family Geometridae; genus Venusia; species Venusia cambrica. The sequence goes on along the minus strand of OX596046.1, from coordinate 7,523,998 downwards.
TATTTTGGTTTCATCATAACATTTATTATAGAAGTATACATATGAATATGAAATAAGTTTATTTTGAACTGTTTGCTATTCATCTTCTGTGTATATAATAAAACTGTGACTGTGTTTGTGTTAGTATTAGTAGTCACGGAGATTAATTCTAAAAATACATTTATAAAAAGGTGTACCAACTCATTTACACCTAACTTACTTTAGAGGGTTTAACACCTTTTCTTAATCTCTCATTATTTTACCTAAATATTCAAGGCTCTATCTCGTTACTAACTCTCATTCTTTGCAAAGCCAGAGAGCGAGTAAGCAACGACCGTACGTTATAGTGAGGGAGCAGAATACAATAAGTCCATAAAATTCACACAGTGTATAATAATGCATAGGTATTCATATCAATTCATTTCACCAATCTGAATGATGCGTGATATGGCAATTACAATTTGGGAGGAAGTTATTTCTACATTGTAGTGGACAGTAATAAGCTATTGATGTAGGATGAGTGCATTCAAAACCTTTGCATGATATCCCAAAACAAATCCTTGGGTCAGCAGTATATTAAATAAAAAAGCAGTTTTCATTTGAATAAGTAATATCTTGAATAACCTAATGACCACCCTTTATTCTAAAAACCTATAGAAAAAAATTTAGAAATTGTGTTGTCCGCTGTAACCCTGTCATATGAAATTAACAAGACTTCAATCTTATCTACCCTCTTTGCAAGCCTTGCAAATGTCAATGTCAAAAGGGGCGGCCTCAGTCAATAAATCAGCCAATGTGAATTATGAAACCACCTTTAACATTAAGTATATCCTACTAGACATACCAAGGGTTTAACGCTCTTAACGCGTAAAGAAAAGGCGCAAAATGTTACTAAAACCCACCCGCTTCAAAAAGTTTTTTTTATGTCAATACTATTTCAAATGACACCTCACAAGACATAATCTTCTTAATCTTCATAATCTTAACATTAAAACTAGCCTAGGCTAGTTTTTATTTCTAAGGTTAGCTTTTATTTCTATCCACCCCAATAGCTCAACAACTATCAAAAGCGACACCAAAATATCCAGGTACAATGTGTGTCGTGCGTGGGAAACTGAAATATCCAGTTCAAAATAGGTTTTTTTTAATAATGTAACTACATGGCTTTCATGCCCATCAGGACTTAAAACATCAAGTACCTAATGTCATTTTTACTAACATATTAAACTGCAATATGTAGAAAAAGGTTTTTTATATGCTACTACATGAATGACATTCAGGATTTATTATTGCAAGTAATAACATATTTAAAAACATATTTGACAGACGTGAGTATAAATGTAGTTAAATTAGTGCAGGCGAATGTGCATTTCTATGTGAATGTAATAACTTTTAGATGGCGTCCCCCAAAATATTATAATAAAAGTTTCTGAGTAGTACCGAGTCCGGTGGCTCTCTCAGTGAAGTGGCAACGTAAATGAATTATTAGTTGCACTCCACGGTAATAGAATGCAGTGGCGATGCGAGGCGAGACGATAACTCCGGGCTCGAATGAGCACGAATGTGTCTCGGAGACAAAGTGACCTGAAATTGGCGAGTCATTCAAGACTTGTTCTTATCGTGAAGTATGAGGCTGCAAGATTTGTTGGAAAATCTTTTGGTTCAGTCACAGATAAAAAAAATACTAACGTAAATACCAACTTCCTTCCTTTGACACACATGGCGTCATATTTTAAGATTTTTTTGAACTAACCTAGTCTTTACAAATGTTTATAATGACACAAAAAATCACAACCCGCGACAGGACTCGAACCCGCATTTTTTTTTAAAGCCGAAAACGCTCTAGTCTTTCTATGAGTTGGGAACCCATGGTTCAGTGTACACGTATATTTAGCACAATTCATTTTCATTCGCTCATATGTAAAATAGCTACAATTATGTGCTTTTGAGACAGGTATATCATTCATTATAAAATCGTCCAAGACTTATTGCACGTCTAGGATGTCCGAAAATCAAATTTGTGGGAAAGTTTCTGATAAGAATATTCTTTAACTATTTTGACGAGGACTACCACCCATACCTAAGTCTGTCGCCATAATACAAAATCTAGATTGTTGTGTTCCGGCATTTACTAATATGTCTGATAGCCAGTTTCTCAGACTTTTGAGGATTCCGGGGGCCTACCTTTGGGCTTGAACTTGAAACCATGTGAGATGAAGGCCAAGCACTTCCCGTCCTCAGTTCCTCAGTTTGTTCAGGTTTTCGGGTGAAGTGCGTTTTCACCTTTGGCCTTATCATAACATGAAACTCAGATGAGATGAAGGCCAAGCACATCCCCGGCGTACAATAAAAAAACTATATGTAAATTAATAAGAGTAATGTCAAAATAAACATAATACAGAGAATGAAATAATTTCGAGATAAATTGAAATTAATATAGGTACATGTCACTTAAAAAAAAGCTGTCAGGGCTCACTTTTTGTTTACGTTTACTGAGATGTGCTTTCAGTCTCGCTCCATCTTAAATGTACAGGCAAACCTCAACGCTAACAGCTTACTTGCTGCAAAAAACGGAAACTGCTTGTAAAATTGCCCTAAAATATGCAAATGAAACAGACACAGCTCAAAGCTTCTTTCGCGTTTCGCCGCAGCAAAAACATAATGGGAAAATAATTGAATACCCTCAAAGAACGCCGAAAGGTTGGCGCTGCGCCGTCTTCTATTCTGTAAAGTAGGTAGCAACGTTTACTGATCTCATAAATCATTTGTAGGAAACGTTGAAATTGACGTGATCAGTATAAACATTTTTATTAGTTACTTTAAGGTTTTACGTGCCTATGAGGACCCTCCCCCCACCTTTTTTATTTTTACGGCGTGAAAGCGCTTAGCCTTCATCTCACCTAGTTTCAAGTAATGATAAGGCCGAAGCTGGAAGCGCAATTCACTCGAAATCCTCAACCTTCTTAATGAAGGGGCAAAACAATTTAGAATTGTTATTATGGCGACAGACTTAGGTGAAATGATGGTAGCTGGCAGACTTAAACAAAATCCTAACACCAACCAAACCAAGCACAATATTGTAACTGTTAAGGAGTACAAACTCCTTGGGTGATGACATCGGCACCTTTGGATCTGACATCGGCACCTTTGGATCTGACATCGGCAGCTTTGGATCTGACATCGGCACCTTTGGATCTGACATTATGCTTAAACAAAACAAATAACGATGGGGCACGCTGGTCTAAAAGGATCATATTTACTCTGGACTTGAAGACTACAAGAAAAAGATAATGGAGAGGAAATGAGTTCGGCACAATGGAACATATACGTTACTTTTAAGGTTCGGGTTGTAGCTTGCCGTTCGTCTGCTAGTCAGGTGATGCAAAGGAGATGGAGGTATTAGGTCAAAGAAATCGCACTATTTCTACTCACCAAAGTAGGTTATGAGAGGCTCATAGGTGAAGAGTACCTTGTCAAAGTAAAGCTCGATAGCCTGAGCCATAGTCGCAAGGTTGCGTGTTTGTCGGTGTTTTACTGATTGTACTTCGGTGGGTGTGCTCAGGAGCTTCACCACCATAAGCCGCCTTCGCCGTTCTTCAATAGAAATTTCAGACGCCTATATCATTCCCACCTGGTATATATCCCACGTATAAGAACTAAACGCTTTCAAGAATATTTTATTGTGCGCACTGCAAGAACTTGGAATAAGCTCTTAGTTTCTGTTTTTCCGCTGTGTCCCTAATGTCTTCAAGAAGAGAGTTAATAGGCACTTTCTGGGTAGGCTCGCTCCATCGTAGATCTCATTCTTGCCTGTGTAAATTTCTTGGTTAAGAGCTGAACCATCGTAAACTAGTGGTTTTGTAAGAACAGTAGACTTCGCGAGCCGTTATAACCATGCAATAACCGATGCTTTCCTCTTTCACTTTTCTTAGTAGAGCAAATAGGGATATAAGTTTTAGCGATTACTCGCGTTCCCTTGGTCGGAGGAGATCGAATCTGGTGTCTACCTTGATTTTACCTACTACCATTTGTCTTGCAAAGGCGGAAAGGACTGCGTAGTCTGATTAGTAAACGTAGGTATAAATTTTCCGAAAAAAAACAAAAATGAAATCCTACTAAACTTTTCCCCTTTTCCCCCTCCACTCACCCTTTTTGTTTATTTTTTTCACATCTTGTGTAGAATTATGTGTGGCTTTCAAATTTAATTGAAATCCGTTGATTGAATAAAGCTACAGCAAACTACCCCTATTTCCCCCCTATTCCCCCCCCCATCAGAAATCGCAATCATCAAAATTATTTAATACACAAGGAACATGTGTGCCAATTTTCATCAAGATCGGTTAATAAATGCGACCTGTAGGCAAGAACAAACCGACAGACGGCGGACAAAAGTATTTTTGGCCAATCTCGATACTGAGACGCTTCGCTCGCTCGGTCAATATAATACATAGAATTTATAGAACACAGACATCCTGGCAACCCGCCATCTATGTTCTAGGTTCTGTAAATTGACATAGCTTAGCAGCAACAACACGGTGTCAGTGAGACGTGATAGTCAGCAGTTTGTTGGCGCATCGTGCTGGTCTCGTCGCAATGGGATCCAGGTCGCGCATTGTGAGCGGTAACCATTCTGTGTTTTAGCACAGAATATTTAATAGTACTTATTTTAGTTGAGGAATCCATTCAAGGTGGCTGGTGCATTCACTAACTACTTCTTTGTTCACGATGTACAGTATTTTTATTTTGTTGATGTATGGGTGATGGAATCTTGTGTAGTGGACTGGCTAGCTACCGCCATCTTACCTCATTCTGTTGCCGGAGGATCTCGTTTATGGTTTCACGTCACAGCATATTTTGAAGCTAAAGCAATGATTGTTGTAACATCAGTTTCTGTTTATTGTTTGTATTCAAAATAAAGAGCCCTGATTTAATGATCAAAACTCTTTATTATCAAAACAAACAATCAAACTAATTGATTCATGCGTTATTTTGCGGAAATCCATTGATCAAAATAAATAATCTGAAAACAGAAAGATATATTTTAGTAACAAATCCGATAAATTCGTTTGAAAAATCCTAATCGATACGTGTTTCGCCTCTACACGAGGCATCCTCAGGAAATATAGTCTTGTTGCTATGCTGACAAGCCCTCTATAGACGTGTTGCCGTCCGAGCACCAAAAAAAATTCCAAATCGAACATCCAAACGAATTTAGCGGATTTGTTACGAAATATCTTTTTGTTTTCAGATTATTTATTTTGTACAAACAGTCAAACTAGCCCGGCTTAATCTAGCCCGTTATTTTAGTCTGTGGCAGCGAGTGCGGAACATGTCAAACGGGGTCGGTCTCAACGCAGTCTGTGGCTGGGGACGGATTATAAATTGAAAAACGCTTACAAAAGAATGCTAAGAAAATTGTGGGGCGGCCGACAATGGAGCTCTTTTAACTAGAAAAACCTTAATTATAAGGTAGTTACCTACCTCTAGTAGTTAGTTATCTACTGTTTTTACGACTGTGTAAGTCTGCTATTAAAAGCGATAGCATAATACAAGCAAACTTGTCTAATGGTACTATGTATTAATCAAGTAAAAGAAGTACCTACATATATTTTTTATTAACTTACTTTAAAAACTATTGATTACCGAAATTTGAGACTATACTTAGATCGAAATATAAAGGATATCACACGCCTTACATATTATGCATTTTAAGCCCTTATTCCTTTAAAGTGACATACAGTCACTTTAAAGGAATAAGGGCTTAAAATGCAAACTAAGCTACTGTTCAGTACGACCTTGTCAGACAACTAGTACCTGAATGTAAACTACTGCTCCGGTGCATTTCGGAGGAGAGTTAGGTAAGACCATTCAAAGAATGGCGCGAAATGCTTTGTCTTTTTAACCGACTTCAAAAAAAGACGAGGTTCTATCTTCAGCTGTATGTTTTTTTTTGTTTGTTTGTTACTCGATTACTCCGCCAATTCGAAATTTGGCGGGCGTGTTCGTGATCACAGTAATGATATATACTTATATATATTTTTTCTAAATACTTATGTATTTTCTTTCTTTTTTTCTTTGTGTGAACAGTATAGTAGATCTGGTGTCAGACTATAAGCTGCCGCCATATGCGTCTAACATGACTCTTTAACGACTACTATCATTACCTCAGAACACCGTCATTCTCAACCGTTTTGAAAAAATATCATATGGATGAAAAAATATTTTTCCTGCTTGATCCCATCGAAATTTATATACAATAAACATGTTGTTTTGCTTGGCAATCCGGCACCAACTTCAAATCATATCAACTTACCCTTATTTTAGAGTTTTTAGTGGTGACGTTTTTTCAACAATAGTAATAATACTAATAACAATTTTCAATAATATATCTAAGCTATCGAGACTCAAGCTTCCTGGCTTCATCAATTATTTTGCTAAATGATGATGTTTACTAGATCGATTTCTCTCGTAACTGCACGTCAGATAATTTGTTTTCGTTCAGGTAAACTGTCTTAGAATATGCTACGTCAAATAATCAATGAGCTACGCGATAAGCAATGTGCTACGCTACAGGCAATGTGCTACGCTATAGGCGGTTGCTACGCCGTAGAGTAATATGAGCGAGTAATATTAATACAGCGTAATACGCCTACTTTACTGTACGCAATCACGTGGGAACCTAGCGAGAAACACCAAACAGCAGCTGGCTATTGAAACATTTGGGTTTCAATCGGTTTCATTCGGAAAAGCAGGCATTTTAATTGAAACTCAAATGAAACAGAGCTAGATTCACACTCATCGGTTTTGAGCTTTAAGATGGTTGAAGATTTAATACTGTTTTTACTTTATACACAACGTAAGGTAAAGTTACGTTAAAAAAAATAGGCAATGATGGATGTTTTTTAATATTTATTTTATTGTACTACGGGAATGTGCTTGGCCTTCATCTCATCTGATTTTCAAGTTATGATAAGGCCGAAGGTGGAAGCTCACTACACCCGAAATCCTCAACAAACTGAGGAACTGGCTATCTTAGCTCTAAATGCGGGAACACAATTTAATAATTTATATTATGGCGACAGAATTAGATAAGATTGTAGTAGATAGCCAGGCGACTTAAATAAAATCCTGCCACCAACCAAGAGATTCATCCTTTGTTAGTCGATCGTCAAAGTAAAGGAATATTATATATTTATATTATATTACATATTATACATATATTTTAGTTATTTTATTATTCCAGTTATTTTATTATTCCAGTTATTTTATTATTCCAGTTATTTTGATATAAAAACCAAACAACAGAACTGATTTTGATAAAATTTCTATGGGACCACCTCGCGAGTATCGCCTAACAAACGTAACAAGAATCATCAAAATCTATTTAGAATTGGAAAGAGAAATCAAGTAACAAACAAACAAAAAATAACATACACCCGAATTGAGAACCTCCACTTTTTTTTGAAGTCGGTTAAAAATAAGAAACACCTTGTCTCGTGAGCACCAACATATGTTATATCACTTCAAATATACACACATTAAAAGTGACATCCGGAAATGTTTAATGTATCTAACGGTGAAAGCAGCTTTTGTAACGAACACAAGCGGTCGTAATCTATCTTTTATACAATGACCTTTTATACAAAGCGGTACCTAAGGTTGGGCAGGTACTTCCTGACGAAATCTTTTAAAACCTCCATCAGGCTTACAAGAAAATAATGGAAGGATTAGCGAACGAAAAGAAAAATAATCTGAGATTAACCATGTTTTTCGTTATCATAAATTCAACTACATACAGGATGTCCCACCGATTTTGGACCCAAAAAAAAACCGTCTAATCAAAAGATACTAAGTTTGTTTTTTATTATATATTGAGAACCTCCGCAAAATAACGCCTGAATCAATTAGCTATCTGAGATAAATCAATATAGTATAAGAAAAAAACTGCAGGACGGGGATCTCCCAAAAAGTGCCCCAAACAGTGCAGTCCAAAGGATGTTAGATTATGAGTAATTCACCACTATTAGCAGTTAACAAATTTATTGATGCAAGTACTTAATCGGAGTGGAATTTATCTAATTATGTTTATTTGTAACATATGTATAAAAATAGCAACATTACACTGGAGTGTCACACAAATGTAGTTAAGTGGTTCAACCCACCGTAAGTAAGCTGCTGCCTTTCTCGTGGTGAAACCCCTTAGCCAGCTTTTACGACATTCATGGGTTGCGTTGGAGGGTCGATTCTGAAGCCGCAGCTTCCTTCTGTGTATTATCTACCCTTTAAATGCGATCAGAAATCTGCCTGCCAAGCGTGGTGATTATGGCAAAACCCACCAGTTTGGAGAAGGCTCTGTCCACCAGTGGACACTAATAGTTTGTTGATATTATTGTGATGTGATTGTGATGTGATTTGAATAAAAAATAGTTTTAGTTTGTTAAGTAAAGTTATGCTAAGATGATTGTTCTATAGCGGTTGGGTTATTGCAGTATTAATATTATATTAAGAAATAAATGCTGCTGCCCGTGCTATACAAATTCTAAGTCGCTTGTTACGACATCCACAGGTAGATAGGGTGTGTCCCAAATGAAATCCCAAAGCGGCCAAGGTATACGATATAAATTAGAACTCTTTGAGTGCTTCTCGTAATTTGTAGCTCAAAAATAATGTAATAAGTCTCCCAGCACCCTGTATTTCGAGGAAAGGATTTGAAGGAATGCCCGAAACGCTGGCGCATAACTAATAACTTAATCAGGGTCCACCTGTTCCCGGCATCAGCTATTGCGGCCAGCAGCTATGCCATAAGCTATTGCCGGCAAACTGGCGAGCTTTTCTGCTGATACGGTCACCAAAAAGTACTAATAAGTACGGAAGAGTTTGAAAGATTTTAACCGCCTTTGTGGTCTAGTGGTTCAACCCACCGATTTCAGATCCAGAGGTCCCGGGTTTGATCCCCATGGGCCGTACAATATATTGTGCATAGTTTGGATGGTGGGAGGGCTGTCCACCTGGCTAGCTACCACCATCTTATCTAATTCTGTCGCCATAATAACAATTCTAAAAATCATTGTTTTCCGGCATTTAGAGGTAAGATAGCCAGTTCCTCAGTTCATTGAGGACTCCGGGTGAAGTGCGCCTCCACCTTCGGCCTTATCTCAACTTGTAACCAGGTGAGATAAAGGCCAAGTGCTTACCCGTCGTAAGAAAATCAAAGGCCATTTTTTTTTTATTTCAAAGTTACGGAGTTTAAAACAATTAAAATAAAGCCAGAAACTTACTTACTCACTTACTCCGCTGGCTCAGCGACCCGAAGTGGGTCTTGTCCTCCGACAAAAGAAGACGCCTATCTTGAGCTAGCTCGCGCCAGTCCCCAGCATCGAGCTCCCGCAGGTCCGCCTCTACGACGTCCTTCCAGCTGTACCGCGGGCGCCTGACGGGGCGGCGCCCTGTGGGACAGCCAAGATAGGCTCTCTGCATCATACGATCTTCTCCCATCCTCTCTATATGGCCAAGCCAGCGAAGGCGGTGAGCTTTGGTCTCGCCGATGATGTTGGGTTCCGCTGTAAGCTTTTCGATCTCCAAATTTTTCCGGACTCTCCAGCTTCCATCTTCTCAGCGTATCGGCCCCAGAATCTTACGGAAAACTTTCCTCTCAGCCACTAGGAGCTTGTTTTCCTCTCTTTGGGTCAGCGTCCAAGCCTCGCATCCATACATCATGATCGGTCTAATGACGGTCTTGGTTTTCCTGCTTAGAATCTTGGACACCAGTACCTTATGCAAAGCTGCACTACATCTGAGGGCATTTTGTATACGGATATCAATTTCCTCTTGCCTCGTGTTAGTGTCAGTTATAGTGCAGCCGAGGTATTTAAACTTCGCCACTCCTTTGTATGAAGTATTTCCAACATGAAGGTGCTGTCGTGGTAATCTCGTGCTTCGGTATCTCTTCATGTCGAGGTATTCAGTTTTTCGTGGCTAACCTTAAGGCCTACCTTAAAAGCTTCCATTTTTAAGACTTGAGCTGCTCCAGCTACCTCCTCTTTGCAATGCCCTAGAAGTGCCAGATCAGCTGCATACCCGATCATTTTATGATAGCCGTTGAGTGGTATACTCCCCTCTACATTCATAACTTACCTGATGATATGCTCAAGGACAGTGTTAAAGAGCATAGGGGATAGTGCGTCACCCTGTTTAAGGCCGGTTACCACTTCAAAGTCTTCCGTTACCTCATTTCCGACTTTAACATGCATCTTGCTCTAAAAAGCCAGAAACGCTCTAAACAAATGAGCAACGAGGGTCCTGAGTCAGTTTCTGAATGTTGAAAGAAAATTCTCAACTCTGCGTAAGCGCTGATTAGTTGTTTTGTGATTTTTTGCGTCATTAAAACGTTTTGTAAATGTAGTGAGCAATCACTAGAAATACAAAAAATAATTTAAGCAATTTAAATAACATCTATAAATTACGTTACACACCTAAATGTTTAAAATTTTACTAACAAATTTAATATTGATTACTCAGTTATTACTAAATGAATGATGTTAAGTAATAACTAGCCATTTCAATTTTGAAAAATCTTGCGGGGCTTTTGATTGAGGCAATACGTTACCCAAGGGCTGGCTCTAATTGAATTAGCATAGCTATTTAACGTGGCAATGCAACCTTGGGCATGCTTCCGTCTGGTACTGGTCTGGAACAGCTGGAGTTACATATAGGCTGTTTGTAACGGCCCTTATGTAATCCGACTGCTTCCGTAACACAACAATATTTATAAGAATTGTTACTATGGCGACAGAATAAGGATAGATAGGTGGTAGCTAGCCAGGCGGACTTAAACAAAATCCTACTACCAACCAAACCAAGCACAATATTGCTCCCCCTGGGGATCGAACCCGGGACCTCTGGATTTGAAATCCACCACAGAGGCGGTTGAAATGTATGTAATGAAACTGCAACACTTTTTGAAGGGTTTTGTCATAATCTTCACGCTCAAACCCAGTAGACCATTGTCTAAGTTGTGTGATAGGCAACAACAGGAAGTGAGTTATTCAATTTGTCGGGCGCAGTAATTGATTGCGTTCTGTAATGCTTTGACAACCGACTTTACTCCCAAACGTTATCTGTTTTGACGTAAATCCTTCTGTCCATCTATTAATGGTGTTCTTAAACTCTCTGACACAGAAGGGTGGCTTGCATAACCATTGTTAAACGCATTTAGGGAGTCCTTATATACATTTAAGAAACTCAATACGCTAAAGCGTCTTGCACAACAATAATTAAGCCACTAATCATGTTTATTGAACTGTCAATGTTAAACATCCTAAAACCGCTATTTAGCAAAGCCTTCATGTGATTAGCAGCTGATCTGTTGATGTACACTACACAATTTTTTTATTTATATTCGACTCGACAAAGATTGTTGCACCTTTGTTGAAATTAGTAGTGTTTTGCGTTGTTTCTCGCACTAACTACGTTTAGCTAAATAGCATCAAAAACCACACCATGCAAGCCAATCTTTAATATATTTAGGGTTAAGACAGCTATACGTGTTTAACTAATCAGAATTAGTTGTAGTATTTTTTTAATGAACCAGTCTAATGCGATTTCAAGTAACATCCGTCATTATGAAAGACATGGTGTACAAGACTATTTTCCACAGTTTTTCTTATTTATTTATAAAAATATCTAGAACACCATAACAAATGATCAATCTAAACTGATGCAATCTAAACTATGCAAAGGAATTATAATAATAATCATATATTACAAAATATTAACTTAGTTATCAAATATTTCTTCTAATAATATTCAGTGCTATTAACTATGACTATTGGCAGACTATTTGAAAATATCAACATTATATGTAAAAATTGTATTCATTATTATTTTATCGATAGCTGACTTGTTGACCTGGCGATTTTTCACAGCGACTATGTGTTTTTTCACGCGTTCGGCTATAGTACGTTCGTTTGTCCTATATAAGAACGACCACAGCTACAATCGATCTTATACACACCAGGTACTTGCAAGAGCATAACATCCAAGCTGAGGGTAGTTGTTAAAAACGCCTTCACTTCTCGACGGTGGCTCCAAAGTTCCAGTCTGCCCGCGACCACGGCTGGTGCAACCCTGCCGAAACGTTGCGATAAATATAGGTAAAATACGCAATAAATATCCGGTTCTCGAATCAAATAATGTGTTCAAATCGCGAAAGTTTAAAAAAGACTATTGTATTCATTAGTCTAACGGCGTAAGACAGTGCTTGCAATCTTGAGAATATTGTTTCTAGCTACAGTCTGTTGCGAATTCCGGGCGAAGGTTTAGGGACCTTCGACCTTGTCTCAACTTGTAACCAGGTGTGATGAAGGCGCTTCTCCGTCGTACAATAAAAAGAAAGTTATAGATGTCTCATGATAAAACAACATGTATTCAATAAAATGTACAATTAAACTAACTATGTACAAAGGAATCAAGCAGATTACCTCAGGACCGTTACAAACGGCCTATGTATATATATATATATATAAATATGTAGGTATCATAAATAAAATATAATAAAACCCTAGGGCCTCTAGTGTTATTAAATACGCATAACTTAACTTTAATAATTAATAGCAAATAGCCTTAAGCTCATTTTAAGTGGTTTTTTTATATAATACTTTTTTAAACAGAAGTGCTCACCTTCGGTGAGATTAAGGCTTCCTTTTCGTAAATCAAAAAATGTATAGATTCACCTACGTATTATACCTACTATACCTAGACTTGAATCAGTGAAAGAAGTTGATGATGACTTTAATCACTAGCATCACATAAATCAGGATCACTTCGTTGAAAACTAGTTTCTAGTTCCCAGCCTAGCCCGGGCGCTCGGGCTCGCTCTCAACAGTAAAGCCTTGGCTCCGTATTCTCAATCCATTGCCAACTAGCCACCAATTAGCAGAGCATCGTGTCAATCCGGGCGAGCGATGTAAGACGTCCCACAAACTCTCGGCGCGCCTCTAATCGTGTTACGAGCTGTTTGAATGCAGTGCGGAATGTACTCTACAATGATACTGGCTGGATTCGAAAGGGGCCTCTGTAGTCAGTTATCTCACAATATGTAGGTGTCTAGTAAATCCTCAGTTAGATGAGGATTCCGGGTGAAGTGCGCCTCTATCTTCAGCCTTATCTCAACTTGTTACCAGATGAGATGAAGGCGCTTCCCTATCGTACCTACAACAAAAAAAAACACATTTCAAATTCAAATTAATTTATTGCCAATAAGTTTAAATTAGAAATGCAATAACTAGAAGACCCCACACTAGGGCTAGTGTCAGATCCAGAGGTCCCGGGATTGATCCCCAGGGGGAGTACAAATTTGTGCTTGGTTTGGTTGGTGGAAGGACTTTGTCTAAGTTCTGGCTAGCTACCACCATCTTACCTCATTCTGTCGCCATAACAACAATTCAAAAAAAAATTGTTCCGGCACCTAGAGGTAAAACAGCCAGTTCCTCAGATTCTTAAGGATTCCGGGTAAAAGTGCTGCCACCTTCGGCTTTATTATAACTTGAAAATCGGGAAAGATGAAAGCACCTAAGCGAAGGGGACTTCGCAAAATAAAATGAAAAAAACATAAGATGTTCAAAAAGTTACTGGTAACAATATCTACTTTAAGTTTTGGCTTAATGTCTGACCTGGAAATCAAAATTAAATAGCCCAAGGTTCCGAAGGATTCCGAACAGGCGGTAGATTCAAAATGGTCCTTATGTATTTATAAATGAACATTTAATTTCGTTATTTGACTTATAAAGTATACGAGTAAGATCCTAAGTTTAGTTACCTATAGGCCGTTTGTAACGGTCCTTAGGTAATCTGACTGATTCCTTTGTACATAGTTAGTTTAATTGTACTTTTTATTGAATAAATGTTGTTAGTAAGATCCTTGATTGTCAATTGTGACATATAGTCCAGAGCTATATGAACTCAAAGTAAAATCTAGCAATTGATAATCTAAGATGCTTGTTATTAGTAATGAAAAGTGTGATGAGGACTAATTTCAAACACAATGAGTTTTATCTCGATTGGTGCTGTAAAACACTCACGGTGCGCTGTACATAGTGGCAGGACGCGCAGCAAGAAATACACGCATGTTTTCCATATGGCGATATACCTATACACATGATGTACACTTGCTTGATGGTAAACTTTCCTGTTTATGTATTAAGACATTTTTGGTATCTCTCCTCGTCTCATTAATTGTAATCCTAAATTAGCGTCCCGAGTCTTGAGCCTAACCTAATTTGACTTTGATAACCTTTTCAAAGCCAAATAAAATTAGAATTTCAAAATAAATGAGGCCAAGAAGTTAGGAAAATTCTTATACCTGCCTTAGAAAGTGTGAACTGACATCTGGTCACGTCTTTGCCGAACTTTACTTATTCTCAAAAGTTGTACAAAAATGGCAGTAGCAAATAGTGGAATTGTACCTACTGTGCACCTATCCCTACTGGTAGAAATAAATCTACTCTAGTGGTTATGTAAGAACAGTAGACCTCGCGAGCCCTTATAACCATGCAATAACCGATGATTTCCTCTTTCACTTTTCGTTTTAGACTTTTGAGCAAATAAGTTTAAGCGATTACTCGCGTTCCCTTGGTTTGAGGAGGTCGGACCTGGTGTCTACGAATTAGTCTTGCAAAGGCGGAGAGGACTGCGTAGTTTGATTGGTAAACGTAGGTATAAATTTTCAAAAAAAATCCTAAACTATATACTCTAAAGCAAACCAATACCCTTTTCTCCCTCCACTCACCCTTTACGGTTTTTTTTTAAATTCAATCCTTAGTGTGTTTTACAAATTTAATTGAAATCCGTTGATAAATACAGCAAACTTCCCCCTTTTGGCGAGAACAAACCGACAGCTGACAGGCAACAAAAGCATTTATGGCTATTCTCGAAACTGAGACGGTTCGCTCGCTCGGTCAATAAACGTGCACTTATACCAACCAGTAGGGATAGCTCGGTAGGGATAAGTGTACCAGCCGAAGTCGGAAGCAGACCATAAGACTCTCCCAGAAGAGTGCAATGGGTTTTGTCATAATCAACACTCTTAGCAGGCTGATTGAAGATCGCAGTATTTGTTTACTTACTGGCCTAAATTCACGATATCTTTTGAATGGGATGGTATGTCAGATTAGAATAATTCAAAAAGTAATCTACAGGTACTGAAACAGCTTTGAATACGGAGTGATTTATTTGGATAAGATTATCTACCAAGGTACAAATAGTGGTGTAGTTTCCACCGGCTCTTATTTAACATTTTTAACATAAAGGTTAGTCACCTAGTTAGGTGACCTATAATAAGTGAGCATATGTAAAACAGATTATATTGTAGGTATTACCATGTATTACTAAACTGTAGAATATTACTTTGTTCTATCATTAAAAGTTTTCGCAGCGCACGCGATAAAAGTAATTTTATCAATCATTTTCCATCAGCTTGGGTTACATTATTAGAGTTTTCGTAAGAAGTATCTAATTTAAGTCTAAGATAACCTGATACAAAATAAAACCAACATTACTCAGTGATACTATTACATTCTACTATCGGTTCAGTATTTTTTGAGATCATTGATTACAATCAAAAACTCAAATATTACATATATTTTATCTTCATTGAGAAGCGAATTGAATCAAAGCCTCATTTCATAAAGTCGGTTAAAAACTAATTAAAGCCCACTTATTATGAACAAGAAGCTTGATTCAGCGAAAAATAAGCTTTTCAATGAAGAGAAAGAAATTAGGTCATTAATTACCAGATTATGAAATTAATTCGGAAATTTAAGGGTGAAAGAATAACGTTTTTACGTCAACGTAACAAATTACCGGGAATCCAACCCTTCTAACCTTTATTGGAAATACCAGGCAGTAAAGTGGTCGGTGTTGCCAGCTTTCCGCCTTTCACACGACATCTGGCGCTCTACACTTGGCACTAGATACAACGCGATAGTACCAATCCCGTTAAGTGTCTGGCCGTCAATTTGGTGATCATCAGCGCCCAATAGATGCAATGCAGTAATGTTATTTGAAACTATTTATTTTGTTCTAAAAGTGATGTTGTTTATTTTGATTGATTATATTATTTTCATTGAGTTCTCCAGATAACTGTTCGAGGAATCATTACAAGTGTTGCCCTGGACACCACAATGTCGGTGGTTGTGGGGAATTGATGGATGGAGGTGGCTCAGAATCGCTATTTGTGACGTCGACTGTGGCAGGCCTATGTTTGATGATGAAGTAATGATCTTGCTGCTTGCCACTCTTACCATTCTACCATGACATTAGTTTACCTCCTTATCCTCTCACCCCTCACAACCGAGTATTCCCAATGACATCAATCTGGTCAACATTTCTGTCAAAACAACGTGACCTAGAAGAAGACATGTAGTGCCAACCGAACAAGTGGAATAACGGACAGGAAGATGATGGTGATGAAGTGATGTAATATTATTTACATTGTATATTTGCGTCCCTTTCAGATGATATGCAGCAGGCGACATAATTCTAGAGATTGCGGCAGCTCCGTCGTAAAATGTATCCGCATTTAAAATTATGTTGGTTGGCTATGTGTGGAGACTTAGTTATCTGTCATGCAAAGTAGAAGTCACATTTGCGCTCTCTTTCTCTCTTTCATTTAGCGTAACAAGCTGTCTCTATCGCAGCTCCATCCAGGAAGACAGTGTTGGGAACAGCTAACAGTGTTATCCTGTTGAACATTTGTAATGTCATGTAAGTCGGCGCCAGACCCACCCTCGTCAATCGAACACAACCTCTATTATTTATTTCTAAATTTGGATCGCCGATTATATCAGGTAATTTACTGATTAGATACGAGTACAACTATAAGAGAAAGATGGAAAGAAGGATTTGATTCACCAATATTGCACACAAATACACAACCAAATAAACAAGTATACAAAGATACAATATAATAATACAACACAACAATAATAAACACATTAATTATATTGACAAAAGGGGCATATCTCTGATTGATGCAGTATCAAGCTCATCAAAAAATTTTCGCTGATTTTCTTATAGGCCGTATACTGACCGTGTGGTCATCACTTATGTACCTACTTAATTCAAAAAGGATCATTGTGCCGGGAAAAGAAAAGATACTGCCCATAATTACAGTTACTTACGCATACGTACATACGCATAAGTAACTGACTTTTAGTAATGTCTTGAGTAATGTCTTTTAGTAATGAGTAACTTTTAGTAATGTCTTTTAGTAATGAGTACTTAAGGAAAAGTACAAGAATTTGATGGATTAATCACCAATTTACATGAATAATTCTACCTCTCGAATATCGTCGTAATTGTACATATTATTATTATTATTTATTATTCAATAAAAAGTACAATTAAACTAACTATGTACAAAGGAATCAGTCAGATTACCTAAGGACCGTTACAAACGGCCTATAGGTAACTCAACTGTTCCAGACCAGTACCAGACGGATTTGATTTATTAGTTTATTATTGATATCATATCAATGATTTGTAAACTACTGATTTTGTTGGCGAGTGTGTGGACAAAGGTTTTTTTTTTAAGATGGTCCATGATAGGTAGATATTTGAATGATTTTTTTTCTCCGTACACAATGTATTGTAAAGATACACATTTTACAATTATAATTTCACTCACGCGCGTTTCAAGCGTAGGTACACATAAAAGTATTATAAAGCACTATTTCCTTCATTGTATTAATACATTTAGATCTACTTACAATTACTTAATATCACTTAGCACCAACTGCCTGCAATTGGCCACTGTTGGTCATCTGAAATCTCCAAGATTGAAGGCTTTACAATAGTTTACACTGGCTTCTTGGTAGCAGTGAAATAATGAGTCAGCACTGGTTCAAGATGATGATAATGATCCCTCATTGAGATGCCTTAATTATTGATTGAAACAGACTTAAATGTCTGTCTTATGGCTTATAACCAGCAGCTCCTTTGGTTCTTCAATTTAGAAATAAACGAGTAGAGAGGTCTCTACAACATTTCACCAAACATCCTGTATGATACAATTGAAAATATATTTTGATCATATTGCGTCTTACGTCGTTCTTACGTCCAAATCCACGGACTTAGCATAAGAAGGTATTACTTTTTAAGACTAGACATTGTGAAAAAGAAGCGTATTCTAAGAAATACGTATACCTACTATCTGTAACAGTGACAATTATATTACGAAAAATAATTACGTTTCAAAAACTAAAAAGAAAACCGACCTCAATGAAGAATATGATACAATTTCCTTTACCTGGATGACGTATTTTTTACAATTATTTTGATGACTGTGAACGGACAGATAGACAGACCGACAGACGCGTGATCCTATATGGGGTCTGTGTATTCTTAAATTTTGAGTTAATACACTCAAATCGCTTCAAGTGTGCATAAAATGTTTGTCGAGTTCTCTCGACTTTTCCAGGATCTCATCATTAGATCCTGACCTGATGACGATGGGATCACCTGGGAAAAGTATACCGACCCTAAAAATACCTAAATCACTTTAAGTGTGCCAATTTACAATATTTGAAGAGTTCCCTCGATTTCTCCAGGATTCCATCATCAGATCCAGACCTGATGTCAGTGGGACCACCTGTGAAGTATATATACCCTTTCAAACAAAAAAATAATTTTCGAAATCGGTCCCGGTGTCTTCGAGTAATCAAGGAACATACATAAAAAAAAAGATTTCGAAGAATTGAGAACCTTCTCCTTTTTTTTAAGTCAGTTAATAAGCAAATGTATATAAATGTAATATCCTCTGGCAATTAATTTTCTGTAAAAAATGCAATCTATCACTTTAATAACATGCATGATTGTTAAAAAACATTTAACAACACCAGTTACTCCCGTATACGATTGGAGGCACCAACTTTATTTCGGTTTTTCCAGGGAGCCATCGTCAGAGTGATACACGAGTAAGACTCGTGCTTAAAATTTTATCCATAAATGAAAAGCAGACAACTCGAAAAGCGTTTGGAAGACAGACTGAGGGGCTTTAATCAACGTTACAATGTTAATATTATTTTGGAGAGCACACACTCAAAACCTCGGTACTCTGGCACACGGAGTTTGCATGCCACAGATTGTGATTCATATTAACAAAGCGCGATTTCTCATGTATCTCAAGAACTAATGTATATCAAGTAATACTCAATTATATTACCTACTTCTTTAATTTCCTATTTTTGGTTCATTCTTTATTTTTGAAGTGAAAACTTCTTTAGGCGTGTTGAGCATTTTTTGTGTGAACAAAACACAACGGAACTAGCGTCACCGTCACCGAACGCTTATCATGAGCTATATGTATACTGTGTATATATGTGAACTTTACGGGTGAGCAAAAAGCGTGAAACTCGCGTCATCGTCACCGTACGCTTTTGTGAATTGTATCGTCAAGCTATTGGATTATTATTTTTGAATTATTTTTGGTTGATAAAGAAGTGTTATTATATCGATATGATACAATTCACAAACACGCGGGGCAGTCCCCAAAGATTGCCCTTCCTGTATTTTATCTATATTGATGATCCAGACTTATTTTTCGTGTATATTCTGTATGTTTTTGTAACGTATGCCCTATTAGTAAATAAATTTATTCTGATTTTGATTCTGTATCCGATTCTTTTATGGGATCTATAACCGGTCTTGCACTATGTCTATGTGCAGCTTCCGATACACCAGCAATGAAAAATCGAACATCATGGGCAACAAATTAACACCCGCACATGTCAAACATAACTAGAAATTCACCAATGTTATATTGACACAAAAGTTCACAACCTGTGACGGGACTCGAACCCGCATCATATCCTCAAGCCATGAAAACTGTGATTTTTTGTGCAATTACAACATTTGTAAATATTGTGGCCTAGTGCAATCACTTAAAATACAATAATTTATAATAAATCACTAGATTTTTTTTTTGTAGAAATGTGCCATAAAAAACTACGTCGTCTTTTTTTAAATAGTTTAAGCTTGTACAACAGGCAAAGATATGAGGTGAAATATGACCTTATCATTCTCTTGAGACTCGAGATTAGGCTGAAAAGAAGCAGTAGAAACAGTGTTCGCATTTAAACGTCAAGGATACTTTTTTTATTGTATGACTGGGAAGCACTTGGCTTTCATTTCACCTGGTTACAAGTTAAGATTATGCCGAATGTGGAGGCGCACTTCACCCGGAATCCTCAACAAACTGAGGAACTGGCTATTTTACCTCTAAATGCCGGAACACAACAATTTTAGAAATTAAAGGAACTGTAAATTTGTAAGCATAATCCTCTATCCAGACATAGTGGCACTTAATAGAATGCTCGGCATATTCTGGTAGTAACATTTTTCCATCGTGGCAACGAATGCTGACATTTTGTTGTCTCATCCACAACACGTCGTCTACAAGTACACCTAGGTAGATACGCTACTCATTACAACAGCGGCGCACACAGTGTGTCACACGCTCTACGTTTTACCAGAATGTATAGACTCACGCGCACAGCGCATCACAAGTTAAAGTGAAAATGACACTTACTATCCACGGCGCAAAGCACAACACATACTTATCGCGGAGTGCCAGTTTACTTCACATTTTTCTTTAATTTGCTGTATTTACTTTAAGGGTGCAACCCTTAGTATAAATACAGCATATTATTACATTTAAAGGGGTAAATAATATTGAAGAGAAAGATGATGTGTTAAAACATGGAATATCATATAAAATAAGGGTTGAGACTAATAAGTTTATTTTGCCCTTATTAGTTGTGTTTTTAAGATGAAGGGATCATCAGGTCTTGTTAGATAAGATAGGGAATTGGAATTTTCATGAAATCTGGTCTATTCTATCTATTGTTATTCACTCAATACAGTACGGTCATTATCGCCACGCTAAGCAGACATATTGGTTCTCTAAGTTACAGTTTGTTTACACAAATAAAAAAACTACTGTCTTTTTGGTTGACTTTACGACATCCGTGGGCTGGGGGGGTAGATTTTTAAACCACAACTACTAAGGCAACAGTTTTGAAAGCACTTTTCAAAACGACATCAGCCTTTGTTTCATGTCTCAGAGCCTCAAGCCTCTCACTCACCTGGGTGTTTGAGCCTCAAACACCCAGGTGAGTGAGAGGCTTGAGGCTGAGTGAAGAAATTTCGAGAAAAAAGTGCCTAAGTAAGGTGAGAAAGGTGTAATGAAAGCACACTAATATCGTTTTTTAATAACATTATATTTGAGGAATAATCTCCGTCACAAATTAGATATCACGAGATCTCAGTTAGGGGCGAATTACTAGTAAAAAAGCAGGCTTACACGGTCATCAAATAATGATGGAATAGTTTTATAGTCTACCAATATTCGAGTACAGTGTCTGAAAAAAGAACCATCCCACTTATTGGCTATAGTATTTAGGATGTTGGTGCTTGCGCGAATTATGAATAGCAAGGACATCACTTTCTTCCGCATGGAAGATAAACCTAGAGCACCATTAAAAAAAATACTTTTTTACATCAGCTGTAATATCGCAGCACGTCGCGCCACCGCCCCGTGTGCAAGTTCCTTTAATGCATGCAACTTCCGTGAGTAGCAACGTGACGTCACGGTCGCCATTAACATTAACGCACTCAATTTAACTTACCGCGAGAATAACGCGGGACTCGGGAGGCTTTGTTGGATGTATACATAAATGAGACTGTTGCTTCGCGCGTATTTTACGAAATTCAGCGAGCGAAAGCAGGCGACAAATTTCTTCGAACATACGATGTACGAAATTGAATACGTTTGAATCGAGAAGCAGAAGAAGTCATGAAAATTAACTAATGACATTGAAGGCTATGTTGTAAGGAAATCGGTATGAAGCTTGTATATATATATTCAATTCAATATATATATTCAACAGGCCTCATAGCTCAGTTGGTAGTAGCTCTGCCTTCTGCGCTGTAGGTTGTGGGTTCGATTCCCACGCAGGACAAACATTTGTGTGATGAATATAGAAGTTTGTTCTGTGTTTGGATGTTGTATAATATAGTACGTATGTATTTAAAAAAAAAAGTATATAAGTATTCTATCCGTAATCTAGTTCCCATATTACAAGCTTTGCTTAGTTTGGGGCTAGATGGCGCTGTGTGAAATTAACGTCCTGTAATATTTATTTATTTATTAATTTAATTAATAATAATATTCAATTCATTTCAAAGTTATTCTAAACAGACAAAAGGGGAGGAATTTCTTATAATTCGTATTCTTAGTGAGCACCTAGATATCATAATGAGCACCCTGACAAAATTTCAAGTTCGTAAGTCTTACAGTTTTTGGCGCTGCCTACCTACCAATCACGTCAGTGGTCAATCGATTTTATATAATAGATTAATATAATAGATAAATACATACATAGCAAATCCAATAGATCTACTACTTTTTGATCAAAGGCGGGTAGTTTTATCCGCAATTATGTAGAGCGCAGCGTCGCCGGCGGACTACGGCGGGATCAACTTTTTAATCGGAATTGTAATTACTCTCCTTTATTAGTAGACTTACTTTAGCTTAGCAACTGATACATATAGTGTTACACACTAGTGTGGGGACATTTTCACATCCCTATTTATGACCGAATGTCGACAGGCCAGAGCAGCGCTACCGACTTATTCACCAAAACTAGTACGACGACTCCTAAACCTTAAGAGACAAGATCTCAGAATGATAGTGGGGACACTAACGGGCCACTGCCCACTAAATAAACACTTGTGCACCATTGGAGCAACGGACAGCCCCCTATGCAGAGGGTGTCTAACCGAATAGGAATCAGCTGCCCACGTAGTCCTGGAATATGTGGGAATAACAGCACAACGCAAGGAAATCCTCAACAACCCGAGGTCACTCTGTGAAGCCTGTAAAGACCCCAGGAGTATTCTGCGCTTCGGGTCGGAGTTAGGCTGGCTACACTAGCCGGACATTCCTCACGCACAATGGACCACTTAGGAGTCTAAGTGCGGAAACGGGAGTCTTTTTACATTACATACATCCCTATTTATGTTTTATGCTGATTACGAATAATGTAAGTAGGTCACACGCGCGGTTGAGACTTCAGTCCCTCTCGCGCCTGAACTGTAACTAGTTGCCTTTAAGAGTCTGTGATATGTGAAATGGCTTAGCTTCAGCGATCATATCTTCCACAATACTGTAGCATTTACTTTGAAATAAATATATGTTATAGTTCAGGATATATGCTAGAACGCTTGAGTTTCGAAAACACGATTACATAAAATTTTCTCTATAGAAAATAAATCCAAAGTTAACTCTATTTTGTACCAAAAATATTCGCCATTCAATAAATACGCCCAATTTGGACTTGACACTTTGTAAAGTAAATAAACACAGCATATAGCAGACGGTCTGTGTGTTAGATTTTCAAAATTAATATTTGTTTTACCGTAAAAAAACAAAACGTAGAAATACGCGCACATTTCTGTCATCTGGTGGTCATAAGCGCCGTGGTTGAGCGCATAACAATGTCACCTTTATTATTACCATACCTTAGTTCGAAACTGTAATAAAGTTGCGTTGAGTTGCTAATTTGGTTTTTGACGAGTATAGACAATGCATAGAGTTTACAATACCAGAAATAGAAATATGATTGCAAGTGCAAAAACTTAACTAGCTAAGGTCAGCAAATCATTTGTGGGACAGGGCATTAGATTTTATAACAAAATACCGGATGCCATTCTTAGTCTGACTGAAAATAAGTTTAAAAAAACCATAAAAAGTGTACTTACTGGAAAGGCTTACAATAGCTCTAAAAACTATCTCGAGGACAAAGAGGTATGGGAGCTTGGCATATAACTTGACTCATATTGTATTGTAGTCGTAGGTACTTTTAAGTATGACATTATTTTTATACACTTTACTTGATATGTTTTGATATTATTGACAATCAGAAAATTATTTAACTGTTGTTATTATTATTATTCATTGTTG